>OX459032.1:14512789-15122789 GCA_949775025.1 Tricholauxania praeusta
AACAACTATACTTTCGAAGTTGTCAAGGAATTCACCTATCTTGGCACCGCCGTGAACACTCAAAACGATGTCAGCCTGGAGATAAAGCGAAGACTAACTCTTGCTAATAGGTGTTACTATGGTCTCAGTAAGCAATTGAGTAGTAGAGACCTCTCTCGCCCGACAAAACTGACACTCTACAAGACGCTCATCTTACCCGTGCTACTTTACGGCGCAGAAGCATGGGTTGTGTCGCAGACTGATGCAGCCACGCTTGGGGTGTTTGAGAGAAAAATTCTTCGCAAAATCTTCGGTCCTGTTCACGTCGGCGACGACTACCGTATTCGAATGAACCACGAACTGTACGAGCTCTACGCTGACATTGACATAGTCAAGCGCATCACTATTCAACGTCTGCGCTGGCTGGGACATGTTGTGCGTATGGACGAAGAAGCTCCGGCGAAAAAGGTGTTTGATGCGGAAGCCGCTGGGCGACGACGAAGAGGAAGACCATGCCTCCGATGGAAAGACCAAGCCGAGGAAACCCTATCCACGCTTGGTGTGAATGATTGGAGAAGGCGTGCGCAAAGCAGAGGCGCCTGGAGAGAGCTTTTGAGGTCGGCCGTAACCCGGTAACGGGTTGTTATGGCCACCCAAGTAAGTAAGTAAGTAATCAACGCTCTTACACCAAATTTTAATATGATTGCTCACATATTTCGATAAACATGACACTTAACTTATTTTACTTGTATGGGAGGTGCCACGCCCATTGATGCTATTTCGGTCGCTTTTGATTCGGATATACCTTAAAGCAAGTAAACCACTTGCATTAAATTTCATACCAATTGCTGCAATAGTTCAGCTAAAACAGCGCTTACAATTTTATGTTAATCCCATCGATATCCATTTGATTTTAAAGCTTATAGTGGCTCACAACTATACTACACCAAATATTACAAAGATTACTCTCATGACACACTATCTACATACAGCTGCGGTCAAAATAATAGAAACAGGGTGTCATTCATGAATTGAAAGAAGATATTTCGAACAACTGACGTTTTTTTCTTCTAATATTTTACAGTATAGTTACTTGATAAGTACACAAGATAAGCACATGACATTTTGATCCAAAAAAATAAAGGTACTTTCTAGGTTTGCTATTATATTGAGTAATGTGTGATTTCGAGCGGTCAAAATAATATCAGTGCTCAACTCCTTTTCTTCTATTTGCTTTTATTAAAATTTTGATCGTAACAAGTAAGTTCCATTATTTTTGTATAGTACTCCAAAGATTTTTTTGAGTTTTTGCATTTTAGTGGGCCGTGGAAAGCATTCTACGACAGAGCAAATTAAAATTATTAAGAATTCCATTGCGCAAGGTGAGACTTTTACGAAAACTTAAAATTTTTTCGGATGTTCATTGGAAATGGTTTAGAAAATGATGAAATACTCGTACACAAATACACGAGGAAGAAAGCATTCCATGTCTCCCCGGGACGTGAATTGTTCAAAACGGCTTTCGATACATAATCCGTTATTGCCTGCTGTGGAAATAAAGAAAGTGCTTAATATAGTAGCGAGTGTAGAAAACGTTAAAAGAAAACTCAGGGAAACCAATTTGAGTGCCCAGAATCCACAACCACTTCTATTGTTTAAAAAAATGCTTATCACAAAGAGATCGGATTTTGCGCACGGGTACTTAAAATGGGCACTTTTAACGTTTTTTACACTCGCTGCTATATTAAGCACTTTCTTTATTTCCGCAGCAGGCAAAAACGGATTATGTATCGAAAAAATTAGCTATCTGAATATTATTTGAACAACCTTGAATATTAATTCAAGACAGACTAAACTTCAAGTACAACTATGGCTGTAGGATGTGCTCCAAAAAAAAAAAAAAAAAAACTAGGCCAGCTAAAATGCCGAAATCTTTGGATAAAATTTCATAACGATTACGTTCTTAACTCTTTTAACATAACGTTATTAAATATTGTGAGTTGTGCCATGCCCTACATCGAGTTTTTCCAGTATGCTGGCTAAGATTGTATTGATGACTGCTTTCAGCGGCATCATCTCTAATATTTTTTAGAAAATGTGCCAATTTGAGATTACAGAATCAACAGTTTTAATTTTTGAAAGGTACCACGCCTACTCTTTCGATTCCGCCCACTTTAATCACAATTCGAGACATGCATATATGATATGTATCCGTTTACCAAATTTAATCACAATATCTTGCAAGGCTTACGATGGTGCCGTGACATAACCCCCACAGACAGAATCCCCATTTCGCAAATTATTCGGACATAATCCCATTTTTGGTATTGGGATTGTGACCGCAAAATTTTCGGCCATAATCCCCATAAAAAAGCGGACATAATACCCAAAGCTAGGATTAGCTTATAATATATCCAACACCTAGTTTACTAACCACAGTAATTTTACATAAGAGTAGGGGTAAGAGGGCGGCCTTCGGCCGCAGCTCAGGATTTAAAACTCCAAAAAATCCAACACAGGCTTCGCGGATCAGTCTATAATATATCCAACACCTAGTTTGCTAGCCACAGTAACTTTACATAAGAGAGTTTATTTTTTCGGATATAACCCCCGTTGGGACTAAGTCCGAAAAATTTTCGTACATTACCCCATACCAAAAATGGGGATTATGTCCAAAAATTTGCGCGGATCAGTCTATAATATATCCAACATCTAGTTTGCTAGCCACAGTAATTTTACATAAGAGAGTTTATTTTTTCGGACATAACCCCCATACCAAAAATGGGGATGGGGGTTATGTCACGGCTCCGCTTACGACATATGGCGGTATAAATTTTAAAATTTAGGGGTGTGTCACGCTCCTGTAAGAACCTTTGAAAACTTGAAACCTAGCCTAATCCTAATTTTGTTTACATGTGCATCAAGTCACCAAGTTTCATCAAAATCGCTCAAAACTTTTTCAAAATGGGCTTGGGTAAATATACAAATAGTATGGGTGGTAGGCGTGTCCGTCAACCGATTTCGCCCATTTTCAATTCCAATAAGCTTGCAAAAAGCAAATCCAAGCTTTTTATGACAGCAGTTGACAAATTTGTAAACAATAAAAAATATGTTTAATAAATTGAAAAGTTTGTTCAATGAGTGAAACAGCTGATGACGTGATAAAGCGTAGAAAAAGTTTAAAGTTTCTCAACTTTCCGCGTCATACGCTTTTGTCTTTCGACGAGTTGTGCTTTGTAACTCAATCCATCAACTTTTTCTCAAAGCAGCGTGTGGCGCGACAAAGCGACGACGCGTGGTCAGTAACTCCACTTTTCAAGCTCTTGTAAGCGGTTCATGTGCTGTAAAGAATTGTTATACGGGTGTATTTACGTTAGCCACCATGCATTCTAGTGACATTTTTTTAATGCTCATGAGTAAGGCTTGGAAATTTCCTGTTATTCATTACGCACTTTGATTTAATACAATGGTATTTAAGGGTTTTATGGTCGCTAGACGCTAATCGATGATTATGATTAGAGGATAAGTGTTTCCGCATAGCAGTGATATGCGCAGGCTGTTAAATAGCACAAATCTCCGCATGATATAAGCTGTATTGGCTAATGCCATCATCGATATTATTTGGTAACGATCAATTCAAAACAGGTGCAATTGAGCATTCAAAAAATAATATCACTAAAATGTAACATTTACAGCTCTGACCTTGAGCTTTTTCTTATTTGAAAATATTTTAATTGCATCAATATATGAAAAGGGACTAAAATGGGTATTTAAGTACATGACTCCCGATCCCCACCGTAATATGTTGTTTTTCGGTTAGGGCCATAATAATGCGTTAACCCAAACGTGTTTAATTTTGTACCAACGTCTTCTTTGGGCGAGGTGTTCTTGTATTTTATAATAAAGGCGCGATTTTTAACGCTTTTCGTGTTTGCTTGCAAAGGGCCATATAGACCTTCATGCGTGCATGATCAATAAAATGACGACGCCATCATGATTTTGACACACACCATTCATGCACGCATGATGGATATAATTTTTGGTTGAACTTTTAACGTGTTGACATTATGACGTCAGAAGCATGTGCGGCAATTAAAATTGCATTTAATGTTAAAAAAAAGTATGAAATGAGTTTAATTTAAGCTCAAAAAATCTTTAAAAATGTATTTTAAAAAACAAAGTTCATACAAAAGTTTAATTATTTTATCTAATTATCTTTAGTGCATAATATTTCTAATTTCTTTTCCGCACTCATTATCACCTTTTTCGTCAAAAAATCATGAAACTGAGCTAAGTTCAGTACACACTATCATGCATGCATGATCAATCAAAAAAATATCAAAATATTTTAATATTGCTCATGCGCATGACCAATCAGTCAATCAGCCACCTACACGGTCAGTTTGCATGAGCAATCACTTGAGTCATCATGCACGCATGAACGTCTATTTGGCCTTTTAGTTAAGTTTGGTTTGGTCTTAGCCATTGCTGTTGTTGTTGATACACACAGTAAGTGGCCAAATTATTAGGGACAACTCAAATTTTTTTTCTAACTTAACCGCATTTTTTGAGCATAAATATTATGAGTTTTTTTTTTTACTTAATCATAACTAAATTATAAATAATTAAAGGGTATGTTTGATGGTTTAGTACCGTGGTGGGCACGTAGTGTCCCTGTCCGCCCTCATTGCCCGAACCGTTATTCGACGCACAAGCAACTGAAAAAAAATTCGCAGAATTTTAACGCTATTGAGGTACAGCGTTGACTTATGCTCAAATGAAAACAAAAACAACACACAAAGGCATAAGCGACGGCGCCGCATTGTGTCTTGACGAATGTAGCAATTGTTTTTACTTGCAGTGCAATTTGATTTTTTTTTTCGTGCTGTTGGGGAATTTGGAAATGAAAGCAAAAAACTTTAAAATTTCGTTTGTTGTTGTTTCGCCCTTTTGTTAAATTTCCATGCCCACCACTGGTTTAGTAATTCAATATGAAATATATCTCTCATTTTGCTAGCGTTTTTAGGGAAGCAAAAAGGAGGACTCTTTTTTGTTCTTTTTTTTTTTGTTCAACAAAAATTTTTTCTTAAAATAAAGAAAACTCAACTATTCGCCCAGGGCGCAAAATATGCACAGTACGCCACTGCGCTTCAGACACGCTTAAAAGAAAATGTATCGAAATATGGACATTATTATGTAACTTTACTTTTACTTTTACTTTTCTCTCTCCCAGAGAGACATACCATCGCTTGCAGGTATTTTAAAGATCAAAACGAGCCTCTGAAAAAGAATCACCGCAACTTGAACTGACCGTAAAATTAGAGACATCTGTCTCGACCAAAAATGATTTAAACTGGCAGTTGTCTGCGAAAAGCCGTTCCTTAGTCAAAAATGAACTTAACCGTCTGATTTTCACCAACGAAAATGTTTTGAAGACCCTTCGAGTACTGGAATTCAGTAATATTCGTGGATGAATCAAAATTCAACTTATTTGACTCAGATGGCATGTCGCGAAAGCCGAATATGGAAAACAACAAGTAGAACCTACACACGACTATAAAACATGGCGGTGGCAGTGCCATGGTTTGGGCTTACATGTCAGCTGTTGGTACCGGAAATTTGGCTTTTATAGACCTTCCATGAGTATGGATATGTCTTTAGGTTTTAAATGACAACTTGCTGCAGGGTGCTGAAAATCTGGCATACAGACACATTTACGGTTTTACCAGTATAAAAATCTAAAACTGAAACATACATAGTTCAATCCTGGTAAATATAAAGTGGCCGAATTTGATGACACTGCCAGCATAGTCGCCAGAACTAAGAGTGATTGTAAATTTATGGACGATTTTGAAAAAAAATTTCCGAAAATACATTTCAAACAAAAAAGTCCTAAAAGAGGCACTTTAAATTGAACGGCGTAATATCCCGCCAGATACCTCTTAAGAATTTGCTGCTTCGATGCCAAGCCACTTTTAATCCGTAGTTGACTGAATAGACTACCACACTAAATATAAAAATTACATATCATTATTTTTGACTATGTTTTTACAGTTTAACACACATACATATCTGCATATAATAAGCTGTGACATGAAATTTAGTTGTATGTTTTGATTTTCCATGTTAGTCCATTGAAATGTTACAAAATTTTGACTGAACCTTGCATTTTGTATAGGACATAATTTTTTTTTTGTGTGTTGTGTAGAGGGGATCAGTGTGAGTATAAGTCTCAGTTTACGGGAGCCGGCCTTAGGAGCGCCAAATTAGTTCGATTGCTGTGGGTTTCGCGAGCCTCATTTTTTCCGAAAAGCGCCGATAAAAAGCTTCTGAACTGTTTTTATAGCGTTGTAGGCGCTAAGATCTGAGTTTTTTTTTTGTTTTCAGTGCATAAAATTTATGCAATTACATTTTTGCAATTGCTGAAGGTGAAGAACAAAGCTAATGCCGTTGTATATATAAAAAAGAAAAAATAAAAGCAGAGTTAAGGGAGAGGTTTTTATTATGTGTACTGGTTGTAAGAGGCCTCGAACCTACTGGTTGCATGGGCCTCGCACTACCTAAGGCTGGCCCTGCCCTCTCGAACTATCTATTATTATAAAATTTTACACAAACGAACCACATGTACAAATTACTATTAAAAAAGGCGAATTTCGTTGGAAGTGTTTTTATTATTTTTGAAATTATCGTGAAAAATGCCTTTAATAAGGTTTTTTATTGTATTTTTGTGGGTGTGTTGCAAGTAACTTAGGATTTTGGGACCTTGATTTTCGTAATCAGCGGCTCAAAGACCACATCTATAGAGATAATAAAATTAGTCTCTGGCCGTTAATCATTTTTAACACCCACAACTACGTATTCAATAGTCTTGAATGCTTGTGGCGGATTGAGCGACCTCTAGAATGTACTTAAAGTTCTGAAAAAATGCATACTAATTTCGGAGGACATATAGAACAATATACTAAAAGAAGAACGATTTTTATAAACTTTCTTTGTGTCTGAATCACTATAACGTACAAGTCACCTCTTGGTTTGATCCCTTCGAACCACCCTAACGCTTCTCAATAAAAATATATTTAAAAAATTAATATGGGAAATTGTTTGGAATAAAATGGTCTACAAAAAACGTCTGGAGTATTTTTTTTAATTAAATCAATAGAAAAAAAGTTATAGTCCTGAAATGATATTTTACCCGAATATTTTAGTCGTTTTTTTATTATAACTTTTTCATTTTCAATTTTACGATGAAAAGTATGTCAATCAATATTGTAGAGAATACAATTTTCTACTCAAAAAGTCTTAAAAAAATTTTGTGAGACATACGGCTGTTAAGAAAGATATCGTGGAAAAATTACTTACACTCATTTTTTAAAATGGCGGCCAAATGGGGGGGCTTTCATTCCCGAAAACTGAGACTTATACTCACACTGATCCCCTCTACACAACACAAAACAAAAATCTTGTCCTATACAAAATGCAAGGTCAATGTAACATTTCAATGGACTATGTTTAAAATTTCGCATAATATTTTTTAACAATAAAAGAATTTATTTTTTAACTTAAATTTTTTCTCTTTCAAATGACATCAAATTTTTTTCATATTTCATTTAGTTTCAAAATTGTAGAGCGCTGAAGTTAAAAGTATGCACAGCAATACAATACAATAAGCTGTGAGCCACTGTATATGAGTACTGTCCGTAATAATTTGACCACCTACTGTATATTGAAGAGATTCACGTCGGCGCGGACGTATTAGCTGAGAATTTGTTAGTTATTGTTGTTGTTGTTTTGACTTTGCATGTTTCCAATTTTTTTTGTAAGTTTCTTTTTTCAATTTACATTATTTTGTTCAATTGACAGCCTAAATCAATCAACGTAACAACGTGCATGCGACAACAGCAACAACAACAACCAAAGCAACACCAAAACCAAGAGGAACACAAAATTAAAAAAAAGAGTCGGAAATCACATCTCTTTATTACAACTTTGTTTTTTCGGTTTCGGTTTTGTGCTTTTGTAATTTTTTCACGTTAATCCTTTTTTATCACGTTTTTTTTTTTGTCAATATGTTTTTATATTAAGTTTTTGCGCACATTTATGTACGCCTCCCGCGGGCAACTGCGGCAGAACTCAAGCAGATGCTGCGATTATGTTTACTAGAGGTCTGCATGAGTGCAGTGCCGAATTTCCGCCTAGGCCTACAAAACCCTGGCCTAGGGGCCCAGCCAGCCTAAGGGCCCCAGTCCTAGTCGGGGAAATTTCTCAAGCCTTAACCAAAATGGACGTGACGAGGCGGTAGCAAGTGAACGAACGTTTGCACTCGTTTCGTCTGTTTTGACATTTAACCCAAAATGTTACGCTAGCCAACGAACCGAAAAAGCTGCTATGACGAGTAGCAACATTTTGAAGTTCTGTTCTTACGGAACTCTTACATCTCGTCAAAATGTTTTGTTCACTTTCGATCAATTACGTAGGTTCATTTTGGTTATCAACATTGGTTTAAATACACTCGAACTTACTCATTATGCCTCGTCTGGTCTATTTTGGTTTAGGCTTCACGTAGATCAACTTTCTTTTATAGTGAGATATGTATGTCTCTGAAAACGAATGTCACGTCGAACAATTTTTAAAGTTCATTCCAAATTGTAGCCATAAAGCAGAAGATATGAATAAAACCGTACTAGAGACATTGAAAAGACAAGACTTGGATTTCTCTGATTGTCGGAGGTAGTCTTACGATAATGCTAGCAATATGTCGCCTTCAAGCAATAACAAAACAAGTGAACCCTCTGATAAATTTCGTTCCCTCTTCGGCACATTCGCTGAATCTTGTTGAAACATGTGCGGCCTAGTCTTGTCAAGCTGTTATATCTTTCTTCGGTATTTTGCAATCATTGTACAATTTTTTTTTCGGAATCAACACACAGATGAAACCAAATTAAACAGTCTTAAAGAATCTTTCTCAGAGCTCCAGCTGACGCCTGCCGAAGTGTATGTTCTTCCTGGGATGAAATCATGGAAGCTCTTCAGATAGTTGCCAATGATTCAAATGAAAAACCATCAGCGCGCTCTGAAGCTTCAAGTCTTCTGAATTCATTAGGCCCAATGGAAACATGCTTTTTGAAACTTCTCTGGAATGACACCTTGGAAAAGTTCAAAAAATTGAAGAAGTCTTTTCAATCTGTCAACATCGACCTGGCCACTAACGCCGAACTGTGTCAACCTTTGGTAACGTATATAAATAGAAAACTTAAGAGGACTTAGTACCATTGATCAAAAGCTGTTGAAAAATCAGGCGAAAATAACTATGCAGAGAAAATGTAAGAGTAAATCCAGTTCGACGGGAAACGAGACCGAAATCTGTGGAAAGGACAGATTCAGAGTTACCATTTATATTGTCATTATTCACATGTAGATAGACTTATTGCAGAACTACGGAGACGCGGATCTGCTTATAAAGAGTTAAGTAAAACTTTGACTTTCTTACGATACTAAATCGCTTGATCACTAAATCAGTGAGGAGGCCAGAAAACTGATAGCTTTTTATCCAGAGGATTTAGATACGACTTTGGAAAGCAAGTGTCTGCACCTGTGAGCTCATTTGTCATCCAATAATGAAGTTATAGGGCTATCATCACTAAAGCTGTACAAATATTTATTAGAAAATGGCTTTTTGGATATGAATTCAACCGTAGGAATTGCGCTCCGAATGCTATTGTGTATACCAGCATCAAGCTGCTGAGCAGAACGGTTGTTCTCAGCGCTAAATAGAGTAGAGAATTAAATAAAGTCGATTGAAAATTATTTGTTCTCTACTAATCCCTTTAATTTGCTTTACCAAAATGGAATGATTTCGAGATGGCGGAGGGGTCTCAAATACCAAGTACTTAGGGGCCTTTGCGCATCTAAGTCCGGGCTTGCATGAGTGCACTTGAAACGACCACGAAGCGAGTAAAACGAGCTTTTGTGCACAAGAACCATAAATCAAAACAAATCGACCCAGCAGGCAACTTAGCAGGGCCTGCCTCGGAGAAGGCCTGCTAGCACTGCTGCGATTATATAAGGACTTCTCAAAACTAGATTTTCATGCAAATAAAAATACAATCATAGAAGGCATGATATGCCTTCCCACAACAGACGTGCTATCAGGCCTGATATTAGAAGGCAAAGAAGAAGGACCCCATTTACTTTAAAGCTTTTCTGTTTCTTTTTTGATTTCATGTATTGCAATTTTTTATGATTCGTCATTACTTTTTTGTCATATGCATTGTAAATATACGACATGAACAGTGGCGTGTCGTGGCGTTTGCAGCTGGGTGTTCAACGTGTATGTGTTGTTTAAATATGAATCCCTATTCTTAGTTTTTTCCAGGACCACGACGGGGACGTGATAGACTGAGATCCCATTTTAGTTTTTTTGTTTTTTTTTATATTTTTTTTAATATTTTTTTAATATTTCTTTTTTAAATTTTTAAAGTTTTTATTATTATTTCTTTTTTATTCCAAACAATTTTACTGGTATGTCAATTCAATACAGCGTGTTTTTTTCAAGAAAATTTCCAGAACATCATCATAAAAGCTGTTTTTGCTTTTGATTTCCTTAAGAAATACTTTTTCTATGGAAATCAAAGCCAGTTCCGACAATCTCTGTTCGCACATAGTATTTTTCGAAAAAGTATTTATCTGCTTGCGTGCAGAGAATGATCTTTCAACTGAGCTACTTGAAGTTGGGATTGTCAAAATTAAGGAACTTAGCTTAAAAATTTCTGAAAACGTATCTTTCAAGTCCAAATTTAAAAGAGTTTCGGGTATATCTTTGATGAAAATGCTACGAAATTGTTCACATGAGAAAAATACACTCAACTCATTCCTTAGCTTAACAAATTCGAAGAAGGGGGCATATGAAATTTTAAGGCTTTCAAAAGCATCATCTGGAAAACTTCTTTCAAAATTGAGAAACTTTTTTGAATTCAACAATTCCAAAAACTTTAATCTTTTTAACGACTTAAATCTTATATCCATTTGTGTTGACAAAGTATCAATTATTTCAAAAAATACACGTTTGTAACACATTTCAAAACATTGTAAGCCTTCGCCACGTTTTGTAATTGGGTTAGTCGTTTTGGAATTGGGTAGTTGGGTTTGTTTCAAACTGCGGCCTGGTGTTTGAAATTTTATTTTTTGTCACTTCAATTTGGTCATAACAATAGTTGCGTTCCAGCCAGAAAAAATAGGTAAATATTTATAAAGTTTTACTACAAAAAGCGTTCCAGCCAGAAAAAATTTGGTGTTTGAGAGAGAAAAAATGAGAGTAAGAACCGCTGATCACTTTCCCTCCCAAAAATATGTTCAATTTTCACCCAGATAAATTTCTTGTGGCTAAAAATTGAAGACTGTCAAAATCGTAGGTAACGAGACTGGAGACTCACTTTTTGCAAGCGAGGGAAATGAAATTTCCTGTCTGAATTATACCTGTCCCATACTTTCCTTATAAAATAATTTTCAGCGTTGATTTGTTTGTTGACTTTTTATAAGGTTGTGTTAAGAAGGAGCAACATAACAAAAAGCTTGAAATCAAAACATTTTTTAGTAAATGCTCAAATATTTAATTAAATAGCTGAGCGGTTTTTTATTGAAAAGGAATCGTAAAGCTGAATATCACCTAAATGGTTGTACGGTTGTCAACAAGATAATTATTTCTAAAATATTGATTTTCGAAGCGCGCAGTTTTAACATAAGGAATTGGAAGTGTTGCTAAATCAAAGTTGTTCCAATTTTTTCTTTTGTTTTTACAATTCCATCGAACATAACTCTTTGTTTGAGCAAAAAAACCTGGTGCAGAACTTTTCAGGACTAACTAGCTGCTGAAAATAACGTGAATACCGTAATAACGTAAGCGAAATGTAAAATTTTTGCCTAGCTTAAAATAAATCAAAGTTCAACATAATTTATGAATCTATAAAATGCTTCACTCACCTTGCGTTCAGAAGGTGTTAACCAAATGGTTATACAACTACGACGCTAGCTTTAGCTTCTGAACTCTGCCATTGTTTATTTACTAAAATACGACCAACTTTTTGATAGTCTTCAAATTTTACCTATTTTTCCGTTCCAGCCAGAATTGTGGTGTTTTGAGTAGTCAGAGAAATTTCAACTTTTACTCTCTCGAAAATTGCGATTTGACACTTTTCAATTTTTACCACAAAATCTGGCTGGAACGCAACTAATATTGAATATCTAAGTATTTTGCTTGTAGAATATTAAATAATACATCAGTAAATGAAAATATATCATTAAATACATTAAGCATGAAAACTGTATTGAATGAAGTAAAGAATTGAATAAATCCTCTCGCCTGCACTGCATCGGCACCCCAAGTATTTTTCCTGTTAAATTTCTTGTTCAATAAATTCAGAGTACACATCGCAGTTTTCTCAGTCAAACATTTTTAAACAGCGCTGCGCTGCATTATCGAAGTGCGAATTTTTTGACAAAAGTACATTTGTTTTTTTTTTCTGTTGGATGACAGAGATTCTCTGCCACGACTCGTGTTGTTATGTGCGCTAATGTTCTACGAACACAGCTTACTGTTTATCATGCGCATTTCGTTAGAATGTGTGTGTAGTAGTTTTTTTTTATTATAGGTTTTTGCTGTGACTTGGTGCGATGTCACGAAGCGCACACTCAAGTCTGTTGGATGGAACATAACATCGTCAAATAATGTTGCGTTTGAGAAGCGGCCGTTGGTCGATGATACAACACGACTCTTGTTGTATCAAGTTATGTGCGCTAATATCATACGAACACTGTTTATTATGAGCGTGGCTGGGCAAAACGTACCGCGCGCGGTACTGCGGCAGAATGAGAATAACTTTTCATATACGTATGTAAAGCAGAGAGCGTAAAATTTAATTCAGTTTGATTTGAAAAGCGAACAAAGCACAACTACACATGCATTGAAGAACATTTAAGAGAAACACACGTGTAGTGGTGCCCAGCTTTGATTATGAGTATTTTGTTAGAATGTGTGTGTAGTAGTTTTTTTTTTTATTATAGGTTTTTGCTGTGACTCGGTGCGACATCAAGAAGCGCACACTCAAGTCGGTTGGATGGAATTCAACATCATGAAATAATGTTACGTTTGATCTGCTGCGATGAGCTAGAACAATTGTAGTCGTATTACGTACATACGCATGTATATTGTACGCTTAGAGGAGGAAAATATGATATGATAGATATGGCATATTGCAGCGTGCCAGTAGGAACAGTAACAGTGTCAAATTATTGATTTAATATGTTTCACAAATATGAGAACGTAAAATAGGGGGGAAAAATACATCGGCTTTTGGTTGGGTGTGTGGAGAACACCTGCGCACCTTAGAGTAAACGCCACTGGACATGAAAAGTAGACACATGGTTAGAAATTAAGAAAGGTGTGCATTAGAGCGGTTCAAAAAAAAAACTTTTTGATTTTTTCACGATGTGTCAGCGGATTACAATAGCCTTATATGTCTGGACAAGCCCCATTACTAGGATTAAGGTTAATATTGAAAACTGGATTAGCGCCCTCTGTTTTAAGTAAACAACCCATTTTCAAAAATCTTGATTTAAGAATTGCTGCAAGTTGTAGAGGTTAGAAAATTTTTCAACGAAGTGGGTATGGTTTTCGAGAAACAATCGATCGGGGAATTCAAATCCGTGATTGGTTTTTCTTCTTCTTCTTACAAAAAAATTGACAATTGACCGGACAAAAGTACCGATTTTCCACTTTCTAGCTCCAACACCTCAAATATTATGTTGCCGCCGATCCCATGGTACATCATTTTTAATGAACTGATATTCCCTTAAATGAATGCCGAAACCGCATATCATTATCTTATTTCAAAACAAAGATATCTGCATTTTTCTAAATTAACAGACCTAATTTTTTTCGAATCGTGGTCAACAAATTTGCATATTAAGGTGATTCAATTTTTTTTTTTTATTTCAAACAGTTATTATCAATCGGGGAATTCGAATCCATCATTAGTTTTTCTTCTTCTTCTTTTTTTCTTACAAAAAAATTGAAAATTGACCGGAAAAAAATTAAAAAATTCCGATATTGTACTTTAAAGTTGCAAAATCATCCCATATTATTTTGCTGCCGATCCCGTGTTACATTATTTTTAATGTAATGTTATTTGCTTAAGAGAAAGTCGTAAACTGCATATCATTTTCTTATTGCAAACCCGAGATATCTGCATTTTTCCAAATCAACAGAACTGCCATAATTGAACTATTCTATAGGTTTTTCTAAAATATTCAAAAATTCAAATTATGTCAGTTCTGTTAATTTAGAAAAATGCAGATATCTCGGGTTCGAAATAAGAAAATGATATGCGGCTTACGGCATTCTGTTAAGCAAATAACAGTACATTAAAAATGATGTAACACGGGATCGGCAGCAAAATAATATGAGGTGATTTTGCAACTTCAAAGTACAATATCGGAATTTTTTCATTTTTTTCCGGTCAATTTTCAATTTTTTTGTAAGAAAAAAAGAAGAAGAAGAAAACTTAATGATGGATTCGAAATCCCCGATTGATAATAACTGTTTGAAATAAAAAATTGAATTACCTTAATATGCAAATTTGTCGACCACGATTCGAAAAAAAATCAGGTCTGTTGATTTAGAAAAATGCAGATATCTTTGTTTTGAAATAAGATAATGATGTGCGGTTTCGGCATTCATTTAAGGGAATATCAGTTCATTAAAAATGATGTTCCATGGGATCAGCGGTCACATAATATTTGAGGTGTTGGAGCTAGAAAGTGGAAAATCGGTACTTTTTTCACTTTTGTCCGGTCAATTGTCAATTTTTTTGTAAGAAACGAAGAAGAAGAAGAAGAACCAATCACGGATTTGAATTCCCCGATCGATTGTTTCTCGAAAACCATACCCACTTTGTTGAAAAATTTTATAACCTCTACAACTTGCAGCATTTTTTAAATCAAGATTTTTGAAAAAGGGTTGTTTACTTAAAACAGAGGGCGCTAATCCAGTTTTCAATATTAACCTTAATCCTAGTAATGGGGCTTGTCCAGACACATAAGGCTATTGTAATCCGCTGACACATCGTGAAAAAATCAAAAAGTTTTTTATTTGAACCGCTCTAGTGTGCATATTGCCAGGCTAGTTTTCTGTTCTTTCATGTTATGTTAAGGAGGTAGAGTTTTGTGTATTCTTTGTCAAATTGTAAATTAAGCAACATCACAAAAAAAAATCATAAAAAAAATATCAACGCAAGTGAGATAGCGCGGATAAAAAAAAAACAATTAATATTCAGAGTCTTTACGATGTATTAAAATATAATTTTTGCCAAGTACTTCTGAGAGTCCTACTACGGTAAGCGGTCTTAGAAAGTCTGTTTTATTGGGACATTTCATATAAAAAATAAAGTACGTTTGAAAGGAGGGTGGAAGGCCTTATACTTACCAAGGAAGGCCTTCTAGAAGCACTGTTAGCTCCTGCCCTTGCCTACTGGGGAAACACCAAGCAAAGTGTGTGAGTGCTGCACTTGCAAATAAATCGCAAATAAAATGCGGTACAAGTTAATGCTGAAAACACATGTGCAGATTTTCTGCTGCAGCAAAATTCATATACATTGATTCAAATAGCCATAAACCCACGGACACTCTGCACTGCATCGCAGTGCTGCGAGTAGTCGTCAAATTAAAATTTGATGCGCAGAGGAGTCAGGGCTTCCACTTTTCAATAGAATTTTATTCATATCAGAAATGTCAAATACATTTGTTATGTCAATCAATATGAAGCCTACTATCGAAAGAGATCTGCATTGTTTTCAGCATAAAGCATTCGAAGCTTATTGCATTCGGAAGTTCATATGATGATCGTTTCGAGTGCACTCATGCAGACCTCTAATGTATACTCGTCGTGTATGCTGCGGCATGACTTGATTATGTTCGGCGCACACATAGACTTGCAACTGTGTAGGTTTGTCTTACACTGATGTAATGGATGGATCCTTTTCATTTCGTAGAAATATTTTGGGTTTTCAGAAACTTCAGTTTTTTGTTTTTCCATCACATGTGAGTTTTTTTTTTCAAGTAGGCAAAGGGGGTAGGAAGTGACCAATTAACTTTTAGCATACATATATGTATGCCCGCTGAATTAAGGATGCTGTTCGGAGGGAGCCTCATAATACTCAAGGTCACAAAAATATTATAATTTCTTTTACTAATATTTGTAAGTTAGAAATTAAGTTCAGACTCATCTTGGGCTATCTTGGTTGGAGCACAATACTCCCGGAATTCAATTGATCAATTCAATTTTCAATTTGTCTTTTATAGTACATCTGTTTCATAACTAAACATTAATTAACTTATCTAAAATAGTATGTACATAAAAACTTAAATGAAAAGTAAAAAAGAAAGAAAATAACGTTTAAAACCTATTTCACTTTAAATCTAAAAAAGTTTACTTATCTTTGATTAGAAAAGTAGTTGAAAACAGCATGTTTGAAGCTGTTCCTTAAAGGCTATTTGTTTTAAATCATTAGGTAATGAATTCCAGAGTCAAATCTCTAGAAGAATTTCAAATAACCAAAATTTGAACAAGATCGGAGCTTGAAAATTTTTAATATGGTACGCTTGGCAAATTTTACCCCACATACAAATATTTTTAATTTAAGTTTCCTTTTTGAAATTTGAAAAACTGTCCGCAGCATTGTAAAGTTATTAATTCAACAATAATTTTAAGCGTGGTCATGCCATTTTATCTGAAAATCTGCGATAGAAGATTGGAGTGGTCACCATGACAAAGAATAACTCATATGGGCCATTCATTATTTAACAAGCTGCATGGATGGAAAATTTTTTTTCTGCATCTTTCAACAAATTAAGTTAACACCGAAGATATTGCTGAATTTTCTCTAATCCTCTCATACTTGGAGTTTATTATCTGCAGTTTTACTGATCGGATCAATGTCGGTTTTTTGTTCTTATTTAATACCTTGTTACGTTAGCTTTCGAAGTGCATAAAAAAAAATTCTTGACGGTCAGCAAATGCAAAATAATAACAATCTAATTGTTTAAGGTACTATTACAAAGTGATTGAAAAAAACACCGTTTTCAAATATTTACTTTTTGAGCTTAAATTTCTTATACATAGTAGTTTTCGATTTATAAAATTTTTTTACAACTTGAATTTTTCTTTTCAGTCGTTGAAATCGAGGTCAAAAAAAAAACCCAAAATTTGTACCAATGATACAGCTTCTCCAGTGCATCTTAAACAAAAAATCAAAATGCATATTAATATATATTCATATCCATTTCCGTATTGCTAGTACGACGGACGTGTTTTCGCCTCCGTGGTCATTTCATTAAAAAATCTAAAACTTTTGAATTCGCTTGCGGAAGTGAGTCCAATATAATTAATGCACTTTGCATTGATTTTTTGTGCGTTTTAATTTAGTGAAAGAGAAAAAATAATTTCTGACAAAGCTAAACGCAGCGCTGCCGAAACTGGCACTTTAAAAATTTTCTTGGCACTGTGACTATCATGGCACATTTTGGCACTGAGTGTGTAAATTTTGAATGATAACTTCTATGTATATAACTTTAAATGAAATGAAAATCTAATTTGAAATTTATCTGCACCGTAAACCTAAAAAGTGAATGTGTGTGCATGCACCTTAAGTGCATATGCTAATTTATAAACTCATTAGAAGTTGAAGTCCTAGCAAATCCAGTCGTTTTGACAGTTTTTCAAATGCTGCCTTGTTTTAAATACAACGTCGAAACTGTTGCGAAGTTATTATAAAATTAAAAAAAAAATAATATTAAGTAGAAAAAACTTTTACCGGCATGGATAATCACAAAATTTTTGAGTAAGGAATGAATTTATTATATTTATTATGGTATGGAACTCATGCTTTTTAAAATATTTTAGTGTTTTATCCAAACGTGTTGATTCAGAACTTTATAATTCAAACAACGAGCCAAATTATATCAAATCTACCACTTTTAACAATACCAGTAATATAAATAAATGCTATGGTAACTTCAACGACAAATTGTTGCTTAACTTCTCGTGGCTAACTAAAATAGGTTCCAAGGCATTTTGTATGTTTTGCTATCAATCCTTGTCAAACAACTTAAGCCTGCTCAAATGGCATGCTGAAGCCACTACATCCCACAAAAAATGTCAATGCTCCCAAAAACCAAGTAAAAATAGATAGCTTGTACGAAATTGCTGAACATCAGTTTTTTAGAGATAAATTAAAAACAGCTGAATTGAAAATATTTATGTTTATAGTCAAAAACAATCTTTAATTTAATCTTATTAAAGACGTACTTGACTTGATTAAATCAGTTGATGCAGACTCAAAAGTTACTAAAAAAATTAAAATTGGTGACACTAAGGGTAGAGAAACAAAATGTAATATTTTCTGTGAAGGTAGTACTAAAGGAATTTAAATATCTTAAAAGTTAAATATTTTTTTTAATAATCGATGAGACAACATACATACATATGTGAGTTGCACAAAGTCTTTGATGTTAACATCACGACTTTTGATTTTAAGGAAAACCAAGTTCAGGACTTTATTTGACTACACAGAAGGAAGCAGACATATTTGATATTTTTCTACACATATTTTGACTAACTGTTATTTTAAAAATTCAACTATAGGTTCTTAGTTTGCCATTATTACGTTATGGGGTGTCAGAAGCTTCAGATAGAGTTTCCTTTTTTTTCTTTCTATCATTTCGTATTGACTTGGCTTGGTACGCTTTGGCACCCTAAGTTTCAGATGGTTGGCACTGAAATTTTTTATGGTGCGGCAGCGTTGCTCACCAGCGCCTACAATTACAGTCTCATTACCAGCAACAACTCTGGCTACTACTAGTGCATCTGTAAATACTACATCTTCTTCTATTTTACAAACACTAATAATGTCTGTAGGCGCACACTCAAATGAGCTAAAATTCAGTATGTCTCACTCAGACACAAACTGCTTAGCAGCATTACCTCGGCAACATGAATCTGATGCTGATCAGCAATATTCAGATATGCAACAGCAGCTGCATCAACAGCAGCAACAGAAACTTCAACATAAACAGCAGTTACAACAACAAAAACAACAACTTCGTCACAATAAATTTGCACTATTAGCAAAACTAGATGATGATGAAGCTGGCACTAGCGGTCAACAAAATATTAAAGTTCAAAAACCTGCACCTATTTTCTTGCGCGAGCGTAGCTCTAATGCCCTAATAAATTATATCACTAATCTAATAGGAAAAGATACATATCATGTAGTTTCTCTAACAAAAGGAAATATTCATGAAACGAAAATCCAAATATACGCAGAATGTAATTACCGTACTTTAGTACGTGACCTAGAAGCCAAGACAAAGAGTTATTACACGTGCCAGCTCAAAAGCAGTAAGGGTATTTCCGTAGTACTTAAAGGTATTGAATCTGATTTAGACGTGAATGAAATAAAAAATTCTCTCGAAGAACTAAGCTAAAAAAAATGAATCGCATCCAATATATAAATTGCGATATTTATTGCACAGAAAACTTTCTGTTGAGGAGCCTCTCAAACGTAATGGTCCAGTCCAATGCGCAAACTGCCAAGAGTATGGCCATACCAAAATATACTGTAATCTCCGTACTGAATGTGTCGCTTGTGGTGAGCTCCAGCGCAGCTCCGCTTGTACCAAAAAAGCGGAAAACAATCCAAACTCCAAAAAATGTAGCAATTGCAATGGAAACCATACCGCTAGCTATACAGGGTCTCTCAAAGCCTTAAACAGAGGGTAACTTTTCTAAAACAAGCTTCCCGCAACCCCACTAAAAATGTATTTACCTCTGCCGCTTCTGCCCCCCAGCAGTCCCCTGCCAACTCTTTTACACCAGCTAATTCTTATGCAAATATTGTAAAATCAGGTACTCAAATGCAACAGCAATCACCCCCGGAACCAAGCAATAACCTTGAGCAAATGATTTCTAATTTTCCTCAAAAGCTATCACATTTCATGATAGCCATGCAAAAATCTTTATCGTTGATATACAAGCTCAATTAATGACTGCTCTTCTAGCCAAGTTATAGATCTTATAAAGATATGCGCATGGAATGCAAACGGCGCACAGTGGCAAACTTTTTAAAAAAGCGTTGCAAAAATCGAATTTGATACTTGCATCGGATAGAAAAAAGTCGAAAGCTAATAAATTTAAAATTTCAACCAAATCGGATATGTAGTTCAGTTTTTACAGTTAGTCAAAGTTGAGACATTTTTGAAGTTTGCAAAAAATTTAATTTTTGGGATAAAAATTTCATGTTTGAGCTAAAAAATTCAACAAATGCTGAGAGAAAGATGTATACTTTGTTTTGTAAAAGCATTATTTGTTTTAGCTAAACAAAAAAAAAATAGTGTGTTAATTTTTTTTTTTTTGTTTTTCTTTGTTTTTGAAACACTGTTTTAATCGAAGTTTTTGAGCTTTCAGTTGAGCTTAAAAGTAAATTTCACAAAACTGCAAGCTGAACTTCCACACAAATAATCACTGACTCTTTCTTAACATATTTTCACAACAAACTAGGCACCAGAGTTTGCCGGTTTGAGTGCTAGAGCGATTTTTATCAACAAACCTGTGGATATAGCACCCTAAGTCCATTTACATATTAGAAATATTAAATCTTAAGCCTTTAACTAAAAAGCATTTTATTTGGTGTGCAGTGCCTATTTGATTAGTCATAGTTCATAATTAAAAACGTTTAATTTAATCTACGGCCTTGCCCACTTTTTTAATAGTGCGCGCATCTTTTTGTTTTGGTCAAAAACTACCTCTTATAGTTTTTGAATCTATTATATGTAATAAGTTTTTAACTAAAAATTTTTCTGATTGCACTAATCCTTTTGAAGGTAAAATTCCTGAAATCTTGAAAGTTACATAAGGATTACAAGAACAGGTAAAAAGAAACTAAAATTTTAGAATATGTAAAACTGCCTGCTTAGTTATTACGGTATAAGTAATTTTTATTATCTCTTTCGGTGAATTTCACATTACAGGTATTTTATGTATTGGAGTTACAGATAGTGCAACAGTTGATGTAAGGATCTCAAGGGTAGGGTAGAACAAAAGGAAAATTGCAGTACATAGTATGTTCCGGCAAAACTAGTTTTTAGGATAAACTAGTTTTTCCTAGGCCAAACTAGTTCATCCGAAGCGTGTTGGATGAACCAGCTTAGCCTAGGGAAATTTTAATATGTTAGGGTAAGTGGGCGGCCTTTGATCGCTACGCAGGGCTTACATCTTCCAATATGTTCAAAAACGGCTTCGCGGTTCGCTATAATATATCCAACGCTGATGTGTGATAGCGTAGCTTGTGTTCGACATAGTGCAATGAAACGCGGCCGAAGGCCGCCACGACGTCAACATTAGACATATCAGAGGATGTATGCCCTGAGCCGCCCACTTACCCTAACATACTAAAACTTTAAGAATATCGGGAGTGAGGGTGTTAAAGTAAATTATAACTTTTGTACATACTACACTAAACTGGTTCATCCTAACATGCTTCGTATGAACTAGTTTAGCCAAGGAAAAAGGAGTTTATCCTAAAAACTAGTTTGGCCGGTAACATATATAAAGTCCTTCCGAAACATAACAAATTTATTCCTACAAGAGAACTCTTCTTAACTTATACTACGAAAAAATAGAAAAATTCAACATATACATAAAAAATGCTATATCATTCAAACTTTTTTCAAAGCACATCATGTCAAGCAGAGTTCATATTGGCCGTAAGAGATTATCTTCAGATTACCGAAAATAGTTTTTCAACGCATAAGATGTCTGAATTTGAAAAAATTGTATCCAACTTATATTGGAATATGAACAGAAAATGGATGAGCATAAATCGTTCAAAAATGAATTTCAGTTACAATTTAAGGTATATATACCAAGCCCATTCACATTTCCATCACACTTTTCTGCAGTTTTCAAAGTCTACTTGCGACAAACAAAACAGAAGTTTATTTTTATGAGCAGAAGATATGTAATATTTCCACCCTACAAAAAACTCAACTTCAACAATCAATTACGTCGGACTCTGCAAACTTTTTATAATAAAATTTGACACTGTAGTAGCTATAAGAATCCTATCACATAAAAAAAAATTTAGTAAAAATCTTTATTCGTTCAGAAGTTATGATTTTTGCAATCAGAGAACTGTGCGGCGTAAGCCAACATAAGTTAGAGATTTTTGTAAACTTTTTATGTAATGCTTCTATCCGAAACCCACTTAACAAATAAATATAATTTCACTATTCCTTGCTATATATTTCATAAAACCAATCACCCTGACGGCAAAGGACATGGCGGCACTGGCATACTAATTCGAAGAAGGCGTAAACATTCTTACCTAGAGGCATATGCACAGAACCATTTGCAAGCTACTTCAATTAGTTTGCAAAGTAATGGCAAAGACCTTTCCTTATCGGCAGCTTACTGTCCTCCCTGCTTTGCTGTATCAGAGGCGCAGTTTATGGACTATTTTAGGTGATAAATTTATAGCAGCCGGTGACTATAACGCGAAACACACTTTTTGGGGCATTTCAACCAAATTCAGTCTCAAACGTTATTGATCTTCCTCCGCAAATAAGTAACACCCAAAATGTAAATATGCTTATTACCTCAAATGAGGTAGCCACCGTCGTAAATATTAAACTTATTTGCAGAAAAGCTCCTGGCCACGACTCCATTACCCCTATGATGCTGAAAAATCTACCCCAAATAGCTATAGTCTTCATTAGCAGGTTCTTTAACGCTGTAATTAATTTTGGCCATTATCCTGGTGAGTGGAAAAATCAATAATTAAAATGATTTCGAAGCCTGGCAAAGATTCCACTTTACCATCTTCATACAGACCTAATAGCTATAGTGTTCTTAGAAAAGCTTAGGTCATACCTTCAAGATTATCATCTTATTCCTCCACACCAGTTTGACTTTAGGCAAAAACATGGAACCATTGAGCAAGTGAAATGGAATAACAAACGAACTTAGAAATGCGTTTGAACATAGAGAATACTGTTCAGCCATATTTCTCGATGCTAAGCAAGCTTTTGATAAAGTATGAAATGATGGTCTAATTTATTAAATCAGACAGCTTCTACCAGTCCTGGAGTCATACTTGGCGAACAGGTGCTATAAGGTCAAATATCAAAGTTTTAATACATCTGAATTTTCGATTAGCGCTGGAGTTCCTAAGGGTAGTGTTCTTGGTCCGTTTTTATATATTTTATTAACCTCTGATATTCCGACTAATGACATGCTAGTCACCTCCACTTTTGCTGACGATACGGCAATTCGAAGTCGTCAAAAAAATGCTGTGGTTGCTAACAATCAGCTTCAAAATCATCTAGTTCTTATTGAAAATTGGCTATCGAAATGGCGTATCAAGGTGAATGAGCAAAAATTTCGATAGTTCAAATTTACATTAAAAAGAAACCCAACTTCAACCTTAACATTAAATGGTATTCGAGTTCCTGAAATAAATGATTTAACTTATCTTGGCATTCACTTAGATAAACGCTTAACTTGGCGCAAGCATATAGAAGCCAAAAAGACGCAAATCAAACTCAAAGCTACTAGCTTGCACTGGTTAATTAACAGACACTCTCCTCTAAGATTAGAATATAAAGTTTCACTATATAATAATGTCATCAAGCCTATCTGGATCTATGGTATACAGTTATATGGATTCGCTAGTTCATCAAATATATAAATTCTACAAAGGGCTCAAGCAATGATACTAAGGACAATAACAGGATCTCCTTGGTTCATTAGAATTAAGCGTATCCATAGTGATCTTTATATACCCATGCTAAAGGCAGAACTTGAAAGACTGAGAGGAAAATAACTCCAAAAACTGCAAAATCACATCAATCCATTAGCTAAGTCACTTGCCAGCACTTTGGCACAATCGCGTTTAAAATCCAGCTATTACAAATGTGTCCTCCACGCTTATTGTCATCGATTGTGAAACTTTCAATTGAGCATGTGCATACACAACACATTCCAAGTTCTACGCAAAGTCCCTTTGACTGGAACATCTCATATTCTTTATCCTCTTGAAGACTTTGTACCGGGACCTAGCTTATTGTCATCGATTGTGAAACTTTCATTTGAGCATGTGCATACACAACACATTCCAAGTTCTACGCAAAGTCCCTTTGACTAGAATATCTCATATTTCCTTATCCTCATGAAAACTTTGTACCGGGACCTAGCTCGTCTCGGGCACTATCCTCCGAGAATAATAATAAAAATAAAGAAAATGTCGCCATCCAGCTCATCTCCTAATGAGGGCACTGGACCGGGACCTAGCCTGTCTCGGCTGCTGCCCTATGAGTGGAGAGTGCGGCAGTGTTGGAGCAGTGTGCTTTTAGGACGGTTTTTGGCTGCTAGACCGGGATCTAGCTCATCTCTGCTACCGCTTTAAAGACGTCCTCGTTGCACTAGCTCTCCCCAACGTGATAGACAGGGACCTAGCTCGTCTCGGATAAAAAAACCTATTTGGTGAAACGACGCTCAATAGACATGATAATGAACAAAATTAATTAAAATTCGTTAAATCGGTCAAATAGTTTATCAGCTAGCGTTGGTACAGATTTGAAAAAAGTCATTTCAAGAAAAAGTTTAAAGTTTTTTTTAACTAAATTTTGCTTATATTTTCAATGATGATCATACAAAAACCGGTATATTTTTTTCTATTTTAAATTTTGACCTGAAATTTTAAACTTATATTCTTGACACATAAATACAGTAAACCCCGTTTTAGTACCTCCCCCTTTAAATACCATTCCCGTTTGAGTACCAGAAATTTGCTGCATCTAACACTTTTCTGAAAATATATGTACATACAGATTCCCCCTTTTAAGTACCTCTCGCTTAAGTACCACTGCCGCTTAAATGCCTCTTAAATTTGCGCTTTAACGTGAAAATTACATATTATTTTCCCCTTTTATTTCCCTTTCACCGGGTCGAAAAATAGATTCAGCCAGACACCGACTCAAAAGTTAAAAGGACCCTTAAAAACGATATCTGCGTAGTTTTTTTTTTTCGTTCCGAGAAAAGCCAATGGAGCGTTTTTGATACTCCTGAAGGTTTTTTGACTAAAAAAAAAACGTGTTTTTTGCTCGTAACTATTATTTCTGCACAGAATGGAACCTGAGTTTGCTTGAAAAATAAAAATTGCGTTATTGCAAAAAATTTAACGTTAAAAAATTTAAAAATTTTTTTCTGTTATAGATCATTTTTAGTCCCAAAAT
The DNA here is from genome assembly GCA_949775025.1 of Tricholauxania praeusta. Taxonomy (NCBI): domain Eukaryota; kingdom Metazoa; phylum Arthropoda; class Insecta; order Diptera; family Lauxaniidae; genus Tricholauxania; species Tricholauxania praeusta. Next base: position 14,538,107 of record OX459032.1, read on the forward strand.
TCGATTTTTCCATACAAAAAATGTGATGATGCATGATGATAGATGCACTTAACATTATCAAAAATTTTTTGAGTTCTGATAGTATGGACAGTGAAGGGCTTGAGGTTTTGGAGGAAACATATTTCAAGACCAAATTTCAAAATAGTTATCAGAAAAAAATTCCAAAATTTTTTTTTTATACATTAAACTAAATTAAATTATTTTTAGTTGCGTCCGCCTCTACTCCTTTGCAGTTTCTTAAAATGCAATGAATGGTGAAAATATTTCAGTTAAATTTGTTTTTGATTTTTCAATGAAATCATTAACATGTAGTTAGTAAATAAAAAAATATGTTTTTTTTTTAAGAGTGATCTAATAATAATATGTAATCCATGCACAAACATACATACATTTTATATGAATGCAATACCTTATCAGTTTTGTTTACCGTTAATTTTGATGTATGTACATTAGGGTGATTCAAATTTTTTTTTTTGTTTTTTTTAAGGTGCTGTTGCTTAAAAAGTAAGTTTATGATATGAAGAAAAAGTTCACGAAAATTCAGCTCTGTAACTCAATTTTATAAGGTGGCGCAGGAGCCTGTTAGTTTTACAAGTAAATTGTATGGAAAAATTATTTTTTACAAAAAAGGTATCTAAATGAATAGGTGATTAGTGTTGTTGAGCTGAAAAGGGTCGGTCCGGCGCCACCTTATAAAATTGAGTTACAGAGCTGAGTTTTCGTGAACTTTTTCTTCATATCATAAACTTACTTTTTAAGCAACAGCACCTTAAAAAAAACAAAAAAAAAACATTTGAATCACCCTAATGTACATATGTATCACATGTATGAAATTTTTAATTTTTGTTCAATAAAATTTGATTAATAAAACCGATTTGAGTAAGTTATGTATGTATATACATAAGCATTGTTGCTTAAGAAAATTGAGACACTTCCATGAGATTGTCCTCATAGCATTAAGGTTCTTAAATGGGTTATTTTTAAGTACCTTGAGATACCTAAGCGGGATATTCTTAAGTACCTTGAAGTACTTAAGCGGGAGTTTTTAAGTACCTTGAGGTACTTATGCGGAATTTTTTAAGTACCTTTCCCGCTTAACTCATTTTCGGCCGAGGAAAATTTTTTTTATCGAAAATGCAATTCCTTTCATTGACTGTCTATTATTATCCTATAGAACTGTTAAAAGTAAAAAAAATAAAAATATTTTTCGTCCTTTATCCTGTAGGAGGTGGTCGAAAAATCGACAATGGCTGTTACCGGTAATAAAAAAGGAAAAAATTGGAATTCATTTTTTTTTTTAAAAAAACCTTTTTTGCTAATTTTTTAAAAGGAATTACATCATTAAAAGTACAGTTTTAATTTTTTATGGACAGAATACAAAAAATAGATGAACATTGCAGCGATTCTACATAGTAACCGTGTGCTTATAGCAATGCTTGCAGTGACAATGTTTTCCGTGCGGTGCTTGTTGTACTAAATGCCCATTCCCATGTTGCCTTTCTGAAGGGTGACCGTATTCAGAATCGTTATCCGAGGTAACTTCTTGAGTCAGCAAGTAGCATGTTACTTCACTTCGAAATTCAAGTTTTCACATAACTTTTAAAGATTTGTGTTAAGCTATAAGGAAATATGGTATATTTTCTAGGCGCTTACAAGAGCGGTATTCGAGCATGGATGAAGAGTGGCCACCACCATTTCTTACCGCATATTGTAATTCTGTAGTTAGCGGCAGCATTATCGTGTAGATCAATGCTACACATGTATTAATTATGTTTGTTGATTAAATGCGATTAAGTTACTAGTACATAGTTATGTGTTTTTTGTCTAGCGGTCGCAACGGCTAACTGTTTGTATTGGGGTCACATTTTCAAAATTTGTAGCTAAGATAACATCTGGGTTGTCCGACGATCTAACTAGAAAATCTTAATTTTTCTTGCCAAATCTATAATCAATTACATAATTCTCTCAGTATAGCGTTTTGACGAAATTCATCAATTTGTCTGAAACTAAACCGAACTATTTTTTGCATTTGTGCGAAATTTCGTTTTACTGCCAGAAATAATTATTTCATTATTGCGAAGTGAAGTTTTCGCTTCCATGGAATGTGCCAGCTTTCTCCTCGAAATTCGTCAATTTTTTGTTCAGTCTAACTTTTTTCTAGTATTTTTAAAAAATTTGGCTACACAACATTAAATATGTAACTTTCTCAATAAAGAGTTCAATATGTTTTACTTGTATGGATCGTTGGCGTGTCCGTGAACCGATTTCGCGAATTTACAATCCCAAGAAGCTTGTTTGAAGTTGTGACGTGCGTTACAAATTTCATTTAATTAGTTTGTTTGATTTTCTCGTAATCGTGATTTCCACAGACAGACAGACGGATACTGCTAAATCGACTCAAGTGGTGACGCTGATCAAGAATATATATACTTTTCTATACCTGCCACGCCCCCATTTACGCGTTGCAAATAGAATGGCAATCCTCTTGAGTACGAAGCGTGTAATCCTCTCTCAAAATTTGCATCTAACCTTACTTGAACAAAATAAACATGATGTACTGAATCTTGCTATTTTGATATTCATAACAGCCATTGGTCGATTTTTCGACCACTTCATTTCTCATTAAAATTCAGTGTAACTAACTTCATGTCAATTAGTGAAGTTAAACTGATTTACTAAGAAAGAACTTTTGTGAACAGAACTGCATTTAAATTTTTTCATTTTGAAACTATTTATATTTAAAAAAAAAAGTTTTAAAAAGTGTCTAAAAAAAGGACTTATTAAATATATTTTTTTCAGTGTATAAAAATAACATAGTAGTCATGAAATAACATTTTCACGAAACCAATAAAAAAGAAAGAGGAAGAAAGCATTTCCTTTTTTTAAAAAAAAATAATTTCTGCGACTAAAATTTTGTGGTCGAAAAATCGACCAGTAGTGGCCGAAAATGAGTTAATTACCTCAAAAACCTGACATCTTGAATTGAGGTACTTAACCGGGGTTCACTATACACCCATTTATAAAAAAAAATCACTATGTAATAGTACCTTAAATAGTTTAAAATTAATTTAAAAAATATTGTTTTATTTTTTGTAGTTCTATCTATAATAGCCATTTTTCGAAAACTTACGCATTTTTGAACAAAAAAAAGTTTTGTTTTCGGCTTTTAACTTTAAATATTTTTTCTAAAACTCGGGCTCCGAAAACTTATTGGTATTTTGGAAAGCTTTAGTTAAAAAAAAAAATGATTCATTCCTGACAAGATTAGCACTCTCTAGTCACTTTTTAAATCAAAAAGTATTTAAAAACAATATTTTTTGTTTGCCTTTGACCATTTATATATAATTATAACTAAAAAATTAATAATTGTTGATAACATACTAGATAATCACACTTTTTTCCTTATTTCAGATTTGCGAAATTTGTGCCCATTTATGTTATTCATAGCAATATCAATACTACAGCCTCCTTAAAAACAACTTAAGCAAAAGCAGCCAAATGTATACGAAAACGAGTACAACAAAAGTTTCAGTTAAAGTTTCATTACATTTTTTTTGATGCTATTAAAATTTTATTTCAAATAATGGAAAGAAAATGAAAAATCGAAAGAAAAAAAACTCATTAAAAAAAAAACTAAAATTAAAAGATGCAGATTAATGAACTTGAAAAAGGTGCAGGGCCAACGACTAATAGAAAAATCTTCAAGATGAATTAATTTTTGCATTTTAAAAATGTGAACAAAATTGACAAAATAAGAAAAATTGTTGATAAAAACATCAAGGAAATAAAACAACATTTAATTACAAAAAAAAATAAAATCTTAAGCCTTTAGTATTAAGTTAAAATAAATGCAAATTTTGTGATTTTAAATTAAATTAAATTTAAGTCGTAAACTAATATGTAAATAAAAAAATAAAACTTAAGTAAAATCCGAGAAGCAGAAAAAAAAATAAAATAACCAAAAAATTTAAAAAAACTACAAATAATTGCAAAAAGCAAATAAAAAATGTTCTAAAGTAACAAAGAAAAAAAGCGGCAATATTTTAAATTGAATATAAAAAATATCCATGATCAAAATCAAATTGTAAAATATAAAAGTTTTTGATTAAATTATTATTAATCCAACAAACAGAAAAAAACAGATTTTTAAAAAAAGTTAGAAAACAAATAATGCCACATAACAGTCACAGCTCGCACTCCCGCCATGGTGCTACATCCGGCGATGATCTGGGTAGCACTGATGAGGTGAAAGTTTTCAAAGACGAAGGCGATCGCGAGGACGATAAAATCTCATCAGAAAATCTCCTAGTCGAAGAGAAATCAAGCTTAATTGATTTAACTGAAAGTGAGGTAAGTCTTAGAAAAAAAATTAGCTAAGTCACACCAGTAGCGTACCTAGGGGCGGCCCAATCACATGGGAGGGGGGCGGGCGACTCGTGTGTATTTATTTTGATAGGGTACACTTTGTTTTTGTTTTTTTGTAGTAAATTATAAATAATTGAAGGGTATGTGTGTTGCAATTCATTCAATGAGAAATATATCTAATTTTGCTAGCGTTTTTGGAGAAGCAAAAGTGGGGACCTTTGTTTTTTTTTTTCTTCAATATAATTTTTTTCTTGAAATTATAAAAAAAAATTTTGTATGTAGGGAGCGGTAACTCAACTGTTCGCCCTAGGCGCCAAATATGCATGGTACGCCACTGAGTCACACATCTATTACTCCGTTACTGACAGTGGTGAAATATGGCCCGCCATATAATAAGGAACAGCAGTAAGTTTCGTAGACACTATGGAAAAAATTAAACGAGCGCGGTACGAAATAAATGAGGCATAATTTTCTAAATCTAAATCTGACTGGATAATTACTCTATTAGGATCTTAGTATCAAATTACGCTTAACCTTCATGCGGTCGGGATTGTAAACTTACGTGTGCGGTCGGAAGTCTACATTTTTAGACAATATATCTGAAAAAATCATTGTACACAGACGGTACTTAAATTCAGCTTAGCATATTTATTTGATAAAAATGTTATAAAATACATTTTAAATCGAAATAAACAGGTTTAATTTTCATTTAAATAGCAGCATTTACCGTAAATATAAGTAAAGGTATGTGCATCACACACTGGTTTTTTACACCAAATGCAAATCTTGCGTGTTGTTTTACGATTTCCGGTTTCGCAATATTGACAACGGACAAGATTCTTGGGATGTTGGTCGTTGAAAATATCAGGCAGTGACCGAGTAACATTTCTATAGCCAGACGTATTTGTACACAGCCTAATACCCTTGGTATTTTAGAGTGATGTTGCCGGCATGGATAGCTGTTTAGCTAGGCTTCGCAGAAAGATTCGACGTTTGTCGGTTCTCTGGATACCGCAGACTCTATGAGCCCTTTGGTAGCTCTAGATGGGCCAGTAGCGGTTCCACGAAACAGATTATGAGCACTCGTGCGAACTCTTTGAATAGGCAGGTTGGTAAGCCAGACGTTGCGAGGTAGATGCTTCCTCGTTGACATCGCTCTCAAAATCTCCTTCGGTCAATTTGAAGCACGCTATATTCTCCAAGGTGTTAATTTATATCATCATATTTGATAAAAAGCTATTTCACAACTATTTAACAGCCGAGAAAGCATAGCAAAATGAAAGCAACCGTGCAATCAGCTTGAGGAGCAATGCAAAATTAAAAACTGCAGTAAGAAAAAATACATAGCTTATTACCTATTATTGTGAAATATGTAACTACGTCACATATGTAAACACATGCAATCACTCACAAATATGCGTAAGAAAGCAAAGAATAATATTAGTGAGAAAAAATCGTGTTTCGACTAGCTGTAATCAATATAATCTGAGATAAGTAAAAAAGTGAGGGAATTTTCCATACAAATTCTATGGTGTCTACATTTGTAGACTACCGGCCAGGAGATGGTAGTTTTTAAAAGTTAGGCGTGGAGGTCTTTTGAGCTACTTTTTTAATGCTGTTAGTGGCAAAAACTGCTTAGAATTATTTTTTAGGAGGGTACTGGTAACCCCGGGCTCTCATGTTGTGATAATTTTTTTTTATTAATTTTTATGCAAAAATGCTACAAATGTAGACAACCGACCGGATAAAGGTTAAGTATCCAAATGGAAACTTTCGCCTATGATCTAAAAATGTATTTTTTTTTTGCTGACACTTTTAGGGGATAATCCTTTGACACGTGGTGTGTTAGCTTCGAAAGGAGAGATAGAATAGTAGGAATGAGGCTTAGAGTAACTTCGGATATTGTGATATAGGAATTTTTGTATATTAAATTACACGTTACTTTTACAGCATAGCTTCTACTTCTTTATGTATTATGGTTTGTTGATGCATTGTGCAGTTTATTTCGACTTCGAAGCTCTATAGCGTAAGCCAATCTGAAGCTATTTTACCCCTTAATAAAAATGCCGGGTAATGTGATATATAGCGTTCGGACAATGTGATATACTATCATGAAAAGTATAACAAGTGTAAAACAGTAGGAACTAAAAATAAAATAACTTTACATCTTTCAATAGAATATCCATAAAAAAAAAACAAGATTTAAACTGAATCAATAAGCGAAAGGCAGAACATATTAAAGTCAGATAGATGACTCACATACAAAGATTGCTTGCCGTCTTGGAAGACAAACATTGTGAGCCCAAATTAAATCGCATTGCTGGCATTAAATTCAGGTCTGAATCTTTGTATCCCTCTGGAAGGACTTGTTGCAAAAAGCACTGGTAATGTCCTTGCTGGGTGAAGCAAATTGGACTATATAACATTAGCCGAATTGCAGTTTTAATATACTCAAGTTATTTTTATTAAAACACACTTCAGCAAATAAAAAACTCACATTTGTCAAGAGATTTTAATATTTAATCATTGGCAACACTGAACGGACGAACGAATGCGGGTGTAAAGAAGGAGAAAGGGAAAAAGGAGTGGAGAAAAAACGCAGCATTGAACGGACGTCGGCTCGGCTAACAAAATTTAATTAATAATAACTTTTTTATATTTTCTCTTTTTTTTAAATGATAAATGAATTATTTATTTGTGTAACTATTAAATTCCAATAAATTTGTTTTCAAAAATAAAAGTCATCTTGACAAAATCAGAAGTGGGATAACTGCGCACCTATAGCAAGTGGCTGTGAAATGTGCGAAGCGTAGTTAGTTTCAAGGACAAGTTTTTTTTTTGTTACGCCGAAGCCAACGGGAAAAAAATCGAAAAGCTGTACATGCGAGTGCTACTCGATCGTAAGAGTAAACGGTTGTTATTTTTTCAAAAATTCTCGCTGCGCAATCAACGAACAAAAAAAAAAGGGAAAAATGTTGAAATTGACAGAATTGACTGTGGTACAATTAAATCGTTTGCTGAAGGCGAATAATTCTACAGTCACTGGTACAAAGTCACACAAGATTGCTAAGCTGCAGGAGCTTCTACAAGTAGACGAGGTGGATCCAGAGGAGCTGGAGGCTTGCGAGCCAATAGGGCAGGTTAGTTCGGATTTGCAGAACCAAATCAACGAATTGAAGGGTATGCTGTCGAATCTGACAACGGCATTTGGTACGGCAAGTAATCAGCATGATGGATTAAGAATGTCGACAGTGGATAATGGCAGCGAGAGACGCAGTCCAGATGCAGTACCAAGGGCAGTAGGTAACGTGTCCGAAATAATAGGCGTTTTACCGGAATACGATCCACTGAAGGAAACCATAACATCAAATCAATTCATAAAGAGGATTGGACAGCTGAAACGAACATATCAGTGGGCGGAGGATGCTCTTCTGTTTGCGGTTCAGCATAAGTTGAAAGGATTTGCAAAAGAATGGTTAGATGCACAACCAGTATTTGGTAGTTGGTCGGAGTTTGTTCAAGCATTTCAAAGCGATTTTCCAGCGAGAGATAGTCAAGCAGAAACTCATAAACAACTAATGCGGCGCAAAAGAAAGGCAAACGAAGACTTTGTGGAGTATTACTACGCTATGCTCACGATAGGAAGACGTGGTGCATTGGATGATATTTCAATTATTTCATATATAATTAGCGGCTTAAATGACAACAATGTTACGAAAACATTAGCAGCTATGAATATAACAACGTGTATGGAGTTGTTGAAATCACTTCGGAATCTATCGTCAGTGACAGATATAAGTTCGCGTACACATACAATGCCATCGGTAGTGAGCAAAACAGAGGTGCAGGATATGGTGAAAAAGAAAAATGGTCCTAAGTGCTTTAATTGCAATGAGTATGGGCACATTGCAACAAAATGTCCACAGCCACCACGTAAATCAAGATGCTCAAAATGCTCTAAGATAGGTCATGAAGCAAACAATTGCAAAACAGTTGCAAAGTCAGTAGTTGCGAAGATTGCCGATGAAGCAAAAGGTACCGTACCACCGCTGATGAAGGAAGTGAAGCTGTTTGGAAATCGAGTTATGGCATTTTTGGATACGGGCAGTGATTATTCATTAATAAGGGAATCTTTAGTGCCAAAAGATCAGAAAATTTCCACGTATAAGTGTCTCAAAGGGTTTGGAGGTTCTTTAGTCGAATCAGTTTTCAAGGTCGCAACAAGAATTCAAATTGGTGAAAGTTTTATTGATGCGCAATTTTATGTAATTAATGATGAAATTTTGCCATATAGTATTTTTCTTGGACGTGATATCCTGTGCTCCAAAGATAGCCGCACATTGCAGGAAATAGGAGTGCTTCGAATATATGATTTAAGCCATTTTAACATCAATCAACAACTAAACGATGACCAACGAAAGCAATCCCTGGATCTCATAGGTGATTTCAAAGATTGTTTTGCTGAAGGATTAAGCAATTTAGGCCGCTGTAATACGACGGCTATGAAAATTGAGGTAATTTCAGAGCAGACCATCGTGGGCAAGCGATATCAAGTTCCGATGGCTCAACGTAGTAAATTGTATGAAATACTAGCAGAATTGCAAGCACACAATATTATACGACCGAGTACTTCTCCTCATGCAGCGTCAGTGCTTTTAGTGAAGAAAGCTAACGGCGAAGATAGGATGTGCATCGATTACAGAGCTCTAAACGCAGTAACTATTAAAAAGCAATACCCAATGCCTATTGTTGAACAGCAGCTGTCACGCTTGGCAGGTAACAGGTACTTCACGACGCTCGATATGACTGCTGGGTATTATCAAATACCGCTGGAGGAAGACAGCAAGAAATTCACGGCATTCCTTACTCACGAAAGTCTTTTTGAACACAATGTTATGCCGTTTGGGTTGATCAATGCGCCGATGGTATTTCAAGAAATGATTATGAATGTTATCAAACAGCTAGAAAATCGAAAATACATCACAAGCTACGTAGACGAGGTCATCATTGCCACACCGACTGTAAATAAAAACATCGAAGTTTTAGCAGAATTTTTGGAAGCAGTAAGACGAATTGGTTTGACGCTTAGGCCATCAAAATGCACATTTTTAAATGAAAAGGTCAACTTCTTGGGACATGTGATTAGTGGTGAAGGAATTTTACCTGGTGAAGCGAAAACAATTCGCATCAAAGAGTTTCTGACTCCGACTACTGTGACGGAGGTAAGAAGATTTCTTGGAATCACAGGTTACTTTAGGAAATTTGTGAAGGAGTATAGTATAACGGCAAGGCCTCTCACAACTTTATTGAAAAAGGACAGCGTATTTGAGTGGAAACAAAAACAAAACGAGGCATTTAATACATTGAAAGTGGCGATAACCAGCAAACCGGTTTTGGCATTGTTCGATCCGAATAAGCAACACGAAGTCCATACCGATGCAAGCTCTGTTGGCTTATCTGGAATTTTGTTTCAAAAAGAGGGCAACGTATTAAAGCCAGCTAGTTATTTTAGCCGTCAATGTTCTAAAGCTGAAGGAAGATACGCAAGTCACGAGCTTGAGGTTCTGGCGATAGTTGAAACGTTGCAAAGGTATAGAGCTTATTTATTGGGTCGACACTTTCGTATAGTCACCGATTGTAATGCGATTGTCACTACTAAAGCGATAACGCCACTTCCCCCACGTATTGCTCGATGGTGGCTCAAGTTACAAGAATTCGACTACGAGTGCATTCATCGGAAAGGAGCCCAAATGCCGCACGTTGACGGTATGAGTAGAGAGCCGATTTTGCCACCGAACATCGTAGAGACTGTAGCTGGAAATGTTATGCCAATTTTATTCAATTACGATGACAACTGGGTTATGTCGATGCAGTTACAGGATGAAAAGTTGCGTCAAATAGTGAAAGAACTGCGAGAGAAAAGCTTTCATACTAAGAAACAAAATTTTGAGTATGAGATATACGAGGGAAAACTTTATCGAAATGTAGGCGCAAAAAGAAAACTGGTCATACCGCAGGCGATCCGATGGCGAATCCTCAAAGCTTGTCACGACGATATGGGTCATTTTAGCGTCGACAAAACAGTGGAGCGCATCTCGAAAGATTTCTGGTTTCCACGCATACGACGGTACGTTAAGTCGTACATTCAAACGTGTCCAGAGTGCTGCCTATACAAAGCAAAAGGAGGCAGATCTGAGGGCGAGCTTCATGTTGAAGAGACACTTCCGATTCCATTTCGAAACGTGCACATAGATCATCTTGGGCCATTTCCAAAAAGTAAGAAAGGTAATACCCATCTAATAGTTTGTGTTTGTTCTTTCAGCAAGTACGTTGTTATAAAAGCTGTACGAAACACAAAGACTGCACCGGTTACTGCAGCCCTTCAAGAAATGATGACTATTTTTGGGCAACCACTACGAATCACCAGCGACCGAGGTACAGCTTTTACCTCGAAAGAATTCCAGGTTTTTATAAACAAATGGGGCATTCAACATGTGAAGACTGCCGTAAGAACACCAAGGGCGAACGGACAGGCTGAACGTGTCAACAAAACGGTATTATCATCTTTAAAATGTTCCACAGAAAACGTCAGGGACTGGGACGTAGCATTATCAACACTTCAATGGGCTATTAATTCACAACGCAATACTACTACTAAGTTTTCTCCAAACGAATTGATTTTCAATTATAATGTAAGAGATGTCAGCCAAAATCGACTTATTCAAGCAGTACAAACTGAAACTGGTAACGAAATAGACACGAGCTTTCGTCTGCAGGAGGCCGCAGCTAATGCTAATATCGAAAAACAAAAATGGAAAAAGCGTTACGACAGCAAGCATCAAAAGCCACGGAAATATGCTGAAGGAGATCTCATCTTAATAGATCATGTTCCGACTGCAACAGGTGAATCTTACAAATTGGAACCGTTATTTAAAGGTCCTTACGTCATCACGAAAGTCTTGGATAATGATAGGTATTTGGTCGAGGACTTACCCGATGTACAATGGACAAGAAAACGTTACACAGGAGTATTTGCCAGCGACCATATGAAACGATGGTGTCCACTTGATCCCAGTATTGATGAGGTGAATAATGACGACGAAGAAACTGAAAGCGAGTAGTCGTCTCGGAGTGACGAAACATCAGGAGAGGCCGAGTTGTCAAGAGATTTTAATATTTAATCATTGGCAACACTGAACGTACGAACGAATGCGGGTGTAAAGAAGGAGAAAGGGAAAAAGGAGTGGAGAAAAAACGCAGCATTGAACGGACGTCGGCTCGGCTAACAAAATTTAATTAATAATAACTTTTTTATATTTTCTCTTTTTTTTTAAATGATAAATGAATTATTTATTTGTGTAACTATTAAATTCCAATAAATTTGTTTTCAAAAATAAAAGTCATCTTGACACATTACTTATGACAAATTATATTTACCCATTAACAAATTTTAGTACTTCAGCTATAACACTTTCTTTATAACATATAAAAAAATCAAAACAAACAAAATATGTTATGTATATTGAAAATATTTCGAGAAAAATTTTTTGAATTAAGAAAATTAGTGTTTTAACAAATTTATATAAAGTTTTTTAACTTTTTTTATAAAGTTATAGTCTTTCTTAACAAATATAATCAAAAGATTTTTTATCTTATTTACTATAGTTTTTGAGATATTTCGTTTCAAAAAATGTTCAAAAACGTTAAAAAAAACAAACGTTGTTCTGCCCTTTCGGGTAGGTGGCGCGAAGCTGTATGAACTCATGCTATAGAATGTTAAAGCGAATCAGCAAATTTTTAAAGTGAAATCAACTTCTGTCCCTATTCTTTTACATATAGTATAGTATAGCAGACTTCGCAGACGTTGTTCTGGCCTTACTGCTAGGTGGTGCGATGAGTTTAATTTTTTATAGCTTTTGTGTTTTACATAATTACCAAGTCTCAATCATCTGCATCAAATAATTGCTGATATATACAAAATGTTGTTTTATTCGCATATGGAAGGTGGCACCACCCATTTTCTCATTGAAACTTCTTTTTGCCCGTACTTTTTATATAAATACATATGTATCTAGTCTCATTCATCTGCATCACAAATTTGGGTCTTTTTTTATATGGAAGACGTGGTAGTGCACGATCATATCTGTGCCTCTTAATATAACATGTGCAGAGGTCTTTGTAAAAATGCTATTTTAAAAATAATTTTGTATGAAAGCCACCCTAAATAAAAGTTTTGTAGGCTTAACTATGCCTCTTAATATAAAAGATATTATTATTTTTGAAGTAAAAACTTCTTATGGCACGTTGTGCGACTAAGGAAAAAAGTAAAAACTCACGACACCGACCGTCATCGGGATTCCCCGTCGTGAATGAGAGCGATAGTAAAATTTAAATGTTCTATTGTTTCTCTTAAATAAATATTCCAAGTGGAAGACAAAAAGCAAAGCAGACACATTCCATTCTCATTCAACGATTGTTATGCTTACATGTTTGTTTCTTTCAAATTCCGCGTTGTTGCGTTGACAAATTGAGAATGAGAGCGAGAGTAAAATTTGAATACATATTCCGTTTTTGTCTTCCATTGCATTTCCATATAAAAAGAAAACGCACACATACCAACTAACACACTAACCCAGCAGGCAAATGAGCAAGGCTTGACTCGGAGAAGGCCTTCTAGCACTGCTGCGATTATATAAGGACTTCTCAAAACTAGATTTTCATGCAAATAAAATACAATCATAGAAGGCATAATATGCCTTCCCACAACAGACGTGCTATCAGGCCTGATATTAGAAGACAAAGAAGAAGGACTCCATTTACTTTAAAGCATCTCTGTTTCTTTTTTTATTTCATGTATTGCAATGTTTTCTGATTCGGCATAACTTTTTTGTCATGTGCATTGTACATATACGGCATCAAAAGTAGACACATGGTTAGAAATTAAGAGAGGCGTGCATATTGCCAGGCTAGTCTTCTGTTATTTCATGTTATGTTAAGGAGGTAGAGTTTTGTGTATTCTTTGTCAAATTGTAAATTATGAATCATCACAAAAAAAAAATCATAAAAAAAATACCAAAGCAAGTGAGATGGCGTGGATAGAAAAAAAAACAAGTAATATTTAGAGTCTTTTACGATGTATTGAAATTTAATTTTTGCCAAGTACTTCTGAGAGTTCTACTACGGTAAGCGGTGTTAGAAAGCCTGCTTAGGAAAGCCTGTTTTCTGAGGACATTTCATATAAAAAAGAAAGTACGTTTGAAAGGAGGGTGGAAGGCCTTATACTTACCAAGGAAGGCCTTCTAGAAGCACTGTTAGCTCCTGCTCTTGCCTACTGGGAACTTGCCATTAAACGATTTGTTATGCTTGCATACTTCTTTCTACGTGTGAAATTAATTTTTTGTTTCAAGTTTTCACTTCTGTCGGCACTCCCGGAGTGTAACCCGCCGGTTTTTTTCTTCGTGAAAATTAATTTTTTAAAAAAAATTTATGTTTGATGGCCACCCTAAATAATAGTTTTATAGACCAAACAATGTCTCTTAATATAAGAGACACGTGGTGTAAATTCCATGTGAAACGATGCAGTGGTATTTTCAAAAATATTTTTGTATGCGGGCCACCTGAAATAAAAGTTTTGTAGGCTTAACTATGCCTCTTAATATAAAAGCTACGTGGTGTAAATTCAGTGTGAATTGATTTACCGGTCTTCGTGAAAGTGAATTTCTTAAAAAAATTATGTTTGAGGGCCACCCTAAATAAAATTTTTATGGACCAAACGATATCTCTTAATATATGAGACCGTGGTGTAATCTCTATGTCAATCGATGGACTGGTCCTTGTGAAAATGCTATTTTAAAAATATTTTTGAATAAGGGCCACCCTAAGTATGCACCCGAAATAAAAGGTTTATAAACTTAGCTATGTTTGTCTTCTCTTAATATAAAATAACACGTGGTGTAAATTCCATGTGAATCGATGGAGTGGTCTTTGAGAAAATGCTATTTTAAAAATATCCATTTATAACAGCCACCCTAAATATGCACCCTAAATAAAAGTTTTTTAGGCTTTACTATGCCTCTTAATATAAAAGCTACGTGGTGTAAATTCCATGTGAATCGATGCAGTGGTCTTTGGGAAAAACTATATTAAAAATATTTTTTTATGACGGCCACCCTAAATAAAAGTGTTATAGACTTAACTATGTCTATTAATATAAAAGACTTGTGGTGTAAATTGCATGTGAAACGATAGAGTGGTGTTTGTGAAAATGCTATTATAAAAAAAAATTTGTATGAGGGCCACCCTAAATATGCACCCTAAATAAAAGTTTTTTGGACTAAACTATGTCTTTTAGTATAAAAGCTACGTGGTGTAAATTCCATGTGAACCGATTCAGTGGTGTTTGTGAAAATGCTATTATAAAAAAAATTTGTACAAGGGCCACTCTAAATATGCACCCTAAATAGAAATTTTATAGACCTTACTTGACTCTTAATATAAAAGCTAAGTGGTGTAAGTTCCATGTGAATCGATGCAATGGTGTTTGTGAAAATGCTATTATAATAAAAAAAATTGTATGAGGGCCACCCTAAATATGCACCCTAAATAAAAGTCAAAAATTCATTTCAATTTTCAACATTTTGGCTCTTTAATTTTTTTTTAAATTAAAAAAAAAAATATAAATAATTTTTTCCCCATAAAAAATTTTGCGGCAATAAGCGCAGAATAAATTAAAGTTTTTTTTAAAAATAAAAAAAAAATTTTAAAAAATGGTTTTTTTTAAAAAAAATTCAAAAATAATTTTAAATTCGCAAAATTTTTGCGAAAATTTTTTTTTTTCAGAAACAGTATTTTTTTTCGAAAAGTACAAGTAAAAACCTAAAATCGTAGGTATACCAATTATTAATTGATAGAGTTTGCTGTAAGCTATGAATTTTCGAAAAAAACACTTATTCTGAAAAAGTACAAAAATCGTGAATT
The DNA here is from genome assembly GCA_949775025.1 of Tricholauxania praeusta. Classification (NCBI taxonomy): domain Eukaryota; kingdom Metazoa; phylum Arthropoda; class Insecta; order Diptera; family Lauxaniidae; genus Tricholauxania; species Tricholauxania praeusta. The sequence continues at coordinate 14,553,449 of OX459032.1, forward strand.
CCATACCCGCGTATCTCAACAACAAATAATACTAGGGCGATTTCCTGAACGCAGTTCTATTGCTGGACATTGATATTACAATAATGCCAAATTTCAGCCAAATCGGAGCCAAAAATTTTTCGCTGGCGTTTTCGCGTGTTTTCTAATTTCAAAATATTTTAATATTTCTCATGCGCATGACCAATCAGTCAATCAGCCACCTACACGGTCAGTTTGCATGAGTAATCACTTGATTCATCATGCACGCATGAACGTCTATTTAGCCTTTTAGTATCGATCAGGCGGGTGTCATAGGCTATAAAACTTTTATTTAGGGTGGCCCTCATACTCAAATATTTTGAAAATAGCGATTTCTCAAAGACAGGCAAATCGATTCTCATGAAATTTACACCGTATAGCTTTTATGTTAAGGGGCACAGATTGGATGGTAAAAATTTTATTTTGGGTGCATACTTAGGGTGGTCCTCATACAAATATATTTTTGAATATGATTTTCGCTAAGTCAAATAAATCGATTCACACCGAAGCCACAAAACTTTTATTTAGGGTGACCCTCACACAAAAATATTTTTTAAATATCATTTTCACAGAGACAGGTTAGTCGATTCACACCAAATTTACACCACGTAGCTCTTATGTTAAGAGGCAAAGCAAAGGGTACAAAACTTTTATTTAGGGTTGTCCTCATACAAAAACATTTTAAAATGTCATTTTCTCGAAGACCGCTTAATCGATTCTCATGAAACTTACATCACATGGTTTTTATATCAAGAGGCACTGCTTAGGCTGTAAAATTTTTATTTTGGGTGCATTCTAAGGGTGGTCCTCATACAAAAGTATTTTTTAAATAGAATTTTCACGCAGACCGCACATCGAATCTATACCACAGTTGAGGTGAAGCGATGCGCACAGGGTAATGCTAGTATATAATATATTGTTTTTTTTTTTTCAAAAGTATTCACCAATGAATTTCTTTTTTTTTTCAGGAGAAAAGCGGTAAAATCACAACGCGGTCAGATCACAGTCCCGTTTTTAGTAAGTGCTGAAAAATTTGTTACAATACTATATATTAACTCTTCAATTACGTAAATATATTTATTACTTATGTACATAAAAGAATAATTCTGGTACGAGGAGAGCTCATTATTAATTAACTTTATAATTTTCCGAATAATGGAAAAGTGATTTGCTTAGATAAAATAAATTATATTTCATAAAGTGCAATTAATTATTTGATTGAGTCAAACGTAAAATGCTTCAATCAACTATTTGATCCAGATACAAAATGTTTCACCCAAATAAATATTTGATTGGTCTATATGAAATATGTATTTTTTATATTTAAGAAAAACTTTCTTTTTTCAATCTCTAAAATATTCCTAGACTCTGGAAGCCAATAAGCTAACGAAATGTTATCATAAAAAGCCAAAAAAATTATAAGCTATATTTTTATATTTTTTCTTATGAAAAAAAAAAATTTAGAAAATCTTGTAACTACTCTTTCTTTTCTTAAAAAAGCGTATTTTTTTAAGCCACTCTACATGAATTTCACAACATTTACTTAAATAGCTCTCTGAAAAACCTTTTAAAGGTTATGCTTGTATAGGAGATGACATGCCTTTTTTTCGAAATTTGCCAACTTTTTGTCTGATGCATGCTTGACCGTACTATCTTTTGTATATACTGGGTGTTTTTTTTAGAGGTTTGTTTTTCGAATAGAGATAAAACTGGCATTTTATGGTCAAATCTGGCAACTCTAATGTCATTTATGTTCAGTTTGGTTTGCCATTTCATCATAAAGAGGTTGACAAAAGAACAACGCTTGCAAATCATTCAAATTTATTTCGAAAATAATGGTTCAGTTCGCGAAGTTTACCGCAAGCTCCGTCCATTTTATGGTCGACATAATCGTCCATCAGAGCAATTAATTCGGTTAACCATGGGTCGTTTTCGCACTACGTCTACTTTATGTGATAATACGCATCCGCAGACACGTCGAACAGTGCGCACCGAAGAAACAATTGCCGCTGTAGAGCAAAATGTTGAAGAGGACCCGAATGAATCGATTCGCCACAGTGCACAGCAATTGGAGCTTTGTCCATCAACTTTATGGAAGATTTTGCGCAAAGATCTTGGCTTGCGACCTTACAAGATCCAGCTTGTGCAAGAATTAAAGCCGCGAGACCATGCAATGCGTCGTGATTTTGGTGTATGGGCCGAAAATGAGATTGATCTCGATGCTGATTTTCATCGCAAAATTTTGTTCAGTGATAAGGCTCATTTTTGGTTGAATGGCTACGTCAACAAGCAAAATTGCCGCATTTGGAGTGAAGAGAATCCACATGAGACCCTTGAGACGCCATTACATCCACAAAAACTGACTGTTTGGTGTGCTCTATGGGCTGGTGGAGTCATTGGGCCATACTTCTTCCGAAATAATGCTGGAGATTCAGTTACCGTTAATGGAGGCCGGTATAGAGCCATGATAACAGACTATTTTGTTCCCGAATTGGATGGCATGAATGTGGATGAGTTGTGGTTCCAACAAGACGGCGCTACATGCCACACATCGCACGTCACAATCAATTTATTGAAGGAAACATTCGATGAGCGCATAATTTCGCGGAATGGACCTGTCAATTGGCCACCAAGATCGTGTGATTTGACACCATTGGATTATTTTCTTTGGGGATATGTGAAGTCGCTCGTCTACGCCAACAAACCAGAAACGTTAGGGGACTTGGAAGCCAAAATTCGTGGCGTTATTGCCGACATACGGCCCCATATGCTCAAAAAAGTGGTTCAAAATTGGACCTGTAGAATTGGCTTTATTCGAGCCAGCCGCGGCGGCCACATGCCCGAAATCATATTTAAACATTAATGGCATAAAATTAACCTTCCAATAAAGCCAAATTGATGGACATTAAAACGATTTTCTTGTGTTTTATTTCAATTCGAAGCTCTATACCTCTAAAAAAAACACCCTGTATATGTAAAATTTGGTTTCATTAATTTAAAGTACCAGAAAGAGTTCGGTTCTTCGTTTTGATGCTTTGATTAAAAAAAAAGAGTGTGCAAGAATCTGGAAGAGATTGAATAAATCGAACAAATCTGATAAATATTGAATGAAATTGAAAGAGGTTGATAAGAATCCAAAAAGTCGAAAAAAGTTGAAAAGTATGAAAAACGCTTAAAATAAAATAGGTTGAAATAGTCCAAAAAGTATGGAAAATGTTGAAAGAGGTTGAAAAATGTTGACTAAGTCAGAAAAATTTTAAATATATTAAATCAGCAGAAAAAGTTAAAAAAAACAGTTTAAAAGCTGAAAATATTTCGAATATATTGAAAATGTTGAAAAAAATTGAAAGAGGTTGAAACACTCGAAAAAAGTTGGAAGAGTTTGATAAATGTTGAAACACTTGAAAATCGCTAAAACAATTAAAACAAGTTAAGGTGTTATCTTCGGCCAGGCCGAAACTCACATACCCTACACTGCACTGAAAGTACCTTTTCATCAAATATTATGAAGACGTTGAATAAGTCGAACAAAATGTAAAATTTTAGAAAGGTTGACAGAGGTTGAAAAATGTTGAAAACTTCAGAAATATATGCAAAAAGTTGAGAGAGGTTGAAAAACTCTAACAAAAATGAAAGAGTTTGAAAAAATTTGAAACTATTCAAAATTGATGAAAAAGTCGAAAAAATAAAGAATATTATGAAGAAAGTTGAAAAAGGTTGAAAAAGTCGAACAAATACATATAGAACATATTGAAATAAGTTAAAGTGTTGAAAAAGTCGAATGAATATGGAAAATGTTGAAAAAATCGAATAGTAAAATTTGAAATATGCCACGCCCACTTATCCAATTCCGCCCACCTTTGATTCAACAAATTATATTTGTGATCGACATCCTCATATTAAATTTCAGTACAATAGCTTGTATAGTTTGTGAAATATGCTGCAGTTAAATTTAAAATTTAGGGCGGTGACACACCCACTAATACAATCCAGCCCGGTTTTGATCCAGAAATAGCTTTTCATAAGCAAACCCTTAACACCAAATTTTAGTATGATTGCTCACATATTTGGATAAATATGCCACTTACCGTATTTTATTTGTATGTGAGGTGCCACGCCCACTGGTGCTATTTCAGCCACTTTTGAATTAGATATACTCTATGGAAACTGAACCACTTTCATTAAATTTCATAGCAATTGCTGCAATAGTTCACTTAAAACAGCGTTTACAAATTTATGTTAATATGGGAGGTGCCACGCCCACTGATACAATTCTGTCAAAATTAATTTATTTTTCAGGCCTATAGTAATTGACATCTATACACAAAATTTTATGAAGATTACTCTCTTAGCACACTATCTATTAAGGGGCTGCACAAGACATCTGAAAGCGCAATCATTGTTATGACTCTAATTTAATTGACTGATGGAGTATTGTCATTGCTTTTGGTGTATTAAACGAATAATGTCCTTATGCTCTTCGCATGCACGACATCAAACGAACACCAACACCTTATGACAATGAATTGAAGAAAAACACAACAGTAAACAGCCAATATTGTGATTCTAAAATTCTGTTGTGGCAATATTGAGCAACAAGAATGTATAAAGAAGAGTAAGCGAAAGCAAATGATTTGTTAAAATTTTACATTTGTGTATGTATGTATGCTTTTTAATCAGAGCTGGGCACCACTACACGTGTGTTTCTCTTAAATCTTCTTCAATGCATGTGTAGTTGTGCTTTGTTCGCTTTTCAAAGCAAACTGAATTAAATTTTACGCTCTCTGCTTTATATACGTATATGAAAAGTTATTCTCATTCTGCCGCAGTACCGCGCGCGGTACGTTTTGCCCAGCCGCGTTTTTAATGAACAGTGTCACAGTTAAAAAACAATTAGGGCTGCAGGGGACTTCTTATGAAATGATTCTATGCGGGTGTTACTAAAAACATGAGGGAAAGATCAATTTGGTGTAGAGGCCCAATAGAAAATCTATGAAATGTCATGCAAAGCTTAGTATTTGGACAATTTGCAGTGCAATTCTTCATCAATGTAATGGCTATTATTTATGGTTTTTATTGCGTATAATTCTGCAATATTTTAGGAGTTTTTTTCGATTTTCCCAAAACTTTAAGATTTTGAACTGTGGAAGTTTTTAAAAACGTGTGCAGTATAAAACCTAATAAGACATATCGACCCCTTCGAAATAAAATTCATACAAAGTAAAAAAGAAAGGTTTGAATCCCTAAGGCACCTGATCGTATCACTGTACTTTTTTATATCGCACTTTCTCCCTAAATTGCCTCGCACTCTTAAACTTATTCTGCAAACAAAGTGTACATATTTTGCTATTCAGCTAGAAACCAATAACAACGAATTCACTAGTGTACTTGGTGCTCTTGCTGTTGCTATGTTTGCTTTTATATTGCTGTTTATTGTCATATGCTGTGGTTGACGCTGTCGTTACGGATCAAAAGATCGTCGTGTAGTGACGAAGCAGGCAATTGGGTTTCGACACGACAATATTTATTCACTACAAACTATGCTATGATAATAATCAATACACAAAAAGTAAGTACTAAATCGAGATAAACAATGCTGTGAAGTATTGTTCTGCATAGAATAGAATGTCTTGTACAGTGCTTTACTATCTATAACAATAAACAGTTTTTGCTTACATGAGAGGTGCCACGCCCACAGGTACTATTGCACCAAATTTTTGTAATAAGAGACCTTATAGCAAGTACAGTCATGTGAAAAATAATAGGGACACTTACATTAAAATAGTTCAAACACACCTCTGCTTCTGTTTGAATAAATTGAGATAAAATTTTTCATTACAATAATTGCTGGGATATCAATGCAGTAAAGAACCGTTATCAGAGTAAAAATATTTTTCGTCGTTTCGAAGTTGTTGATCGTATTGTGAAGTGGGCTCTATTTAGCCTGTGCGAAATAATAGGGACACGAATATAAAGAAAGTTATATTTTGAAGCTTTGTGGTTTTTAAACATTTATAAGTTAGAAATGCATTGCATATGAGATAATCTAAAATTATAATTTGAAAAAATAACCAAATAATGTAATTTAGTGATTCAGAATGGGAAGATGACGTCATTGCAGCGTCCAGCTTCGTAGAGACATAAAAGACCTTCACCATAACGAATTTTCATAGCGAGAAATAGACAGAACGTTAAATGAACTGTATGAACTGTATGAACTTTTTTAATGTAAGTGTCCCTATTATTTTTCACATGACTGTATATCTACCTCATTAAATTTCATCACGATTACGTTGTTCGTTCTTTTAATATAACGTTTATAAATATTGTGGGTGGTGCCACGCCCTTCAACGAATTTTTTTACTAAAGTGGCTGAGCTTGTTTTGATGACTGCTTTCAGCGGCATCATCTCCAAAACTTTTATGAAAATCGTTTGTGCCAATTTTGAGATATATGGAATCAAAATTTTTAACAGTTGAAAAGTGCCACTCCCACTTTTTCAATTCCGCCCACTTTTATCTAAATTTAAGATATATTTGATATGTATCCGTTTACCAAATTTCATTGTAATATCTTGAACGGCTTACAAGATATGGTGATATAAATGATTAAATTTAGGGCTGTGCCACGCCCTTGTACGACCCTTTGAAAACTTGAAACACAGGTTAATCCTAATTTAGTTCATATGTGCACCAAATCACCAAGTTTCATCAAAATCACTGCAACTTTTTTCAAAATTGGCCTGGGTAAATATACATAGAGTATGGGCGGTAGGCGTGTCCGTCAACCGATTTCGCCCATTTTCAATAGTAAGATGCCTGCAAGAAGATGTGACCTGTGTGTGAAAGTTTCATTCAATTAGCTGTCTTGGTTTTCCCGTAAACCTGATTAAAACAGACGGACAGACGGACAGACAGACAGACAGACGGACATCGCTAAATCGACTCAGGTGGTGATGCTGATCAAGAATATATATACTTTTCCATACCTGCCACGCCCCCTTCGATGTGTTACAAACGGAGAGACAAAGTGAATATACCCTCGGTGTAGGGTATAAAAATATGTAAAATACTGAAAGAGGTTGAAATAGTCTAAGAATGTTGAACGATACTGAAAAGGTCGAAAAAACATGAAAAAAGTTGAAACAAAGTCAGAAACTGTTGAAAAAGTTGAAATAAATGGAATAAGTCAAAAAAAAAGTCGAAAATATATGCAAATATTCAAAAGATTTGAAAGAGGTTGAAGTAGTCGAAAAATATGAAAATATGTTGAAAAAAGTCACAAAAAAGAAAATTGTTAAAAAGGTGGAGAAAAGTAAAAAGGTCAACAGAATATCGAAAATAAACGAAATATTCGAAACTTTTCTAATTCCACTTCTATTGGATCAAAAAACTATATTTGTGATCGGCTTGTATAGTTTGCGATATATGCCGTAATAAGTCTTAAAATTAAGGGCGATGGCACAGCCACTCGTACAATCCAGCCCAATTTGGATCCAGAAATAGCATTATTACACATTATTTTTAGTAGGTTAGGTTAGGTAGGAGTGGCAGTCAGTTGCGAACTGACTCACTTAGACCAAAAATGATCCATTGTGGTACCACAGGGTGTCTCACAATACCCTCTCGTTGAACCAACCAGATCTCTTAATAAAACTTGATAGCTGACCTATACCAACATGCTTCAGGTTATCCAGGTCATCAAATAGAAACGAACCGAGTGTTTTGTGGCATTTCCTAGCAAGTGCGGGGTAGGAGCAGAGAAAATGTTTTATGTTTTCTTCCTCCTCCACATCTCCGCAACTTCTGCAAAAGTCAAAAGACCTAACACCTAATCTCTCCGCATGTTTGCCAATGAGGCAATGTCCAGTTATGACTGCAACAACTGTCGAGACACTATGTCTAGTGCGAGAAATCAGTTCTGACGAACGCTTAGCATCCCATTTCGGCCAAATCTGCCTAGTTATATTACAAGTTGACCCTTGAGTCCACCTTTTGTTAGCATTTTTTACCATTTCTTCTTTAAGCAATAACTTGCAGGTAGCAAGTGGCATGCCAACACCTTCCTTATCTTGAGGAATTGCCTTGCCTAGCAAGTTCATCAGCTTTGCAGTTGCCATCAATGTTCCTATGCCCTGGTACCCAGATGAGGTGAATATTAAAATGCTGGGCCATCTCATTTAGAGATGAGCGACATTGTTGGGCCACTAGTGAATTAAGGAAGACTGATTCTAGAGATTTTATAGCAGCCTGACTATCTGAATAAATGGTTATATCCTTTCTGGATACGACATTCATCCTCAGCCAGGATGCTACTTCTTCTATAGCTATAACCTCTGCCTGAAAAACGCTACAGTGGTCTGGTAACCTCGCAGTGATACTAATTTTGAGTTCCTTAGAGTAAATACCATAACCCACCTGGTTATTTAGCTTGGAACCATCTGTGTAGAAATTAATATGGCCCCTTCTCCCCGGGATTCCTCCCTTCCAGTCATCCCTAGATGGAATGTGAGTTACGTAATCCTTATAGAATGAGATTACTGGAACAATATAGTCCAAATTAGAGGGTACAGACCGCAAGCTATTAAGGATAGTTGAGTGGCCTGTTCTACCCTCGGACCAGCAGATAGTTTCTCTGAGTCTGATGGCAGCACAGGCTGCCATCCGTTTACCTAGCAGGTCAAGAGGAACGAGATTAAAGAGGACCTCCAAGGCGTCAGTCGGTGTAGTCCTCAGTGCACCACTGATGCACATGGAAGCTGCCCTTTGACCTCTTTGCAATTTTTTGTAATAGGTAACCTTGTCTAAGACAAGCCACCATACCACAATGCTGTATAAAAGAATCGGTCGAATGACCGCTGTGTAAAGCCAGTGAACAATACGAAGTGATAGCCCCCACCTTCCACCTACCGCTTTTTTACAAGAGTATAGCGCTACAGTTGCTTTCCTAACTCTTTCTTCAATGTTAATTTTCCAACTTAATTTCCTATCCAATACCAGTCCAAGATACCTTGCACTGTAAATAAATGTTAATCTAGTGGCATTTAGCGAAGGTGGTACTAAAATTGGAAGTTTGTTATTCCTAGCGAAGAGTACTAGTTCAGTTTTGTTCGGATTTACACCTAAGCCAGCCTCATCTGCCCATGAGACGAGTATATTTAAGGCATCCTGAAGAATTTCACACAGTGTGTTTGGAAATTTGCCACATGCAATTAATGCTACATCATCTGCATAGGCAACAGCCTTACAGCCGTGCCATTTTAGTGACATGAGCATCTTATTTACTGCCAGATTCCACAGTAGAGGAGATAGTACACCCCCGTGCGGCGTTCCTCTGCAAACGAACCTATTTGCCTTGGATTTGCCAAGATTTGATGTAATACTTCTGTTTGTCAGTAGCTTTTTAATCATATCAACTAGTGAACTGTTAATGCCCAGTTTATGAAGCTCCGATATGATCATATTTGGGTTAACATTATTAAATGCTCCTTCAATGTCTAAGAACGCCGTCAGGGCGAATTCCTTATATTCAAAGGATTTCTCAATACTACCTACTATAGTGTGGAGTGCAGTTTCTATAGATCTGCCTTTCGTATAGGCATGCTGAGAATTAGACAGTAGATCAGGTTTGATACTACTTCGAATGTAGATTTCTATGAGCCTTTCCAAAGTTTTTAGAAGAAAGGAGGAAAGACTTATTGGCCTAAAATCCTTTGGATTTATGTAAGAACTCTTCCCGGCCTTTGGAATGAAGATGACTTTGGTCATCCTCCAAGCTAGAGGAATGTAGGAAAGGTTAAGGCAGTCTTTAAAAATAGCTACCAACCATGGTATAATTAAACGAACAGATCGTTGCAGTTCAACTGGTGTTACACCATCAGGTCCTGGTGATTTGTAGGGTTTGAAGCTACTAATCGCCCATCGAACTTTGGTTTCCGAAACAATGTCCCCAAGAATTTTTGAAGATATCTGATTTTGAACACTTAAATCCACTGGTTGCTGCAAAGAGTTACCAGGGAAGTGTGAGTCTAGTAAGAGGTCTAAGGTCTCTTTGCTAGAAATTGTCCAGCAGCCATCAGGCTTTTTTAAGAAACCTAGCGTAGTAGGTAAGGTAGATAGAATCTTCCTCAATCTAGATGCTTCTGAAGTCTCTTCTATGTTCTCACAGAAATTCCGCCACGAGTTGCGTTTAGCTTTCCTCAACGAACTCTTGTATAATTTAAGACTAGATTTATATTCGTTCCAGTCATTTTCTAAACCTCATTTTTTGGCTTTATTAAATAAGGTTCTACTACTACGTCTAAGGAGTTGAATATCTGTTGACCACCATGGGGGTTTTTTCTTTCCCCTGAGCTTGCCTATTGGGCAAGATATCTCCAAAGATTTATTTAATCCTCCTGTTAATTTTGAACCAATTTGTCAATCTCGTGGACAGTTGGCGGCACTACGGAGGTTGAAATAGGCAGATGTGCCGCAAGATTCCTGTTATATAAACCCCAGTTTGTCCTTTTAACGTTCCGCTGAGCAATTGGAACTGGGGAGTTAACAGTGAGAGTAAATTCTATGTTACGATGATCTGAGAAAGAGTGCTCGGCTGAGACTCTCCAGTCAACAATGAAATCGAAAGCGAAGTCCGAGACAAGTGTTATGTCCAGGACTTCTTCTCTATTCTTTATTATAAAGGTTGGTTCGCAGCCTTTGTTGCAGATAAGGAGGTTAGTATTCAAAATATAATCAAAAAGTAACTCACCTCGTTCATTTTCATCTGTGCTACCCCAGACAGTGTGGTGTGCATTTGCGTCACTGCCTATGACTAGCCTAGTTTTGTTGAAAAAGGCCTGCTCTATAGCAGCCTTAAGTACAGTCGGTGGTAGCTTCAAACTCAAGGCTGGCAACGGCCGTATCTCGGTCACTATAATTAGAAAGCAAAAACAAGTTAAGGTTGGTCTTTGCCAAAATACACGCCCTGGGGTTACCTTCATCATTTGCCACCAGTAGCTTATACCCTAACATCCTCAGCCCACAGACTCTCCCAGTATGAACCCAGGGTTCCTGTATGAGGACTACATCATCTCCGATTTTACTTAAGCGGATCAGTAAGCTCGCGGACGCCGCTTTAGAGTGGTGGAGGTTAATTTGGAGTACCCTCATCGGATTCCAAATCACCCCCATCCACCACGGTTATGTCCGCTTCATCATCTTCAACCTCCTCGAGTAGCAGAGCTTCTTCAAGGAGATTTCCTACCTCTGATAACCCATCAGAGTTCGTGGAGTTTTCCACAAGAGACGCCTCAGGTTGACCGCCTAGAAAACAGCTCCCCCCTTCTGGTTCCACCTCCCCCTCCCCAACATCCATATCCCCTGGCACTAGTTGTGCAGTGGCTACGGCTTTTGTGGAGGCAGAGACAGTCCCTTTGGAGGCAAGCTCCTCGTCTTTGCGGTTAGCGTCACCTTATTGAAACCGTACTTTATGATCCCTTTGGATTCCGCTAAAGCTTCCACGGACTCTTTATTAAGTAGGACCATAGCCTGCATGGATGGTCCGACAGGAGTTTCTAGCTTCCCAATCTTCCAATTGTGAGTTGGAAGCCTTCTTAGCTATTTAGGATTGAAGCTTTTTACCAAGCAAAAAGCTTATTCAATAAATAATGGAATAGAAAAAATTATCATGCACATTAATTTGTTATTTTATTATAATTTTTTCTTAGCTTTATCGCACTTTCTCAACATACCCACTTAGATCATATGAATATATTGCATGAATGTAATTGTATGGATTTAATCATATGGTCTAAGGAATAAATGTCAGAAAAAATTTACCCAGCATGCTGTAGGGCTCGGACAACATAAACATAAAAATACACACCAGCATTAAGCTACAAATTTAGCTACAGTTAGTTTTCAGCCTAAGCTTGAGTTGACCTTTTGACAAGCTAATGTTATAAACTTCGCAATTATTAATAAGAGTTGTCATGCGATTAAAAGGGGCTGTAGCCATATAATTAGTTCTACTAATCGGTTGGTAAAATAATTGATAAGAGTTACGAGTACTCCTCCGATTACTATTAAAATGTATGTAGTTAAGAAGCTCTGGTGCAACAAGAGACCCAGTTACAAGTTGATGCAGATAAAGTATATCCGCAATATTTCTACGCGAGCTCAGAAACTGCATATGTAGTAACTTCAAACGATCCTCATAAGGAGATTGGTTTAAAGGGTCAATCCAATTTAAGCCATTGAGAGCAAAACGAATAAAATTGTTTTGAATTCTTTCAATTCTATTTATGGGGTAAAACACACGAAAACGCCACCTGAAAAAATTTTTGGCTCCGATTTGGGTGAAATTTGGCATGATTGTAGTATTGATGTCTGGCAATAAAAGTGTGTTTAAAATTTCGCCCTAATATTATTTGTTGCTCAGATACGCGGGAATGAAATTCACGATTTTCGTACTTTTTCAGAATAACTGTTTTTTTTTCGAAAATTCATAGCTTACAGCAAACTTTATCAATTAATAATTGGTGAACGTACATTTTTAGGTTTTTACTTGTACTTTTCAAAAAAAAATATTGATTTTGAAAAAAAAAATTTTTCACAAAAATTTTGCGAATTGAAAAATATTTTTGCATTTTTTTTAAAAAAACCATATTTTAAAATTTTTTTTTTTTTTTTTGAAAAAAACTTTGATTTATACTGCGCTTAGTGCCGTAAAAATTTTCGTGGGAAAAAATTATTTATATTTTTTTTTAATTTAAAAAAAAAATTAAAGAGCTAAAATTCTGTGAATTGAATTGAATTTTTAAATTTTTTTTTGAAAAATCCATTTCTGAATATTTTTTTGCTTTTACAATTTTAGGTTTTTATTTGTACTTTTCAAAAAAAAATACTGATTTTGAAAAAAAAAAATTTTTCGCAAAAATTTTGAGAATTGAAAAATATTTTTGCATTTTTTTAAAAAAAACCCATATTTTAAAATTTTTTTTTTTTATTTTTAAAAAAACTTTGATTTATTCTGCGCTTAAGCCGTAAAAACTTTTGTGGGAAAAAAATTATTTATATTTTTTTTTTAGTTTTAAAAAAAATTAGAAAGCTAAAATTTTGTAAATTGAAATGAATTTTTGAAGTTTTTTTGAAAAATCCATTTCTGAATATTTTTTCGGTGAACTTCAGATTACAGCTTGATACCCAAGCCTTAAAATGATATGCCATAACATGAGGGCAAGTAGTTAATTAAAACCATGCTGACGAGTTGTTATGACTTCACTACAGCACACCTTAACCTGATCGTATATAGTATAATAAATATGTTCAAAAATTTTCGGTATTGATGATAACTTAGCCACGGGCCTGTAGTTTGAAACATCATTTTTACACCCTTTCTTGAAAATGGGGCTAATGTATGCATTTTTCCTAAATTTAGGAAAATAGCTTTCTTGAATTGATCTATTAAATAAAATACTGAGGGGCTGACTCAGCACAGAGCTGCAGTTTACTAAAACTGTCGCAGGAATACCATCCGGCCCGGAGTTGAAGTCATCATCAACAGATGAAATATATTTCTCTATGAGGTCAGGAGAGAAAGATATCTCATTAACCGAAACTAAAGGGTTGTTATCGATATATTCAAAATAGTTGATTTCAGGGCTAAATAGATCCGTAGAAAACGATTCATTAAACAAATTAGCAAATAACCCGGCTATAATTTGTGAGTCGCTAGTGAAATTAATAAAACTCCAAAAATTCTTGGGGTCGACCGACAATTCTATAGCAGAAAAAAGTTCACCATAGAAAAATTTAATGCAATCATCAAATATATTGTTATTAAAAAAATTAAGTAAGTCGTCTAATTTATTTCTTAAATTTTCGTTCACTTTCAAAAAGTCAGCTTTCTTGAAATTGAATTTTTAAGTATTAATGGAAGAACATGCATTAGTCAAATTTTCATTGTCAGATTGGTACACAATACTCAAAGGTGGATGATAGGAATATACCGTAGACAGAGCATGGATAGCGTTTCTTACAACAGCATTGCTACTATTTGTAGCCAAGACTAAGTCAAGTTGTCGTCCGTGACAATTAGTAATAAAACTTACTTGTTGTAAATTTGAAAGTATTTCGTCAACAAAAATTTGTTGTTATCGAGTTGCATAAAAATATGCACCATCGTCCGGAGGAGTCCATTTTAGATCAGGCAGATTAAAGCAGAGTTCGTAAATACTCCTCATTGAGGAGTAAAATTTCACTCCTCATCCTCAATACAATTCAATTCAAGAGTATTCAATTTCGAATTTATCAATTATGAGGAAAAAATAAGGAGCGCTCATTATTTTAATATCTTGAGTGAATAAATTATTATTTATTTCTCTTTCATATTTATCACTCACTGAATATTATTTTCAATAAGACTCAATGAGTGAAAATTTTTTTTTTACTCGCCCATACTTTTCATTCAATAATTTATTGAATTTTATTTTACTTGAAATTTTGAGTCAAAACGTTAAATTTTTTTTCAATTTATTGAATCGAAAGTAAAGCGATTTTCTTAAATTATAAAAATAGGCCTTTCTTAGTGATGGCCAAAAATATTTTTGAAATATCTTTCGTTTAAAAAAACAAAATTTTTCCCGAAAATGGGTCAATAACGGGTATCATGGCCCGGGGACACATTTTCGGGTCAAAAACGTTTGTTTTCAGGATCCTGAGCCTTCTTTAGTGATGTCCCAAGATATTTTTGAGCTATCTTTCGTTTAAAAAAACAAAATTTTTTTCCCGAAAATGGGTCAAAAACGGGTAGCATGGCCCGGGGACACATTTTCGGGTCAAAAACGTTTGTTTCCAGGGTCCCGAGCCTTCTTTAGTGATGTCCAAAAATATTTTTGAGCTATCTTTCAATTAAAAAAAAAAAAATGTTCCCCCGAAAATTGGTCAAAAACGGGTAGCATGGCGCGGGGACACAAATACACACGCTGATCGTGTGCATGCATTTCTGCATGATAGAGATCATTTTCTTTACGCGCACATTTTTGAGCAACAAAAAATTTGTTCATGCACAATCGCTTATCGCGCTTTCTCACATAGTTCATATCTACTATTATAATTGACCAATGGAATCTAGTAATAGAAACTCTACTAGAAGTTATTAATCTACTATTATTAAACGAGCTAAAATTGTACATTTATATATTTATTTATATATGGCTGAACTTTATTTCGAAAACGGCTGCAGCGATTTTGATAAAACTTCGGGATTTCGTTCATATGTGAACAAAATTAAGATTGGACTAGGTTTAAAGTTTTTCAAGTTTCTAACAGGGGCGTGGCACAGCCCTAAATTTAAATTTTTATTTCGTGATAATTCGCAAACCATTCAATTTATTGCAACGAAATTCGGTAGACGGATGCATATCATAAATATCTTAAATGCTATCAAAAGTGGGTAGAATCAGAACAGTGGGCGTGGCATATTTCAATAATTGAAAACTTTGATTCGATATTACTCGAAAACGGCACCGACGACTTTCATAAAAATTTTAGAGTTAATACCGCTGAATGAGGTCATTATAAAAAATTATGCCACTGCACTGGCAAAACTCTTTGAAAGGCGTGGCACAGCCCACAATATTTATAAACGTTATAGTAAGAGAACTAACAACGCAATCGTTATGAAATTTGACATGTCAAATATACTGGCTATTGGGTATCTTGTAACCAAAAGTGGGCGAAACGGCACCTGTGGGCGTGGCACCTTCCATACAAGCGAAAACAGTTAAATGCTACATTTATTATTCTATGAGAGTAATATTTTTAAATTTGGTATAGAGATGTCGGTTACTATAAGCTTTGAAACTAAATGGATTTCGATGGGATTGAATCAGTTGGCGTGGCACCTCCCCTACATGCAAAAAATGTTAAGTGTTATATTAAGTGTGCTATGGACGTAATTGTTTTAAAATTTGGTGTGGAGATGTCGGTTACCATAAGCTTTGAAACTAAATGGATTTCGACGGGATTGCATTTGTGGGCGTGGCACCTCTTATACAAGCAAAAAATGTTTAAGGCTACATTTAGTGTGCTCTTGGAGTCAAATTTTCAAATTTGGTGTGGAGGTGTCGGTTACGATAAGCTTTGAAATTAAATGAAAATCGACGAGATTGCATCAGTGGGTGTGGCACCTCCCATATAATCAAAACACTTTAAATGTTATATTTAGTGTGCTATCGGAGTAATATTCCTTAAATTTTGTGTAGAGGTGTCGGCTATCGGCCATTTTCATGAAAGCGATTTCAGGAATGACCATTTTCACGAATGACCATTTTCACGAATGATCATTTTCACGAATGACCGTTTTCACGAATGACTATGTTCACGAAAATTACTTATCAGTTGTTGGCTAATTTTTCTGTTGTACAAAATTAAATGCATAGTATAACAGTTTACAGCACAATATTGGTTTATTTTTCTATTGTAAAGCATTAAATATTGTATGAAATCATTCGGAAACAGTCCAAAATTTTATCTTGCTCTTTATAAGTGTAGTAACTAGCCTCTACAGACCATTCGTGAAATCGCTTTCGTGAAAATGGTTATTCGTGAATATGACCATTCGTGAAAACGGTAATTCGTGAAAATGACCATTCGTTAAATCGCTTTCGTGAAAATGGTCATACGTGAAAATGACCATTCTTGAAAACGGTCATTCGTGCAAATGGTCATTCGTGAAAATGACCATTCGTGAAATTGCTTTCGTGAAAATGACATGGAATCGGTTATTATAAGCTTTGAAATTATATGAATTTTGATGGGATTTCATTAGTGGGCGTGGCACCTCCCATACAAACTTATAACGTTGATGCCATATTTAGCAAACTAAAGGAGTGATCCTAATAAAATTTGGTCTCAATATATTCAGCCTCATTCAACGAGTTTTTCAACGTCTTTCAACTGCTTCATTATTTTTCAGCCTCTTTCAACTTTTCTCAACGATTTTCTACATTTTTCAAATATTTTCAACGCTTTCAATATTTGATTGACTTTTTCAATCTCATTCAACTTTTTTGGAGTTTTTCAACTTCTTTCAACTGTTTCAACATTTTTCAACTTCTTTCAACTTTTTCCAACATTTTCCATATATTTTCGAATTTTTCAACCTTATTCAACTTTTTCCGAACTATTCAAACTCTTTCAACTTTTTCAACATTTTTCAACCTCTTTCAACTTTTCTCAACATTTCCCAAATTTGTCTGACTTTTTCAACCTCTTTCAACTTTTCTCAACATTTTCCATATTTTTTCGAGTTATTAAACCTTTTTCTACTGTTTCAACATTTTTAAACTTCTATCAACTTTTCTCAACATTTTCCATATTTTTTCGAATTTTTCAACCTTGTTCAACTTTTTTCGAGTTATTCAACCTCTTTCAACTGTTTCAACATTTTACAACCTCTTTCAACTTTTTCCAACATTTTCCATACATTTTCGAATTTTTCAACCTTATTCAACTTTTTCCGAACTATTCAAACTCTTTCAACTTTTTCAATATTTTTCAACCTTTTCAACTTTTTTCAAAACGTTGCATATTTTTTGGACTTTTTCAACCACATTCAAGTTTTTTCGGCTTTTCAACCTCATTCATCTTTTTCCGAGACTTTCAACTTTTTACGAGCTTTTCATTCTCTTTCAACGTTTTCAACATTTTAATATACTATCGAGTTTATCAAACTTTTTCACCTGCTTCAACCTCTCTCAATGTTTTTCAACATTTTTCATATATAATCAACTTCTTTCAAATTTTTTTTAACTTGTTTTCGGCTTTTCAACCATATTCAATATTTTTTAAATATTTCCGACATATCATTCAATTGCGTAACATTTTTTCGACTTTTTCAACCTGAAATCGAAAAACCAAACTTTGGTCGGTCTCCTGGTACTATTCATTTATGATCGGTGAAAAAATTGTTGGCTTGAATTCATTATTTTAGCAATGCTACTCGTTGAAAAAAAACTGACACTCACATACGAATGCGGTGCAATAAAGAGCGATTTTCAATTTTGCAAAAAAATTTAAGAAAATTCATACATGAATAAAATGCGACATTTTAAGTGCACATGCATAAATATTTCCGAACTCTGTGTATTAAAAGTTAATTCCCATCACTACAATCGTTTTGCTTGAAATAGAAAAATCGACAAATGAATTTATCATTTGAATACTTCTCACTTTTCATATCATCTCAAAATGAGTTTATCATTTGATAAACTCGGAAGTGATGAAAATGAAACGATACGCATCCATACAATGTTCGCTCGTCTATTATTTATCAGTGAGGAAAAAAACTAGTGATGAAAACAAACGAGGAGTTATAATATGTATAGTGAATGCTGATTTGCTTGCGCTCTTGAGTTTTAAAAATGAAAAGATAAGTATAGAAAAATAAATAAAAAAGAGCAATTGTGTATTTTGAGTGCTCTACGCACTCTGGATTAAAGTCACCTAACAGCAAAATGTCGTCATTAGCGTCTAGTTCATTTATAATTAATTCTACGGCCATCGAAAGACATTCGTAGACATCTGCGCAACTATTTGGTGGAACACAAGTGTTAAGAATGTATAAATTAGAGTTACAATGTGTAACTTCAACACATAAAAGTTCAATATAAGACGCACAGGCAATTTCGATTAATGAACTGGTTAAGAGATTTTTTATAGCAATTAAGGCGCCTCCACCAACAGAAGAAAGATCTTCCAAGTGTCTGTCTGTTCTAAAAACATTGAAACTATTATCGAAAAGCTCCAAATTAAGAAAACTGTTATTTAACCAAGTTTCGGTAAAAACGATAATATCCTCAGAGAAATTCTGAGTAGATAAAAAGATGCCTTGCGTCTTGGAACGCAAGCCCCTTACATTTTGATAGTAAAGGGATAGCCGTTTCAGTTTTTTGAATTGGAACGGACAGTGTGTCGGACAGTTTTTTTAATTTTTTTCGACTTAATTCAGAAATAAAGATATTATCTACCCATGCATTAGAATTTAGAATGGCGGAAAAATAAGAAGTTGCCACTGTAATTTTAAAATACGCATGAGTTGTTTTATTACCGATTTTCCTGAATGAAATGAAGGCGTCGGCAGGAATAATATTTTGTCGTATGAAATTTTTTACGTTGTCAGTAGTGGTATTAGAACGTAGACGTGAAATAAAGATTGATTTTAATCTAGGCAATGCGTTTAAGGAAACTGGAGTTTCAGATCCACCAATCGTACCAATAATTTGTGGATTGGGAATTACTGAAATAGAAGATATATTAGAAGTGAAAGAAGAGGATGGAAGGTTGCTTACAGAATTGTTAGCGATAGGATTGGATGAATGGATACTAGGAAGGGGATTTGTAGAAGTTTTGTCGCGATTAATGTCTACGACACTCGTGCTTCCGACACTACCCAGACTTTTTTTTAGCTAACTTTTGTTTGTGTTTTCTTTTCTTTTTTAAGAGAATAGCTTGCTGTGGTAGAGTAGAAATCGAGGCAGTGGAAGCAAAAGCCATAGAAGCCTCGGTAATAGTTTTGTTATGAATAAAACTAACATTAGGTGAAATAGCCTCATTAAGGCTTTTTTCAATTTGGGGAGTTATATCTAGATAACTGCTTATAATATCTCTGAAATTATTATTCAGATTGCTTATGCTTAATTGCTTAATTTTGTGGAAGAATGCCGACGGGGACAGGGACCTGCAAGATGGACAGTACCAATGCAGGCCCGAACGTTCAGAACATAACAAATCTATAATGGACTTAGATAAATTTGTACAAGAGGCATGAAACATTTTTTCGCAACGACCTGAACAGGAAAACATAGAATTTAAAATATGCTGACTTTTGCACTGATCTCCTACAGAGCAAGCTAGTAAATTTTCTGAGGAAAAATAATCCATCATGAAATTGTAAAAACACGAAGCAGAAAAAAAAACGGTTGAAAAAAAAGAAAAAAATCTATAAAAAAAAAAAAATTGCTAAAAATTTTCAAAAGTGGATAAAGGGTTAATAATTTTGCAAAATACACCCGTTGAGCAGCAACAACAAACACAACAGAGTTTAAAGCAGTGGTCGGCAGAGCGCAAATATCAAATATTTTCTTACTCTCAAATGAGAGAGAAATGACAAAAGCTCCAATCACTGTGAAAAATGCTTCTACGTTTCGCTGTTTACGCTCCATATGATATCTTATTTCAGGGGTTGAATTTTAGTTATAAAATGCCTTTTTATATGAAATTTATTAACTATCCCTAAAACTCACTTGTATATTAAGCGTTGCGCATTGACAAAAAATTTTTCAGCGAAAAAATATTTATTTTGCCATTTGATTTCAAACATTTTTGCAGTGCATTAACGAAATAACAAGCTCATTTTGTAGTTTGCTTACTCTCGCTTATTCTCTTCGTTTGCTCGCGAGCCTATGGGGCGCCGACCACTGGTTTAAACTTTAAAGTCTAGCTTTGTACACGAACAAAGCACAAAAGCGAATCAAAAACAAAACTGTTGCACTGCTTACAATGAATTATTTTGCTTGCGGAAAGAAAGTAAATATATGATTGTATGTATGATTGTGCGTAACGTCAAAATTAACAAAAACACAAAATTAAAGCAAAATTATTAATATAAGCATGCAATTTTTAGCAACGACACAATATTAAACACAAAATTAATAACAAATTATTAGAAAATAATAATAACAAAACCACAATACACTTAAAAACACTACCGACACTGAAAAAGAGGCGAAGTCAACTTTTTGTTCATTCTTCAATTTTCAAAATCCAAACGCTTAAGAAATCTCCCTTTGGAATTGGGTTTAAAGAAAATTCTGCGAAAATTTCGCCTTCGTACATCAAACCTGTGAACCACGCAAACTGTTTTTTTCATATTACAATACAGTATAATTCGCTTAGCTGCCTATTCGCTTAACCCATTAATGGCCAAGACCTTTTAAAATCAAAAATCATCGCCTTCGTGTATTTCATGTTTATGAGAATAACATAAAATAATAAGGGCCGAATATTTGAGAACTTTAGGCCATAATATACAATTTTGAATAAATGTTTATCTCTTGTGGAATTTTTACTTATTTGTGGTAAAAGTACATATATTGGTATAAAGTTCCAGTGGAAGAAAAGGAAAGTGATAAAAAAAAATTGGTAAGAAGTCCTAGTGGAATAAAAGTATAGCGGTAAAAATGGAGTTGTAAAAATGGATTGGTAAAACTGGATTGGTAAAAGCGGGCCCCCATCGATTCCATAATTTACATACATAATTTATATATGTTTAATGTTTTGTATATAATAAGCAATAACATTTTTCTTTTCTACCTTTTTAAGTTTGAAATAAGCAAAATTGTAGAAAAAATCAAAATTGTTTACTTTTCAAGGGTTATAATAAAGTATTTCTTATTCGGACTTGACCTTTAGTATGGCATTACATCCTTTTGAATTTTTTTTTATCAAGAAATTTTGTATTTGTATATTTTTTGCTCAAAATTATTCGAATTATATTAAGAATTTAAATTTGCATTTTGGTACTTTCATTACCATTCAGTACATTTTATGCCATATGGCATGACTCCCAAAAACCACTTTCAAAAATAAAATTTTTATAAATTAATTTCAATTATTGTTTAAACTGGCCTTAAGAGCAAGAAAACGGAAAATACTGATTTTTAAAGTCAAATGGAAAGGAGAAGTTCCGAAAGGATTGAATGTCCACATAAATGAATTGTTTTTTTTTTTTTTTCATCTTATGTTTTTTTATTAAAATAAACTTTATGATTTTGTTGAAAACTATGTAAATATTTTTTGCTGAACATGTTCTTGGTAAGAGCTCAAGAAAAAAAAAATTATATCTCTTAACAGCCTTACTTATGCGCTATAAGACGGTTTAAGTAATTTGGCTTAGGGCATTTTTCGCTTAAGGGCGCAATATTTGCTGGAATTTAATTGGAGGCTGCTAAGCGAATTATACTGTACCAAAAAAATTAAGGCTTAATTAAGGAAATATTTTTTTTTCTTAGAAAGCCGGAAATAGCTTATTTTCAATTGGTCAAATCTGATTCCAGCCCATTCAAATAATGCTGAAACGTCAAAAACTGTTAAAAATTGTAAAGAAATGTAAAAAAACTAAAAATTTTGAAAATGTCCACAAATTTTGATGAAGTCTTAATATGTAGTATATTGACAGTTGTTTTTTCTCTCTTTCCCTGCTTTATGCCATCTCTCTTTAACTTTGCATCATGCCAATCTGCTAACAACACTGAGGTGTTGTTGTTTCTGTTGGTGTTGCTCATTATCGCAATCACTAATTCGTTTTTTTTTTTGTTTATTTTTTATTTGTATGTGTGACAGACGGTAGGCATTTAACTGCGCTCAAGCAAAATTTGTTGTTGCTTCGTAAAGGAAAAAAAAATGACAGTGGGAGAGAATGAACTTTTTGTACGACGAGCACAATAATTAATTTTTGAGTGGTGAACATGATTCACAATATGTAAATAAAAAATTTATTGTATTAAGTAGTGAAAAAACTACCTTAAAAAATACTGTTTCTGAATAGCATCAAGAAAAACTGTCAAACACAACAGCTTTTACAAATACGCATTTAAAAACAGTAGAAAAATTAATAGCTTATCAAGAAAAATTATAAACGTCTTAAGTTGATCGGCACTCATTTGATTGTTGTGCGGCTGACCTCCACTCAAAAAGTGAAAGAGAGTAAAAACTTATTGTTTTAGCGCTGTCAAATGCCCACCGTGTGACATCACACTATTTGTTCTTTTGATTTCCTTTTCTATATCATTTAAAAATCGTTGTTGTGCTGTTTTCATAGTTCATTGGTTTTTTTTTTTTGTTTCGCCCCTTTTTTTCTGGTTCTCTTTTGAAAAATAAACGTAGAAGTCGCAACAAGAATTTTCTTCTTTTTATTTTCATTTATCCAGACACTACTCAACAAAATATTTGTTTTAGTTAAGAATGTCATTCAATCAAAATTGACTTGTTCAGACCAGTGATGGCATTTTTGGTACATTTGTACTTTTTTCGGTATACTTGTAGTTTTTTCGGTATATTTGTACTATTTGCGGTACATTTGTACTTTTTTCGGTACATTTGTATTTTTTTTCGGTACATTTGTAGTTTTTTCGGTGCATTTGTAATTTCTGCGGTATATTTTTACTTTTTTCGGTACATTTGCGTCATGACAAATCCTGTTCAGTACATTTGACAAGTTTTCAGTACATTTGCCCCATTTCCAGTAAATTCGGCGCATTTTCAGTACAGTTCGACAATTTCTATAAAATAACCATTTTCTTAGTAAATTTATCGGAATAATCTCAGTAAAGTAAATTTTGTAATTTTAAGTAACTTTACATTTGGCCTCTCTTGTCTGGTGCAGAGTTATCTATATAGCTAAGTTGATTTGAATCGAACATTATGCACGTTTTTTCAACGCGCGTTGTATTTCCACCGCCGCAAAAATGGACGTTTATTTTCAGCTTACTTTTGTTTGTTTGTAATAATTTTTCATGCGAGCGTTGCCTGAGACTTCATAGATTTTGTTAGAGCAAAAGCGTAAAAAGAACGAGGATTAAAATAAGATACAAGCACGAGGTAAAAAAATTAAGTAATTTCAACTACGTACAACTTTTGTCAACTAATTGGAAACGAAATCTTTCGTGGTGTTATTAGTAGTTTTTTCATTTTCATATGTAAAACGTCCAAAGGGCCATACTTCTATTTAATGAGCGGCCAACCGGCATGCGTCTTAACAAACTGTATGCAGCTATTCATACACTTAACTGTCACCAATGGGTCCTTGCGTGAAATTCGTCCATGGAGTCCAGCCTCATCAACAAGCAAAAGTTCGTCTGGATGTTTGTGCATCATGTTGATGAATTATTTCGTGTTGGAGGCCTGCAGCAGCCTTACGAGGATTCAATTTTGCCTTGTAAACAATCTGGCGATCCCTGTACCCAGAAGTCTTACGAGGTCTCTTTTTGCGAGGAACATTTTTTGCTGTGTCATACTTATTGAAATGATCAAGTATGTACATTGAATAACATCTTTTTAAAGTAATTTAGCTGTCTTGCCATCGTCTGATATCTCATGGTCGTCTTTCGAAGCTCAACAATTGACTTACGCGTGCCCGGTATGCAACTTTTGGCCAAAACCCATGATTAAGGATACGCTTATAAGCGAATTCCGTCAAAAAATGTTCTTAAAAGCAGTGACAAGATCACAATATCATTTTTGGAATCTTTTATCAAGTTGTTCTCTTATTTTTTGCAAATTATTTTTTTGTTTCTAATTAGTTGACTCATTCAAACATGAGGTTTGAGCAGAAAATCTCTCATAAAACTTTTTATGCTATGAATGTGATTTCAATTATGTTCTTTTTTTTAGAGCTTGTATGTTCCAAATTTATAATATCCATAAATTTTCTGGTTCACATAGAAAAATAAATGAAAAAACTACCAATAACACAACGAAAGGTTTCGTTTCCAATTAGTTGACAACAGCTGTATACTAACGCGCCTTGACTGCCCTTGTGAAAAGTACCAAAAGTATAAAAAACGGGTTATGCTAAAACACGCGTTGGTTTTCAGCTGTGTTTTGCTTGTTTGTAAGCTCGAGAACAGATATCCAATATATGGGTGTCATAAGAAAGATAATTTAATGATCTACAATAATGATACGCAAAGTTTTGGAATTTAACCACTAGTCTTAGAGAATCTCTAATAGAGATATGACGATTATTCTACGTGGAGCTAACACGCGTTGACTGCCCGTATGAAAAGTACCAAAACGTGCGTTGAAAAAATGTGATAGCTAACACGCATCGAAAAAAACGCTCGTGATAGCTTAAGGAACAAATAGACGTTCATGCGTGCATGATCAATAAAATGACGACGCCATCATGATTTCGACGCACACCATTCATGCACGCATGATGGATATCATTTTTGGTTGAACTTTTAACGTGTTGACATTATGACGTCAGAAGCATGTGCAGCAATTAAAATTGCATTTAATATTAAAAAAAAAAGTATGAAATGAGTTTAATTTAAGCTCAAAAAATCTTTAAAAATGTATTTTAAAAAACAAAGTTGTATGAACTTTAAGTTTAATTATTTCATCTAATTATCTTTAGTGCATAATATTTCTAATTTCTTTTCCGCACTCATTGTCACCTTCTTCGTCAAAAAATCATGTAAACTAAGCTAAGTTCAGCACACACTATCATGCATGCATGATCAATCAAAAAAATATCAAAATATTTTAATATTTCTCATGCGCATGACCAATCAGTCAATCAGTCACCTACACGGTCAGTTTGCATGAGCAATCACTTGATTCATCATGCACGCATGAACGTCTATTTGGCCCTTTAGTCTTGGCCTTAATTTCACTGAGTCCACATTAAAAACAAAGTTTTACTCAAGTTTTGTGCTTTAGTGTAATGTACTTCAGTGCATCTTAAACTACTTGCATGTTGTTGCTGTGTTTTTGGTTTTTGATTCAAGGCTTTGCTCTTCTTCTTGAAGTTTTTTCTTCATTGCACACTAACGCAAGCGAACGCGCTCACGATAAGCATGTGTTTACGATTTGTTTATCAATACCAGCGCTGTCGAAGGTACTACTATTGTAGTATTTTAGTACTATTCAGTCATGAGTGCTACTATGCTACCCAAATGCAGAAAGTAGTACCATTTTTAAGTTGCTGAAAACGGCCTAATGTGAACTCACCTTTACATAAAAACGATCTGTACTCCAACCTTTTTCGTACGCCTGTTCGCAAACTTAATTCGTCATAAAAGCTTTTTTAACTGTAAAACGGCTACTTTGTTGAAATTTTTTTTTTCTTAAAATTTTGTTTGAAAAAGAACTCTAAGAATGAGTATGTTAAATTGAATTACATTTAATTCTTGTGTATCAAATTTATTCCTTTAGATTTATAAGAAAAGTTCAGATCAATAAAAATTCCAAGCCACCGAAAAGTGCAACCACATCTTCTCATCCGTAAAAGAAATAATATTAGAATTAACAAGAAAACAACGTCCAGCACCTGAATCTCTCAAGTCGTCTGAGAATACATGTGAAAAAAATGATGAGAAGGATGGTAGGGAAAAGTGTTCATATTTTGGGATGTTCATATTATCGCGAGCTTACTGCATTTCTCTTCAAAATGGTGTGGCAAGAGTTTTGGAGCAGTGGGCCAAACTGCAACATTATTTTTAAAACTATGAATTTGAATCAAATTGAGACTTAGCTCATAGTATAAGGCATGGATGCGCAGCCTATAGTTATTTTATCTCTTACAACAATAACAAAATATATTGAGCTCATCTCGAGCTCTTTCCGTTATTCGAGCAAAATCATTTTGGTTCGCAATCACCGCGTGTATTTTGTTCCTGTAATGCTTTCTACAACACACTTTATTGTTTGTGTGATTTTGTTTTCAATTCATTTGCTCCTTCACCTTAAGATTTTTGTTTTTGATAACATTAGGTTGCCGTCGCTATTTCAAAATTTTCGTCAATACTAGAAACTTTTTCGCAAAATGTTTTTAAATTTTTTATTAAAATTGATGTTGTTGTAGCCGCCACCTCGCGAAAAAGTTTTTGTGCTCATCTCTGGTATAAGCCACGAACCAAATGATTTAAGCAAAATATTCTAGTCTTCTTGCCTACATTATAAATATTATTAACAAAATAAATATAGAGTTTCAATCCGAAAAACCAAGGATATGTACATGCTTTCTATGAAGGCATTATTCAAAACAATTCTAAAAAACTTTGTCAAGACTAAATACTGCTCCGATGTCTTTTGTAATGAACTAGATTGTAATTATGAATAAATTTATTAAGATTTAAATCATATACATAGGTATACATACATATGTATATTGGAACTAATTCAGCAATGTTAATAATAAAAGGAACAATAAATCAAACAGAAATAAACAAGATACAATAAAATGTCAACAATATTACGTAGAGCTTTGTAAATAAATTTTATCCCGTTTTAATTTCAAAGATAAAGTTTTAATTGCTTTGCAGGGAGTTAATCCAAGAAGTTTAGCTCCAAGTCTTGTTCAGTTAATGACAGCTTTTCCAAATTTTATTAGAAATGCTTATATTGAAGCCTTAGATAAAGAATTGCGAATATTACTAAATATGGTTTATTCAAAAGATTTGGAATTGAAAGTTTTTGGAGGAATGTCTTTCTGCAAAAAAATGCATTAATGCAAACAATGTTTCCATCATTACGAAATTTTATTAGCTTCATCTTATCATTTCCACATAGCAGTGCGACTGGAGAAAGGAAATTTTCCGAGCTTAATTTAATTAAAGATAAATAATACTACTGTTCATTCCATTTTAATTGCAGGGCAATTAATGGATACAAAATACGTCGAAACTGGGAATCCATCTTAAAGATTAATTTTAAAATACAAAAAAAAGTCAGTTTTTAAGTTTATAAGTTTTAATAAGCCTTTTAAAACTTACTTACTTACTTGGGTGGCCATAACAACCCGTTACCGGGTTACGGCCGACCTCAAAAGCTCTCTCAAGGCGCCTCTGCTTCGCGCGCGCCTTCTCCAATCAGTCACATTAAGCGTGGATAGGGTTTCCTCCTCTTGGTCTTTCCATCGGAGGCATGGTCTTCCTCTTCGTCGTCGCCCAGCGGCTTCCTTTTTCCCAGGAGCTTCTTCGTCCATACGCACAACATGTCCCAGCCAGCGCAGACGTTAGATAGTGATGCGCTTGACTATGTCAATGTCAGCGTAGAGCTCGTACAGTTCGTGGTACTTTCGAATGCGGTAGTCGTCGCCGACGTGAACAGGACCGAAGATTTTGCGAAGAATTTTTCTCTCAAACACCCCAAGCTGCATCAGCCTTTTAAAACTATTATTTAAAATTTTCCATTCGCACTAAATGTGACCTTATCTACTATTATTAAACGAGCTAAAACTGTATGTATATAAATAAATATGTATACGACTGAACTTTATTTCGAAAGCGGCTGCAGCGATCTTGATGAAACTTACGGATTTGGTGCATATGAAAACAGAATGAAGATTGGGTTAGGTTTTAAGCTCTTCAGAACTATAACAGGGGCGTGGCACAGCCCTAAGCTTTAATTTTTATAACGTGATAACTCGGATCCTACTTTAGATATTTTGACGAAATTTGGTAGACTGATGCAAATAATAAATATTTTTAATAGAACCAAAAGTGGGCGGAATTGGAATAGGTTTTTTTGATTCAATATTACTCAAAAACGGCGCCTACGATTTTCATAAAAATTTTGACGACAATACTGTTAAAACCAGTCATCATAACAATCTATGTCATTATACTGGCAAAACTCGTTGAGGGCGTGGCACAGCCCACAATATTTATAAATGTTATAATAAGAGATAGAACAACGCAATCGTTATGAAACTTAATATGGTATATATACTGGCTACAAGGTATCTTACAACCGAAAGTGGGCGCAATCGCGTCTGTGGGCGTGGCACCTTTCATACAACCAAAAATTGTTAAATGTTCTATTTAGTGTGCTATGGGAGTAATGTTTTTAAAATTTGGTGCAGTGGTGTCGGTTACCATGGGCTTTGAAATTAAATATGTTTCGATGAGATTATATCAGTCGGCGTGGTAACTTTCAGACAAGTTAAAGCCGTTTAATGTTATATTTAGTGCGCAATATGAGTGATCCTAATAAAATTAGGTATAGAGATGTCGGTTACTACATATAACCTTTTAAATTAAATGGATTTCGATGGGATTACATCAGCGGGCATGGCACCTCCCATACATGCAAAAAACGTTTATAGTTATATTTAGTGTGCTGTTGGAGCAATTTCATCAAAATTTGGTGTAAAGGTGTCTGTTACTATAAACTTTGTAATTAAATGAAAATCGACGAAATTTATCAGTGGGTGTGGCACTTCCTATGTTAGTAATATGGAGTAATATTTTTGAAATTTGGTGTAGAGGTGTCGGTTACTATAAGCTTTGAAACTATATGAATTTTGAAGGGATTTCTTCAGTGGGCGTGGCACCTCCCATACAAACTTATAACGTCAATGCCATATTTAGCAAACTAAAGGAGTGATTCGAATAAAATTTGGTCTCAATATGTTCAGCCTCATTCAACTTAGTTCGAGTTTTTCAACGTCTTTCTACTGCTTCATTATTTTTCAACCTCTTTCAACTTTTCTCAACAATTTTCTACATTTTTCAAATATTTTCAACGTTTTCAATATATGTTTGACTTTTTCAACCTCATTCAACTTTTTTCGAGTTTTTCAACTTTTTCATCATTTTTCATCCTCTTTCAACTTTTCTCAACTTTTCTCAATACTTTCCAAATTTGTTCTACTTTTTCAACTTCTTTCAACTTTTTTTTGAGTTTTTCAACCTCTTTCAACTTTTCTCAACATTTTCCATCTTTTATCGAGTTTTTCAACCTCTTTCAACTATTTCAACATTTTTCAACCTCTTTCAAATTTTCTCAACATTTTCCATATTTTTCGAATATTTCAACCTTATTCAACTTTTTTTGAGTTTTTTAAACTCTTTCAACATTATTAAACCTCTTTCAACTTTTTTCAACCATTTCCATATTTTTTCGAATTTTTCATCCTTGTTCAACTTTTTTCGAGTTATTAAAATTTTTTCAACATTTTTCTACCTCATCCAACATTTGTTGAAATTTTCAACTATTTTCGAGGTTTTCAAACTCTTTAAAATATTTTTTACATTTCCATGTTTTTTTTTTCGACTTTCAACTTCTTAGCTTAACACTGCTCATATATTATCAACTTTATCAGTCTTCTTCACCTGGATCAACCTCTTTCAACTGCTTTCAACATTCTCCATATTTTTTTGACTTTTCAACTTCATCAACCTCATTCAACTGTTGGAAGATTTCAACCTCTTTCAATTTTTTTTTCGAATTTTTTAACCTCATTCAATTTATTTCGAGATTTTTAACTTTTTTTCAAGTTTTTCAACCTCTTTAAATTTTATCGACTTTTCAACCTCATTCAACATTTTTCAATCTCTTTCAATTTTTTTTAACATTTTCTATTTTATTCCAATTTTCCAACCTATTCACTTTTTTCGCGTTATTCAAACTTTTTCAAAATTTTTCAACCTCTTTCAACTTTTTTCGGCTGTTCTACCTCATTCAACTTTTTTCGAGACTTTCAACTTTTTTCGAGCTTTTAATCTCTTTCAACACTTTCATATATTATCGAGTTAATCAACCTTTTCACCTGCTTCTACCTCTCACAACGTTTTTCAACATTTTCCATATACATATGTATAATCAACTTCCTTAAATTTTTTTTAACTTGTTTTCGGCTTTTCAACCATATTCAATATTTTTTAAATATTTCCGACTTCTCATTCAATTGCATTACATTTTTTCGACTTTTTTGGTCGGTCTCCTGGTACTAAGTATTAAAATGCATAAAACACGAAATTTCAATTTATATATTAAAGAATATTTCCTTAAGTTGTTTAATGATTTAATTTTCTTTTTTTTATGTTGTAATACTATAGTTTCCAAATAACTCTTGTTAATGAAATGAATACATAAAATAAAATATCAATATCAGTGTGTTTTAATGAAAGTAATACTAAAATGGTAAAAATACTACCCAAAAAATTAAATTTTACTACTATTTAAAATAAAAAACGACAGCACTGATCAATACTGTATATGTCCACGCTTTTCTTCGCTCTTTAAACGCCTGCTCGTTTGCATCTTTACGCTTTTTGAGCGCCTGCACGTTCTCTGGGCAACACTGAAATTTTTCAGGCTCATTATTTGTACTTCGGCTGATTCATTTATTTATTTATTTTTTCTTGATTTTTTTCTCTTTCTATCGTTTGTTGACCACGATCGCTACTTGTTGGTTGCTTTTTACAAGTCGCAAAAATATTCTGACTGCAAGTTTGTTGACTTTGTTGGATGCCCATGCTTACATACATACACTCATATATGCTTTAACATACCTATATACATGCATAGATATGTGCAGTTATGGTTACATTGTTGTTGTTGGTTTTGCAGCTAAGTAAGCTGACAAGAGGCTGTAGATCATAGCGTTCCTCCTTGTTTACCAGATCACTCGCATTCTCAGTTCCGCGTTTTTAATGTAAATTGGTGGTGGTTAACCAGCAGTAAACAAAATAGGATGATGTCAAAAACTTTCAAGATTTTCGATCGAAATTGCACAAAAATACCTGCAAAATCGAGAAAAGTTTCGGAAATTCGTATGAAAACGAAAATAAAACCGCGCCCACTATCAGAAAAAAATCTTCTATTAAGGGGGATATCATATTTTGGATGCTATATCTTTCAAAAATGGTCTAAAGCAACGGAAAATCGGGTGCAGTTTACTTAAATTAAAGCTTTCACACACATTTATTTGATAACCTTATCGTCACTACCCAACGGGAAACGGAAGCGCGTTCGAAGGGCTTCGGATGTGCTTCAAGGAAAGTGGAAGCTGCTTCCAATGCGCTTCTCACTGCTTATCCTTTTCAACATACGATGTCATTGCGGCGATGCACATCTTTGGAAGCATATTTGATGCGCTTCCTTGGATTTTGAGTAGAAGCACATCTTTGGAAACATATGAAATACGCTTCCTTGGATGAAGAGTAGAAGCATATTAAGCTTAAACTGAAAAAAAAAACTTAATTATTTTTTTAATTTGTCTCCGACCAGATTCGAACTTAGGCCTCCTGCAGCATACTACTCGTAGTATTCTGAAATTCGCACATTTTAACCAACTGAGCTACTCTTATTATTAATGTGAAGGAGACTAAAACTGCAAAAGTCTTCTGTCAAAATGAAATGTTGAGTTTTTGATTTCTGTAGTTGCCATTTGATAATTCAAATAATATACTTTTAGAAGCCTAATTATAACAAGAGTCTTGGCTGATGTCGTTAAACTGTACGTAACTGCATGTAACACCACTGAATGCCTAGGTTCGAACCTCAGCGGATGCGGAATAAAAAAGTTTTTTTTAAAATAAAATTGAATTGCAAATTCAATGCATCCGAAAAAGCACATCTGACGTGCTCCACTTGAAAGCTGTTTCCAAATTTCACGTTGGGAAGCACATCTCTCGTGCTCCCCTTGGAAGCTGCTTCCAAATTTCTTGTTGGGTAATTCTGGCTCCAGTTTGGCCGGTGTACATTCAGTGAGCGACAAAAGTTTACGTTCATACACCCCCACTTTCTGCTAGATCGAGAATCCGAAAACAATGAAAAAAGTAATGATGCAGTTTTCTTTGAAACTTTTTTTTAATAATAATGAGCAAAAAATATATTTTCTACAATATAAATATAAAAAGATATTCTAAAATAAATCCATTGACATGTGTACATACATAAGTCAACATACACTATACAACTTATATCTTGTGATATTTATCATTTTTTTTAGGAACAGTGATGTAATTAGGGTTACCAGATGCGCTGCCTACGAAAATATTCTATCTGAAAAAATTCCAATTTTCTAACAAAAATTGTATAATTTTTTTCGATTTCCATAAAAATATTTTTGATGTGCAAAAAAAAAAAAAACCGTTCGTTTTTGTACGAAAAAAACCAGCAAAATGATAAATTGAAATACACTTTATTTTACAATGCAAACTTCAAAAGTATGACATTTCAACTAAATGTAATACATTTCAGGTGAAAAGTATTAAAGTATTTTTGCCTTGCAAGAGTAGAACATTTACTACTAAAGTATGTCATCTGGTAACCCTGGATGTAATTCGTTTCTAGTTTATATCTAAAGGGTGATTTTCCATTAGTTTGGTTTTTGAAAATGGAAAAAATAACAGAAATTTTGCAATAATGAATAAAATATTTATTTGGAGCAATACATCAATTCTTGTCATTCTTTCATTTTTAAAGATAATTTTATGTAAATGTTGCCCGCGGCTACGCTTGAGGTGGCTCATCCGTAAGCTCCGATTTTGGCATAATTTTTCTAGCATTTCGGCCGGTATCTCACCAATGGCAGCTGTAATGTTGTCTTTCGGGGCTGCAATTGTTGCTAACTTGTCCCTGTACACGAGAGACTTCACGTAACCCCACAAAAAATATTATAGTGGGGTCAAATCGCATGATCTTGGCGGCCAATGGACTGCTCCAAAACGTGAGGTGAATTGCTCACCAAACTCGCCTCTCAATAGCTTCATGTTATCGCGTGCCGTGTGGTACCACCTTGTTAAAACTTTCATTCTGGAAAAAAAAAAATCGGTAATCATCGCGCGGTTCCTTCCTCCATCGACTGTGACGTTGCGATTATTGACAATTATGTTTGTTGACGTACCTATTGAGCTGCAGAAAATTTTTCAATAAAAACACATTGCTCACAGACCACGAATTTTGATAGTAAAATTCAATGATTTGCAAGCGCTGTTCATTTGTTAGTCTATTCATGGTAAAATGGCAAACCTTACTGAGCATTTTTGGCGTTGACACATGTTACGAATCACGCGTGAAATGTCAAAAAACTTACACTGAAAAAACAAATAGCAAAAAGTTTAGCCTTAATAACAATTTCTTAAAAATTATTACTCCTATATGATGAAAAGTCAATGTATTTCAATGCTCAAAATAGATCTTCAAAATAAAACCACTTTTTAATAATTTCTTGAGGTTCCAAGATCCAAAAATTATAATTTAAAAAATTTTGTTTTATTTCACAAAATGGTAATATTTTTCGTGACGATATCCTGTTTTGATGAAATCTTCTCTTGCTTCTGGTTCACATACTGTAACTGAAGCTTCAGTTCACAGCTTGACTGTGACAGGGAAAGAACCAAATTTTTTTATTAAAAATTCTTATGTCCCTTATTAAGAGATTTTCTACAATTTAAAATGTGCTTTAATCCCAATTCTCGATTATGTTTTCGCTCTAACATAGCATATAAAAGATTTTCTGGATTATAAAAATATGAATTTTATGAATTATGAATTACTGAATTAATTATTATTTTCACTTTCACAGTAAAATATCGAGGCTTTTTAAGCACACCAAATAAATGTTTGCTTCGCGCTCTCATCTCAGTTTATGTTACCTCGATCCAGCGTTGCCATTAACCCGAAAAATATTATGTCACGACGACTTCAAAATTATGTCAGTGACATAATGCTCTAGCGTGAATTAAAAACTAAAAAAAACTAAACTAAAACTCCTCTATACACACTTATTTTGCTCTGTCCAATAATTTAAGTAGTAAAAAAATATACTGAATCCTTGTAAGTCATAACCAGAGAGACTGGAAATATGCAAAATAAAACACGTTTTAAGCGCATAGAATATGCTTCAAAAACACCAATATATGCACTTTAATATGCACGAAAAACAGCTTGAAAATATGAAAAAAATCAAAAACTGTGTTATCAGTTGGTTTTTTATATTTGAACATAAGAACTAAAACTTAAGATATTACATTCCCACACGACTCAAATTTGCATAAACTATTAAATGCTGCTTCAAATTCTGGAATAAAAAATTGTATCGATTTTCAATCAGTAGTGTGTTTAAAAAACGAGCTAGGAGAATACTGTTTACAAAACGGGCTTGAAGTAGTATATTCGTAAAGAATTTGATGGATATCAAAGATTACAGATAGTCACGCTTTCAAATGTGTTACTGATATCCGCACGATTTAGAGTAGCAAACTTTTTGCGCACATTTTCAAAAACTCTTACGCTTTCTTTGAGCCCTACGCCAGGAGTTTCTAAGTATAAAATCGAATCAACTATTAGTATTAAAAAATTACATTTAATGTAGCTTATCTCAGCTTTTAAGCTTGTAGATCGCGGCAGTCCTTTTGTTATTCGTATGGCTTCAGCATCATTTTCACTGAGATCTTTAACAGCTGCCTATACGTCTTTAAAATTGCCGCTGAAATAAACTGCTGCTTCTAGCCAATTGCCCCATCGAGTAATAATTGGAGATGGTGGCAGAGGGTGGAAATTTAAGCTTAAAGGCTGCCATCGAGAACCCCAAAAACTTAATTTTTATATGAGTTTCTAATGAAAATGCTCATATATGCAAATTAACCCAAAATATGCTCTAAAGTACCAAATAGTACCAAATATGCAAAATGCATATGCAATATGCAAATATGCATTTATAACATCTCTGGTCATAACATAATAAAATTTATTTATTTTAAACATAACAGAAACTAAATAGAAGGTAACTGCCTAGAAGAGGGGACCGTCGGTCGGAGAGAGGAGGGAGTGTTGAAGATCTTGGACAATATTAATTAAGTGTTTGGAGGTGGAGACCGCGGGGTGGAAGTAAAAAATCGAATATTTCTCCAATTGAAAATTTGAATGAAAAATAAATTCTATACGAAATAAAATCTGAAATATTTTAGAAGATATCAGGAATGACTTCCGATGTACGCTATAACAACAATATACATACATATATAAGGTTTTCATAGATAACTTTCGGTCTTCCGTATCGAAAACAAATTTGCAAGGGTATCCAACAGTTTAAATGCATTTTTTTCATAGCTCAACAATTAAAAAAAAAAAAGCACGTGAAAAGGCTGAACAGCTTAGACCCACGAAAAAACAATTACATCGCAAAATAACGGAACCGAATCGTTTTTGTTATTTTGATTTTGACGTTTTATTCGAGCAAAACATCAAACAAAAACGCATCCCATTGAAGTTGCAATTTGTGACTCAATTTGCCCTGGTTTTATAGCTTTACGAAATCAGAACTATACCGAACATTTTAGAATACTTTTTTTTTGTCTTAGCATAATAAGGTAAGAGTTCTTTTGCGAAACCCAATTATTTGAACTAAAATTATGTCACATATTTCATTGGCCATTTTAAGTTATGTCACCTTTTATGTCAGCATTATTATTTTTTAAACTATGTCACCACCAAAAGATTTATGTCACAAGTGACATCAATTATGTCACGGTGGCAACACTGCCTCGATCTATAACAGTGGTCGGCACCACATAGCACAATTGTGCGCTCAAATATTACACGCATTCTTATGCTCTTTCATTCAGTTGTTGATAAACTATTGACAAAGCAACATCATGCGCGGATGTAGCTATTATCGTCTGTTATGCACATAGAGAATTTTTTTTACAGCTATGGCAAATGAACGAATTTACGACGAAGAGGAATTATGACGCATTTCAAATGCCTTTTCGTCGCCAATTCGTTCTTTTCTTTTGACGACTATAGCAAAAAATGCATTGCGCTCAAGATTTTAGAATCTGAATACCTTTTCTAATCTTTTTTAATTTTTTACTTTCTGTCGCAGCAATAATTTCGCAAACGATTTCTACGAAAAATTTCTTGCGGTGCAGCCTCTCTCCTCTCACTAACACAATCACACTTTTAATTTTGCCGACCCCTGATCTATAACAGCGTGGCTGGTTAAAACGCACCGCGCGCGGGACTGTGGCAGAATGAGAAAAACTTTTCATATACGTATATAATGCAGAGAGCGTAAAATTTAATTCAGTTTGTTTTGAAAAGCGAACAAAGCACAACTACACATGCATTGAAGAACATTTAAGAGAAACACACGTGTAGTGGTGCCCAGCTCTGATAACAGGGGTCGGCAAAGCAATACTAGCTGAAATGTAT
This sequence comes from Tricholauxania praeusta, assembly GCA_949775025.1. Taxonomy (NCBI): domain Eukaryota; kingdom Metazoa; phylum Arthropoda; class Insecta; order Diptera; family Lauxaniidae; genus Tricholauxania; species Tricholauxania praeusta. The sequence continues at coordinate 14,590,183 of OX459032.1, forward strand.
GAGCATTAGTTTACACTGAAAAAATTTATTTAGTAGATTTTAGAATTTTAGTTAAGTTTTTACCTTTCTGAAATTATAAGATATTTTCAACATAAGGCGTAGTTCTTTTCATGATAAAATTTATATAAATAAAATGATAGCCGTTTTCGATGTTCGCGCATCATGCAAAAACTACTTAACCAATTTTGATTAAATTTATTTAGTTTTATTTCTTAGTCACTTAATCTCACTCTCCAATAAAAATTATCACGATATTCCAGCTTCTTTTATTTTTGCATTCTTGCGAATTATGAGTAAAAGGAAGCATGAAAACGTACGACTTTCCTTGAACTTGCAGAACCTTTCATTTGCGGTTGCAGCGCTCGTCTCTCTTGCTTTGTTTTAGTTTGATATCTGATTTGCGTACATAAAAAATTGGTAGACTTGCAATGTGGTAAGTGACTTGATGGTCGTTTCAAATGCGCTTATGCAGACCTCTAATGAACAAGCTAAGCATGTAAGCATAACAATGACAAGCTAATGTTTTTGAGTGTGTGCGTCTTGTTTTTATTTCTCAATGTTGCCATTTTACAAGGTGAATTTATTAGGGAGAGACATTTGAGAGCGTGAGTGAAAATTATTGCAAGTTAGTGAAAACTATTGCAAATATATGATATGGATTTGAGACTTACAATTTAAATATGGGAACCTTTGAAACAGCATTGTTTAATAATACTGAACAAAATCACCATAACAGTTTGAGACGACTCACGCGTACTCAGATTTATAACGAAATATCATTACCCAGCAGGCAAATGAGCAAGGCCTTACTCGGAGAAGGCCTGCTAGCACTGCTGCGATTATATAAGGACTTCTCAAAACTAGAATACATATATACACATATAAATACAATCACAGAAGGCATAATATGCCTTGCCACAACAGACGTGCTATCAGGCCTGATATTAGAAGGCAAAGAAGAAGGACTCCATTTACTTTAGCGCTTTTCTGTTTCCTTTTTATTCCATGTATTGCAATGTTTTATGATTCGGCATAACTTTTTTGTCATATGCATTGTACATATACGACATGAAAAGTATACACATGGTTAGAAATTAAGAGAGGTGTGCAGGCTAGTCTTCTGTTGTTTCATGTTATGTTAAGGAGGTAGAGTTTTGTGTATTCTTTGTCAAATTGTAAAGTCATTAAAAAACTATCAACGCAAGTGAGATGGCGCGGATAAAAAAAAACAATTAATATTTAGAGTCTTTAAATTTATTAAAATTATTTTTTGTCAAGTACTGGGTGTTTTTTTTAGAGGTTTGTTTTTCGAATAGAGATAAAACTGGCATTTTATGGTCAAATCTGGCAACTCTAATGTCATTTATGTTCAGTTTGGTTTGCCATTTCATCATGAACAGGTTGACAAAAGAACAACGCTTGCAAATCGTGCAAATTTATTTCGAAAATAATGGTTCAGTTCGCGAAGTTTACCGCAAGCTCCGTCCATTTTATGGTCGACATAATCGTCCATCAGAGCAATTAATTCGGTTAACCATGGGTCGTTTTCACACTACGTTTACTCTATGTGATAATACGCATCCGCAGAGACGTCGAATTGCGCACCGAAGAAACAATTGCCGCTGTAGAGCAAAATGTTGAAGAGGACCCGAATGAATCGATTCGCCACAGTGCACAGCAATTGGAGCTTTGTCCATCAACTTTATGGAAGATTTTGCGCAAAGATCTTGGCTTGCGACCTTACAAGATCCAGCTTGTGCAAGAATTAAAGCCGCGAGACCATGCAATGCGTCGTGATTTTGGTGTATGGGCCGAAAATGAGATTGATCTCGATGCTGATTTTCATCGCAAAATTTTGTTCAGTGATGAGGCTCATTTTTGGTTGAATGGCTACGTCAACAAGCAAAATTGCCGCATTTGGAGTGAAGAGAATCCACATGAGACCCTTGAGACGCCATTACATCCACAAAAACTGACTGTTTGGTGTGCTCTATGAGCTGGTGGAGTCATTGGGCCATACTTCTTCCGAAATAATGCTGGAGAGTCAGTTACCGTTAATGGAGACCGGTATAGAGCCATGATAACCGACTATTTTGTTCCCGAATTAGATGGCATGAATGTGGATGAGTTGTGGTTCCAAAAGACGACGCTACATGCCACACAGCGCACGTCACAATCAATTTATTGAAGGAAACATTCGATGAGCGCATAATTTCGCGGAATGGACCTGTCAATTGGCCACCAAGATCGTGTGATTTGACACCATTGGATTATTTTCTTTGGGGATGTGTGAAGTCGCTCGTCTACGCCAACAAACCAGAAACGTTAGGGGACTTGGAAGCCAACATTCGTGGCGTTATTGCCGACATACGGCCCCATATGCTCGAAAAAGTGGTTCAAAATTGGACCTGTAGAATTGGCTTTATTCGAGCCAGCCGCGGCGGCCACATGCCCGAAATCATATTTAAACATTAATGGCATAAAATTATCCTTCCAATAAAGCCAAATTGATGGACATTAAAACGATTTTCTTGTGTTTTATTTCAATTCGAAGCTCTATACCTCTAAAAAAAACACCCTGTACTTCTGAGAGTCCTTCTACGGTAAGCGGTCTTAGAAAGCCTGCTTAGGAAGGCCTGTTTTCTGCGGCCATTTCATATAAAAAAGAAAGTACGTTTGAAAGGAGGGTGGAAGGCCTTATACTTACCAAGGAAGGCCTTCTAGAAGCACTGTTAGCTCCTGCCCTTGCCTACTGGGTAAGTGTACTCATCTGCTTTTTCTTTTGTATATACATATACATATTTATGCATACATATGTAGGTCTTCTTCTTTAGCGAGTCTGCTAAGTAGGTACCTTTTCTTTTACATTTTATTTGTCGTGATGGCGTATATTTCTAAAGACTTGTTTATACCATGCTTGTTTTTGTTGTTTTTTTTTTTTTTTTTGTTGATCAACACGCAAATATGGCGTCATCGCTAGCAACAACAATAAAGAAATCAATGAACAGAGCATTGGCAACAGCAACATCGGCAGCAAGCAACATTAACAGCACGACCAGTGACTGTAGCATGTTGTTGTTTTTTTTTATTCATTCAGTACCTATCATGGTATACCTATTCGTCACTAATACATTAACAGAAGCAAAAAGATAAACGACGTCATAGCCGCAGCAGGCGCTTATATAAACCTAGTTGCGGCGGGAGGTTTCGTGTTAAAAATTAGTATCTGACGAATCGGAATTTTCTTCGAATTTTTTTTGCTAGCAAAGATTTGAATAAATTTTTGTTCAACTCTTTAGCTTTCGCTTTTAATTTGAAATTCAATATGACTTTGATGCGCGAGAGAGAGAATAGTTCTAATCCCGTCGAAATATTCCAATGTGTACGCGTCTGTGCTGCAATATTACCGACTCATATGAGCATTTATTGACACAGTGGTTCATATAAGTCAATATGTACGACAAGCATTAAACTTGGATAGATAAGTCAAAGAAAGTGAAAAGTATGGTAAAAAATAATTATCTATTTTACTGACTAAGACCCGCAGTTCTCAAATTAAACCAATAAGACAAAAATTTACAAGTCTGCCTGATGCGCTATGGTTGTGTTTGTGGTAAGTGCCTGAAAATCTGTGTGCGCACATGCCATTTTTTAAATGCTCGTGCTTCCCCGAAATAAATGACATCAGCGCCGCCGCCGACGCAAACGAAGCACGTCGAAACGCACTTAGAAAATGTTTATATCGTCGCTCACTTGTACAACTGCCCTAATTGACTGTATAAAAACCGACAATGCAGAATATTGAAATTTTTTTAAATGCAGTTTAGTTACAAAAACAATAACATAATTATTTTTAATGAAAACGCTAATTTTTTTTTTATTGATACTTATTTTATTTCAATTAGGGCTTTCTGACATCATTTTTATGTATGCAAAAGTGCATTTAGGGCTTTTTGCAGTTACTTTGAAAACTAAAAGTGTAATTCATTTACAACAAAATTAAAGAAAATATGCAAATATTGTACTTATTGATGTAATTTTTAGTAAATAATCTTTTCTTTCAAACATAATGAGGGTATTCCTGAAAACGCGAAAAAGCCTCGAAAACTGCGTAAACTGCGAAAACTGAGCACATTTTCGAGTCTCGAAAATAATTTGTATGAAGAAAAGTTTGCGCAACTTTCGAGGCTAATTAGTTGAGCAAGTGGCCTCGAAAAGTTGGAAAATGAATCAGTGTTGCCGTTTGTCGAAATAATTTGCTGCCAGTTTGAAGTTTCTTTAGAAATTTGCACATAAACTTAACAGAATGATTTTTAAATATATGAAAAGCGCAATTCTCAGAAACTTTGTTTGTTTACCTATTTGTGTTTTGTTATTTATTAACTTAATTCTACATATTTTTTCGTTTTGGTGTGATACATTTTTTTTCATGGCAGCGGTAACACTGATCAAACTGTCAAATTGCCATTGCTCAATCATTTACGAGTTTGTAATGATAGGGGTGTTCCCGAAAGCAAGCTCGAAAACTTTCGAGTTTTCGCGCTTTTCGAGTTTTCGCGTTTAGAGGAATACCCTCAATATTGATAAAAACATTTGACGACATACTTGCAAACGTTGGAAATTGTGTTTTAAGAAATATTCTAGACACTGAGTACGCGCTGAGTTTTCGGACGAAATTCGTTTTCTGCTTACCGGATCAACAAGGCCTATTACATTTAACTTTTTTTGCTCTCATGTCATTTTCCAAAATGCATCAAAGATGGCTTTCCTTACATTTGTCCTAAAAAGCAAACAGTACGTCTTTGCTCGCAATATTTTGATGTACAAGGTGGTCCAAGCCGTCTTTCGGCCCCTTGACACAAACCATTTTCAATCGAAACGCCTATGTATTGAATTGCTCGCATTCGTTTTTCATATTTGAAATCCGATCACGTTTTGATTGTTCCGGGATTGAATCAGAGGCATAGATCTCACACATAATATTTTCTTTTACACTCATTGCGAAAAATTAAAACGAGGGCCACATACGCGTTCCAACATAAGATATGAACTAATTGTTACATTTTAAAATTGGTAATTACACGGAAATTTTGAATTCAAAATTCTCTAGAAATTTTGAAAACTACTTCGCAAGAAAAAGTATTTAGGGCCTTTTAACATATAAAAAATGTTGAGTGTAGCTAGGGCTTTTTAATATCACCTAATAAACTTGGTATTTTTTGTGTTACCGTTCAAATTTTTTTGGGTGAAGGTGCATTTGAGGTTGGTCTTCAGGAATATGTAATAAACTGGATTTAAAAAAAAATGTCAATTAAGGCCGTTGTACAAGTGGGCGCCGATATACTATTTTAATATAGAAAGTCCCTAACTAACATTTTTTTCAAAATCGAGATTTTTATAGATTTCGGTAGGTCGCCCACTAATACACCATTGACAAAAAAATGTGTGTGCTACGATTTAAAATAAATCAATTACAAGCAAATAAAAAAAAACCATTACTCACTTTAACTCACAAAAAGTTTAATTTTTATTAAGTTTTTTCGTTCTCCTGTAAAATAATAAAAATGTTAGATAGGGCCTTTCTATATTAAGGTAACGATATGCATATATTATTGCCCGTGGCTGCGCAAAAAGTAGCGCACACGCGACTGCGGCAGAAAAAGAATAACTTATCATATACGTATACAAAGCAGTGTAAAAATCAATTCAGTTTGATTCGAAAAGCGAACAAGGCACAACTACACATGCATTGAAGAGTATTGAAGAGAAACACGGCTGTAGTGGTGCCCAGCTTTGCTTCCCAATGTGCACAAAAACGGACGCAAACTCGTTTCGAATTCTAAACGAATTCGTTAGTGAGTATTCCGTTTTTTGCAAGTAAAACGAATTCGTTTCGAATTCGTCACGAACTAAAAATACGAATTCGTTTTTTGGTCATAAAGCGAATTCGTTTTTTGTTCATTAAACGAAATCGATGCGAATTTTGTTTATTTGTAAATAAAACGAATTCGTTTCGAATTCGTAACGGACTTCAAATACGAATCCGTTTCGAATTCGTTTTTTGTTCATAAAACAGTTCAAATTATTTTGGAAAAATTTTTTTAAGTCCCGGAAAAATTTTCAAAAAAAAATTTTTAAAAAAAAAATTTATTCTTAATCGATATCTTCTCTCATTTGATACGTTTTTTGTTCATAAACCGGATCAGTTTCGAATTCGTTTTCTGTTCATAAAAAAAAAAATCTAATGTTTTGAGCGACTTAAAATTACTTTAAAGTTCAAAAAACTTAAAAAATTTTTTGCTCAGATTTTTTTAGAAAAACTAAAAAATTTTTGAAAAGTTTTTTAAGTCCCTGAAAAATTTCCAAAGAAAATTTTTAAAAAAAAATTTTATTCTTAATCGACTTAGAAATGTTTAAAAAGTCGAAAAAACTAACATTTTTTTTTAACACAGAAATTAACAATCCGTTTTCGGATTCCGTTACGAATTCGTTTCGAACTCGTTTTCGTATGAAATTCCTCTCGAAAAAACGGAAAGATCGTCCGCATTAACGAATTCGTTTTACTTACAAAAAACAAAATTCGAAACGGATTCGTTTTATGAACAAAAAACGAATTCGAAACGGATTCTAATTTCAGTGTTAAAAAAATATTAGTTTCTTCGACTTTTTAAACATTTCTTAGTCGATTAAGAACAAAATTTTTTTTTAAAAATTTTTCTTTGAAAATTTTTCCGGGACTTAAAAAAATTTTCCAAAATTTTTTAGTTTTTCTAAAAAAATTTGAGTAAAAAATTTTATAAGTTTTTTTGGACTCTAAAGCAATTTTAAGTCGCTTAAAACATTAGCGGTATTCACGATCTGTTGTATTTTTAGTATTTTTTTTAAGTGTTTACAATTTTTGCTACACATTCTGAGCGCTCTAAAATGATTTTTATTTATTAATTATTGTTTTGTTTAACTTTACTCAACAAATGAACAAATTGTTTTTTTTTTTTTGTTTTTATGACAATTTGGCTCAGCAAATTTACAAATACTATACGAAAGTTACAATAGGGTTTTTTCATTGTATTTTTGATATTTAGAATATTTGAAAAAAGTAATTGTTTTTTTTGTTGAGATATCAAACTTACTACAAATATCAAATTTATCAAAAATACACAATACAAGACCAAATGCTACAGATTGTGAATACCGCTATTAAATTTTTTTTTATGAACAAAAAACGAATTCGAAACTGATCCGGCTTATGAACAAAATTCGTTTCGAATTCGTTTTACGAACAAAAAACGAATTCGTATTTGAAGTCCGTTTTTTGTTCATAAAACGAATTTTTTTTTTTCATAAAAAAATTAATTTTATTTAAAAGAAAAAAATTTTTTATTATTTAATTGCAAATTGTAAGACTTTATTGCATATAATTTTATTTTATTATCAAATTAAATTTTACTTACGATTTACAAATTTCCAAAGTCAGGCTCGAACCCATGTCCCAGCGATTCACAGTCATGCGCGCTACCTACCAGGCTACCTATATATTAAAATATATGTCAAAGGCGAATGATATCTTTCTCATTTTATACGCTTTATTTACAAAAAACGAATTCGTTACGGACTTCAAATACGAACTCGTTTCGAATTCGTTTTTTGTTCACAAAACGAATTCGTTTCGAATTCATTTTTTGTTCATACCGGATCAGTTTCGAACTCGTTTTTTGTTCATATAAAAAATTTAATGTTTTAAGCGACTTAAAATTGCTTAAAAGTTCAAAAAAACTTATAAAATTTTTTTCTCAAATTTTTTTAGAAAAACTAAAAAAGTTTGGAAAATTTTCTATGTCCCGGAAAAATTTTCAAAGAAAAATTTTTAAAAAAAAATGTTATTCTTAATCGACTTAGAAATGTTTAAAAAGTTGAAGAAACTAATATTATTTTTAACACTGATATTACAATTCGAAACGGATCCGTTTTATGAACAAAATATGAATTCGAAACGAATTCGTTTTACGAACAAAAAACGAATTCGAAACGGATTCGTATTTGAAGTCCGTTTCGAATTCGAAACGAATTCGTTAATGCGGACGATCTTTCCGTTTTTTCGAGAGGAATTTCATACGAAAACGAGTTCGAAACGAATTCATAACGAATCCGAAAACGGATTGTTAATTTCAGTGTTAAAAAAAAATTAGCTTTTTCTACTTTTTAAACATTTCTAATTCGAATAAGACACAAAATTTTTTTTTTGAAAATTTTTCCGGGACTTAAAACGGAATGCTCACAAACGAATTCGTTTGTGTTGATGATTTGTTTATCAATTCTGTATACGTTCATATATTCTTACGCTCTTTAACGCTTTTCTTAAGCGCCTTCTCGTTCTCATTTTTACGCTCTTTGGGTAGACGCTCGTTCTTTGGGCAGCACCGCTTATATAAAAATCAATGCAGTTTGATTTGAAAAGCAATTAAAGCAATACTACACATGAATTGAAGAGCATTAAAGAGAAACTACGGGTATAGTGGTGCTCAGCTCTGATTATGTTGAATGTTGGGCACCAACATGCGTGCAAAGTTTCGTTTGCATGTAGTGGCACAACGACTAAATAGAGTTCTACTTCTTCTGAAGTAGATCCGAATCGTTGTTGTGTGCTCACATTTGTATACGTATGGACAAATGCTCTCTCGTTACTCTCGTTAGAACTTGTGCTCACCCATGACTATACCGTACCATACTCTTCTATTAAAGAACAGCTCTTTTACAATCATTAACTTAAGTCAGAAATAGAAGTTCCTTTCGTAGGAAAAATTACAATATGAGAAGTTGCAGCGCGGAAATATTGAGTGGCTTGAAAAAGAGCCATGAAAGGATAACGCGATGCAAAAAAAAACACAAAAATCTCTTCTTGTGTCCTTTATCTTCTCACAAAGCATAGGGCCTTCACAACGCTCTTCCAATGTGCACGATCAGCAGCGATTCTCCGATTCGCGTTGTTCCAGTTCATGTTGTCACTGTAGCTCTGCCGAAGTGATGAGTTCCCTTCCTTTGTAGATTTTTATGTATGTGCCAGTCTACAGTATTCGATTTTCTTCTCAAATTTGGATAAACCAAAGGTTACAGAATTTCAGCGGTGAAGGCCGACGTAGCTTTCAACATTGCAGCAACTACTTTGTTGTTTCTGAGAAATCTTATGAATCGTGATTGTTAACGAACGCGGCATCCATCTTGCAGCCAGATTTCTCATATCCAAATGTTCATGTAAAATTAAAACCACCGACCCACTTGATATGCTTACGGCTGTAGCTATCTGATGCACTTTCACTTTCGGATTGTCCAAAACGAAATCGTGGATTTTTCCAATACATTTTGGTGCTCCCCCGGCGTGTTTATCTTTTGTGCTGATTCGACCTCTTTTGAATTCTGCAATCCACTATTTGACGATTGAATACGATGGAGCAGATTCACCATAATATATATCGAGCTTTTCTTTGGGGTCTCACGTACTTTTGTTACGCAAAAAGCATAGATGGGCACCGTTAATCAAATAGTTAACTTTGTTAATCGCTAATCCGTTACTAAAAAAGGTAACTTCGTTAAACGTTAAAGCGTTACATTTAGCAAGTTAATCGTTAATCCGTTAACACGTGATAAAAATTATTTATCGTTGCGTTAGTGATCTTGTTATAAAAACTGTTGAATTGGGTTCTGGAAGTTAACAGGTTAGGAACGAAAAAACGACGTGTACAATTAGAGTGTGAAATTTAGTCATCTGGCACAATTTGGATAGTCCTCTTCATGAACATTAACCATTAATTCCCAAGCAAGGAAATCCTGTGATTTTTGCGTTTATATTACCAAGTCTAGCTACTAATACGACAAATATGAAGAATATGCAAAAAAAATTTTTTTTTTATCTTTAGTTTATGTGTCAGCATGTCCTATAAATATGACATGGGGAAGATTTGGTTCGAAAGAAGTAAAAACTATTTTATTTATTCGTTATTAAAAAAAAGGTAAATAATAATAACAAAGTCATTCTTATTTTGTATGGTAAGGCATAAAACATTCATTGCAAAGAGTTTTTTCACATTTAAGACAAAAAATGAATGGTTTTTTTCTACAGTTCTCTCTAAGCCGTTTGGATATTTTGCAATCAGCCAATCATGCGGAGGTGTCGGCCTCACATATTTTTGTTCTAGTTATGAATCAGATTTGGCTGTTTGACGGCTTTTTCGGTCTTAGTTTTGGTAAGTGGTTCAGTGGTGTCGAAGCTTATCTTGTTATCGTGCCGTTTCACACAATATATCATTATTTTTGTCAAAATGGTGATCGCAAAATTCACGATATTTATTTTTCATCTCCTGTTCCGTCATTAAGGGGCATTTTTTTGTCCAATTTTCACGTGCAGTTCCAAGAGCATTTAATCCTTTAGCTTTTAAATCAATAAGTAAATCCACGCATGTAAAAAAAATTGTCAAAGTAGACGACATGTGCAATAGGATCCGCACAGATCTCAGTAAATCCTTGAAAACTCTTCCTCCTGCACCATCCCAAAAAACAACATACATGTTCCAATATATGTCACATTTGTATGCATATTGCATATTGTTGCGAAGTCCGGCAAATTAAACATAAAAAAATTAAAAGACCGAGGACTTCTAAGACAATACTTTATTTAATGGACTGTATTTTAACACTAACTACAAATTTTTGAGTAAGGTTTGGCTGAGCCGAAATAAACTCTTTTTTGTGGCTATCCACAATGACCAATTATCAGTGTTGCCAATTAAGTAAGAAATTTCTTTCCATTCCGCCAGCCTTGAATAACATTCAATCATACAATGGAAGTATACAAAGTTTTGTAACAGATCTCTTGATAGCTCCACATTTAGTACGGACTGTAGCCACACGAACGAGACCATCGGGACCCGCATGTCTTTCAATTACACGCCCTAGATACCAGAAAGTAGGAGATCTGTTTTCATCTTTCAATAAAACTACGTCATTGTTCCTGATATTTGGCTTGGAGCGTAACCATTTCTGCCGCTGTTGTAGCGACGTTAGATTCTATAATGACCACCGTGACCAGTCATTGAGTCATTTGTTGTACCAATCGCCATCTTGCCAGTAAAAACAATTTTACATTCGTAATATCAGGTTCGGGAATTGCAATTAGAGGTCGTCCCACCAAAAAATGATCAGGCGTCAAATAGCTAGTATTGTCAGAATCAGCTTGCACACAGAGTGGTCTGGACTTAAGTATGGCTTCGATTTGTGTAAGCAATGTAGTCAATTCTTCGAAGCTTAAGACAGTTGATCCCACCACGCGCTTTTGGTGAAACTTTACGCTTGTCACTCCAGATTCCCATGAACCACCAAAGTGAGGTGCGCCAGGGAAAATGAAGTACCACTGGATACCTTTGGAAGATAAAAAATCAGAAATAACATAATTAGAGTTATGAGATTCAACAAGTCGATGAAGCTCGCCAAGTTGTCGGGCGGCACGCACAAAATTAGTGCCATTGTCGCTAAGAATATGACCACATAACACCCGTCTTGCAATAAACCGCCGAAGTGCAGCCAAGAAAGCCTCTGTACTAAGGTCGCTCACTAATTCTAAGTGCAGCTCTCGTGTTGTAAGACATATAAAGAGAACTATGTAATCCTTAATAAGTGGTGCTTTTTTGCCTCTATGTTGCTTTAAACTGGTCCTGCATAGTCGCAGCCCGTTTCATAAAAAGGATGAATTCCATGTCATTCTCAGATGCAAGCCATGTTGGACCCGTCCACCAAAGGTTGTGGTTAATCAAATGAGCTGGTGTTATGCCGCGACTAGCACAGTCCGCAGAGTTATTCTTTGATGATACATGAAGCCACTTTGCCATTGGTAGCGTTTCCAAAATAAACGAAGTTTTATTGCTTACAAATGGTTTCCATTTTTTAGGGTAAGATGATAGCCATGCTAACACTATTTTTGATTGTGTCCAACAGTATACTGGCTTTCCAACTGCCATTTTGAGAAATTCGAAAAGTTCAGCCAGTAAATAAGCTCCGCATAGTTCCAGCTTGGGAATAGATAACTCCTTTAAAGGTGCTACCTTTGTTTTCGCTACAACAATATTAATCGATATAGAGCTATCAGGTAAGATTCTGCGGTAGTAGATAACCGCTGAGTATGCAGATGCATCACAAAAACCGTGATATTGTATGTCGTCCACTTGGATGTGAATTACTCATTCTTGAACCATTAATCTTATTGAGTAAATCCATTTGTTTATACAGCTTGGTTGACTCATCTACAATTTCTGAGGGTAGTAAATTGTCCCATCCTACCTTAAGCAGCCACAGTTTCTACAGAATAATTTTCGCCATAATTATAGAAGGTGAGATCCAGCCTAGGGGATCAAAGATCTTTGAAATTTCGGATAGAAGTCTCCTTTTCGTATTTAATTCAACATTTTTTTTGGTAACTTGAAATAAAAAACAATCTTTCCTTGGATTCCAGCAAATTCCAAGTAAGCAAATGTTCAAGTCATTTGGTAATTTTACAAGTGAATCAACCTTGTCTTCCGAAGAAATATTTGAAATCATATCTGGAAAGTTCGACGCCCATTGTTTTAGTTAAAAGCCGACAGCCCTGAGCAAACTAGCCAACTAAGACACTAGCTCTTTTGATTCCTCAAGTGAATCAGCACCGGCCATACCATTATCCACAAAAAAGTTTTCTTGAAGAAAATTTAATCCTTCATCCTCACATAATTGACGCAGAGTCCTCATAGATAAAAAGGGAGCAGGCTTAGTCCCATAAGTGACCGTAGTAAGTCTATACACTTTGATTTGTTGACTAGCATCATCCCGCCAGAGTATGCGTTTAAAATCTCTTTCAATTTTCTGAACTCCGATCATTCGAAACATATTTTCAATGTCACATGAAAAACAATATTTCACACATCTAAATCGTATTAAAATTGCGGGCAAATCCTGTTGTAGTGCCTCTCCAGTAAGAAGAGTTTCATTTAGCGACACTATATTATCAGATTTACAGGACCCGACAAACACAACCCTTAATTTTGTTGTGAGGCTATTATCTTTTAGCACAGCATGGTGCGACAAATAATACAGGTGGGTATTAACCTTATCTATTTCCTCGTCAGGAACTAATTCCATGTAACCAAGTGTAAGGTACTCAGACATGAATATCTTATAACCATGCATTAAATTTTTATTTTTCAAAAATTTCCCCTCCATTGCAAGTAATCTCCTTTCTTCTGCTTTCAAAGAGTTTCCTACCATGGGCCTTTCTAATTTAAAGAGGAGTCTAACCAAGTATTTTCCAATTTCATCTTTTTGATAAGTTGTCTTAAAAACATTTTCTGCATCCTGTTCTTCCTTGTCAAGACTGCAGACCTTGTTGGTATTTTTTCAGTTTTCCAAAAAAGTTGCAGAGTCGCATTTATATCTTCTTCGTCGACAGGTTACATGAACTGTAAGTGTTATGTCTCATAATCTATTTTTCTCAAAATGAGCAGTGTCGCATTCGAAAATTCTACCTTTTTATACCCTACACCGAGGGTATATTCGCTTTGTCTCTCCGGTTGTAACACATGAAGGGGGCGTGGCAGGTATGGAAAAGAATATATATTCTTGATCAGCGTCACCACCTGAGTCGATTTAGCGATGTCCGTCTGTCTGTCCGTCTGTTGAAATCAGGTTAACGGAAAAACGAAGACAGCTAATTGAATGAAACTTTCACAAACAGGTCACATCTTCTTGCAGGCATCTTGCTATTGAAAATGGGCGAAATCGGTTGACGGACACTCCTACCGCCCATACTCTATGTATATTTACCCAGACCAATTTTGAAAAAAGTTGCAGCGATTTTGATGAAACTTGGTGATTTGGTGCACATGTGAATCAAATTAGGATTAGGCTGGGTTTCAAGTTACCAAAGGATCGTACAGGGGCGTGACACAGCCCTAAATCTTATCATTTATACCACCATATCTTGTAAACCGTTCAAGATATTGCGATGAAATTTGTTAATAGATAGATAGATATCAAATATATCTTGAATTGTGTTAAAGTGGACGTAATCGTAAAAGTGGGCGTGGCTCTTTTCAACTGTTAAAAATTTTGATTCCATATATAGTATCTCAAGAGTGGCTCAAAAGATTTTCATAAAAATTTTAGAGATAATCAGGCCTGTCGCGAAAAACGGTACGTTTTCATTTCGAAAACTTTTTGAATCAATTTGTCTTCGAAGTCAAATTCAAGTGGATTTGCAGTATTTTTGATGTAGTTTACGTTTCAATGTATAAGTGAAAACTTTTTGTATTGAATCAGCTGATCATATTAAGGATAAAAAAAAAAGAAGTGCAGCAAAATAATTTGTATTCAAAATGAGTATTGCATTCACCGCTGCAATTGCAATGCAATTAAATAAGGAAAAAAAGGATATCAATATCAAAAGACGTTGTTTAAGGGATTATTCAGATCAACTAAGTTGCTCTGATACATCGTGAGTATGTGAACAAATAGAGGGAATTAGTATTTAACTGATAGATATTTTAGTTTCACCAACTATTACCGCATAAACAAAGAAGCATTTAAAATGATCTTGGACGAAATTCACTTGTTCGTAAATGGGTCATCTATTCCAGTTCCACTGCAACTAGCTGCAACCCTTAGATACTTTGCAGTAGGCGGCTATCAAATGACTATTGCTAAGGACTTCGATATTGCATTTGGGCGAAGTACCTTTTCCGAAATATTTTCAAGGATGCTACCATTATTGGAGGCAAAAATTTGTGCAAAGTGGATAAAGCTTGCAATGACACATCAAGAAGAGCAACAGTCTCATAATTTTTTCAACGAAAAGTTTCGTTTACCTGGCGTTATAGGCTGTGTGGATGGCACTCACATCCGAATATTAAAGCCTAAAGCAGACGCGTCCTTGTATTTTAATCGGAAAGGATATTTTAGTATCAACGCAATGGTCGTAAGTGATTCGTCAAAACTTTAACTCATGCATTACATACTCTACATAATTTCCAGATTTGTGACCATAAAATGGTTATAAGAGGCATAGACGGTCGTAGACCAGGTTCCAGCCACGATTCTCTCATTTGGAACTTAAGCAATTTGCGAACATACTTCGTGGAAAAATACAATGGCGTACAACACGGGTTGAGGCTTTTGGGAGACTCAGGATACGCTTTGGAACCCTTTTTGCTAACGCCTTATAGAAATCCGTCTCCAAATTCTATTCAACATCGCTTTAACAAAATGCACACAAAGGCAGATTAACAACAACGTTACAAAGATGCCACTTTATTTGCAAAAACTTTCATTCAATTATCTTAATTCGCATAAAATTCATTTCAGATGTATCTTGCAATTGAAACATACATATTATTATTGTATAATGTTTTAAATTTTATATTTTAATCGATTTTCAACACATTTATACTAAAAACTGCACTGAAATTAAAAAGATTTTCGTTAAAATAGGCTGGCAGCTTGTTTTCGAACTACTACTACTTCACCAGAGATACCTTAATATAATGTCCCTGATTCCACACATTCAGCTTAACAGCTGATTTCGAAAATATAAAATTGACGACTTTTGCTTGCCTCAGAATAAAAAATGTGAACAGATAACTATTATTTGTTTTTACGATATATTTGATCTTTTCTTAAGAATCTTGTGAAATATTAGTGTTTTTAGACAGAAAATATTTCAAAGATTTTTTCTTGATCATTTTATTTGGAGTTAAATCCTTTGATAATAAAATATAACATAAACGTCTAACAAAAGTTCGACAATCGACTACAACTTTTTAAACGGTTCAAAATCGCGACAGGCCTGTATGCCACTGAAAGCAGTCATCAACTCAAGCTCTACCACTTTACTGAATAAACTCGTTGAAGGTCGTGGCAGTAATCCCTTTAAATACTGAATTTTTCGGGCTTTAGTCAAATCTGTTCGGTTATGAACAGATGCAGCAAAAGATCCCAAAAGGACTGGAAATCATTATAATCTCCACTAAAAGCCTTTATAGTAAGAGATGGAAGGTTAACCCCTGTAGGACGCGAAGTATTCGTAGCATTTAGCGTGCGAAGCTGATCAGCTAGACTTTGCACTACGTTAACATCAGTGCTTTCTCTAGTTCTGCTCAGACGGTCTAAAATATTATTTTGCTGCTCGAAAATTCTTTGTAGAGCATCGCTATTCACCATTGTAGAACTAAGCAAGCTTTCGTTGGGCACTGGGAGTGACGAGCTTTGTTCAACAATAACTTTAGTATAATCTCCTTTTATTGCAAAATATCGATTTTCAAAGGTAGCAAATTCATTTTCTCCTTCCTGTATGTCTTCCCCTGACATAATCCACTCGTCAATTTTGATGAATTCGTTGAACATGACATCCACATTTTCTAACCTCTCTTTTATTTGATAGATTGAGGTTTCTGAACATACGTTTCTCAAAAACAATTCATGCCTATCAGGAATGCTCTTGACTCTGGCAAGTTTTAATTTTAATGCTTCCATAATAAAATTGAAGATTTGTTACCTTGGATACGGTGATTAGATCAACTGTACTTATTCTCACCAGTTCCAATCCGTTCCTATGTAGTCGCAGCAAGACGAATCAATATTAAATAAAATAGAGCAACAACTGCAACCCGCTACTCTGCCGTAAAGCCAAAATTTTTTATGCCGAAGTAATCCGCTATGTCGTAGCACGAACAATTTTACAGTACCAGGAGACCGACCATCGTTCGGTTTTTCGTTTTGAGGTTGAAAAAGTCAAAAAAATGTAATGCAATTGTATGAGAAGTCGGAAATAAGTATTTAAAAAATTTTGAATAGGGTTGAAGACCTGAAAACAAGTTAAAAAAAATTTGAAAGAAGTTATATATGATAAATGTTGAAAAACATTGAGAGAGGTTGAAGCAGGTGAAAAATTTTGATAAACTCGGTAGTATATTAATGTGTTGAAAAAGTTTAAGGAGATTGAAAAGCTCGAAAAAAGTTGAAAGTCTCGGAAAAAGTTGAATGAGGTTGAAAAGCCGAAAAAAATTGAATGTGGTTGAAAAAATCCAAAAAATATGGAACGTGTTGAAAAAAGTTGAAAAGGTTGAAAAATATTGAAAAAGTGTAAAGAGTTTAATAACTCGAAAAAAGTTCAATAAGGTTGGAAAATTCGAAAAGTGAATATGAAAAGTGTTGAAAAAAGGTTGAAAAATGTTGAAAAAGTTGAAACAGTTTGAATAATTCGGAAAAAGTTGTGGAAAATGTTGAAAAAAGTTGAAAGAGGTTGAAAAATGTTGAAACAGTTGAAAGAGGTTGAATAACTCGAAAAAAGTTGAACAAGGTTGAAAAATTCGAAAAAATATGTAAGCTTTGAGAAAAATGTTGAAACAGTTGAAAGAGGTTGACAAACTCGGAAAAAGTTGAATGAGGTTGAAAAATTCGAAAAAATATGGAAAACGTTGAGAAAATTTGAAAGAAGTTGAAAAACTCGAAAAAAGTTGAATGAGGTTGAAAAACTAGAAAAAAGTTGAATGAGGTTGAAAAAGTCGAAAAAATTTGGAAAATGTTGAGAAAAGTTGAAAGAGGTTGAAAAATGTTGAAACAGTTGAAAGAGGTTGAATAACTCGAAAAAAGTTAAATGATGTTGAAAAAGTCGAAAAAATTTGGAAAATGTTGAGGAAAGTTGAAAGAGGTTGAAACAGTTGAAAGAGGTTGAATTACTCGAAAAAGTTTGAATAAGGTTGAAAAATTCGAAAAAATATGGAAAATGTTGAGAAAAGTTGAAAGAGGTTGAAAAATGTTGAAACAGTTGAAATAGGTTGCAAAACTCGAAAAAAGTTGAATGAGGTTGAAAAAGTCGAAAAAATATGGAAAATGTTGCGAAAAGTTGAAAGAGGAGGAGGAAGCAGTTGAAAGACTGAATATATTGAAACCAAATTTTATTAGGATCACTCCTATAGTACGCTAAATATTGCATTGTACGCTATAAGTTTGTTTGGGAGGTACCACGCCCACTAATGAATCCCATCAAAATTCATATAATTTCAAAGCCTATACGTAGGTTGCTATTTATATTTCGAGATCGGGCAATACTAATGTCAAATTCAGCAATCTGACACTTCCGTTGGAAAGTTTGACATTTTATAGCCTAAACGTACTTAGAACGTTTTGACGTATCATTGCAATTGGTATTGTTTACATTCATTTGAAAATTGTGCTTCAGTAAAAAAATAGAATTAAATCGTGAACATTTTCGTGCTATTATTTATCACAACTTTCGGCGTAAATTATTACAACAAGAGTGCGTCGATGAATTAATTGCTTTGTATGGTGACGAAGCACCATCGAGGACTACTGTGTTTCGGTAGTACTCAGAATTTAATCGTGGCCGTAGTTCGCTCAGTGATGAATATCGTGAAGGTCGCCCAAAATCAGTGGTTGTGGCAGAAAACATCGATGCTGTGAAAAATCTAATAATGCTAGGCCGTCATGTGTCATACCGTGGGATAGAGGCAACATTGGGCATTAGTATGACTAGCATCAACAAGATTTTGCATGAACATTTGGCCGTAAAAAAAATCTGTTCACGTTGGATTCCACATAATTTAACAATTACTCAAAAAAAGGCTCGCATCGATTGGTGCAAAGAAATGTTAAAAAAATACAATCGTGGTACATCAAAACCTGTGTATAACATCTACACAGGTGACGAATCGTGGATATATGCATATGAGCCCGAAACAAAGCAGCAATCGACTGTTATAGTAACCGACACCTCTACACCAAACTTAAAGAATATTACTCCAATAGCACACTAAATATAACATTTAAAGTTTTTTGCTTGTATGGGAGGTGCCACACCCACTGATGCAATCTCGTCGATTTTCGATTAATTTAAAAGGTTATGGTAACCAACATCTCTCCACCAAGTTTTATTAGGATCACTCGTATAGTACGCTAAATATGGCATATAGCGTTATAAGTTTGTATGGGAAATGAAATCTCGTCAAAATTCATATAATTTCAAAGCCTATAATAACCAACATCTCTACACCAAATTTAAAAAATTTGACTAAAAGAGCACACTTAATATAGCCCACTAATGTAATCCCGTCAAAGTCCATTTGGTTTCAAAGCTCATGGTAACCGAAATCTCTAAACCAAATTTTAAGAAAATTACTTCCATAGCACATTAAATATAGCATTTAACTGGTTTCGCTTGTATGAAAGGTGCCACGCCCACAGATGTCGTTGTGCCCACTTTTGGTTACAAGATACGCAATAGCCAGTATATTTAACATATTAAATTTCATAACGATTGCGTTGTTAGTTCTCTTATTATAACGTTTATAAATATTGTGGGCTGTGCCACGCCTTTCAACGAGCTTTGCCAGTATAGTGGCATAGCTTGTTATAATGACTGCATAGAGCGGTATTAACTTTAAATTTTTTATGAAAATTTTCGGTGCCGTTTTCGAGTAATATCGAATCAAAGTTTTCAATTATTGGAATATGCCACGCCCACTACTCTGATTCCGACCACTTTTTTTATAGCTTTTAAGATATTTATGATCTGCATCCGGTTACCAAATTTCGTAACAATACCTTAAATGTTTTGCAAGTTATCACGTTATAAAAATTAAAGTTTAGGGCTGTGCCACGCCCCTGTTAGAAACTTGAAATACATAAAACCTAGTCCAATCTTAATTTTATTCACATATGCACGAAATCTCGAAGTTTTATCAAAATCGCTGCAGCCGTTTTCGAAATAAAGTTCAGCCCGATATAAATATACTAGCGTTACCCTGTGCGCATCGCTGCACTCAACCTAAGCAGTGCCTCTTAATATAAAAACCGCGTGGTGTAAATTCCATGAGAATTGATTAAGCGGTCTTCGAGATAATAATATTAAAAAATATTTTTGTGTGAGGACCACCCTAAATAAAAGTTTTGTAGCCTAAGCTATGGCTATTAACATAAGAGCTACGTGGTATAAGTTCGGTGTGAATTGACTAACCTCTCTTCGTGAAAATGATATTTGAAAATATTTTTGTATGAGGGTCACCCTAATTATGCACCTTAAATAAAATTTTTACGACCTTATCTGTGCCTCTTAATATAAAAGCCATATGGCGTCAATTCCATGAGAATCGACTCAGCGGTCTTCGAGAAAATGATATTTCAATATATTTTTGTGTTAGGGCCACCCTACATATGCACCCTAAATAAAACTTTTTTAAGTTTGTCTGTGCCTTTTAATATAAAAGCCATGTAGTGTAAGTTCCAAGAGAATCGATTAAGCAGCCTTTGAGAAAATGATATTTAAAAAATGTTTTTGTCTGAGAGCCACCCTAAATAAAAGTTTTGTAATCTTAACTATGCCTCTTAACATAAGAGCTACGTGGTGTAAATTCGGTGTAAATCAACTAACCTGTCTTTCTGAAAATGATATTTAAAAAAATTTTTGTATGAGTATACACCCTAAATAAAATTTTTACAATCTTATCTGTGTCACTTTGCATAAAATCCATGTGGTGTAAATTCCATGAGAATCTACTAAGCGGTGTTCGAGAAACTGATATTTAAAAAATATTTTTGTGTGAGGACCACTCTAAATAAAAGTTTTGTAGCCTAAGCTATGCTTCTTAACATAAAAAATACGTGGTGTAAATTCGGTGTGAATCGATTAACCTTTCTTCGTGAAAATGATATTTAAAAATATATTTGTATGAGGGTCACCCTAAGTATGCACCCTAAATATTTCTTTAAAGACCAAGCTGTGCCTCTTAATATAAAAGCCACGTGGTGTAAGTTTTATGATAATCGATTAAGCGGTCTTTGAGAAAATGATATTTAAAAATATTTTTGTATAAGGGCCACCCTGAATAAAAATTTTGTAGCCTTAACTGTGCCTCTAAATATAAAAGTTACGTGGCGTAATTTCGGTGTGAATCGACTTAGCGGTCTTTGTGGAAATTATATTTTAAAAATATTTGTGTATGAGGGTCACCCTAAATTAAAGTTTTGTAGCCTAAACTATTCCTCTTAACATCAGAGCTACGTGGAGTAAATTCGGTGTAAATCAACTAACCTGTCTTTGTGAAAATGATATTTAAAAAATTTTTTGTATGAGTGCCACCCTAAGTATACACCCTAAATAAAATTTTTACAATCTAATCTGTGCCCCTTAACATAAAAGCCTTACTGTGTAAGTTTCATGAGAATCGATTCACCTGTCTTTGAGAAATCGCTATTTTTAAAATATTTGTGTATGAGGGCCACCCTAAATATGCATCCTGCATCCTAAATAAAAGTTTCATCGTCTTATCTATGCGTCTTCATATAAGAGACCGGTGGTGCAAATTCCATGTGAACCGATGAAGTGGTTTTTGTAAAAATGCTATTTTAAAAATAATTGCGTATGAGGGCCACCCTAAATTAAAAACCTATAGCCACCATGCCCCTGGTGTCTAGTCCCGTTCATATTTTGTGAAGTGCTTAACATAGG
Organism: Tricholauxania praeusta; assembly: GCA_949775025.1. Lineage (NCBI taxonomy): Eukaryota > Metazoa > Arthropoda > Insecta > Diptera > Lauxaniidae > Tricholauxania > Tricholauxania praeusta. The sequence continues at coordinate 14,611,718 of OX459032.1, forward strand.
CTATGTGCATCCTGACACCGAATTTTAAGACTCTTGCTATTATATGAACCAAGATATAGCGAGTTAAAGGTTTTAATTGCATGTAAAGTGCCACGCCCCTTGCTTTTATCAAAAAAAATATAGCCCATGTTACTCAGGAATAGTGTAGCTTTCTATTAGTAGAAAAATTTTTGGAATCGGTTCCGTAGTTAAAGAGATTACCCTGAACATAAGAACAAACAAACAAACCTTACCTCTTTATATAATAGCATAGATGTGTGGAAAGGAATTTCTTACTTAATTGGCAACACTGATAATTGGTCATTGTGAATAGTCACGAAAAAGAATTTCTTTCGGCTCAGCCAAACCTCACTCAAAAATTTTTAGTTAGTGTTAAAATTTTTTGTTGTTGGTTGGTATGGCGAATTTTTTGCCAGATACACCTGGCCATCAAAATAATTATGCAAAAATGGTCAACAGTTAGTGATCACACAAAACTTAAAAAAAGCTCTTTCATTAAAACCCTGAATTTTTGCTTAAAGGACAATAATTATTTTATACTGGACCAAACCATTTACAGTCAAGTATTTGGAATGCCCATGGGGAACCCGCTCTCCCCATACATCGCGGATATAGTTTTATACGATTTGTTAGACGAAACACTAAACAATTTAAAACAAAAAAACATAACAATAACCAAATTATTCAAATACGTAGACGACATTCTAGCGGTTGTAAACAAAAATGACATTAACAATATACTCGACGAACTGAATTCTTACCACCAAAAATTACAATTTACCGCGGAAGAAGAATCAAACAACACTTTGGTGTACTTGGACATAAAAATAATAAGAAAGGACAACCAATTTATGTTTTACTGGTACACTAAGCCCACTTCCTCAGGGCGAATTTTGAATTTTTTCTCAGATCAGCCGAATCACCATAAGATCAACACAGCGAAAAATCTGATCAACAAAATAACAACAATAAGTGATAAAAAATGTTAAGACGACAATTTAATTAAAATAAGAAAGATATTACTCAGCAACAATTTTCCTGTAAAGCTAATCAACAAATTAATCAGAAACACAAATTCAAAAAGTTATAAAGACAATGAAATCGGAAGTCAAAATAATACAAATAACATAAGCCAAGCCAAAAAAAAACAGAATTGTGATACATGCGAATACCATATATTATAGGCTGAGAGCCGGCTGTAGAAAAGTCGAGTGTATAAGATTACAGGATGGGATGTATGCCAAATGATAGAGCTCAATGAGCCTAAATAGAATATTTAGGGTTGCCTTGCCAAAACCTGTCCCGATGGCCGAAAATGCCCGAATTTTAGCCAATTTTGTTGTTCTAATTAAAACTGTAGTACATATCAGCTTGAAATGTATACCAAATGATAGAAATCGAAGAGGCCTAAATATAGTACCTGGGATTGTATTGTTAAATCCTGTCCCAAACATGGGTTTTCACCGGTTTTTTGGTTCAATTTTCATTAATGAAGATAGCAGCTTAAAATTTGTGCCAAATGATAGATATCGAAGAGCCTAAATAGAATATATAGGGTTGCCTTGTCGAATCATGTCCTAAACATTATTTGACACCCGTTTTTATGGCCAACTTTTCTTAAATGAGTGGCAACTCATGTTTGGGACAGGATTCTACAAGGCAACCCTATATATTCTATTAAGGCTCTTCGATATCTATCATTTGGCACAAATTTCAAGCTGTTATCTTCATTAATGAAAATTGACCTAAAAAACCGGTGAAAACCCATGTTTGGGACAGGATTCAACAATGCAATTCCAGGTATTATAATTAGGCCTCTTCGAGTTCTATCATTTGGCATTCATTTCGAGCTGTTATGTACTACAGTTTTAATTAGAACAATAAAATTGGCTAAAATTCGGGCATTTTCGGCCATCGGGACAGGCTTTGGCAAGGCAACCCTAGATATTCTATTTAGGCTCGTCGAGCTCTATCATTTGGCATGCATCCCATCCTGTAATCTTATACACTCGACTTTTCTACAGCCGGCTCTTGGACTATTAGCAAACTAACAGAAAATAAATTTATGAAGGAAATAATCGGCAACGACAAAATAACCTTTGCGCATAGATCGGTATCCACACTGAACACAATGTTCACCAAAACAAAAACACCAATTGACAAACAACAAGAATCGAATGTTGTTTATCAAACCCGTGTAACAAAATATTTATTGGAACCACGAAACGATCTTTGGGAACGCGCACAAAAGAGCATGAATCAGACATAAAAAACAAAAAAGAAACAACAGCGTTAGCTCAACACATTTAAAATACTGGACACACAGCTGATCTTCAAAATGCCAAAATAATTGATAGAGAAAAAAACATAAACATAAGAACAACACTAGAAAGCCTACATATTCAAAAAAACATAAAACGAACGATAAACAAAAAAGAAGACGTTGATAACATAAGCTGCATCTTCAACATTTTACTAACATAATTCTTATAATAGCTCATAATGTACATATGCTTAAAAAGCAAAAAAATTGTTTCGCACTGTTAAATCTTTTTTCTATTTTCATACTCTCTTTGTTATATGTCGATGTTTAATGTATTATTTAAGGAAATTAACTGTTTAGTTTATAATTGTAGCCCTGAAGAAGGAGTCAAAAAAACTCCGAAATGTCGGGAAATTAAAACGGAAAAATCTTTTAAAATAAAATTTAGTCTTCCCAATTTTTCAAAAACAAAAATTAAGTCTTTTATTTTATTTTTTAATTTTTAAATTTGTTTCCATCCGGTTGCTAAATATCAGCCTTTTCTAAAATTATTTAGTGCAAAATAAAAAGTGACCTTTAAATAATCGAATTATATAATTTCATTTTTACTTAACATAACTTACAATAATTATTCAGCGTAAATTATTATTGCTGATTTAACTTTTATTCCATTTGCAATTTTGTTAATTTAACATTTTAATTAATTTGCTGTAAATTGCATTTTGTCAATTTCCAGCAACTCATTTCGTAATAGTGTCAAATAGCAAAAGCAAACGAAATGCGTTAATAACCCTAAAGTAGGTTACGCGTGTAAGATTTGTTAACAGGGTCGTTAACTGTTCCCCTTTAAAAAATCGATTGTCCCTAATCGACTAAAAGTATGGAATGTTATTAAAATTTGGCACAGAGATGTAGGTATTTGTTTGACACGAATTGGTATCGATAACTTTGTCAGTTTTATCTTCCATTTTTGTATCATTTATTATTATCTGTGGAATATTGTTTGCTGAAAGTTTTCTTAATACGGTCATGATGATTGATACTATTATGATGACACTGATAAGTCCGTATGTTGTTATCCTGTGGATAGTAGTTTCTAGTTTAAGAGATTCAATAACCTGAGTATTATTTGTATGGAGTTCGTCCATCATTTCAAGTGATAACAACTTTTTATATTCTTTTTCTTTAGGAGTGAGCTGAAGGACAGCTGGTAGTATGTTAGAAGTTGTTATTTCCCGTGATATAAATGTTCTGCCTTCTATTGTCGAACTTATGTTATGGAATTTAAGTAAAAATGTGCCATTAAGCTCTTGTTGCGTTGAATCTATTTGAATAATTCCGCTGAAATTGTTTAACAATATTATTCCGGGAAGTATTTCTTCAACCCGGGGTAAATGTTGATTGTTAACAACATTGCAAATTGCTTTATTACTTTTTAATAGGTTTGGAATGCAACTGGAAGTAGTTAAATCAACAATATCTACAGTATTACAAATAGATAGGTAGTTATAAGTTTTACAATCACTTCTTATACCATACATTTTTTCTTTTGATCTAATAACATGATGATATAATAATTCTGTGGCTACATTTTTTCTTTTTGCTGCTTTTATTAATAACCTTTGATAATTTGTTTGTTATGTTAATGGAGTATTAATTATGTAGAGCATAGAAATGGAATTACTTCTGCGAAATTTAACGCATCTTCGACTGTTTGGAATGGTAATTCCTTCTTTTTCAATGCACTTATTGCTATTTTAATTTCTTGTTTTGATAGAATTAAAGAATTAATTAATCCTAATTTTGCCCAATGAATGGCCTGATTAACATATTTCAATTCTTCTTTTAAAATTACAATTTTGTATTGAACGTTTAATATAATTTCATTATTAACGTTATCATTATCTTTGAGTAATATATTCAATTGATCGGACATTTTTGTAATGTTGTTAATTCGTTTCTCATATAAATTATTTATTACAACTTGTTTATTATTATTGGTTTATAGATTTGACATTTTACTTTCGATTGTTATTAAATCTTCATGGTCAGGAGACCCTGCCAACCATTTCCAAGCAGTTTCTAAAAAGTCGAATGATCTTTTTGTTCTAATTGGTTTTATATTTTCAATCAAATTATTGATTTGTTGCAAGTCATGGTTAAGGAGTGGGTAAAGAATGTGTTGTTGGCTTGGATAGGAGTATAAGGTAGAAGTAATTTCGAATACCGATTTCTCATACTGCTCCATATCAATTGTATGGATTATTTTAAAACTTCCAGTCCCGATTTTTGATATTCCTACGTCGATAGCTACTAACTGCGCATTTGAGAAATCCAATGTTTGAATTTCAGATTTTGCAGTCGTAAGACATCTGAAAAAAGAAAATGTTATTGTAATATTAAGCTAATTTCGTATATTGGTCTTATGGACAGTTTTCCCTGATTCTGTAATAATGGCAGTATTTTTATCTTCTTTTACTATTTTTTTGGTGTACCTAACCGTCAGTTTCGTTCCCAATCTCTTATTATGTCTTACATAAATTTCGTCACCCTGAGAATACTGTTTTATTGGCTTCCTCTTTTTATTGTGGTTGCGAATGTCCTTTTCTTGCTTAATTTTTCTATATTACTCAACCGAATCTGCTCGGATTCATCCGAATCTAGACTTGGGGTACGTCCATGAAGTAGTTCAACTGGTTCTTTACCAGTGGCGGAATTAACAGAAAAATTATATTCGCTTACGGCTCTGTTAAGTAGTTCTTTAAAGTTTCGTTGTCTACCATCAGCTTTCAGACATCTCATAATTTCAGTTAGGGTTGAATGAAATCTTTCAACCTGACCATTCACTTCGCTATTATATGGAGGTGTTTTAAAAACTTTGATATGGAAATCATTTTCAAACATGGAAGTAATTGAAGCTGACGTTAAAGATTTCTCATTAGTAAAATAAAATATCTTGTAAAGGGTGTTTAATATGCTCTACCGCTAGAGATTTGATTATTTTTGCTACTGCGAACTTCGTAATTCTATAGCGGTAAGGACCAGTTGGACCAGAGAGGAATAGGTGTTGATCTAATTTCTTGATTATTAGGATGGCGATCGTATTTATTTTATTCCTTGGAAATTTGGCAATCTTTTACTAATCTTTTTATTTGGCTGACATTCCGGGGAAATAATATTTTTGGATTATCTGTAACCTGTTTTCTAAACTATTTCTATGTGCTCGTCTGTGTTCCGTAAGAATTATTTCATCTTGCTGTAATTCATTTTCGATGTCTTCAGCGATTGTCTGTGTGTAACGTATTTTATAATTTTTAAAGTGTAAAACAGAAATGTCTTGAATCCTTCCCATGATAGCTTCTGAAGTTGAAAGTCCATTAATAAGGTTTGGGTTCAGATATTTTTTAAATATTTCAATCAAATCATTATCGGTTTAACTAGGTTTTGTTATGGTATGCCTTTGGTTTAGTGAGAAGAGTCGTTTTTGTTGGTAACTATTTCGTGAATCCGTTTTTAAGATAATCTGGTTGCGGAAAACATTAATAGGTGCTTCGACACATGGAATTAGATTGTGTGAAGAACTTTCATCGCTGTGTTGTGTGGGCGTTAATGATTTGTGTTACTGAAGAAAGTCGAGAAAGTGAGTCGGCCACAACATTTTCCTTCCCAGGTTTATATTTAAGCTCGTAATTATATTCCTCAAGACGTGCTTTCCAACGTTTCATTTTGCTGTTAGTGTTTCTACTGCTAAGTGCAAAGGTTAGCGGTTGGTGATCTGTGAAAATGTTAACCTTTCGTGAACCATACAAGAAATTTCGTAATGAGTTAAGAGCCCATATAATGGCTAGCATTTCTTTCGCGTTCGTCGCGTAGTTCTATTCCGTTTTATTCAATGTACGAGAAAGAAATGTTATCGGTTTATTGTTTTGAGATAACACAGCCCCAAAAAGCGTAATTAGAGGCATCAGTAGTTAAATCAAAATCTTTGTCAAAGTCCGGATGAGATAGTATAATTTCTTGAGAAACTAGTGTGCTCTTTAGTTTCTGGATGGCGTCCAGTACATCTTCGTCCAAATGAATGATTTTGTTCCTGGATGTTTGTTTGGAAACACGTGCGTCTTCTCCTCTTAAAAGCGATGTCAGAGGTTTCGCTAACTTTGCATAATCCCTTATGAATCTGCGATAGTATCCGGACATATCTAAAAATGATCGAAGATCTTTCAGGTTCTTTGGTGGTGATAAATCGACTATTGCACGCACTTTATTAGGGTTTGTTCTTATACCATCTCTAGCTACGATGAATCCTAGGAATTCAATTTCTTTCTGGAAAAATTCACACTTATCTAATTGTATCTTCATATTAGCTTTTTCCAGTGCTCTAAATACTAACTCTAAATTCTTAAGGAGTTCGTGTTCATTTTGGCCGAATATAATGATATCGTCAATATAAACATAACAACGTGTGCCTATGTGTTCTAGTAGGATATCATCTAGAGTCCTTTTTTAAAATAGATGGAGAGTTCTTCAGTCCAAACGGTAGGCGAGTGAATTCAAATTTCCCATTATTAATCGAGAAAGCGGTCTATCTTTTTCTTTGAATCCACTTTTAAGGTCAATTATCATGAAGAACTGATTTTTTCTAAGATTTGCCAGAACCTCGTTTATTTCTGGTATCGGGTACTTATCAGGAATATTTACCGCATTTAATTTGCGATAATCTATAACCATGTGATTTTTTTTTTTTTCACTGAAGAATCTTGTTTTTTCGGTACATTCCACACGGGTGAATTGTACGGGGACTTTGACGTTCTAATTATTCCGTCTCTAATCAATTCGTTCATTTGTTTTTCTATTTCTTAATTTAACCCCATTGGGTATGGGTAAGACTATGAATAAACTGGTGTTTCTGAGGTGGTTCTAATTTCTGTTGTGGTGTAAGTGAGTTTTTCGTTAGGATCGGAAAATAAGTGTGGAAATCTATTTATGATTGCTTCTAACTTCACACGATGTTCATCTTCCATATGAGAAATACGTAGGTTCATATTATTTATATTTTCAGATAAATGTTGCTTCAATGGTATTTTTATATCTGAAAATATTTTCATATACATTTTATCAGTATAAATTACTGCTTTAAGGTCACGCAGAGTGTCGTTTCCTATTATGCCATCAAATGTTATGAGGCTTGGAAGAATATAAAATTTGATTTTTTTTTCGTAGCCGAAAAGATTAATAAGCGCGTAATAAGTGATTTTTACGTTACCCCCTACTGAGTTTGCAAAAAATGGTTTTTCGTTACTAATAGGATTTTTTATGTGCTTTGGTTGCACATAATTCTTGTTTGACCCAGTGTCTATTAGAAATTTAATTGTCTCTCCGTTTCTTTTCTTATGTTCTAAATAAAGAAGCGAAGAGCGCCATAATCTAAAAAATAAATATCTTCTAATTCTTGTGTTTGTGCATATTCTTGATCTTCATAAGTATTAGCAACTTCCACAGCTTCTACATCTTTTACTTCTTCGTGATTATAACCTTGGTTAGTTTCATCCTGATCTTTTACCTCTTCATATCCTTGTTCAACATGATGAATTCTTTGTTGCTTATTTGGGATGGCCATTTGATTGGATTGGTTGGTGTGGTAGCGTTATTGCTGTAAATTTTATCTGTAATTTGGTCTATTTGCGTAATTTATTTGTCTTGAATGTATACTGTGGTCTACGTCCATAAATTCTGCTCTCTTTGATGGCTTTGGTGGTAATTGTGGATATTGCCTAAATTCTCTATAAGGTTGTAGGTTTCGTTGATCAAAATTTGGTCTCTGTGGTCTTTGGGGATTATGCAAAAGTTCCGGATGAAAGTTATTACGTGGTGCCGGAATCAGTTTTACTATTTGTCTTCTTGGTGGTAGAACTGGGGTTAGCTGATAATTTGAACGACGTGAATTCCCTTGGCTATTTTGAGCATATTAGGTTCTGAAGTTTACATTTTGCAATTTAAGGCATAAATGCAAAGCTTGTGGTAGATCTACTGGTTCTTTGATACTTAGTAGCCTTGGTAAATCACCATTAAGTCCACGATGACCGAGTCATGTTACTAAGTGATTCATGGCTCATTTCCATACAGGATAATATTTACAGAATTAATGATAATTGATGGTACACATCTTGATAATATTCTGGTATTGTGCTATTGCCCTGAACTAAAGTTGTCATCTGGTACTCGAGTGTTCCCATATCTCGCTTATCAGCGTAGTGTAAGGTAAGGCATTTCGAAATTTTCGTCCAATTTAGTGGGGTATTATATGACTCTAAAGCCTTATCTGCATTCCCTATTATTTTGTTTCTTATGACACTTAAGATGCCATAATATTTGGGTGTTCCCCTCATATGTTCATAAATGGTCAGTATTATGTCAACACTTTTTTTCCAGGAACTAAATTCTGCAGGTTGCCCAGAGGATTCCCTTAAACTCTTCATAATGTCCGGTATTTTATCTAGATCCGCAAGGTTTCTGTCAGCATTTACCTCGATTGCTTGGTCTACTTCGCTACCGATGTCTGCACCAGGATTCATTATTTGATTCATTATCTGTCCGCCTTCTCTAGTCAATACCTCTGTCATCAGTCTTGTTACCTGTTGCGTCAAAACGTTCATATTAAAAACGTTCGGGTTTTGGTTGTTGTTTTGAGGAGGATTAGGAATTTGGGCAGGATTTTGGGCATCTAGGCAAGCAGGCCTTATTAAATTATTTGAATTCATTTTGATTTCTATTTTTTAAATTTATTTAAAAAAAATTTTTTTCTTCTTTTTATTTTTCAAATGTAACTTTTCACGAGAAATTATAACTTTAAATTTTTTTTTGCCTTTTATTCTTAAAATTTGTGCAAGCATTATAACAAGATTTATTATCTTTTTCCTTTGTTTGATTCTTTACAATATTTTTGGCTTACTTTAGTTTACTTTAGGGACAACTCTCAGATTTTATTTATTTTTTTAGGGGAAGTAGCGTGCTATGAATAAACATTAAATCTGCAAAAAAAAATTATCGCTCGGATCACGCTTATGAGATATAGCCATCGGAAGTTGCGGATATAGCTTTTATAAAAAACGCTATTAGTTGGGAACCCCTGAATGGATTTCCAAAGTATGGATATCATATGAAAGGTTATTTAATGAGGTCTAAGATTGTTCCACAAAAAATTTAAATTCGTTGGATAGTTTTCGAGATATGAGGTTTTTGAAAAATGTTGACCTCTTTTTTTGAAAGAAATTGTTATTTTTTTCAAAAAATGTTTAATTAACCTATGGTGATACTTATATATTTAGAGAGTATAATTCATTAGCTTTAAAATTATGTGCTACTTGTACTATATATTTTTTATATTAATCAATTTTTTTTACCGAAAACAAAAAAAAAAAATATTCTTTGTTTTGAAAACAATGAAATATTTATGGGCAACAGTTATATGTTATAGACTGAACCGCGGTCGAAGGCCTCCGCGAAGCCGGTGTTAGATTTTTGGGTGTTTTAAATCATAAATCGGTCTAACTTTTGTGTAGAATTGGCCACCGAAGCCGCGGCCGAAGGCCGCTCACTCATCCTAACTTTTATGTAGCATTACTGTGGCCAGTACGTTATAGACTGAACCGAGGCCGAAGGCTGCCGCGAAGCCGACATTGAATTTTTGGGAGTTTTAAACCCTGCGCCGCTGCCGAAGACCACCCAATTACAATAACTCTTATGTAGAATTTCTGGGACCAGCGGTTCAATGTATAACATATGATTGTTGCCCATACATATTTTATTCTTTTCAAAAACAAATGATATTTTTATTTTGTTTTCCGGTAAAAAAAAATTGCTTAATTTAAATAATATATATACAAATAGCACATAATTTTAAAGCTAATAAATTACACTTTCTAAATATATAAGCACCACTATAGGTTAATAATACATTTTTTGGAAAAAAATAACGGTTTTTTTAAAAAAAAGGTCGACATTTTTTAAAAATCCTCATATCTCAAAAACTCCAACGAATTTAATTTTTTTGTGGCACAATTTTATACCTCATTAAATTATCTTTCATATGATATCCATATTTTGGAAATCCATTCAGGGGTTCCCAACTTATAGCGTTTTTTATAAAAGCTATATCCGCAACTTCCGATGGCTATATCTCCTAAGCCAAATCCGAGCGATAATTTTTTTATTGCAGATTTATTGTTTTTTCATAGCACGCTACTTCCCCTAAAAAAATAAATAAAATCTGAGAGTTGTCCCTAAAGTAAACCTGTTCCATATTTTTTTATTTCTTATCTCTATTGACTTTAATTGATTTAATTTCTTTCTTCTTTCTTCTGTTATTTTTCTTTAAATAATCTAGTAAATAATAGAAACACTTACATTAACATCAGTATTTGTCGATGAAGCATTATCTTGAGCCAGTGCCGATCTTCCTCGAGATCCTTAATAGGCGGCTATTCTACCAGTTGGAACTCCTTTTCCTCTGCGTTACTACAGTTACTCGGCGGCCTCTCCTCTCAAATTGGTTCTCGTGGTTTCAGCTGGTTAGGCTTAGTTGCCGGATGCGGAAGTAATTAGTGTAGCTTTTCGTCAATTAGTAGCACTTTTTTGTTCTTTTTTCGGTGGCACTTTTTAAGTCTTTAAGTGACTTTTCTTTTGTGGCACTTTCATATGAGTTCAGTGATGCTATTTATTGTCTTCGAACAATTTTTGTTTTTTGTGGCACTTTTTTTATTCAGTTATGAGTGGCACTTTCATTTAACTTTCAGTGACACTTTTAATTTATTGTTCCTTTTTAAAAATTTTTCGCGGCACTTTTATTTAATTTAGTGGTACTTTACTTAGACCTTACTATTCTGGTCACACAATAGCCGTCACACAAGCACTGGCCCCACGTTGGGCGCCAGTTAATAAATTTATTTAAAGACTAAAGAAAAAAATATTTTTCTTGGAGCTTAACTCCAAGTTTTCAACTTTATTTATTGAAGGTAACAATCAAAGTGAATTTTACAATTTCATTTTTACTTAACATAACTTACAATAATTATTCAGCGTAAATTATTATTGCAGATTTAACTTTTATTCCATTTGCAATTTTGTTAATTTAACATTTTAATTAATTTGCTGTAAATTGCATTTTGTCAATTTCCAGCAACTCATTTCGTAATAGTGTCAAATAGCAAAAGCAAACGAAATGCGTTAAAAACCCTAAAGTAGGTGACGCGTGTAAGATTTGTTAACAGGGTCGTTAACTTGTATAATAAAGAAAATATAAAAAATAGTGTCCTAAAATAGTGCTCTTGGATTTTTTTTTTAGACTGAGTGACAAAATTGAAAAAGTCTTTGTCATCATCGGCGTTGTTACTCATGTTGCTGCCTCCAACACTTAAACTGTCTCTGTTCTTCGAACTTTCGGCAGCTTCTTGTCGTAACGCCTCTTCTACCTTTTTTTCATGCATTTTTTACTACATCCACTCGGCTGCTGGCATAAACCGGCCAAATAAACCGGAACGTACTTGTTGTCAGAACGTGTTTTTCGTGGCGCGGTGCGTGCGGTATCTTTTCGGTAAATATTTAGTAGGTACTGGATCAACGATTAACGGACTTGGGGAAATTTATCGGAAGCTAACAATTTCGTTAACATTTTTTAAAGTTAGCTTAAAAGTTAATCCGTTAGTGGAAATTTTAACTTCGTTAATTAACGATTAACGGATTAACGAGTTAATGCCAAGCTATGGCAAAAATTCATGCTAAGTCAAGGCACGAAATTTTTCTTCTTTATCCATTATTATAACAATACCAAAAGTTGGTTAATTTATAGCACTGTAACGTCATCAATCATTGACAGATCGATCTGACATTTATGGAGTGTTAAGGTTTCCACCCATCAAAAATGTCATGCATTTGAAGAGTATCATCTTGAGCGCCCCAGTAAATTTGGGCTTATATTCGAACAATTAAACTGTTTCTTCGGTGAGCTGTTTGTAAATATACCTACAACTTTGTTTTATTTTGAATTGAAGAATAGTTGGTTTTTTGTCCCTCCTAACTTTTTAGGCCAACGATTTCAAAAAAATAATATATAAGTACCTACAATAAATTGTATTTTTGTTTTCATCTTTTCTTTTGTTGTTTTTTTTTCTGCTTAAGCATAACAACCAGGCTACTTAATTAATGCCTTCTTTTATTAATGAGTTTTTTAGCCTCTGATCCTCTACAAACATTAAGACACGATTTATTGATTCGTCTTTGTTCTATTCTCCTGCTGACTTTTGCCATGTTTTGTCTTTCCATCTTCATTCCAAGCTGCGCATTTTCTTTTGAAATGAGTTTGATATTGTTATGACCATTGCCATTAGTGCCATTATTGGGCAAATATCTTAGTTTCTTGCCCAAGGGAGGGGTTTTCAACTTTGACATTTCATGTTAGATTATGTTCATAAAAAACGTAAAAAAGCGGTTTACTTTTAATATAGAAATTTAATTATAATTAAATACATACATATGTACATGTGTTTATGCTATGATTCGATATTCAGTTATCATTACGTAAGTAACTAATTCTGCGAGGTACTTGAAAAAACTCGTCCTAGCCTCGGCTAAGCCGTTCAGCCGATCTTCAGAAATAGTTGATCTGAGGTGTGTCTTTAGACGACGTAGCGCTGAAAAGGAGCGTTCATTTGTTGCTGTTGTCACACGCAAAGTTTCCATAACAGGAAGCATTTGGGAACGCGTCTTCATTGCAAATATCCATTGCTTCAAGAGAATTTTTGATGTCTTGCCCGACAATGCGTTGACGCCAAAGTTGAACTTCATTTATCCACATGTCACTGCAAAATTGCAACATATGGCGCAAATAGATTTGTGAATAAATTTTCATTGAAGCTGATTTTATTGATGCCGGAGCTATGCTTAAACGCGCATGGAAAAATGCTCGTGCTACTTAGCCTTAGCGACGCGCAGTGGTCCCAAGTCGTGTTTTTTGGTTCAAAAATAGCTAGAGAGCGCAAATTTAGTCGCAAGTGAAAAACTCGGGCTCCGACGATTTATTGGCATTTTAGTTCTTTCATTTAAAAAAAAAATTGTTGGGTCTTTTTAATTTTTCATTCAAATGTCAATAAAAGTCTATGTGCGAAATTCCCAATGGGGGGGAGGATTTGAACCCCCAAACCCCCCCCCCCCTCCCCCCCTTGCGCACGGGCCTGACCTGTGATAGTTTTTTAATTTAACTGTTCACCTGAGAATCAATCAAAGCTAAGAGTGCTATGTAACTTAGAGTCGATATATGCCAAAACAATAAAGTCCCCAGAGCTTTTTTTTAATTCCACATCTACTTTTTTTTAGTGATATTACATAAAAAAACATTTCTTTTTCCTCAAATATTGACACGTCAAAGTACCTTGGAGATAGCATCACAGTACAAATTTCGGGGTGCTAAAAAAGATCTTAAAACCTTTTTTACTTTATTAACATTTTTTTTTAAATTAATGACGTCATAGAAAAAAAATTCTTACAATATAAAAAAGAAATATTTTTCACCTTTCTTTAAAAATTACATAGGCCAACAAAAAAAAATTGTTGGTCCGAAAATCAAACCCACTGATTCTTGTGTAAAAATCTTCACTGAGTTCGAATTAAAAAAAAAAACTAAAATTTGTCGAGCCGATTCCCCTCACTTTCCCCACTCTCCTCACCAAAATATTTAAGTATCCAATTTTTGTTTCTACATATATCTATCCTTTCTTAAATTTTTAGCTGAATTCTAAAAAAGTAGAAAACAAATTTTGTCGAGTCAATTTGATTTGAGATATAAAAACAGTGGGATTGAGGGGAATTGGCTCTACAGTTTTATTTTCCGTACTTAGCGAAGAATTTTACACAAGAAAAAGTGGATTTGGTTTCCGAGCAACATTTTTTCTCACTGTCCTGTGTAATCAATCAGACATGTATTTCACCAATATCAAATAAGTAAGTCGTTTTCTCTGTGTTGAAACATTTTTTCAATAGTATATTAAAATAAACATTTTTTTTTAAATGTTCAAAACTTTTTTTAACTACATTCAAATATTTCTTATAGATAAGATTGAACCACATGCGTCTAGCTTTAATATGGGGTACCTGGTGTCTCCTTATACATATTCAAATGGCGGAGCGGGTGGATTGCCTGTGACAATGGTAAGTCTTATTTTCTACTTAAAATAGGCTATTTAATGTTGTTTTAAGAAAAAATATCAAAAAAAAATATTTTGAATTATTAAGAAATGTATATGCTCTGGCTAATTGGTCATTAAGTAAAGTGTAGTCTTTGAAGGAGACGATCTACAATTACATCCCCCATATCTTTCGTAAAACGTGTGCGCGTAGGCTTACTACTTTCATTGCTATTTTTGCCAGAGAGAGAAGAATGTCTTTAACAACAAGTATCCATCTTTTCTGTTCCATTTTCCAGATAATTTTTTCTCATTCCCGAAAAATCTTCTACGTTTACTAATCAGGGAACTGGAGAAATATTTCGATGATAGGGGTGTAAAAAATGTGACAAGAAATAACTGCATATTAAGTATAAATACAAGTGATGACGAGGGTAAAATGAAAAAAATACTTCATAGTCCCGATTACGTAATAAAATAAGTAGCAGCGCAAGTGACGCAGAATAAAAAAAAAGCCAGAAGACGCAATAAAAAATGTTTTAAGTGAAATCAAAAGACGGAAATTGACATATTGTAGAAAGATTTCTGAAATATAACTGAAGCTTTGTAAGATTTTATGTAATCGACTTCTGCAAAGTTTGCGAAACGTTATATGATAAGTGTGTATTAGGGTGTTTATTTTAAAAATTTTGTAGATGTATGTATTCTATTTTTTTGTTTGCCTATATTTCAGCTTGAGGTTTAAAAATAATAATTGTCCAAGCCTATAAACGGTGTGGGTGGAAAAAACAAAATCATAAACTCTATAAATATATAATATAAATTTCTGTCTATACGATATAATTGATGCATGTTATAGGCTGTGAAAGTTAGGTATAAAAAATGGAGCTCAAAAATTTCTGAACCGGGAGCCCACTTACCTCGAGCCGGCACTGGAGTAAAATTCTTTAAAAATAAAATACAGCTAAAACCTCTCAGAGAAGTTCGGGAATCGGCTTTTTAAAACGTTTCAAATCCACTTTTTCGTGAAAGTTAAATTCGCAACAGGTCGAATAGATTTGTGCAAATTTTCGACGCTGTTTTTTTGAGTGGTTTTGGTTGCACCTTTGGAATGTACTGCGCACCTGACGTTGGAGAAATCTGTAACACTCATAGGAAAGTAACATATCGCATAACGCTGATGATAAGCAAGAGTTTAATTTTAATAAAAAAAAACAAAAATGGTGTAAGCTTGTTAACAATTCATGAAAAATGATTGGATGCAATTAAATACCGTTTTCGGCAGCAATATCTAATTATAGATCTTGGTATGGGCGATTTTTTTTTTCAGCATACAAATGGTGTACCATTAGATTTAATAACCGGCTTAGAGTTTTTTGATACGCAGCTTGAGTGTGTGCGGTGGCTGCGTATTAAACATTCTGAGCATAAAATAAAAGGGTTCGCAAGGGTTGCGCCCTTAAAATATTAAACAAATTATGCTTTTGCAGAGGTACAAAATATACAAACATCGATTCGATACACCAGACCGCCGCGCTTGTCATCAGTGATGATGGTGTCGTTTTCGGGGACAATGCCAGTATGCGTGAGATATTAAATACACTTTGTAATTGAAATACCGAAATAGAAGCCACTTGAAAATTATTGTTATTTACTACACTGCAAGGAACGGAAGCAGCGCAGGGTGGTCGAAATTCCAAATTGCAGTGAAGAAAAAAAAAAAAAACAAAACAAAACAAAATCCAAATATGTTATATTAATGTCAGTAAAAGTGCAATGTTAGGGCCAACCTAACGTCGGTATAGTGAGTGAGTGGACTTGGTATCGAGGTCAGGTATGTAGTCGCGAGGGTTGCCTGTGCGCAAGTAAAAGAGGGGCATGACAGCGATAAACAGTATTAAATGGCGTGTAATTTACAGTAAATCGTGTTATTGTTGCTTTTTTGTCGCATGCTAATTGATGGGGTGTGTGTGTGTATGTATGTGAAAAAAGCTCATCTAGGTGGCAACCATGAGTGAGTTATCCAGCACCGTTAAAAGTTGCTGTTTGTATGTGTGCTGTCAGCAAGGTATTTTTTTAGTTTATTAATGGCTTGTAATTTTTGATTATATGGTGCTTGTTAACATGTAGTAAATGTCACCAAACCACTAGCGTATCAAGAAGGGGAGGGCGCGGGGGCGTCAATCCCAGGCTCGTTATATGAAATCATTGAAAAATATATGCACCTTTTAATTTTTTTTTGTGTAAATCATAATAATTGAAGATATTGAATTCGTTTGGTTAGGTGATATTGTTATTTATTGTGAAGTATAACTTTTCCAAAATTTTTCAACTTTTATCAACAATTTCCATATTTTTCCGAACTTTTCAACCTCTTTCAATTTACTTTTCAACTTTTTCAACCTTACTTAACCTATTTCGTGCTTATCAAACTCTTTCAAATGTTTCAAAATTTTTTAAGCTCTTTCAACTTTTTCATGTTTTTTCGACGCTTTCAGCCTTTTTCATGTTTCTTCGACTTTTTCAACTGTTTCAAAATTTGTTTTCTTTCCAATCTTTTATATTTTTTTTTTCGATTTTTCCAACATGTTTCGGCACTTTCTCAACATTGTTAACATGTTAACTATACTTTGCTGACCTTAAGAGAGTTTGTGTTCTTCCTAGATTCAGTTTAGGCCACGTGTTCCGAGACGTTCTGCATCCAGCGGTAAGATTCAACCTTCTGTTTGTTTGTTTCTTGGCTATGTTCTCTATCCGATAGTGTAGTTCCGCCAGCGGTATCCTAAGATCTACCACTTGTTGATTCTCCGGTTGTTCTGTTCCTATTTTGGTACATTCGTCAGCTTACTCATTTTCACAGGCACCAAGCAGAGCTCTATAGTCTGCTGTCGGATTGAACGTAGTGATTTCTTGCAGTGTTCTATATATCTAGATTTCACAATTTGATCGCTGCCTTACTGTCCACACATATGATAATGATGGAGGGAGGCTTGGCCTAAAGCATAGATTTCAGCTTGAAAAACGCCACAGCCTAGTAGTCTGAAAGACAACTCCATGCCCATATTTCCCGAGTAAATACCTGCTCCTACGCCAAATTCTATCTTGGATCCATCAGTGAAGATGTTTAGCTCTCTTCCTTCCAGAACAATGCCAGAGTTCCACTCTACTCTTGTTGGAAAGTTGATGTTGTAGGCAATGTCGAAGTCAAGTAGTGCTACTCGATAATCACTTGCCGTGAGGCGAGGTTCCCATTCAGAATTTTGAAGCTTGTTACATTTTTTTAACCTACAAATCCCTTTTGCCGCCGTATTCCAGATGTATAGGTCAATGGCAACGAGATGCATTATAAATTCAACGTAAATATTGGCTCTTCAATATTTTTCGGCCTCTTCAACATTTATCGACTTTTTCAACATTTTTGACTTTTTTTAACTATTGAAAATTTTTCAACTTAAACAATATGCATATTTCATTCAACTTCTTCAACATCATTCAAATATTACGAACAATACATTTGTAGTTGTTTTTTTTTAATTTCTGTTAGTGTTTTTGTTTTCTTTTATTAATTTGAGTTGGTAAAGCGGATTTTTATACTTAAATATCCTCCTCCTAAAAAAAAAAAAAAAAAATAAATAACAAAAGCAGTTTATTTTATTATTTATCCAAGTTGTATTCACATGTGAGTTTGGATGTGTATGTACATGTTTATATGTTTGTGTTTTTGTTGATGTTTTAGAATTCGTACTTTGGCGGGTTGTTTAGGGGATCAATCTTAAGCTTAAGTTCTTAAAGGTTAAACTTTCTTTTGTTGTTTTCTATGTGAAAACAAATAAATAAGCAAAAAAAAAAATAAAACACGATGAGGAGAATAAGAAAAATCCAAGGAAACCTGAGCAGCAGCTAAAGAGGAAGAATTCTTTTATCCAAGCCACAAACAAACGAATAAACAAACAAAACTCTATAACAAAAATCATAGTGATGAGGAAAAAAGGTTAAAGAAAACACCAACAGCAACAACAACAAAAAAAGAATGTCCCTAAGGAAACCTTAAGACTTCAGTTTTTTATTTATATGTATTTTTTCTGAAGTTCTGTCGTATTTCTTTTCATGCACTTTCTATTTATAAGAAATGCTACAGCTACATACATACATATATGTATGTTAGCAGAGTTGTGAAAGTGTGCATTCATTTTCAATTAAAATCTATTGAAGTCACTGCATTCAGAGTGCAGCTATTTAAAAATGAAGTCACCTGAACTAACTCAGAGTAGCTGAGTCTTCAGCGACTTCAACGTTATCAAGTGACTTCAGCGACTTCAAGTGACTTCAGCGACTTTAAAGTGGTTTGAGGTGACTTGAATGCAATTATAATTCTTTCAATCATAATTCCAAAATGTGACGTCATCAAAATAATTGCATTCTTAACAATGGCAAAAGCCTGCAGACCTATGGCATTGTCGACTTCATTTTTAAAAAGCAGCACTCTGAATGCGGAATTTCTCATGAATTAAAATTGAAAATGAATAATGCACTCTTTCACAGCTCTGTATGTTAAGTACGGTTACTGAATCCGTCCAAAGTTTTTTTAAATTCTAAAACTGAAAAATAGCAGCACTAAAAAATTTAAAAAAAAGTCGCCCTGAAAATTCTAAAATATTTTTCTATTGATTTTTGTAAACATTTCTATTAGAAGTTTTTGGTATTGAATTTTTTGAAAAACTCAATACGAATTTAGGTATTTTTATATAACAACAAGAATATCGAGTGATTGCTTGAATTTTTGTAATTGTGGTTGGGAAACGATTTACCTTCAATGAAAAATTTCTCCGTAAATTAGTAACTGAAAAATAAGGAAACGTAAAAAAATCTGCTGGAAAAGTTAAATACATTTTTACGTAAAGTCCCCTAGGAAGTATTTTGTTCTTTGCTTCTCAGGGATTGAAATTGTAGACTTTGTGACCCAGTGGTAGTGTACTGCGCTCACAACCCAGAGGTCCCGGGTTCGATTCCCGATTCAGGCATGATAATACACTTTCCATATTTCGTAATTTTCCTCTCTTTCCAATTATTTCCGTCTCCTTTCCTAAATTTTCCGAAGGGTTTTTCGAGAACTTACCAAATTAGCACCACATTGAGCTTTCCCTTTTTTGACTTCAGTGCTTTGGGATACCCTGAAACCGAATCCGTGCTCAGAATTGCTTTATTATGTAAGGTTTTTGAGATATTCAAAGCTAAAAGTGCAAAAACACTGTTTTTTCACATTTTTGAGGTTATGTAGCACCGTGAATTTTTTTTTTCTCAAAAAACTATGTATGAGATCTTAAGGCCCAATTCTTCTTTCAAATTTCAAATGACGTTAAGGTTTCTGAATTAACTTTTATTTTCCGTCAAGCTGTCGAATTTTGAAATCCTTTGATATAACGGGTGATTTTTTTGCTATTTGTTTTTTCAGTGTAAATTTTGACACCTCACACATGATTCGTATCATGTGTCAACGCCAAAAATGCTCAGTAAAGCCTCAATCCCATTGAAAACGTCACGACGGTACGAGAGCTAGGCGTGCTGTCAAAAATATTTCAAACACACGCTGTCTAATGTAACTTCGCACAATGAAACTCGTGACGACGTGTGACACTACGTCGAAAATCAGAATTGTTGAATTTTTCACGCGACGAGAGTTTTGACATATGTGGCTGTCTGACTATGACATATGTGGCTATCAAATACGCCAGCAAACCACAACGAATAAATATATTTTTATGAAACATATTCAACAAGATAAATTAAAAATAAAAAAGGAAAACTTTGAATGTTATTTGTTATGGTATTTATGGACCTATTGAGACGCAAGTTTGATGAGCAATTAATCTCACGTTTTGGAGCAGTCCATTGGCAGCCAAGATCATGCAATTTGACCCCACTAGACTATTTTTTGTGGAGCGACATGAAGTCACTCGTGTTCAGGGACAAGCCAGCCAATATTGCAGCCCTGGAAGACAACAAGCCAATATTGGTGCTTACGCATGGACCACCTCAGGCGTAACCGTGGGCAACATTTACATGAAATAATTTTTTAAAAGGTAAATGGCAGGAATTGATGTATCTCTTCAAATAAATATTTCATTCACTATTGCAAATTTTCTGTTCTTTTTTAAATTTTCAATAACCAAACGCTTAACAAATCACCCTTTACAAATGTCCTCAATGAGTTTTCAGGTATAGATACGGTGACCATCCGTTCTTTTTTTAGCAGAAAAGATCTGTTTTTTAAGGCGCTTGTTCTGCGCATTTTTTTTTTAATGGAAAATTACAAAAGTGTTCTGTTTTTCGCAAATGTTCTGTTTTTTGTTCTGTTTTTTGTTCTGTTTTCATGCGCCACGCAAATCTAGTATTTACTAATCTACATTATAAGTCTATTTCTACTAACGTCAACCCTTTGCTGATCGATATGTAAGTTGTTATCGATATCAATTAGCAATCTCTGTCAAAAAGCTGATAGTGCAATGTAATTACCGTGACGCTAAGTTTGTCGGTTTGGATTTGAACCCAAATTTTTGCTGGTTTTTCGCTGAACGCAGAGATGAAATTTGTTTACCTTTCATGATCAAGAAAATAATTTCGGAGTTAGAAAAAACAGGTACTGAAAACCTAAGTAAATTGAAAAATTGTGTCAAAAGTTTTCATAAGAACTGCATTGATTATTTACATCAGTGGGATTATGCATTTAAAGAGGTTGAAGTGATGAAATGGGTACTGTTGCATACAATGCCATCTTCAAATAAGGTTGAAAGAAATTTGACACATATTATTGGAAAGAGGAGCCGAATTAAAATTAATAACAGCGAACTATTTGATGAGCTTACGTGTGTTAAAATGTGTGAGATACTAAAGAAATGGACAGATGTTGGAAAGCTAGTCGATAATAAATGGGTTGAAATATTTCAATATTTTAAAAAAAATTCCATACCTTTACAAAATATTTTAAACATAGTAGAATTTAATTTGTGTTTACCGGGTTCAAATGCCTCCACCGAAAGTGTATTTTCTATTTTAAGCAATAAATGGACTGACGAAAAGTTCCATATGAAAATTAAGACTGTAAAATCTATTTTCATAACGAGGTGCAACTATGATCTTAACTACTTAGAGCTTAAGTAATATTTACAAAGTCAGAAAAACATTATTAAAAATACTTATACCTTAGAAAATTACCAATGATTTGCATTTGATGCAAGAGCGTATCTCAAAAAAAGAAATATCTGAGATTCTTATGACATCGTGTAGCTAAAGAAATTGCTTGTCTAATAAAATGGTCCAAATGCCGGAATCTTAGTTCAAACATATAACAAATCTCGTAAGAAAATTTTCTCCATCCCAATTTTAAAGGTATTTCAATAAATTGACATAAGCAAAATATAAATTATTTCGAAACGAAATTTTTTGAGATACGCCCTTTTCGCTTAGTTCGGCAGTATTTTTAATTAAAATCAAAACCAATGAAATTTGATTTGTTTTTTTTTTTTTGTGAATTTTTGTTACAATATATATTTTTGTTTCAATATAAAAAAATACGTTTCTACAAACACAATTTTTGTTCTGTTTTTTCAATTTAAATTTTTGGTCACCGTAGGTATAGATGGGGAAAATCACAAACATGAAAATTTCAAAATGCGATAACTCCGCGAAAAAAAAGAAGATATTTCAGAAAACTCAAAGGCATTTGAAAGAAGAAGAAAAACCTTACATGATGGAATTTTTTGACAATTTTTACCGTAAACAGCAAGAATATAAAAGTTTTATTAATGTTTTTTTTGTAGGACTGTGTTATCTACTAATGCAGGGATGCGCACAAAATTTGTTCGCAAGCTGGCGGCTACAACAACATCAATTTAGGTAAAAAAATTAAAAATATCTTGCGAAAAAATTCCTAGTATTGACGAAAACTTTGAAATAGCGGCGGCAAGCTAATTGCATGTAAACAAAAACAAAAATCTCAAGGTGAAGGAGCAAATGAATTGAAAACAAAATCACACTAACAATAAATTGCGTTGAAGAAAAAATTACAGGAACAAAATACATGTGGTGATTGCGGACCAAAATGTTTTTGATCGAATAACGGAAAGAGCTCGAGATGAGCTCAATATTTTTTGTTATTGTTGTAAGAGCTATTTGAGCTATGGGATGCGCATCCATGTACTAATGTTCCCTAAATTCAGCATTGAGCTGCTCGAACTACATAGCTACAAAATCTTTAGAAATACTTAGAATTTAGTTCTCCTCTTATACTAAAAAGCGCCATAAATAAAAGCAGCAGCGCACTGCTTAATTGATACTGGAATTTCTATTTCAATTAAATTTTTACCGAAAAAGTTAAATAAACTCAAAAAATAAAGAAAAAAAAATAAATTTTTTAAGCAATTGTTGAAAAGTCATTATTAATTGTTGTGCACATTTGCGCACGGGCGGCGTTAAGCGTTTTTTATGTAGTTTATGAAATATGCATGAATGCTTACAGACTAATGAACAAAAGTCTTATGAGGAAGTTCATAAAAATAAACCCCTGAAGATTGTTATGTACAATAAAAAAACACAACATAACAATAAAATAAAAATTTCATTACGTGCATAAATTAACGAACATTTTTTTTAAATACATGTCTTAGTATAGAAAAATCTATCTTATGACTTGAACTTAGTATATTAAATTCATCAAGAGCGTATTAAAGAATAGATTGTTCTACAAACCGAAAGGAACTCAGAATTTTATAAGCTCAAGCAAATAAGAGAGACCCGTAATAACATCCCAGGAGACCGACCATAGTTCGAATTTGCGTTTTGAGGTTGAAAAAGTCGAAAAAAAATGCAATGCAAATGAATGAGAATGAATAAGTCGGAAATATTTAAAAAAATATTAAAAAGGGTTGAAAAGCGGAAAACAAATTCAAAAAAAATTTGAAAGAGGTTGATAAAATATGGGAAATGTTGAAAACGTACAAATAGTTTAAAAAAGTATGTAAAATGTTAATAGGGATGGGTTGAAAAAGCCGAAAAATTTTGGAAATAGTACGGATTGAAAAAAGTTGAAAGCAGTTGAAAAAATTTTGAAATAGGTGAAAAAGTTGAAAAAACATGGAAATCAATGAAGAAAGTTGAAAGAGGTTGAAAAATTCTTGAAACAGGTTCAAAAATGTTCAAACAGTTGAAAGTGGTTGAAAAATTAGAAAAAAGTTGAATGAGATTAAAATCGTCGAAATAAATTTAAAGAGGCTGAAAAAGCCGATAAAATATAGAAAATGTTGAAAAAAGTTAAGAGAGGTTGAAACAGCTGAAAAAAATTTGAGAATCTCGAAAAAAGTTTAATGAAATTGAAAAGTCGAAAAAATGTGATTGAGTTTGAAAAAGTCGAAAATATATGGAAAATGTTGAAAAGAAATGAAAGTGGTTGAAAAAGGCTGTTAAAGCTGACTCATATGAGCAGAGTTGAAAGAGTTTGAAAACCTCAAAAAAAGTTGAGAATTTCGAAAAAAGTTGAATGAGTTTGAAAAAGTCGAAAAAAATATGGAAAATGTTGAAAAGAGTTGAAAGAGGCTGAAATGCACTTCGGAGAAATTAGGGGAAAGCTGGATTTTCGTTTGAACCTTTCTTTTGTGGCTCTAAACAAAACACCAAAAGCCCCCATCGATACGTGAGCCGCTTAAAGTTTTACACGGGCTCAAAGGTTACCAAAAAAAGTTTTTCGTAAAAATCTCGGTAACGGTTACTGATATCGAAAAATAGTGCAAATCTGATTTGTAGCTTAGAAAATTTTCGATAAAAAACACGAAAACTATTTTTCAAATTTCAAGATCCGACGATTTGTTAGCATTAAAAAAAAAAATCGTTCATATCCGACAAGATTTGCATTCTCTAGCATTTTTTGAATATAAAAAGTTGCATTTTGAATCCTGCTCCCAACATGGGTTGCTACCGGTTTTCTTGGACAATGTTCATTATCGAAGATAACAGCTTGATATGTGAGCTAAACGATAGATCTCGAAGAGCCTAAATAGAATATACCCGTACCCGTGCGCAAAGTTCGGTATCTTTGTGATACGTATTTTTTTTTTAACAATGAAACTCGTCGTGGACTCTGGGCACTCAAATTGGTTTTCCTGAGTCTTCTTTTAATGGTTTCTACACTCGCTGCTATATTAAGCACTTTCTTTCTTTCCGTAGAAGGCAAAAACGGATTATGTATCGAAAGCCGTTTCGAACAATTCACGTCCCGGCGGGACTTGGAAGGCATTCGGCCTCGTGTTTTTGGTTTATTTGTGTATTTTATAGTATTCGAAACCATTTTCGCAGAACATCCATAAAATTTTGAATTTCATTAAAAGTTTTACCTTGCGAAATGGAATTTTTAATAATTTTACTTTGCTCTGTCGTAGAATGCTTTCCACGGCTTACTAAAATGCAAAAACTCGAAAAAATCATTGGAGTATTATACAAAAACAGGCCCGTCCGCAGGAATAATCCATGGAGGGGGGGGGGTTTAACTCGGACATTTCATGTTAGATTATGTTATTAAAAAAAAAACGTCAAAAAACGTTTCATTCAATTAGTTTTCTTGGTTTTCCCGTAAACCTGTTTTCAACAGACGGACAGACAGACAGACGGACATAGCTAAATCGACTCAGGTGGTGACGCTGATCAAGAATATATACACTTTTCCATACCTGCCACGCCCCCTTCATGTGTAACAAACGGAGAGACAAAGTGAATATACCCTCGGTGTAGGGTATAAAAACATTATAAATAAGAAGAAATTAAATTTTTTAGGCCAAATTCCGAAAAATAAAAATTTTCCAGCTCTGGTAGCAACCCAAAGACTATTTTTTTTTTATTTTTTTAAATGAGGATACACACGAATTTGAATAAATTTTCGAAAATCGAGTGTTTTTGAAGTATTCTATAACATGCCATTTATTTGAACAAATCTAGTGTTTATGTTATGATTCGATATTCAGTTATCATTACGTAAGTAGCTAATTCTGCGAGGTACTTGAAAACACTTGTCCAAAACTCTTTCCACATTGATTTCGATATCGCGATGTATTCTTAGCGAGTCTAAGCCATTCAGCCGACCTTCGGACATAGTTGATCTGAGATATGTCTTTAGACGACGTAGCGCTGAAAAGAAGCGTTCATTTGTTACTGTTGTCACAGGCAAAGTTGCCATAACACGAAGCATTTGATGGACATTTGGAAACGTGTCTTCATTGCAAATATCCAGTGCTTCGAGAGAATTTTTGATGTCTTGCCCGGCAATGCGTTGACGCCAAAGTTGAACTTCATTTATCAACATGTCACGTGAACGAACCATCATGCAAAATTGAAATATATGGCGCGAATAGATTTGTGCATGAATTTTCATTGAAGCTGATTTTTTTGAGAGTATGCTTAAACGCGCATTGAAAAAACGCTACGGTCAAATTTTTTTAATCAGAGTAAATACCTAATCTTGAGAAGTAAAGAAGTTGAACAGTGCTATTATTTTACCGCTCATTATTATAACAAACATTGAAAGTACCGTTATTTTTTGGAACAAAATGTCATGTGCTTATCTTGTGTACTTATCAAGTAACTATACTTTAAAATACTTACTTACTTACTTGGGTGGCCATAACAACCCGTTACCGGGTTACGGCCGACCTCAAAAGCTCTCTCCAGGCGCCTCTGCTTTGCGCACGCCTTCTCCAATCATTCACACCAAGCGTGGATAGGGTTTCCTCGGCTTGGTCTTTCCATCGGAGGCATGGTCTTCCTCTTCGTCGTCGCCCAGCGGCTTCCGCATCAAACACCTTTTTCGCCGGAGCTTCTTCGTCCATACGCACAACATGTCCCAGCCAGCGCAGACGTTGAATAGTGATGCGCTTGACTATGTCAATGTCAGCGTAGAGCTCGTACAGTTCGTGGTTCATTCGAATACGGTAGTCGTCGCCGACGTGAACAGGACCGAAGATTTTGCGAAGAATTTTTCTCTCAAACACCCCAAGCGTGGCTGCATCAGTCTGCGACACAACCCATGCTTCTGCGCCGTAAAGTAGCACGGGTAAGATGAGCGTCTTGTAGAGTTTCAGTTTTGTCGGGCGAGAGAGGTCTCTACTACTCAATTGCTTACTGAGACCATAGTAACACCTATTAGCAAGAGTTAGTCTTCGCTTTATCTCCAGGCTGACATCGTTTTGAGTGTTCACGGCGGTGCCAAGATAGGTGAATTCCTTGACAACTTCGAAAGTATAGTTGTTCGCAGTAACAAAGGATCCAATACGCCGCGTCTCCCTGTTTGTGGACAGCATATACTTTGTTTTTGTTTTGCCCTCGTTCACCGTCAAACCCACTTTCGCTGACTCTTTTTCGATAGCAGAGAACGCAGCAGTAACATCTCGCTTACAACGTCCAATGATATCAATATCATCGGCATATGCAAGGAGCTGGACACTTTTGTAGAAAATAGTGCCATTACGATGTACACTGGCTCTTCGCAACACCCCTTCCATCACAAAGTTGAAGAGGTTGCAGGATAATGGATCCATACTTTAAAATATTAGAAGAAAAAAACGTCATTTGTTCGAAATATTTTCTTTCAATTCATAAATGACACCGCGGTGCTATTATTTTTACCGCAACTGTACATACGTGCAAAATAAATTTTAAAATAAAAGTTTTTTATAATTGGTGCCCAACGGAAATATTTATAAAGGAAGGACTGGTTGAAAATCATCAGGCGAAAAATTAGGAAAAGCAGACACAACAAGCAAAGGAAATCAAGCAACAACAGCAACTGGACAAAACAAGGTTAACATAAATTTTTAGAAAAACAGTATTGGTTGAAAATCATCGGTAATAAAATAAGGAAATAAGGCAGCAACGGCAACTGGATAAAATAAAGTTGATGATGAATTTTGTTAAGGTGTGTTCGTTGAAATTAAAATTTATTTGATTATTTTCCTTTTTGGATAAATAAGTTAAAATTTAAAGAAGAGTATTACGTATTTGATAAAGAAAATTTAAATTTAAAAAGAGTAATACGTTTTTGATAAAGAAGATTATTAAAATAAAAAGGGTATTACTTGAGTGACAAGGTGAAAGTTATAGTGAACTGGCAAGATAGCTTTTTTATGTTGTTTTTGTTGTTGCTGAGTGCAAATTAATGATCGACAGTGATAGTGAACTTGAGGATAGGCTTCGTCGTCTAAATATTTCGAAAAATCCGCGAACAGAATAAATGGATGAACAACATATATCGGCTATAGTTCAAGCAGCAGTAGCTTCTGCTTTTAATATACAAAAAGAAGACTTCGGGCGACAGATAACTAAACTGACAGCTCAAATTAATACATTAATGACAGGTCCAACTATTACTACTTATGACTCGGTGAAGATTATTCCGACAGTAAGTTGTGAGGATTCTTAAGACTTAGTAAAGTCCCTGCCTGAATTTGATGGTCAGGCTGCTAATTATATCTCAGGGCGGCAAGCCGCACATACGGCTTACGAGGTTTTTAAAGTGTATCCAAACAATTCAAAACACTATCAGGCGGTTGGTATTGTCCGCAACAAAATTAGAAAATCTGCTAATGCCGTGTTGGCTTCTTTTGATACTGTGCTAAGATTGGACCTCACATATGCGGATAAACGTCCGATATATTAAATAGAACAAGAGCTTTCAACTTGGCGGCAGGGTAACCCAACGGTGCTGCAATACTTGATGAAATAGAAAAGAAGCTAGTATTATTGACAAATAAAACGGTAATTTCATATGAAAAAACAGTAGCAAATTCTCTCTGCGATAAGTATAGGGCAGACGTACTTATGGTCTTCATATCAGGTTTAAAAAAATCACTTTGCGATGTTATGTTCGCGTCCCGTCCTAGTTATCTACCTGGTGCTTTAGCATTAGCACAGGAAGTAGAGTCTAATAACCAGCGGTACGTATTCGCAACAGGTTTCGCGGCTCAAATCGACAATTATGCGAATAGCAAAAAAGGCAATGAAGATCAAAATAGGATACAAAACTACAAAAATCCGTATTTCACTGGTGATCAACAACAATGCCATGGTGGAAATAATACACAACTGCCAGTACCAATGGAGGTTGATCCTTCTGAGTCACGAAAAAGACAACCTACCAACTGGTGACGTCAGTCACAGAAAACACATCAAGGCAGGTCTAATAATCAACAGGGTTTTCTACAAAGAAATTTTGGTAATGAGCAATATTATCGTACCAAACGACAAGCGGACTCTGGAAGATCTAATGAGTCTAAAATGCAAAAAGTCAATAACATAGGGCATGATAACATACCAGAAGAGCAATATAATCAAGAGGCAGAAGCTGAAGAAGAAGAGGAGCAGGTCAATTTTTTGGCGGAAAGTCCTACTCCCGTGGATCGCACGGATAATAGGGAATCAAAACGTAAAACTCGGTGGATACGGGTGTGTCGAAATGATAAATAAAACCCCTAACAGAGTTAAATGCATCGTGCCAGTAACCAAACCATTTAGTGTTAAGTCCCTGTACGGCAACAGTGCAGGATAAATCTCTTTAAGGTAAACTCAGATTTTTTTATACTACCGAATCTTACCACATTCGATGGTATAATATAATTGATCTTGATCTTCTCAATCAGATCAATGCCAACATAGATTTAAGTTATGGAAGAATAAAGCACGATTTTGGGACGGAAAGACTGTTTTTTTTTTTTTGAGTGTGAGGATGTAAGCTTCACAAAAGCTATCAATGACGAAATCCCTCTTGCAGTGCGCTACCAGTACTCTAAGATGATTTAAAGCAAGTCAAAGGTTTTTGCTGACCCTAAAGAGGCACTTTCCTTTAATACAAACGTCGTTGCGACGATTAGAATAAAAAGCCAAGATTCAATTTACTCTAGGTTTCACTCATATCCTATGGGAGTAGCCGATTTCGTAAACAAAGAAATCAAAAATCTTCTTACCAATAGCATAATTCGACCATCTAGGTCCCCATATAACAATGTTGATAAAAAGGGTGTAGACTCCCTGGGGAATAAAAAAAAGCGAATGGTGATTGATTTTCGGAAACTAAACGAAAACACCATAGAAGACAAATATCCTATACCCAACGTATCAGTGATATTATCCAATATGAAGGATGCTCAATACTTCACGACATTAGACATGAAATCCGTTTTCATCAAATTGAATTGGCAGAAAGGGACCCAGAAAAAACGGCTTTCTCTGTAAATAACGGCAAATATGAATTTTGTCGTCTCCCTTTCGGTCATCAGAACGCGCCTAGTATATTCCAAAGGGCAATAGACGACGTTCTTCGAGATGAAATTGGCAAAACCTGCCATGTCTATGTGGATGATGTAATCATTTACTCGAAAACGAAGGAGCAACATTTCAAGGATATTGAGTGGGTATTGAGCAATCAAGGGGTGAACTAGAAACATTTCCTGAAAAGGTACATGGAAACAAAAATACAAGCAACCCACCAATCTTCGAGGACTTCGTTCCTTCTTAGGGCTCGCTAGCTATGCATTATAGGAGTTTCATTAAGAATTTCGCCACAAAGCAAAACCTTTGACGGACCTGCTAAAGGGTAATAATGGAAAATATTATCATCTTAAGATGTTCTTCTGATGTATCCAGACTTTAGCAAATGTTTTAAAATGCGTATAGTTTTAATAAAAAACAAGATATTATTTTGAAACTTTACACATATATTTTGACACAAAACAATATTTAAAAAAAAAACTTTTTTTAATTTTCTTATGAGATTTATGACCACTAGAACTTTAAAAAAAAAAAAACAAAAAATCATAGCGGGCGTGATTGCGGCTCACTGGAACATCTGAAAAAAAAAAATAATAACTAAAAGGTTTTAATCAGCATCAAAGCCGCCTGGGAATGAACTACAAGAAAACATGTTGGTCCAGATTTTAGCAAATCTTTTGATCACAATTTAATTTAAACTTTTTTTTAAATTTTCTTATGAGATTTTTGAAAATTGCAAATTTTTTTGGGCCGAAATCGTTCCAAAAGTCAAGAACTATAATACCGATCTTTTTGCCGTAGTTCATTCCCTGCATTAATATGTGCACAGCAACATATTTAAGTTTCAGAAAGATCGATCGAGTAGTTTCTTTTTTATCACGCCCGCCAACTCGAAAAACGTGGTTTCGAGAAAAACGCGTTTAAAGTTTTTAACTACAGCTTTTCAAGTACTATTACTTTGACACGAAGTTGCTAAAATGCTCGTTATATATTTTATAAGCCGATTTTGAGGTTGATTTTATTAAAAACGTATTTTTCAAACAAGAAAAAGTCACATAAATTTTTTTAATTTCTTGAAAATTTGAAGGTGTCATGTCCCCTTAACAACTGACGCCTCTTCATGTGGTTTGGGGACCGTACTTTCGCAAAACGTGAAACCTATAACCATGATCTCGCGAACGCATAAAGGCAGTGAGGAGCCGTTGACGTCATCACAGTCAACTGAATGGTTTATTTCTGAATCTATGTACCTTACATAGAGTGAATTTAGCGTGTTCTCTTCTATGACAGATCTAAAGTAATTCTTTACTCTCCTTAGCGCTGAAAACGACAGTTTGACGCTGGTGTACACAATAACACTCGGAGCGCAATTCCTACGTTTTGATAAATATCCAAAAAGATTTTTTCTAATAAATATTTGTACAGCCTTAGTGATGATAACCCAATAACTTCATCATTGGATGACGAATGAGCTCGCAGGTGCAGACACTCGTTTTCCTAAGTCGTATCCAAACCCTCTGGATAAAAAGCTATCAGGTTTCTGGCTTCTTCCCTGATGTGTTTGGATTCCAAGCGATTTAGTTTCGTAAAAAATTTAAACTTTTTACTTAACTCTTTATAACCAGATCCGCGTCTCTGTAGTTCTGCAATAAGTCTATCTATAATGACATTATAAATGGTAACTCTGACTCTGTCCTTCCCAGAGTTCGTTCTCGTTTCCCTTGACTACGTCTAACTGAACTTTCGCTTACGTTTCCTTTGTTTGTCATATGCATAGTTGTTATCACCTGATTTTTCAACAGCTTTCGACTCATAAGAAGTTTTGAGCCTTCTATATACGTTACCAAAGATTGATATAGTTCAGCGATAGTACCCAGGTCGATGTTGACAGATTGAAGAGACTTGTTCACTCTGTTGAACATTTCCAAGATGTGATTCCAGAGAATTGTCAAAAAAAGTTTCCATTGAGTCTAATGAATTCAGAAGACCTAAGAGCACGCAGATGAATTTTCATTTGAATCATTGGCAATTATCTGGAAGAGCTGGCATGATCTCATCCTAGGAGGAATATAGACTTCGGCCGGCGTCAGCCCGAGCAGACCATCTTTTCTGAGAAAGACTCTTTAATACTGTTAAATTTTGGTTCAGTTTCAATAGCAAAATTTCCCATCTGTGCGTCAAACCCAAAAAAAAAAAAAAATGTGCAATGATTGCAAAATACCGAAGAAAGATACAGCAGCTTGGCAAGGCTCAGCCGCACATGTTCCAACAAGATTCAGCTAATGATCCGAACAGGTAACAAAATCTATCAAAGGTTTCACTTGTTTTATTCTCGCTTTAAGGCCACAATACCCGACATATTGTGTTTTTTCAATGTCTAATACGATTTTAGCCAAGTCTTTTGCGTTATGGCCACAATTTGAAATGAACTTCAAAAACTGTTTGACGTGACATCCGTTTTCAGAGACATATCTCACTATAAAAGAAAGTTGATCTACGTGAGAAATGTTCCCGACTATGACTGGGGCCCCTAGACCGGGGCCTAGTAGGCCTAGGTGGAAATTTTTTTTTAATTAATGGAAATTCAGCACTGGTCTTATAAGAATTGGTCACATTCAGAATTCGCATTTTTAAAAAACTGTTGCATTTGAACCACTGTCTGAACGTAAAATTACCTTGTAAAACTATCCAGTTTGCTTGCAGCTATTGAAAAATTAATTAAGTCTCAGTGTTGCCACTAAATCGAAAAACTGTGCTGACACGTTGGTTCTACACTTTTACGCAAAAACAAGGCCACTTTTGCCATAATTTTCATTCAAAGTCATACAATTTTTTTTTTAATATTTCAAGTAAAATTTCTAAATGACATTACCTATGTTGCTTCATATACAAATAATTTTTTCTTACCATTAAAGTACAAAATTTTTTTGGATTTTTAGCAAAGTTTTTTTTTTTTATATTATACGCCCCGTGCTGCATTTCAACGGCACGCCGCTGCAATACCGCTTTGCACAACCACACCCTTGTAACTAAATTCCTGTTGATTGGAGTTTGCGATGGATTGTTTGCTGATGTTGTTTAGTAGGTAGTCATCATTGGTTTTGTTGTTTTTGATACCTTTTTTATCGCCCTGACTTCTGCTTCTTCGTCAGTATGTATTTTTAAATGCATCTCACAGCAACGGATGCTACTGACTGCATTGTTGTATGTTTCAAATTTTGAATTTCATTTATTGCTACAGTGTTTTCAAATTTAAATTTTTTTTATTCCTTTTATAAATTAGTAAATTCTGCGAAATTGTTTCGCTCTCGTTAAAATTGCTGTTGCAAGTTTTGTTGTAGCTGTTGCTTCTTTGTTGCCATGTTGCTGTTGTTGTATACGAAAATGAGTTGATCCTGCAAGAATTTTTTGCTACCTTCTTAATATCGTTGTTTACGTGTCAGACGCTTTTTCTTCTGCTACTATCATTTCAAAAGAGAGTTGCCATTTGATAGGAAAACTTACGTCAAATTGCTTTATCTGCTATTTAATGATGTAAATCTCTGGCGTGACAAGAGGCAACAGCTAAGCCCTTCAAACACCTGCTGGTACCTAGCGTTTTCATATATAAAACCTTGAAGTTTTCGATGTTTTTGCTGCTTTA
Source organism: Tricholauxania praeusta (assembly GCA_949775025.1). Taxonomy (NCBI): domain Eukaryota; kingdom Metazoa; phylum Arthropoda; class Insecta; order Diptera; family Lauxaniidae; genus Tricholauxania; species Tricholauxania praeusta. The sequence goes on from OX459032.1 coordinate 14,645,097, forward strand.
GCGAGCGTTCTTCTTCAAGTCCTATGAGGTCTACCCGTAGGACGTTCTGTTTCATATTTTAGTTGGCATAATATTTGCTCTGCAGCACAGCATCGCAATTTCGTAACAATTTCCGAAGATATTTCTGTTGTTCATACAACAGTACTGCCCTCAGCAGCAAAAAGGGCATCATCAATCAAGCAATCAATTTTTGTGATTTTTATGGCATCGGATAGCTTAAGAAATTACACGTCTTATGAACTTCTCCAAATGCCGGTATGTCAGTTCAAACACATTTATAAAAAATCTCCTAAGAGAATTTCCACTATCTCAATTTTACATGAATTTTAACAAATTGACAAAACATCAGATATCTCGAAACGCATTTTTGAAGTGAAAACTTCTTATGGCACGTTGTGCGGCTGAGGAAAAAAGTACAAACTCACGACACCGATCGTCATTGGGATTCCCCGTCATGAATGCGATAGTAAAATTTGAATGTTCTTTGAAGACTTGGGAAACGAACTCGATTTTAGAATTTTGAAGACTTGGGAAACGAACTCGATTTCAGAAATTTGAAGACTTGGGAAACGAACTCGATTTCAAATTTGGAAGACTTGGGAAACGAACTTGATTTTAGAATTTTGAAGACTTGGAAAACGAACTCGATTTAAAAAAATTGAAAAAACGTTGCCTACTCTTAGGCGATATTAATAATTTGCCCCTAAAAGTATGCAACACTTTTTGACAAATTTCAAAATAGCGCCTAAAAGTAGGCAACGATTTTAAAAATTTCAGATAATGTTGCCTACTTTTAGGCGCTATTTTGAAATTTGTCGGAAAGTGTTAGATACTTTTAGGGGTATTAGCGCCTAAAAGTAGGCAACGTTTTTTGGAAAAAAAAAAAAAAAAAAAGGCCCATCATAGTATGCAATTTTTTGGAAAAAACATTTTAAATTTGTAGCATACATATGTTGACTTCCGGTTAGCTGTTGCTCAGTCAGCAAATTTTCCTCTGCTAGCGCAGCCGAAAGCAGAGCCAGCAGCCCAAAGCAGAGAAAAATCTGAACTACCAGGCCACCATGAACCAGCAGCAAGCAAATTTGGTTTTTTGAAAAACTTTAAAACGTTATATCTCAGCTATTACTAAACCGATTTAGACAAATGAGGAGTAATAGTTTTTTTAACAACAAGCATATTTGTATTTTGATAAACTGTCACTAGATGACGTTTTAAGCAGTTTGAATATTCTAACAGCCATAACTCGGCAACGAATAAGCCGATTTTGATAAATGTGGTGTCATAGTGTCTGTAGGAAGAAGCAGATTTTTAAGTTAAGTTTAAGAAAAATTATGTTTAAGCTATTTAGTCACAGGTCCAGGTACTTTCTTTACCTGATTTTTTCTTATACTTACATAATTCGCAATGATGTTTCTTACTGCAATCAGAATAAATTTTTGTCCTTAAACATAAGGAGTACTTAGCTCAAATTTAATTATTCACATTTAATGGAATTGGCAAGTCATTTATTAGCTCTTTTTTAAGTTTTACTTAAAAGAACATTTTTATTCTTTAAAAACGCTTTTACAGCTTGTGTCTAGCTTAATATTAGCATTGCGTCAAAATATTTTCTTAACCTTCTTTAGAAGCGCTTATATAGCCAAAATAGATGTTGAGAACTAGCACAACTTCGTTGTTATTTTCTTTAGCCTGTCTATGAGAAATTGCTATTTTCTAAATATTTGTGTGTGAGGGCCACCCTAAATATGCACCCTAAATAAAAGTTTTATAGCCTATGACCGTGGCTGGGCAAAACTTACCGCGCGCGGGACTGCGGCAGAATTAGAATAACTTTTCATATACATACGTATATAAAGCAGAGAACGTAAAATTTAATTCAGTTTGCTTTGAAAAGCGAACAAAGCACAACTACACATGCAGTGAAGAACATTTAAGAGAAACACACGTGCAGTGGTGCCCAGCAGGGATGATATCGGCATATTTGTAAAAGTGAAAAAATTCGAACTTAAATAGGGCTTTTTTGGCATAAATAGGGCTTCTGTAAATGAAATCGTATATAACCATTTATATTATAACCAAATTTTTTCTTTTTATAAAATTTATTTTGTTGTTTAAATTTAATTGTAAACATAAATTTTACACATGAACATTTAAGCGTTCAAGATTTTTTTGTATACAGGGTGTGCCATAAATAGTGGATAACCTTCTAACAGCAGATGGATGACCTTAAAAGCAAAAACAATATTTAGTAAAAATCGCATCGCGAAAAAGAAAGTTTCTATTTAAATAATGTAAGTTTAGTGTTTCACCGAGGCCGAGGCGAGGCGAGGTTCTAGTTGATCTCGGTCTCGCCTCGTTTTATAAATTTAAGTCTTGCCTCGCCTCGGCCTCGGACGAGATCTTGCCATCACATACCTCGCCTCGCCTCGTTCTCGGCCGAGGCACCTCGGTAAAAAAGCGAGGTTTTTATTAAAATAAATAAAAAATTATACATGTATCCGGGCTGATAGGCTGATCAAGCCTCAAGAAATAAAATAAAATATCTGTTTTTATTTTTGGTGAATTGGATGAGATATGATGAATTTAATTCTTTTCTTATATGGGAAGGAGAGGCATTGCCTATTTTTTCCAAACCAAACTAAGCTATAAACATTTTACAAACTATAAGCAAAATATGTACCAAATCTTATTTATCTGAGATATGATAAAGTTAATTTTTTTCTTATATTGAAGGAATGGTACCGCCCATTTTATTAATTGAATCTTAGTTATGCCTCTACCTTTAATAAATATACCAAGTTTTATTAATCTGCATCAAGTTGTTGATAATATATGATGAATTCTGTTTTTCTCTTATGTGGGGGTGGCCTCACCTATTTACGGAGCATCCCAAATCATAAGAAATATATATGTATGTCAAATCTTTCGTCGGTCGGTTGAACGGTTTAGGAGTCCATTAGCAACGAACATACATATATTGATCTTTATTTATATACTAGCATTACCCTGTGCGTTTCACTTCACCTTACCGGTTCTTAGAAAGACTATTAGAATAAATCAATTTCAATGCAGTGTTGTCAATCATGCAGTTTTGCTTATAGCCTTACATAGCCTTACATGCTTCCCTAATCGATCAATCGAGGCGAAGTCGCATAAAAGCTGATGCGATCCAAGCACTTCTGTGCAGTAGCGCTTGGACCAAATCTGAACTCGTAAGAAGAACATGCGGGTTAAAAATAAAACCAAGTAGTTTACTCAAAATAAGATACTAAAATATTAGTTAAATATAGATTTTAATATAAAAATTACATTCATATTTTGAATCTGCATATGGGTCTTACAAGTTCAGAATTGGTCAAAACGCGCCTCGCTCTTGGTTTCGAAAACGAGGCTAGGACGAGGCGAGGACGAGGCGAGATGCCGTGTGATCTCGCCTCGCCTCGGTCAAGCGAGGAAAATTTATTTTTCCATCTCGCCTCGTTCTCGCCTCGGTCTCGCCTCGTTCTCGTAGTCAAAAACAAGGCTGCCTCGTAGCCTCGGTGAAACACTATGTAAGTTGCTTTTCATGTAAACTTGTATTCAATATTTTTGACCCTCCCTCTTACCCCATGTAACGCCGTAACATTTTTCTGTGACGTGAGTCAAAATAGGGGGGTGGGTGACCGGAAAAATCTCACCAAAGGGGAGGCGTGTCAATAAAAATCTCACGTCAACTTTTTAATGCAGATACTAAATATTATTATAGCAGATTACATTTAAATATTATAGGGCAAGTCTCACGGGAGGAAGAGGGGTGGACCCGTCAGAACTTACCAAATCACACCAAGGTTAGGGGGGTCCGATTTTTCAAAAATACACCTCACGTAATAAATGATCGGCCCCTGATCGAATCTTAGAGTTGAGGCATGCAACAGGTTCTTACTCTTTGTTCGTGAGAGAGTGAGGATTATCTATACCTAAATAGGCAATTGTATAACGACTACATGACGCCTTGGAGGTCCTCTTTAATCTCGTTCCTCTTGACCTGCTAGGTAAACGGATGGCAGCCTGTGCTCCCATCAGACTCAGGGAAACTATCTGCTGGTCCGAGGGTAGAACAGGCCACTCAACTATCCTTAATAGCTTGCGGTCTGTACCCTCTAATTTGGACTATATTGTTTCAGTAATCTCATTCGATAAGGATTACGTAACTCACATTCCATCTAGGGATGACTGGAAGGGAGGAATCCCGGAGAGAAGGGGCCATATTAATTTCTACACAGATGGTTCCAAGCTAAATAACCAGGTGGGTTATGGTATTTACTCTAAGGAACTGAAAATTAGTATCGCTGCGAGGTTACCAGACCACTGTAGCGTTTTTCAGGCAGAGGTTATAGCTATAGAAGAAGTAGCATCCTGGCTGAGGATGAATGTCGTATCCAAAAAGGATAAAACCATTTATTCAGATAGTCAGGCTGCTATAAAATCTCTAGAATCAGTCTTCCTTAATTCACTAGTGGCCCAACAATGTCGCTCATCTCTAAATGAGATGGCCCAGCATTTTAATATTCACCTCATCTGGGTGCCAGGGCATAGGGACATTGATGGCAACTGCAAAGCTGATGAACTTGCTAGGCAAGGGTTTACTGCACAAATTCCTCAAGATAAGGAAGGTGTTGGCATGCCACTTGCTACCTGCAAGTTATTGCTTAAAGAAGAAATGGTAAAAAATGCTAACAAAAGGTGGACTCAAGGGTCAACTTGTAATATAACTAGGCAGATTTGGCCGAAATGGGATGCTAAGCGTTCGTCAGAACTAATTTCTCGCACTAGACATAGTGCCTCGACAGTTGTTGCAGTCATAACTGGACATTGCCTCATTGGCAAACATGCGGAGAGATTAGGTGTTAGGTCTTTTGACTTTTGCAGAAGTTGCGGAGATGTGGAGGAGGAAGAAAACATAAAACATTTCTCTGCTCCTGCCCCGCACTTGCTAGGAAACGCCACAAAACACTCGGTTCGTTTCTATTTGATGACCTGGATGACCTGAAGCATGTTGGTATAGGTCAGCTATCAAGTTTTATTAAGAGATCTGGTTGGTTCAACGAGAGGGTATAGTGAGACACCCTGTGGTATCACAATGGATCATTTTTTGTCTAAGTGAGTCAGTTCGCAACTGACTGCCACTTCTACCTACCCTAACCTAAAACGACTACATCCTATTTTAACTGCCATAGCACAACATAATCGCTTAGCCTTCAACAGGAAAGTACGTTTCAATGTTTAAACGAGTGTTGATGAAATTTGGTTTGGAGATAGATTGTACCCTAAAAAAAGGTATTAAAATCTTCAAGTTCTTTAAGGAGGCGTGTCATCGCCCCTAATGGGAAAAAGCGGTATCACGGCTGTGCCACTACAACGATTTTGATGAAATTTGGTATGTAGATAGATTGAATCTTGAGTAAAGATATTTGTTTTGAGTGAGCGGTACCACGTCCCTAACTGGTAAAAATGTTTTACTACTAAACTAATCGACTGATTTTGATGAAATTTGATACAGAAGTAGATTGAACCGTAACCGGTGAAATTTGGTATCGATATATGTATATTGAACTCTAAGAAGGGATATATATAGGGATAGGATAACATTTTAGCATAATTTTTATTTAAAAGCAATGACAAAAATAGCTTTTTTATAACAGTTTTTTAATACCAAAAGCATTTTTAATGGTTGAATTTCAACCGCCGGGCGAACTCTAGTTTTCTTTATTATACCCCACACCGAGGGTATTCACTTTGTCATTCCGTTTGTAACACATAGAGGGGGGTGTGGGGATCGTTCTACTTGCTGTTTTTAAACTTGTTCAAATAGTTTTAAAAGAAAAATAAAATGTTGTTTTGTTGTCAATGAAAAAATAAAATTTTTAGCGTTGTGAAACGAAATGGATTCTAGATAAGAACTTTTAATTTGACGATATTTTAATTAAACTTTTTAAAAATTGTCAAGAGTTTTTTATTCATTGTTTCCAATTGGGGCGTGGCAGGTATGGAAAAGTATATATGTATTATATATATTCTTGATCAGCGTCACCACCTGAGTTGATTTAGCTATGTCTGTCTGTCTGTGGAAATCAGGCTTACGGGAAAACCAAGAAAGACATCTTGCTATTGAAAATGGGCGAAATCGGTTCATGGACACGCCTACCGCCCATACTCTATGTATATTTGCCCAGTCCCATTTTGAAAAAAAATGCAGCGATTTTGATGAAACTTGGTGTTTTGGTGTACATGTGAACCAAATTAGGATTAGGCTAGGTTTCAAGTTTCCAAAGATTCGTACAGGGGCGTGGCACAGCCCTAAATTTTGACCTTTATACCACCATATCTAGTAAGCCGTGCAAGACATTGTGATAAAATTTGGTAAACGGATACACATAAAATATAATAAATATAATATAAATATATATCTTGAATTGTGATAAAAGTGGGCGGAAACGTAAACGTGGGCGGAATCGTAAAAGTGGGCGTGGAACTTTACATCAATTAAAAATTTTGATTCTGTTAATTTCTCCTCTGCAAGCAGTCATCAATGCAAGTTTAGCCACTCTATTGAAAAAACTCGTTGAATGAAACCATAATATTTATAAACGTTATATTAAGAGAACTACTATAACAACGTAGTCGTTATGAAATTTAATGAGGTAGATATACTTACTATAAGGTTTCTTATTATAAAAATTTGGTCAAATAGTTTCATTCTACACACCTTATTTCAAATCCCCACCTGCTAAGGAAGTTTCACTTCAAAAGCAATGTTGCGTAACGCGTTGTTCAAAAAAATTAAGAAAATTTGATTTGTTTTTTTATTTTTAATATTTTTTTTTTTAAATTTTTTTCGATTTTCCTTATTTCCATTAAAAAAATTAATGAGAAAAAAAAATAAAATTTGATTTTTGGTCCAAAAATTTTCAAAGTATTGTATAAGCTTCAATAAATACACGGTTAGAAATTTTGGAATAAAATGACTACACCAGAATTGTATTAAAATTCAATACTGCCTAGACATTAAAATTCATACAAATTTGAATTTAAGTTTAAAAACTCGTTTTTATTAAGATTTAAAAAAAAAAAATTTACGATACGCTGCTTTTGTATTTATTAATTGGTAAATAATGTATTTGTGCTGCGTTCTTAAAACTTTATATGAGAACTTAAGTTTTTTACCTGTCACCGATCAGAATTGAACCTATGTCGTCGTCCTGCGTCATGCCATTGTTCATATACGCTCATCTTTACCAACTGAGCTACTGTCATTTCCATAAACGACTAAATCTCAATCACTGACTTTTCCGTCAAAATTAAATATTGAACTTTCATTTTATGTTGTTGTCAATTGATAATTTAAATATACTTTTAGCCAAACGAAATACGATACTACGTTGGCTGATGTCGTTAAACTGCTCATGCAACCATTGTACTGAAAGGGAACCAGTTTCGAATCTCAGTGCATACGACATATTTTTTTTTTTAATTTAATAAAGAAAGTATTAAAATATAATACAGAATGGTTTAAAAATCAAATGTAATACTTCCGATATTAAAATTTAATACAAACTGTCTTACAAAATTTTGTAATCTATTCAAAAGTATTAATTGTAATCAAAATTGTATTAAAAATCTTTGTAATACTTCGCTTGTATTAAAATATATTCCAAGAATTCTAACCGTGTAATCAGAGCATGATTAGCTTAAAAAAATTAAAAAAAAAAATTTAATTTTGATAACTTTTGGGCCAAACATACAAACATTTTTTTTTCTCATTTATTTTTTTAATGGAAATTCATGTAGTGGCATTGACAATTTCAAATTTCAAAACAACAAAGGACTTGAGCTGTTACACAAGAAACACCAAAGCTCTACTCGCGGAGAGGCCACAGTTTTTCTCCTTATGTATAGGCTTAAAAAATAGCGGTCAATTCTTTTCGACACTTCCTTTTGTGTACATAAGGAAAATAAGGAAAAAATTAAAATTTCTTAATTTTTTTTGGCCAAATTCCGAAAAATGAAAATTTTGCAGCTCTGGTAGTAACCCTAAGACTATTTTTTTTTATTATTTTTTTAAATGAGGATATACTCGAATGTGAACGAATTTTCGAAAATAGAGTGTTTTGAAGTATTCTAGAACATGCCATTTGTCTAGTGTTAATAATATGATTCGATATTCAGTTATCATTACGTAAGTAGCTAATTTTGCGAGGTACTTGAAAAAACTCGTCCAAAACTCTTTCTTTCTTTGCGCAAATCTTGAGGAAATAAAAAACTCGTGCTCTGATAATTTAAATGATAATTTTGTTAGGTTATATTTTCTGCACGAGCAGACGAAGAGCAATTTTTTCATGTAGCTATTTTTACTATAGCGTTCAGTGCTGAGCTAGGTGTTTTTGTTTTTTGGAAATATTTCCAAAAATATTTTGGGAGCAATTTTTTTAGACACATATCCTGAACGTGCAAACGAAGAGCAATTTTTCTAGATAATTTTTATTTTGATAACTCGTAGTCACGAGCCTACTTCACACAGCTGATAACACGTCATAACTTTTTGATTCCTTTCGAAAACTGATAGTCTATCGAAAAACAAAAGTAATTTAATGTTTTTTGTGGAACATTTTCTAAGCTACAAATTAGATTTGCACTATTTTTAGATATCAGTGATGTTAACGAGATTTTTACGAAAAACTGTTTTAGGCGACCTTTGAGCCCGTGTAAAACTTTAAGCGGCTCATGTATCGATGGGGACTTTTGGTATTTTGCTTAGAGCCACAAAAGAAAGGTTCAAACGAAAATCCAGCTTTCCCCTAATTTTTCCGAAGCTAAATGCTTAATTCCCTGGACTATATCGCACATCTATAAATACCTTCAACTTATCTGTCCATTCAACGAAATTAGAAACAAAACTCATACACCGACACAACAGTGTTGGCAACATCGCTGAACAAACAAGTAAATGACGAATGCGCCAACGAACGAACTTTGCTCGTTAACATTAATGACGCGTCTTTCGTCGTGGTCGCTAACACGCCACGCCATGTCGCGACGCCCCGCATCGCAATGTGTTGTGTTGTGTATCTTAACTGGAGGCCAAAATGCACAGTGTGTTTGATTCAACTTGAGATGCGCACAAAAATCGATGTCGAGCTCCGAGGAAAATTCAGTGGATATGATCTTTAATAGCTGCCGGATTGTTATTTTGGTTATCATTCGACACAAACTTTGAAGAAATTGGCTTACATGAGCTGAAGCAAGGGCTTGCAGACAAAGATTGACAGAACGCAAAGAGACGCAGTTCTACATCTTCAATGTAGTCAGCCATGAAGAGAATGATTTTCATGATGAAAAACGAAGTAACTTCCCATTAACCGGGCACTAACAGAATAATTGCAACTGGGGAGCTAAAAATTAGCTTAGGGCCGTCCGTCAATTACTTCAGGTTTTTTTTTTAAAATTCGGACCCCCCCTCTCCTTGGTGAGTTCTGGCGAAACCCCCCCTCTGCCTTCCGAGAAACTATAATAAAGTATACGCTCTGCATTAAAAAGTTAACATGAGATTTTTACTGACTTCCCCCCTCCCTCTCCCCTTTGGTAAGATTTTCCCGGACCCTCCCTCACTATTTTGGATCGCGTAATTATTGGATGGCTCCTTATTACGAGTATTCACAATTGCGCTTACAAACACTACAAGTGCTAAAATGTTCATTGAACTCTAATTTTGCACGTAGTTTTTGTTTACCAAATTGGTTGAATTTGCAGTTGGTTCCAACAAGTGACGTAATAGACTTAAGCGTCGATTTTAGTGAAGCTGTACTGTGCGCTGTGCTATTCTGTAAGTTGTGTTTAATAGTATTGTCTTGCGATAGTAGTATTGAACAGCACCATTATTCTGCCCTCAGAGCGAACAGAGCGTTTCGAAATCATTGGTGTTTTGTAAATGTCGTTTTATCCTTTACTATTTTCTCTACGGATTTTTTAACATATTTATGGCAACTTAAATATTATTTTGAGGCGATTTATTAGTGATTTAGGCAAAATATCGTAATAACACTTTTCGCAAATATACTTTTCATAAGATAATGCCAATTCGCTTAGTATTTATAGCATTAAAAAGATACGCCATTTTACTTAAGACTTGCCATAGAAACTTTCATATAAAAGTTATAATATTTTCTAACGTATAAAATCCAGATGATGTTAAATATAAACTAGAATCAAATTATTTTAATTACTACATTTACTGAAAGAAAGATTTAAAAAATTAAGCATACTTGTGAAATCAACTCAAGAAGGGACGTGAACCGGATGAAAAATTTGGTCGGTTCGTTTTTGCACTTTTGGATTGGTTCGTCAAAATGGTTTTTTTTTTTTCTTTGAACAGGGGTTTCGGTTTGGTTCAACGGTTCGGGAATTAAAAAAAACTATACACATTTGTGCTATTTTTATTCAATAACAATCCAAAATATAGAAATATATGTTTATATAGATATAATTTATGTCATACGCCATAAGTACCTAGTAAAAAATTCTTATTTGATAAGAAATTTGATTTACAATAATCAGTTGAGATTTATGAGAAGAATATCTTCTAACAAATCTTCGTCCATATTTCCCCGCAGGTCTCTGGGAATAAATTTTAGGGTTGAAAATGTGACACCAAAAATAATTTGAGCTTATCTATATATGAATACGTGAACATTGAATCTTGTGGTACACTTTTTGAGTATTTACTATAAAGAGAGAGGAATGAAACTTATATCATTGGAAAGGTACTGTTCCTTAGATGTGCAGAAAAATAATGTGTGTGTGTTGCCGTTAAGGTAGGTAAAATAAAGTGAACATATTTACATGATCCCCCATACAAAACGCATTAACCCCTAATGGAAAAAAAAAAACGCTGTCTCGGCTGAGATGTCACACCGATTTTTATGAAATTTGACATGGAGATAAATTGAACCTTGAGTAAAGTTATTTGTTTAGAGTGGGCGGTACCACGCCCCTAACAAGAAAAAACATCTCCACGGCTAAACTGGGAGATGGGCCGATTTTAATGAAACTTAGTTTGGATATAGATTGAACCTTAAAAAACATTTCTCAAAACTCTGAGTTCTTTTAGTAGGCGTGGCTCTACTCCTAACAGAAAAATCGTTTTCAGTGCTAAACTAATAGACCGATTTTGATAGAATTTGGTACAGAGATAGATTGTACCCTAAGGAAGACAAAGAATTAGCGGTAGGGATAAAGCAACATGATACCATGATTTTAATTTTTGGGGGCGATGACAAAAAATAGCTCTTTGAAGTTAGGTCTTTCAATACTAAAAAGTGTTTTTTTGTTTCTTTTATGCGCGCTTCATTAGAACATACCCCTCATGATTTCAGCTTAGCCGATCTTCGAATGCACAGGGTTTAGATATACAACAACTTCGTGGTTGAATTTCAACCACTCGGCGAAACTAGTTTAGACAATTCTTTGTCAGGGTAGTTATTCTAAAAGTTCAAAACATCAACATTATTTGAAAGCCGCCTTGTATTATCAAACGATTTGATTTTATCTATTAATGATTTATTTATGGACTTTAGAGCGGTTCAAAATAAAAACTTCACGATGTGTCAGCGGACGACAATAGCCTTATATGTCTGGACAAAGCTCATTACTAGGATTAAGGTTAATATTGATTTAAAAAATGATGTAAGTTACAGAGGTTATCAAATTTTCCAACAAAGTGGGTATGGTTTCCTGGCAATTGTCGATCGGGGAATTTGAATCTGTGATTTGTTTTTCTTCTTCTTCTTTCTTTCTTATAAAAAAATTGAAAATTGACCGGACAAAAGTTAAAAAGTAACGATTTTCCACTTTCTAGTTGCAACACCTCAAATACTATTATATCGCCGATCCCGTGGTACATCATTTTTAATGAGCTGTCATCCGTATATCATTATATTATTTCAAAACCAAGATATCTGCATTTTTCTAGACTAGCAGACCTGTTTTTTTCGAATCGGAGTCGACAAATTTACATATTAAGGTGATTCAACTTTTTTCTGTGTTTCAAACAGTTATTATTGATCGAGAAATTTGAATCCAAGATTAGTTTTTCTTCTTCTTCTTTTTTTCTCATAAAAAAATTGAAAATTGACCGGAAAAAAAGAAAAAATTTCGATTTTGTTTTTTAAAGTTGCAAAATCACCCCACATTATTTTGCTGTCGATCCCATGTTACATCATTTTTAATGTATTGTTATTTGCTTAAAAGAATGCCGTAAGCCACATATCATTTTCTTATTTCAAACCCGAGATATATGCATTTTCTAAATAAATAGAACTGGTATGATTTGAAATTTTGAAAATGGTAGTAAAAAAATGCGGTTTTCCTGATCTCAAGCCTTATAAGTATGGAGTTCTCTCCAAAAGGACATTCTATTTTCTGGTATTAGATGGTGAATTGATTTCAAAATGTTTTCTTTGTTTGTTTTGTGATATGCCGTTTGGAGTTGTTTTCTTCTTTGGTGGCGGCAAAACTTTAGTTTTCAAGATTTTTAGTAATTTGGGGTAAAATTGAGATAGAGGAAATTCTCTTAAGAGATTTTTTAAATGTATTAATAAAAATATCGTTATTTGGCTAAGTTCTATCGACGCGTAATAGAACTATCCGATGCCATATGAATCACAGATGTGGATTTTTTTGAGATACGCCATTTTCGCTTCTGAGGGTAGTATTCTGCCGTACTAAGCGAAAAAGACGTATCTCAAAAAAAAAATATCCGAGATTCTTATGGCATCGGATAGCTTAATGAAATACTCCAAGTGTCGGCATCTTAGTTCAATCATATAAAAAATCTACTAAGAAAATTTCCTCTATCTCAATTTTACAGATATTTCAACAAATTGACATAAACAAAACATCAATTATCTCGAAATGAATTTTTTTGAGATACTTCTTTTTCGCTTAGTACGGCAGTATTGCTGTCGGAAGTAGACGTATTATCATCTTTCGTTCTTCGCGATTTCATTCATAACAGGATGATCGTCCGTTCTAATCTTCCCAAACTTTTTGCTTTGGTTTGATTTGAGCTCATTCATATCAGTCAGTCTATCTGACACTCGCATCACTGAAATACTAAATGTTTTTAATCATTTTTTTTTTTCAATTTCTGACTACTGTGCAACGTACTCCAGGGCAGCTTTGGCGCTTCTGCTTAGTTACTGTACATACATTTTTTGTTGTTGTTTTTTTCTTTCGGACTGCTGTTGCTGTTTTGATGTTGCTTGTATGCCTTGTCTTATTTTTTATTGTGGCTGGCGTTAGTTTTGCTGTCTTTTTTGTTGTCACTGGTTGTGCATTTGGTGCGTGCATTTTAAACGTGTAAATGATTGCGTTGTTGCCATGGCTAAACAGAACGCGCGCAAACTCCCTACAAACTGACGGCGAGTTCTGTTATCGCTGCTGCTTCTGCATCGAGTTTCATTTTAATTTTTTTTTGTGATTTTTATTTTCTTATGATTTTTTCTTTCTTCGGATCGTGCAGTCTCTTCAGCCCTTGGACTCGATCGGCCTCTGCCTCATGGATGCTGATGCTGTTGACTGCTTTGGTTAACAAGCAAAATAATTGTTTTGTAGAAAATTTATAACGAATACATAAAAAATGCAATACATAATAATAACAATAGCTGCTGCAGCTGCAACAACAGTAAGGTTGCACACATAAGTAGTAAACGCTACAAGCTAAGGCTGCGAAAATAGGGAAGCTGCTGCACTGTGTGATGTACGAGTAGCGTTTTGGTGATTATAATGAAGAATTTTTGAAAGCGGATCTTGTGCTATTTTTCGCCTTTAAAGTCAGTCACTCGCGATTTCATGTGACTCTCTCGCAACGGCAGCTTTGGTTGGTATTAGAGGTTTGCATGAGTGCACTCGATACGACCATCAAGCCATTCGCCACATTGCGAGTCCATCGAGCTTTTTTGCACAAAAACCACAAAACAAATGGGAACACCAAGCAAAAGAGAGGAGAGCAAATAAATCGTATATAAAATGTGCTACAAGTTCAAGCACTTGAAGTTTATTGCATTCGGAAGTATATATGCTGATCGTTTCGAGTGTACTCATGCAGACCTCTAGTTAGTATTACTGCTTATCTATTCGCACTCTCATGAGAACACATGTTCAACAAAAAGCATCATACGCAGCAGCGCTCGCAGCTAAAAACTGGAATGGTGTTCATAATAACTAAATATACAAAGTATTTCAAAATAGAGATATTTTTTTTTCCAAAAATGCAATAAAATATAAAATTACATCTTGATTACCATGTTTTGCTCCACTGCAAGTTACAAAATTGCAATGAGGACGCCAGTGTAGGTGTGACAAAAAAAAAGTAAAAAAAACTAGAAAGGGTGTTACCTTTGGACTCGCCCAAAATTAAATACCCTACAGTTAAAGTGCGCGTGGGTTTTAAATTCATATTAAAAGGGTATTTTTTTTCACCATACTGCATGCATTGAGTTATAGAAAGTGGTACGTGATCCCAGGAAAGTTATACCTGTTGAGAGATGCTAAAGGTTGCTAGACTCTCTTATATTGAAAGTGGAGTACACAGATAACGGATAAAAACCTCTCTCCACGCGCCTCTGCTTCGAGCACGCATTCTCCAATCAGTTACACCAAGCGGGGATAGGATTTCCTCCCGGCCTGGTCTTTCCACCGGAGGAATGATCTTCCTATTCATCGTCGATGATGGGTACCGATCTTTCGTAGGTTTTTTCCAGGATTTGAGTCTGGTTGATGGTGGACTTACCAGGTCCAAAGCCGCACTGATAAGGCCCAAGCAGTGTGTTGGCGAACGGGTTAAGTCTTTCACACAATACAGTCGACAGTACCTTGTGTGAGATGGCAAGAAGACTGATTCCCCGGTACTTGGCACAGATTGTTGGGTCACCTTTCTTCAGTACAGAACACTGAGATTCCAATCGTCGGCTCTGCTTTCTGCTGGCCGTATTTTGCAGATGCGTTGATGCATACACCCTATCAGCTCATCGCCGCCGGTATTGAACAATTCAACAGGCAGGCCATCGGCACCGGCCGCTTTGTTGTTCTTAAGTCCACCCAGGACCACCCCTGGTGTTGGCCAAAATCCATTTTCTACCTCTTACCATCGATTGGTGGAAAACAAAGTTTTTGGAAACAGGACTGAAATAGGGTGCTCTTGGGACCCGGGACCACCACTGGTGATGGCCTTAATCCATTTTCGATCTCTTACCATCGATTGGTGCGCGTAAAAACTTACAAAAATGGGAGACTCTGAACAATTTTTCTAAACAACGTAAAAAATAAACATTTGGTAAACATTCTACCTTAAAGATATTACATCCACCCTTGTGTACGAGTATAAAGAACTAACACACAAAGAAAGAATGCACTGGGGTCGGTTTAATGGGTGGCAGAAAGAAGGAAAAAGGTTTTCTTAAGTTTTTTTTTATTATTTTTTTCTATTTTGTTTTCTTTATTAGTTTGCAAGTTTTTGTTGTTGTTGATTTATGGCTTAAAGCTTGAGTAGTTTTCTTTCTATTTGACCAGTGGACAACTAAACTACACCGAAGTTTTTTCAATATGACGTCTGTCATGCAGGATATTCAATTGACACCACGCCCCCGCAGCTCCACAACTCATGCGTATTTTTTTCCACTTACGGTGTCTTCAATCAGTAGAAGAATGATGGAAGGATGGTTATGGTCAAATGTTCAATAACTGTGCGGGTTGTTTGTTAGCCAATCGGTTGAAGGAATTAATGCGCAATAGAGCAAGAAAAACAACGGAAGAAATTATAACAATTCGGAAATACTTGTTCGCCATTTGCAATTAATCGAATTGTTGTTGATATAAGTTAAAAACGTTGGGTGGCACATAGTTAAAGTGGGGGGTGGGTGTTCTATGTGTGTATGTGAGTGGATCTTATAAAGGGATGTTTGTTATTTTTCACGTTAACGCCTCTTAAATTGAATTCATATTATGGTTTGCTTGCTTGTAGCTTGCTATTGCAATGTTATGAAAATACTGGCAACGGTTTTCATTTATTGTTTCCTCTTGTATTTCTTTACTTATGTATATGAAAACTAATAGCTAGAGAACAATTTTTATAAAAAAAACCATAGCGGTTGTTGGACACTTTTATTAAAGTGTTCAAAAATTAAGAATTGGCAATTTTGTCATTTTCAAAGATATATCTATAGCGATATGTAGAGTAAAACCTCGATTATCCGTCAGGTACGGGAATGACCGCATGACGGATAATCGAAAAGACGGTTAATAGAAAACACATATGTCTCAGATCTTATACCCTAAGTTCTGAGAATTTTTTCGTTGTCAATATGTATACAAATAAGCAAAAGAATGTCAGATTAAAATTTAACCCACAACAAGTAATGTCCTCAAATCCAACAGTTATCAAAAAGCCTATTTTTATCTTCCTAATATGAGCTAAGAGGAACGAAACACAAACAAAACGAAAACAATCCGTCGCATAAATACCAGGAAATGAATCGCATTTTATTTATTTTGATAGGTAATCTTACCAGATTTTGTGGTAAAAATTGAAAAGTGTCAAATCGCGATTTTCGAGAGAGTAAAAGCTGAAATTTCTCTGACTACTCGAATAACCACAATTCTGGCAAGAAAAGAAAAAAGAAATGAAAACTGTCTAAAAGTTGCGCGTACAGGAGCTAAAGCTAGCGTCGTAGTTGCATTACCATTTGGTTAACACCTTCTGAATGCAAGGCGAGTGAAGCATTTTCGAGAATATTATTGAAATAACTCAAAAAGTAAATTACCGATTTTAAGGTTTTCTACCTTATTTTTATAGCTTCGTAAATTATTGTGAACTTTGATTTATTTTAAATGCATATAGTGCATTTTAAAATAATGCTTAGTACATATAAAATAAGAGGTTTGGCGTAAAGTAAATTTTAGCAAAAATTATTTTATTTTGAAATTTTTAATCGAACTTTACAGTCAATTGCAGTAACCAATATTCTTGTGAAATTTCACAAATCGGTTAATGCTTTATAAACAAACATGACAAAGACAACAAATGGAACAATTTAACCTGGTAATTGGTGACATATGTTTCGGCTATTACTATTATTATTTTACATTTTGAGTTAAACAGTTTTGTTATATTATTTCTACTGAACTCCACTTATAGCAGACAAAAATTTAAGTGTTTATAAACAAAGCATTAAATAACAATAAAGTTGCAGAAATTTTTGCCGAGAAGTAATTAAGTTTAAGTTTTGTGTTCCCATTTGATGATTCAGTTTATTTTATGTGAGTATAATGAGTGCAATTATTAAAGAGCTATTTGAAAAACGTAAAAACATTTTACTTAAGTTCTGAAGTTTACTTTAAATTGCATGATATTAAAAAATTTTTAGTTTGTGATGAAGTTTGTGATGAAGCAAAACGCAGAAAAAGTACAGGAGATAAGCGTAGCTTGTTCCATGGAATTGTAAAAACAAAAAAAAAAATGGAGCGACTTTGATTTATAGACACTTCCAATTCCTTATGTTAAAACTGCGCACTTAGAAAAACAGTATTTTAGAAATAATTATCTGGCTGACTATCGCACAATCATTTAGGTGACATTCAACTTTACGATTTCATTTCAATAAAAAATAGCTTAAAAAAATTAAATTAAATTAAAAAAAAATTATTTAACTAAATAATTGAGCATTTACCAAAAAATGTTTAGATTTCAAGCTTTTAGTTATGTTGCTCCTTCTTAGCGCAACCTTATAAGAAGTCAAAAAAAAAAATTAAACCTGGAAATTATTTTATAAGGAAAGTATTGGACAGGTATAATTCAGACAGGACATTTCATTTCACACGTTTGTGAAAAGTGAGGCTCCAGTCTCGTTGCCTACGATTTTGACAGTCTTCAAGTTTCAGACACAAGAAATTTATCTGAGTGAAAATTGAAACTTATTTTTGGGAAGCGAAGTGATCAGCTGTTTCTTACTCTCATTTTTTCCCTCTCAAACACCACACTTTTCTGGCAGGAACACTTTTTGTGGTGAAACTTTATAAATATTTACCTATCTTTTATGGCAGGAACAAACCTGATGAGACAACGAAACTTAAGCATGAAATGGACCATGACGGTTAACGGAGGTGATGGATAATAGGGAGACAGATAATCGAGGTCATACATCACCGAAATTAAAATCACTCAATAATTTTTTTTTGCACTATGGCTAAATTTTTCTTTAGTCTTTTTGGTATTGGGCAATTTACTGTTCATAAACACCCAAATAAGTTAAAATTTTCAGCGATTCGGTTCGGTACATTTGTAGTTTTTCAGTACATTTGCGTTGTGAAAAATCATAGTCAGTACATTCGACAAGTCGACACATTTGATACATTTGGTTAATTTTCAGTATATTTGGTTAATTTTCAGTACATTTGAACTATTTCTAAAAATTACAATTTTTTTATTCAGCTGAAATATTCGTACAAATCTGCCGTAATGGTTTGCTGACCTTTTTTTTCATAAAAAAGTAAAAAAAAAGTACGTACGGCATTTCAAAAGAACATTTGATGAAACTCAATCCAGTTCATTTTCACAAAAATAATGTTATCACTTACGTCGTTTACACGCAGCGTCGACTCACAAGTTCGCTGTTATTCAGGCATTTACACGCACATATACCGGTGCGGAAATGTTGTTGTTTTATCAAAACAAAAAAAAGAAAGTCTGCTACGACGTAGTCTATATCTATCTATACTATTATATAAAGAGGTAAGGTTTGTTTGTATGTTCAGGGTAATCTCTGGAACTACGGAACCGATTCCAAAAATTCTTCTACTAATAGTAAGCTACACTATTCCTGAGTGACATGGGTTATATTTTATTTTAATAAAATCAAGAGGCGTGGCACTTTACATGCAATTAAAACCTTTAACTCGCTATATCTTGGTTCTTATGATAGCAAGAGTCTTAAAATTCGGTGTCAGGATGCACATAGGCTATGTTAAGCACTTCACAAAATATGAACGGGATTAGACACTAGGGGCGTGGTGGCTATAAAACTTTAACTTAGGGTGGCCCTCGTACGCAAATATTTTTAAAATAGCATTTTTACAAAGACCACTTAATCGATTCACATGGAATTTACACCACATGTCTCTTATATTAAGACGCATAGCTCAGACGATGAAACTTTTATTTAGGGTGACCCTCATACACAAATTTCTATTATATAAAACTCATTTTTTGGCTGTCTGTCTATCTCTTATGCACGCGGAAACTATCCAGCCAATTTTGATGAAATTTTTACAGTGTGTGAGCATCAGTCTGGCAAGTGTCATAGGCTATAAAACTTTTACTTAGGGTTCATATTTAGGGTGGCCCTCATACACAAATATTTTAAATATAGCGATTTCTCAAAGACAGGTAAATCGATCCTCGTGAAATTTACATAGTATGGCTTTTATTTAAAGGGAACAGATTGGATGGTAAACATTTTATTTAGGGTGCACACTTAGGGTGGCCCTCATACAAATATATTTTTAAATATCATTTTCACGAAGAAAAATAAATCGATTCACGCCGAATTTACACTACGTTTCTCTTATGTTTCAGCTTAGGCTAAAGAACTTTTATTTAGAGTGGCCCTCAGAAAAAAATATTTTTTAAATACTTGAAGTCCGCTAAATCGATTCTCATGAAATTTACACCACATAGCTTTTATGTGAAGAGACACAGATAAGATTGTTAAAATTTTATTTAAGGTGCATACTTAGGGTGGCCCTCACACAAAAATATTTTTTATATTAATATCATTTTCACAAAGACAGGTTAGTCGATTCTCTTGGAATTTACACCACATGGCTTTTATATTGAGAAGCAAATATACGGTCAAAAAAATTTTATTCAGGGTGCATACTTAGGGTGACCCTCATACAAAAATATTTTTAAATATCTATCATTTTCACGAAGACAGGTTAGGGGGCGTTCAAGTATTACGTAACGCAATTTTTGAAGATTTTTGACCCCCCCTCCCCCCATGTAACGCACCGTAACGTTTTCCTTTACCCCGCCCCCCCCCCCTCTTAAACGTTACGTAACACCCAAGTGACCATATTTACCTAAAAGTCACAATTATGTTGCGAAAAGTACCGGAAATACATGCGATGTTTATTTTTTTTATTATACCCTACACCGAGGGTATATTCATTTTGTCATTTCGTTTGTAACATATAGAAGGGGGCGTGGGAGTTATGGAAAAGTACATATATTCTTGATCAGCGTCTTGCAGGCATCTTGCTATTAAAAATGGATGAAATCGGTTTATAGACACGCCAACCGCCCATACTCTATGTATATTTGCACAATCCCATTTTGAAAAAAATGCAACGATTTTGATGAAACTTGGTGACTTGGTGTACTTGTGAACTAAATTAGGATTAAGCTAGGTTTCAAATTTCCAAAGATTCCCGTGGCACAGCCCTTAATTTTAACCTCTATACCACCATATCTCGTAAACCCTGCAAGATATTGTGATGAAATTTCTTTGTCCTTTATTTGTTCGACTTTTTGATCGACTTGGAGTTTTTTCAACCCCTCTCAACATTTTTTAACATTTTGCATATATTTACGACTTTTTCAACATTTTTCAACCTCTGTTAACCTTTTAAACACTTCACACTTTTTTCGAATTATGCAACCTCTCCAACGTCTTTTTAACATTTATTGAAATATATGTTCTTTCAGTGCAGCGTAGGGTAGGTGAGGCTCGGCCTGGCTGAAGATAACATCTTAACTTGTTCATATTGTTATTTAATATAAAATCACACATAATGTAATAAACATTTGCTTAAGTTTAAAATATGTTAAAATGGCGAAAAATGAGATGAAAATATTTTATTAAAATGATAAAAGTTGATGGGATCTAGAACAGCTACAGCAATAAATGATAAAAATAGGAAATCTTTCCACGCTTATATCTCAGGTTTTGGTTAACCAATCTCAAAGAAGATAGTTTAATGACATTCTGCTCGTTGAGTGCTTTAACGTGATGTATCATTTATTGCTGTAGCTTGTCTAGATCCCGTCAACTTTTATCATTTTAATAAAATGTTTTGGCTGTAGCTATTCAATAAACATACACATCGCACACATTTAGCTAAAGAGGCACAACTCAAAATTTTGGAACTTTCAGAAAATGCAAAAAACTGTTTTGAGCTTTGAACTACTTTTCATAAATAAAGTGTGGACTATTTAGATGAAGGTACTAATAGATTATGGTTGGAAGCCTCGTCGCGATCACAACAGCTTGAACCCTCCGACACTAAAAATAGGACACTTTTGAATATCGTAGCCTAATTTCTATTGCAACATGAAGAGAGACATAACTGTTTTTTGACACCAAAGTACAGCAAAAAATGAACTAATCTGTTTTGTGCTGATAGATATGTGTATTATGAACAGTTTTAACAAGTAAACTCGAAAATGGAAAATTTTGAGTTGTGCCTCTTTAGCTAAATGTGTGCGACATTAAGAAAGAGTAGAGTTTCATTATACACACCTAATTTCAAATAACCACCCGCTAAAGTAGTTTCACTTCAAAAACAATGTTATGTAACGCGTTGTTCGAACCCCCCCCCCCCTCCCCCGTAACGCATCGTAACGTTTTGCAAGACCCCCCCTCCCCCCTAATTGCGTTACGTAATACTTGAACGCCCCCTTAGTCGATTCACTCCGAATTTACACCACGTAGCCCTTATGTTAAGAGGCATAGCTTAGGCTACAAAACTTTTATTTAGGGTTGCCCTCACACAAAAATATTTTTAAATATCATTTTCTCAAAGACCGCTTAATCGATTCTCATGAAATTTGCATCACGTGGTTTTTATATAAGGAGGCACTGCTTAGGTTGTAAACATTTTATTTTGAGTGCATACTAAGGGTGGTCCTCATACAAAATTTTTTTTTAAATGGAATTTTCACGCAGACCGCACATCGAATCTACACCAAGGTTGAGGTGGAGCGATGCGCACCGAGTAATGCTAGTCTAAAATAAAACAAGTTGAGAAGTTATCTTCGACCAGGCCGTAACTCACATACCCTACACTGCACTGAAAGTACCTTGTCAATAAACGTTAAAAAGACGTTGAAGAGGTTGAATAAGTCGAAGAAAAATGTGAAATGTTAGAAAGGTTAACAGAGGTTGAAAAATGTTGAAAATGTCGAAAATGTATGCAATATGTTGAAAAAAGTTGAGAGAGGTTGAAAAACTCTAAAAAAAAGTAAAAGTTTGAAAAAATTTGAAACTATTCAAAATTGGTGAAAAAGTCGAAAAAATAAAGAAACTTATGAAGAAAGTTGAAAGAGGTTGAAAAAGTCGAACAAATATATTGGAAAAAGTTAAAGGGTTGAAACGTCCAAAAATATGGAAAATGTCGAAAAAAATCGAATAGAAATGAATAATTTGAAATATGCCACGCCCACTTCTCCAATTCCGCCCAATTTCGGTTCAATGTTTGTTTGTATGTACAGGGTAATCTCTGGAACTACGGAACCGATTCCAAAAATTTTTCTACTAATAGAAAGCTACACTATTCCTGAGTAACATGGGCTATATTTTTTTTTTGATAAAAGCAAGGGGCGTGGCACTTTACATGCAATTAAAACCTTTAACTCGCTATATCTTGGTTCATATAATAGCAAGAGTCTTAAAATTCGGTGTCAGGATGCACATAACCTATGTTAAGCACTTCACAAATTATGAACGGGACTAGACACCAGGGGCGTGGTGGCTATAGGACTTTAATTTAGGATGCCCCTCATACGCAATTATTTTTAAAATAGCATTTTTACAAAGACCACTTTATCGGTTCACATGGAATTTGCACCACCTGTCTCTTATATGAAGACGCATAGATAAGACGATGAAACTTTTATTTAGGGTGCATATTTAGGGTGGCCCTCATACACAAATATTTAAAAAATAGCGATTTCTCAAAGACAGGTGAATCGATTCTCATGAAACTTACTCAGTATGGCTTTTATATTAAGAAGTACAGATAAGAACATAAAAATTTTATTTAGGGTGCATGCTTAGGGTGGCCCTCATACAAATATATTTTTAAATATAATTTTCACGAAGAAAGGTTAATCGATTCACATCGAATTTACACCACGTATTTTTTATGTTAAGAAGCATAGCTTAGGCTACAAAACTTTTATTTAGGGTGGCCCTCACACAAAAATATTTTTTAAATATCATTTTCTCGAAGACCGTTAAATTGATTCTTATGGAACTTACACCACATGGATTTTATGCAAAGAGACACAGATTAGATTGTAAAAATTTTATTTAGGGTGTATACTTAGGGTGGCACTCATACAAAAATTTTTTAAATATCATTTTCACAAAGACTGGTTAGTTGATTCACACCGAATTTACACCACGTAGCTCTGATGTTAAGAGGAATAGTTAAGGCTACAAAACTTTAATTTAGGGTGACCCTCATACACAAATATTTTTAAAATATAAGTTCCACAAAGACCGCTAAGTCGATTCACACCGAAATTACACCACGTAACTTTTATATTTAGAGGCGCAGCTTAGGCTACAAAATTCAGGGTGGCCCTTATACAAAAATATTTTTAAATTTCATTTTCTCAAAGACCGCTTAATCGATTATCATAAAACTTACACCACGTGGCTTTTATATTAAGAGGCACAGCTTGGTCTTTAAAGAAATATTTAGGGTGCATTCTTAGGGTGGCCCTCATACAAATGTATTTTTTAAATAGAGTTTTCAGGAAGACCGCACATCGAATTTACAACACGTTGTCCTAAGTCAATTTTTTTTTGAATGTTCATATGGTTTGGCGAAGGTTCTTAGCATAGTTGGGTTTGGAAAAAAATTAGCGATGACCGTCACCAAAATCAAATTCATCATAACTCATCGGCTGTTTGACGCAGGTGAAAGAGACTTGGTAGATATATAAAAGATAAGTAAAAAAATAAATTTCAATACCAAAATGGGCATTGCCACATCCCCATTTGCAAAAACTGAAAACCTTACCTATGTCTATACTATTATACAACGAGGTAAAACTTGTTTGTTTGTATGTAGAGGTTAATCACTGGAACTACTGAAACCGAAGGCTATATGAATTTTATTTTGATAAAAGCAAGGGGCGTGACACTTTTCACTTCTGATGTAATTAATAATAAAATTACTATTTCTTAAAATAAAAAGTTTTTATAATAATTTAAGTATTTGAAGGAAATATCTCCAGGTAAGAAACTTTAAGATCCACGTGGGCTACGCCGCGGGCTACAGCTAGTAAATTATATCCTCAAATAAAATTTTAGCAATATAGCTTGTTTAGTTTGCGATATATGCCGCAGTTAAATTTAAAATTTAGGGCGGTGACACACCCACTGGTACAATCCAGCCCGGTTTTGATCCAGAAATAGATTTTCATAAGCAAACCAATAAAACCAAATTTTAGTATGATTGCTCACATGTTTCGATAAATATGCCACTTACCGCATTTTATTTGTAAGGAAGGTGCCACGCCCACTGATGCAATCCTGTCAAAATTGATTTATTTTTAAAGTTTATAGTAACTGCCATCTATACACCAAAATTTATGAAGATTACTCTCATAGCACACTATCTATAACAATAAACGTTTTTTGCTTATATGGGAGGTGCCACTCCCTCAGGTTCTATTGGACCAAATTTTTGTAATAAGAGACCTTTTAGCAAGTATATCTACCTCATTAAATTTCATAACGATTACGTCATTAGCTCTCTTAATATAACGCTTATAAATATTGCGGGCTAAGCCACGCCCTTCAAAGAATTTTCTCAGTAAAGTGGCTGAGCTTGTATTGATGGCTGCTTTTAGCGGCATCAGCTGCTAAATTTTTATAAAAATGGTTTAATCCAATTTTGAGATACACGGAATCAAAATTTTTAACAGTTGAAAAGTGACACGCCCACTTTTTGGATTCCGCCCACTTTTATCACAATTTAAGATATATTTGATATGTATCCGTTTACCAAATTTCATCACAATATCTTGAACGGCTTACAAGATATGGCAGTATAAATGATAAAGTTTAGGGCTGTGCCACGCCCCCGTACGATCCTTTGGAACAGTGAACGAAGTCAGGTTAGTCGATTCATACCACATTTACACCACGTAGCTCTTATATTAATAGGCAAAGCTTAGGCTACAAAACTTTTATTTAGGGTTGCCCTCATACAAAAATATTTTTTTTAATATCATTTTCTCGAAGACCGCTTAATCAATTCTCATGGAATTTACACCAAGTGGTTTTTATGTTAAGAGGCACGGCTTAGGTTGTAAAAATTTTATTTTGGGTGCATACTAAGGGTAGTCCTCATACATAAGTATTTTTTAATAGAATTTTCACGCAGACTGCACATCGAATATACACCACGGTTGATGTGAAGCGATGCGCACAGGGTAATGCTAGTATTATATATTTTTAAGTCTCTGTATTATTGAAACTTACAATTTTCTTTATACTGAATAACCTGGAACGGCATAATGTAAATTAGCAAACTCACTTTAATCTTAAACAAATTTTTCTTCGCAAATGACAATGAAAATACCCTTGCACGCAGTGTTGCCAGGTAACTAGCCAGAAATAATGCTGTTTTTTGTTTTCAATGACTTATATTAAAACTGATACATGCAGTTATAGCATTTTCAGTACTTTTGTGTTCTTTTCAGTACCATGGTAGCAGGAATTCGAAATGACAGTTTTCTTCTTTATTTTTAGGGCTACCTTTTCTGTCAAAATCCGCTAAGAGAAGGCATCGATATTCCTAAATTACATACTGTTGGTTAAACCGCGCGTTGTCAAATTTTTTTTATATTTTTCTGTTTTGTTTTGTTGCAATGGTGCAACTTTTCACGCTTGTATAATTTAAGTTTTTGAATGAAACAGGGCAGCACTTGCGAATAACTGAATTGCACAACAGCGTTTTTATATATAAGAAATTAGAAACACTATTTTTTCTCTTGCAGTAGTAAAGTTTAGTAGAAGAAGAGTCGGTAATATCATTTGTTGGTTATGTTTTCCAACTGGTGCATGAATTTTTGTTTTTCAATTTGCTATTGTACTATTTTGTTCGATGCGCTAAGTCTGCATTGAGTGTCACTTTGCGTGATTTTGTTGTGCAGTTCGACAGAATTTTTTTGAACACAAGTAACTTTTGAATTAATCTGAATTCGTTTTAACACAAACAATAATCCGTATAAATTAGATCTCAATATCATATTGACAATATGAAAATAATGATATTCTTTTAAATGGAATATTGTGTTACAAACTGCATATTTATAATACGCTTGGCAACACTGCTTGCATATGGATTGAAAATTTTCTGCATTTTATTAGCTATGTTTTGAAATGTTTAGGCCAATTAAACTCCAAGAAAAAGCTGCAGCGCTCTCGCTGTTAAATTCATATTTTTTGGCTAAATTTTAGAGATTGATGCTTCGATGCAATTCACTTATCGAACTCTGAAGACGCCATCACATGTGAATTGTGCAAAAATTATTCGAATAAGGAAATTTTTTCGAACAATCATAAACGCCCAACACTGATTGTATTTCAATGCTTTTTATATAAATAATTTTGCAAAATGAAAGTGTTGTATTATTGCGAGAAGGTTAATGTGCATTCTAATAAATTTTTCGAAATAATTTTTTTTTTTTTTACTGTAGAAAAATTTATAAATATAAAGAAATTTTGAGGCGCATTATGTATTTAAAAGTTTCAGAAGAAACTAGTCGAAAAATTTTTATTCGCACACAGTTTTTAGCTCTGGCAGATTGCTTTTGATTGAAATTTATGTAATTGATATTACATACATGTATTAAAACATTCTCATATTTTTAAAGAATATAAAAGAGACGTAGTTAATTCGTTGAAATAAATGCCAATAAATATCACAATCGTAAATACTTGCTATACATATTTACATAATTAACAAATACAATCATAACAACACCAATACATTTTTTTAAAGCGTCTTTATTGCTTGGAATGGCAAAAATTAGCGCTTTAATTACACTTCTAAAACATTTTGATAACTAAATTATTGCACCTTTTGTAAAAAATATACATTTCCTTCTGTAAAGATATGTGAAATGCTAAGTTCTGATTCCCAAAAGCGCTATATGACAGTGCATTCCTAGTAGCAAGAAAAGCAATGCAGCAATGGTTCTTGCTAGAAATGCGCTGTATCAGCCAAAAACTTGCAACGTGTGCTACCTGGGAATCGGATAATTTTGTTTTTGTTGGAAAGGTGGTAAAGGGAAGGAAGTAGCGACAAGTATACTTTTTTTTTCAATAGTAGGCGATGCCACGCCCCTAACGGAAAAAAACATTTCCACGGCTAAACTAATGGACCGATTTTGATGAAATTTTTCTTAAAGATAGATCGAAACCTAAGAAAGATTATTAGAAACTCTGTTTCCTTAAAGCAGGCGTGGCATTGCTCCAAATGGGTAACAACGATATCACGGCTACTGCACCGATTTTGGTGAAATTTGGTTGTAGATAGATTAAGACTTAGTAAAAATATTTTTTTTAAGTGGGCGGTGCCACGTCTTTCACAGGAAAAACGTTTTAATAGCAAAAAGACAAGTTTTATATTTTTTTGAGAAAAATATCTACTCCTTCCTCTGTTCTTTGTTAAAATTGACCTCACTAATTGATTTGATAAATATAAACATTAAATTTGTTTTTTTAATTACTGTATATATCTTAAATATTATTATTTATATAAATATTAAAGTAGTTTTGAAAAATTACCCAAGTGAACATAGACGGAAAAATATGTCCCGTTCGAATGTCCCTTGTAAGAAAAAAAGTAAATAAGATTTTTCAATCAAACACAATCTATTAAAAAGATACATTATTCCATAACATTTTAAAATTAGTCGCATTAAAAAATGTTGCCAGGTTTCGCTGACTTCTGCTTTTCTATAGATGGCCATGAGAAATACTTCCGTTTTTTTGTCCCGTTCGAATGGCTTTTTAACTGCCTCTATCTTGGAACCAGTACTACGTCTGGCATCAACTTTACCGCTCAATATAGTGCTATCAAAGGGCTATTTCTTAAAGTAACAGAAAAAAATAAAAGTGTTTTACTTTGACTTTTATTCCACTTTAAAAAAAAACTTCCGTCCCGTTCAACATGAGAGAAATGCCCATATGTATATTAATTTAAGCATTTTTGACATTTGAACGCCGACGCACAAGTCCCAATTCAAACGACAGCGAATTTGTGCATCGACGTACTACACCGAAGTAAAAATGCCGAACTACTAGTACGACGAATCTCGCATTCACACAACAAAAAACTACTGCAAAGTCATACGCCGGCGCTCAAGTTCGGTGTGTAGGAATAGCTCAGCTGGTGCAATGCGCAACGTATTATTATGCTTATGCAAATAAAAATGTCGTTGTTATTAACTAGGTGGCAACGTGCGTACGACGAAACAGCTGATGTTTATTTGGACAGCATTGTAATTGTCTTATTCAATTTATTAGTGAGTGATTTTTGTTAAGTATTAATTGTTCAACTTTCAATTTCGTGTTGTTTCTTAAGGCCCAACTAAACCATGCATCGCCTGGCGTAACCTACTGTCAAATTTGAACGAAAAGCCTGTCAGATGCTTAAGAAACTCAGAGAAGATTTTTTAGTGGCTATGTTGTACTTCGTTGAACTTAAGAAGCGATGTAGCCATAGTTGGCAAGCGTGTGAAATATTCCCACAATTGTATAAATTTTATTTCTTATATTTATTAAATAAATTGAATTCATTCACAAAATGTTATTCAATGACATAAATTTAGATACTTAAAGCAATAAATATGTAATCCAGACATTGTTTTTACTAATTTTATGAAAAAAATTAGAAAACAAAATTGCTCATTTTGTACTATGCGTGTAGATTGTGGGGAAAAGTATTGGCAAATGCAGCGCGTGGCATCACTGAATTGTCAATCAAATTGTTGTATGTATTGTGTGTGTGTACAATAAAATGCATATTTCTGCAACTGCACTCCAAGCCCTTTCCTTTACATTTCGATAACAATAAAATGCGTCTATTTTACTGTTTAATTATCTTCTTTTTCACATTTTCTATTAATTTCAAAATAAATGGATTTTTGACTTCTAGCTCCATTGCAAAAATTTTTTCTTTTGTATACAATGCATAAACAGCTGATTCCGTACAGAAAGTGCGTTCAGTATCGCTCTTTCCTTAAGGAAATGACATTTGTGGAAATTGAACGAAACTTTTTGTCAAGTACGTTGTAGTTTTGATATACGATTTGTGTGTATTCGCACACTTGCATAAGTTGACTGCAGTCAAAGCGTGCCTGGTTTAGTTGGCCCTTTAAATGTGTTTTTGGAACAGGTTTACTTTAGCTGACACTGTCCAATTTTATTAATCTTTTTTTTTTGTAAAAGGGGGTTAAAAACAAAAAAATATAAAATTATCAAAAAAAGTCGCTCGGATATAGTATCGGAGATTTAGACATTGGAAATTCCGGATATAGCCCTGAATGGAAAATAGGAAATATGGATATGAGAAGGATAATTTAACGGCCTACAATAATGGTTCCTAAAGTTTCGAAATTCGACCTATAATTTTGGAGATATTACGAATTTTCTGAAAGTTTGACCAATTTTTTTTTTGAAAAACATTTTTTCCAAAAAATGTGTTAATGACCTAAAACTTTTTTAACATGATAATAAAGCTTACTTTATTCGCTTTAAAAGAATTTACATCCTTTTTAAAGAAAAACAAAAAAATTTATTCAATGCATTCTTATGAAAACTATGTTTTTGTGGACAAAAACAATGGAAAACAGCAACAAAAACGATTAGTACACCTACAATTATAAAACGATTCTCATTATAAAATAATGATGTTATCATATAAATTAAAATTTTTTTAAAATGTGAGGTTATGTTGAAAGAAAGGAGCGCCGCAGGTGAAAAATTTTTAAGTTTTACAATGCAAATGGTCTTATAATAGTAATTGTTTTTGTTGGTTTTATATTAATTTTTGTCCATAAATAGAGACTTTTCATAAGAATTTCGAGGAAAGTTATTGGTGTGGTTGCATCTTTACTGGCTGTTGTGAAAGAAAATCTCCACTCGAATGAATTGGATAAAGAGATGCATGATGAATGCTACGTTTTCAAAATATATCAGAATTTTGCAACTTTTTCAATATAATTTCGATGTTTTCAAAATTTCTCAACCTACATTTATCAAATGTTTCAACATTCTTCGACTTTATCAATATTTTTTGACTCCTTCAACATTTTTCAACACATTCAAAATTTATCAACTTTTACAATATAGTACCAGCAGACCGAGCATAGTTCGGTTTTACATTTTGAGGTTAAAAAAACGAAAAAATATGCAAAATATTGAAAAAATATGGAAAATATATAAAGATTTGACAGAGGTTGAAAAAATTTAAAAAGCTGAAAAATGTTGGAAAGTGTGAGAAATGCTATGTTGGAAAGTCGATAAAATATGGAAAAAGTTGAAGAGGTTGAAAAATGTTGAAACAGTTGAAAATCCCGAAAAAATTGAATGAGGTTGAAAAAGTCGTAAAAATATAGAAAATGTTTAAAAAAGTTGAAAGAAATTGAAACAGTTGAATATGGCTAATAAAGTCGATAAAATATGGAAAGTGTTGAAAAATGTTAAAGGTGGTTAAATATGTCGAAAAATAAACATTGTAAAATGTTGAAAATGTCGAAAATATTTGAAATAAAAAAATAGTGAATAAGGTTGAAAAGCCGAAATAAATTGAAAAAGTCGAACAAAATGTAAATGTTAAAAAAAGTTGAAACAGGTTGAAAGAGGCCAAAAACTCAATAAAATATCAAAAGGACGAAAAAATTGAGTAAGGTTGAAAGATGTTGAAAAGTTGAATGAAAAATGCTGATAACGGAAAATATTGAAATAAAGTTCTAAACAGAATTGGAACGAGCGATGCATAGTGGTGGTATCTGGCATTTCTCGTTGCAAAAATCATAACTTCTGAACGAATTGAGATATCTTTATGATTTTTTTTGTTATGGACAGAAAAATAATACAGCTCTTACTGCACAACATTTTATTTGAATTGGCCATAGGAATCCTATGGTATTCATGGTCGAAGTTAGACTTTCTAATAGATGTACAAATTATGAATACGAAGTTCTCCATATGAGTGTATTTTTAGAAAAAAATTATTAAAACCATGAATTATGATAAATTTATGGTTGCTGAGAACAAATCCATAGTTCATTAAAATTTTTAAAGTTCAAAATTTTTTTCTACACTAAAAAAAAACTCTCAAAACTTTAAAAACACCGGAAATGCAAATCTTATAATCTTCTAAACGAATTGAGGTATCTCAATATTTTTTTTTCTATAGACTAAAAAATAAAACATTTCTAACATTTCAAATTTTCATTTAAATAGACGTACAGGACGCTAAGGAATTAGTTTTTGAAGGTAATAGGGTTTCTGAAGTGTAAAAATCTAAATTCAGTACGAATTTATTTATTAGAAAAAAAAATTATTATAACATCCAGTTTTATATGCGTACCTACAATAAAAAAAAACGTATAGGCGCATATTCATAGTCGTTTTTCTAAGTTGAAACCATCTAAACTTTAACCAAACTCAAACCAAATTTGGGTATGAATAAAAATTGTTTTCTATTCGTAGTCGATTTTTTAGTATTGAGTAACTGGCATAAGCTAATGAATTCCCCACACAAAAGCTTTCGTGGCAAACTTGCCAAATTTTGACTTTTTAATTTTTAATTAATAATATAACAAAAAGAGTAATAAAAAACTGGAATACACAAGGCAGCGTAGTGAAGTGGTTAGGACTGTGAACTTATAGCCACTCATTTAAGAAAAGTTGACCCCAAAATCGGGTGTCAACTAATGGTTGGGACATGATTCGACAAGGCTACCCTATATATTCTATTTAGGCTCTTCGATATCTATCATTTGGCACAAATTTCAAGATGTTATCTTCATTAATGAAAATTTACCCAAAAAACCGATGAAAACTCATGTTTGGGACAGGATTCAGCAATGCAATCCCATGTAATGTATTTAGGCCTCTTCGAGTTCTATCATTTGGAATACATTTCGAGCTGTTTTGTACTACAGTTTTAATTAGAACAACAAAATTGGTTAAAATTCGGGCATTTTCGGCCATCGGGATAGGCTTTGGCAAGGCAACCCTAGATATTCTATTTAGGCTCATCGAGCTCTATCATTTGGCATACATCTCATCCTGTAATCTTATACACTCGACTTTTCTACAGCCGGCTCTCCTCCTATTACACATAAGTTTGACATTTCTGGTCAAAAAAACTCTGTATCGTATCTTGCTTTAACGTATAAAAAAAATCATGTTTTCTCGTATTATTTTTTGATACCATCGCTATCGGCCCAGTTCTGCTTAGACATTTAGTTGTAAGAGGTTTATCCACCTGCGTCAAATGTATTAAAAATGTTGGTTTTTTTCTCACGTTTCGACGTGGCAGCGATCATTTTTTCATTGCAGCTTTCTGTTGCTCGTACCTTTAATATACATACATATGTATGTATCAAGACTCATTCATCTGCGTTAAATAGTTGGTTTTCTAAACCAAACTTTGCAAAAACCTTCCACAGACCATAAAAATCATTTAGAGAAACGATTTTCGGTTTTCACATTTGGGAGTTGTGACATCGCCCATTTTTTTTTATTGAAACTTACATTTGCTCGTATCTTTTATATCTCATTTATCTGCGACAAATAGTCGATGAGATATGATGAATTTGATTTTGTTTTTATATGGGTGGGGTGTCATCGCCAATTTTTTCCAAACCAAACTATGCTAAGAACCTTCCTAAGACCATATGAAACATTTAAAAAAATTATAACCTAAAGATTTTTTTTTAACAATAATTTCTTATGAGCTCTTCTGAACTTATGCCGTATGTAGCCAAGGCTGGAGGAAAAGGCAAAGAGTTTTGGATGGAGTCGTACTTCTTTTATTTTCTTTGGAAAATGTCTTTCTTCTCAACGTTTTCGAATTGAAACTGTTAAGAAAAAGTCCTTGTTTTTGATTTTTTTGGAATGAGAAAAAAGTGATAACTTTGTAAATTAAAGAAATTTTTAGAAATGTCGGTTTAATCCATACATAAACTATAGTGTAAGCCAAAATACTTCGTAGTGTGTGCAAATGCCTGATATTTTGCCTACGCCCCTAAGTAGGGCCTTGTATGCAGCAGCGGTTTTTCCTTTAAATGCAGCCAACTTGTATTCTTATTTCGTTTCAACGGGTTTATACCATTATTTCTTTTTTCAATATGGCAAAATTTCTTAAATTGATGAAAATACGAATTGCTTAATTAAAAATAAAAATGGTTAGGGGGTAGCTCAAAGGACATAAGCGCAGACGGAAGTGTATGTGTGTTGTTCATTCCTGGAAATGTACAGCGGCCATAAGGCACTCGAACGCCAATGACAAGGGGAACAGATACGTAGGAGTGAATGTTTGAAGGGTTTCAGGAGGCGTTATGTTGATGGCAGAAAGAAAAAAAGCTTTTTTTTTTGCGAATAACGTATAGGCTGCAACAACAACAAACTCTTCAAAAAAAAAAAACAAGAAATAAAAACGAAAAACAAATTTCAGAAAATTGAAGTGACAAAATATGCAAAAAAATAAACCAGCATATTAAAAAAATGGAAAATCAGTGTGCGGATGTAGTCGTGATGCACGGTGACAAATTTATGGTAAAACAACAGAGTTTGGTTTTTACGAGGAACTTGCTTATCAGGAATATAAGTTAATCCTAACCTAATGCCAATCTAATATTTACCTGACCCTAACTTAATCCAAACGGTAACTTAACTTTAACCTTACGTTTACTCTAACTTAATGCTAACCTGACCCTATCTTAGCCCAACCTAATCTAAAAATGTTAAAGAATTTGTAAAAGGGGGTACACACTAGCGATTATGTTCGTCAGTCAAAAATTCATCAGTCAAAAAAAAAATGTGCCCGCTGATTTACACTCAACCACAAAAAATTTTGTGGTCACACACGCTAACAAGAGAAATTTGAGCAAAACTGACGAACATGATCGCTAGTGTTTACCGCGTTTAAAAAAACTCTTGCTGTTGACGGTTCCCAGTCCGTATTAGAGCTCTGAGTAAGCGCGTTTGGAACTGCCATCAAGTTACTTGCCACAATTGCAAATCTACAAAGTTTCTATGTACGCAAATCAGAATTCAAATCAAAACAAATAAATGAAAAACAAAGCAAGGGCAGTGAGCGATGCAACTGCAAATGAAATGTTCTACAAGTTCAAGCGAAAGAATGAGGGCAAGTCGTACGCTTTCATGCTTCCTTTTACTCTTAATTCGTATTTTGTATGTTGAGAAGGACTTATATCCAAATTATGGGTGTCGTATGACATAATGTAATGAGCTACAGTTTTGGAGATGTGATGATTTTTCTGAAATATTTACTAATATTTTTTCAAAAAACTTATTTTTTCAATAAATGTGTTAAAAACTCATATTTTTTTAAAATTCTCAAAAGCTTAGTTCTTTTGCTTTAAGATGATATATTGTCTTTACTAAATATTTGCGCACTTTACCTTTTTTTTAACGGAAAACCAGAGAATTTGTTCAAAATGTCAACTCCAAGAATTTATGTAGAAATAAAAAAAAAAAAAACCGGCGTCAATGTGCGCTTTGTTGTTTGCTTCTTTTTTTTTTCCTAAGGAAAACGACATTTTTGTTGAGCTGAACAACGTTTGCAGTGGACTAGAAGCAAACGTAGCGAAAGGCTAGGGCTACCAGATGACCTGCCTACAAAAGAAGTGTATGCCAAAAAATTCCAATTTTGGAATGAAAACCAAAAATTTTTTTAGTCCCATAAAAATATTTTTGATGAGCAAAACAAAAAAAAAAAACAAAAGTTCCTCGTTTCTTACGAAAAACCCCAGCTAAATTAAAAAAATATTTGCAATAAATTTTATTTAACAATGCAAACATCGAATGTAGCAAAACCATCCAAAGTAGTGCATTTCAAGTGAAAAGTAGCAAAGCCTTGCAAAAGTAGCACATTTGATACTAAAGTATGCCATCTGGTAGCCCTACTAAAGGCCCAATTAAACCATGCATCGCCTAGCGTAACCTACTGTCATATGTGAACGAAAAGCCTGTCAGATGCTTAAGAAACTCAGAGTAGACTTTTTAGTGGCTATGTTGTACTTCCTTGAACTTAAGAAGCGATGCATCCATTGTTGCAAGCGTATGAAATATTCCCACAATTGCATAAATTCTTCTTATATTTCCTAAATAAATTCAATTCATTCTCAAATGTTATTCAATGACATTAATTTAGATACTTAAAGCAATAAATATGCAATCCAGATATTGTTTTTACTCATTTTAAGAAAAAAATAAGAAAACAAAATTGCTCATTTTGTACTATGCGTGTAGATTGTGGGGAAAAGTATTGGCAAAAGCAAAGCGTGGCATCACTGGATTGTCAAACAAATTGTTGTATGTATTGTGTGTGTGTACAATAAAATGCATATTTCTGCAACTGCACTCCAAGCCCTTTCCTTTACATTTCGATTACAATAAAATGCATCAATTATACTGTATAAACCTCTTTTTTTTCCACATTTCCTATTAATTTCAAAATAAATGGATTTTTGACTTCTAGCTCCATTGCAAACATATTTTCTTTTATGTATACAATGCATAGACAGCTGATTCCGTACAGAAAGTGCGTTCAGTTTCGTTCTTTCCTTAAGGAAATGACATTTGTGGAAATTGAACGAAACTTTTTGTTAAGTACTTTGTAGTTTTAATATGCGATTAGTGTGTATTCGCACACTTGCATAAGTTGACTGCAGTCAAAGCGTGCATGGTATAGTTGGCCCTTAAACCTTGCAGTCAACTTATGCAAGTGTGCGAATACACACAAATCGTATATCAAAACAGTTCTTCGCTGAATTCGAAAAAAAAAAATTTATCGAATCAATTCCCTTCACGCTTCTCACCAAAATGCTTTCTAAATATAACTTTCCTAAAATTCTTGAGGCTCGTCAAATTTTTTTTTTTTTGAACTCAGCGAAGAATTTTACATAATAATAAGTGGGTTGGGTTTTCCCACCAAAACCTTTTTTTTTTCTTGACCTGCGTAATCAAAAATGTTGAGCTTATAGTAATTTCTAATAATTTCAAGAAGCTTATAAGCTTTGGAAATTCTAAAATCTGCTAAATAAAATTTT
Source organism: Tricholauxania praeusta (assembly GCA_949775025.1). Lineage (NCBI taxonomy): Eukaryota > Metazoa > Arthropoda > Insecta > Diptera > Lauxaniidae > Tricholauxania > Tricholauxania praeusta. The sequence continues at coordinate 14,681,521 of OX459032.1, forward strand.
TCAGTGTAAGCCCACTCATGCTCACTCATACTCACACATTTGTGGTAGTATTTCTTTGCCGACCCCTGCCGTAGATGCAGCATAGCTTCAATTACAGCTGTGGGTGTAGTGAATACTGAGTTTTAATACAAATTGTAAGATAGTTTTTTTTTTTTTTTGTCCAAATAAAGCATTCCAACAAAACCTACATCTAACCTACTCCTACATCTGCTCTGAGTTTAAGTTAAATTTCTGTATATTTTTTAGCACATTTGCTTAAAAATGTGAAAAAAATTATCGCAAGTAAATCCTCGCACCATGAAATTATTCCAATCAATTCATTAAAAAAAACTAGAAATTTTTAATTTTTAATTCTGTATAAAAAAAAAATGTCTTAACTACTGCAACTAAAATGTCGCTGTGCTATTATTTTACTTTAGGAAATAAAAAAAAAAATTTCCACTGCTTCTTCTCTTTGTTGCTTTTGTTTTTTTTCCATTGTTACACTCTCAGTTTTACAATCTGTGCCTATTTTATCCGCGGTATGCCATGCAAATTGCAAGAGTTACTACTTCATGGCGTTTTTAATTTAAGCTGCATTATCTTCTCTTTCTCACACCCATCACAAAAAAATAAACTTCACTGATCCTATAGCTTTAACTGATTTTGCATCACCCTATGTTATCTGCTGGTTGTTTTACGCCTCCTTTTAATTTACAAATTTTCTATTTAGCCAGTCAACATTTTTAAATGCGCCTAAGAGCTGTCTACAAATATCAGATTTTTTGTCTTATCTGATTTGTGAGAAAGCCTAGAAGATGTTTTCGTTTTGTTGTTTTCACGTTTTGCATTTAAGCCGCGCGCAATTTTTTCTTAGAGTTGCCAGCATAAAGTTTCCACATCTCATATTTATAATCTTAATATCAAAAAAAAAAAGTTGACAAAATTGAAGAAATCAGAAGAAAAAATCAGCTTCAAGAGCACTTTATGAGCACAAAAGCATTATTATCGTCAGCCTTGTGGCGCAGTGGTAATGTACTGTGCTCACAACCTAAAGGTCACGGGTTCGATTCCCGGTTCAGGCATGGTAATGCACTTTCCATATTTCCTTTCTTTCCAATTATCTCCTTCTCCTCTCCTTAATTTTCTGCGCTATACCTTGGCACTTGTGGTAGTCCAGCAAGTACTAAATAAAATTATAAGAAAAAACTAGAGTAATTCAATGTAAGTTTTCATCTTGAACGTTTGAAGCTCAATTTATTTTAGCATCGCTTGCACTTCTGACGGTAAATCTCTTTCTTAATTTTTTATTTTGTTAGAAACGCATAAGATACTTATTTTAGGGTCTGACATTATTAAAAATTTTTTAAAAATATCCGTCAAATTTTCGATTCTTAAACTACTGCTAGATTCAGATCATATTCATATTTGTATTGATCTGGATGTGAATATTTAGATGTCATCACGACAGCAAGTAAGGATAAAAGCTTATCTCTAACCGATAGGTTAGCTTTAATGTGTTAATAAGTTGGTCGGATAGTTATTAAAAAAGCTAGGTAAGCTTTAAATTGATTAAAAAAAAAATGTACCTACCAAAAATTTGTTTTTTTCATAAATAAGGCGACATCTTAAAATTGATACATCTTAAATTCCTGCAAACTCCTGCAGCTGACTTTGATACCATCATTTAGGTAAATGATTCTACTAATCAGTACTGAGAAAACTTAGTGGATCCATGTGGAACCAAAAAAGTTCTAGTCCATAAAAATTTTTTTTTTTTTTAAAAATCTCAAAAAATGACACCTAACTTTATTTACCCATATCTGCGTTAATAAGTACAATTAAAATAAAATTTTAACAACAAATCAATTATGGGAATATTTTTATTCCACCCTTAAGAAATGGTAAGATTCCATTGAAAAATGTCGATTCTACTGACATCTACATAAAGCTTTGATAATGATACTTTTTATTAAAAAAATAACTTCATTAGAAGCTCAACTTTAGATGGCTGTTTTGCAAAGGCTCTTCTATCAAATGAGTTGCAAAATTGCTTTTCGACATGCTGGATGTGTATCTAAATTACAAAAAGTGAAAAAATAAATTTATCCCTGCAACTTTTGAAATACCTCCAATGCGCGTGTTTTGACTATGTTTTTCCCAATGTGCGACGTTGGTGAAGGGAATCAAACGAGGAGACGACAGCTTCATCACATTTAAGCCCCGGCCCAAATATGTGAATTTTACTGTGATTTGGGTCTAATATACATACAGTCTGTCAAGTAATTGTTGGCAAAATAAATTATGCAATACAATTTTCACTTTAATATTGAATTAAAAAAAGAAATACATATTTTTTTTGTAATATTTTTTTTTTGATTAAATTTTTTTGCTAATTCTGCATTAGAAAACAATAAAAAAAATTTTAACAAAAACAAAAAAAAAAATTATGGAGCATAAATAAAAACAATAGCCATTTGATGGTGTCAAATAATTCTTTGCAAAATGCAAGAAACATGTGAAGAAACTAAAAAACTTTAATACCCACTCTAAAGTGTAGAAAGTTGTTCGTTATGGTATGGGGATACATACTCGTATCATGGGAAGGCGTTGGTGACTCGAAAGTTTTTACCGATATCATGACGAAGAAGTGATGCTGGAACATTCTTCAAGACGAATTAAAAGAAGTACTCAGAATTTCAACTTTTCTGGCAATCAAAATGGCCGAAAAGTAAAGATACAAATCGTATCAGGACAATAAATCAAATCACTCTTTTGCAGGTCCTGGGGGCTATATAATTGCAGAATAGTGATGTGTATATCAGCCCAAGACCCCGATATGATGAACCCACTTGAAAACAAATGGACACACTTGATAAAAAAATTCCAAAACGTGCTGTCAACAAAAAAAAAAGCTTTTAATAAAAGTTATTAAGAAGGAGTGGACAAAAAGATACCGGAAGGACATGATTCACAAAAGCTTATTGCGTCTATTCCAAGAAGGCTATAAGCCGTGATTGATGTTCTTGGTGGAAACAGCAAGCATTGAGCCGTTTTTTTTTTTAGTTTCTTCACATGTTTCTTGCATTTTGCAAATAATTATTTGACACCATCAAATGGCTATTGTTTTTATTTATGCTCCATAAACGTTTCTTTTTGTTTTTGTTAAAAACTTTTTTATTGTTTTCTAATGCAGAACTAGCAAAAAATTTAATAAAAAAAATTTTACAAAAAAAATATGTATTTCTTTTTTTAATTCAATATTAAAGTGAAAATTGTATTGCATAATTTATTTTGCCAACAATTACTTGACAGACTGTAAGCGAAATAGACAGTCTGCAAATAAACTGGAGTGAAGTATTTCTTACACCGTTTCAGAAAACCGATGCACTTAGCCGCTTCTTTCGACACACCGTACACAAGATCTGCCCATCTCAGTTCCGGCTGAACCGATAAGTCAAGAGTTGTTGAGCTCGTAATATCTAAGCCAGCCATAATAAGGGAAGAAGTGGAGTAATCCATTCGTCTGTGAGACAACCGACAGCACTGGGTTCTAATAGCATTAAAATCGGCTTGGTTAGCATGACCCTACTCGGAGATTGTACCAAGATCGTAAGAGAGTATGTCATTCATATGCCGCCTTTTGCTCACAACCTCCACAAAGCTTGGGCGCTTTTTGAAGGAATAAGAATGATAAATGTTGCTATCGACGATAACAGAAGGTCATCGATAAAAACCAAGAAAAGAGTCAGAGATAGGACAGAGCCGTGGGAACCTCCAGCATTAATGAAGTGTTTCTTGGAAGTGAAACCGTCTACCAAAACATGAATAGAGCGATCACTGCAGAAGCTCGTAATCTAACGAGCAATGGAATTACCAACACCATAAGCAATTATTTTTGATACGAGGGCGCGATGCCACACTCGATCAAATGTCTATAAAATATCCAAAACGACAACCATACTTCCATCGCAAAGGTGAGCACACTCGTTCCATTTCTCGGTGAGGAGTGGCATAAGGGCTCCAGTAGAGCGAGACCTGCGGAAGCCATATTGGCAAACACTAAGTAATTGGTTGCGCTCCAGATAGCTCACGAAGTTCGGACTCACTGGATAGGGAATTGAGGGATTTTTAGACCATATGGATAATTGATTAGTTCTAACCCTAGCACTCCTACATACTCAATTAAACATATTTTTTTTTTAATTTTTAAGATGACATTGCGTTGCCTGCTGGTTTTCAAGCAGTTTATAACTTCAACAGTACTTACCTATTTGCTGACTTGGTTGCCAGTACTTCTCAAACGTTTTAATTTTGTCATACCCATCCATTCATCACTAGCAGCGTGATTAAAAAAAAAAAATTTTGATTGTTGTACTTTCAAGCAACACGCTGATGACAGTCGAGGTCAATTCCGCCTTAATTTACGCTGCCATGCCTCGGCTGTAGCCTTTAGGCTGTGGGCTGAAACATGGTGTCATCGTTTTATCTAAAACTTACACTTCTAAGGCAAAATGGTCACAGTGCCGTTCCTTATTCTTTTTTAAATTTTTTTTGTTACTTTTAAATGGAAACAGTTACATTTTTGTCCCTTAAACGTTTTTTTTTTTTGCCTGTACTTATTATATTCTTCTTTACCGTTGTTTTATGCAAGCTATTCTGCTGATTTATTTTTAACATTTCTGTAAGTGCTTAAAAGTAGTCATAATAGAGTTTGAAACATCAACAAAAACAGCTATTTCAGTTCAGAATCCTCCCACTTTTACTCTAGCTTTCCAAATTTAACAATAAAAAAATATATTTAAATAGTGAAAACATATAAATTACTAGATTTTAGAAATATGGGACAAGAACCAAGTAAAAAAATAAAATGAATAGATATCAAATCAAATTTTTCGAATCGCAAAATATGAACGCACACAAAGACTTCACATTGGCATCATTTATCTGAATTTTGTAATGCGTTTTTGAAAATTGCTTTCACACTGGGATGATTTTGCTAACAATAGATTTCTCTTTGAAGTTACTTGACTCTCTTTGAAGTTACTTGATTCTTTTTATTTGACATTACTTGATTTTTGATGATATTAGCTAATTCCTTTTTGTTTGACAGCAGCTAACTTCTTTTTGTTTGACATTAGCTGCGTCAAAATTATCTATGTATATATTGAACACATTTTATTAAATAAAACTACTCTTTAACGCAAAAATACTTACATATATCACTTTGAAGTTTCATTTAACATTTGCCAATTTTCGCCTACTGTTTATCTCTTTTTCTTTGATTAAAAAGCTGTTTGATTATGAATTATTGAGATAAGTGGGGAAAATTGAACCACCCTGACAATTCATTCACATTAGTACTGCGATTTCGAACTAAATCGAGAAGACTTAAAACATGATTTATTCAAATAGGGTTGGAGCAAGTTGTCAAAATTTCGAAATGCAACACTGGAGCATAGGAAACTTCTTCGTAAGTTGTCAAAAATTATAAAACATTCAAAAAATAAAGAGATAAAATATTTAAATTATATAAAAAATTAACCACCATGAGAGAAAAACTTTCACAGCCAGTGTCTAAAAGTAATTCAATCGTTTCTCTGGACATCAACATTGGCAAAGAATTCTGTAGTATGAAGTATGATAATTGAATTGCGCAGCGATGTGGTTTCTAGAACAGCGGAAAACTTTCGGGTACTTTATACTGACAAACGTGCTATCGGCTAATTTGCAAATCACAACATTACAAAGGCCATAAGATAAAACGCGTTTATGTAGCACAATGTGGTTAACAATGACGGCACCAGTAGAGAGAGCATTTACGGTCCACTTTTTGAAGATAAAAACTATGAATTGCCACACGAGCAAGGTGTCGTCTCATATTCAACTATGGTAAACCACATACGAATAAATCGCAGTTTTTCATCACCTCAGTACCATGTGTCTCATTGGTACTAATGTGGTTATGGGTCAAGTATTACGTGATTTTGGCGCAATTAGTGATAAGCAACAATCATCCAATGAATGCCAACCGGAAAAACAACATTGTAATTGTCGTTTGTTGTCAAATTAAATCCGGTGGTGATTGGGGATAAAACAGAAGATACACTGCCACTGTATCCTCAGGATTGGAAATTTGATTTCATACATTCATGAACGGTAAAATAGTTGCATATTATGACTACCAGCAAAATGGAACACCAAAACTAATGCAGAACTTGCAGATAACACTGATATACGTTCAAAAGATTTCCTCTCATAAGCTAATCAACTTTTTGGGAAAACTTATCGAAGTCAATGGCATCGTTGAACTAAATGAGGATAAAATTAATTTACTCAAAGAATCGCATTGATGAAATCATTTCAAATTTTCGGGGGAAATTTTGCCGTCCAATAGATCGTTATTAATACAATTGGTCTAAAGCAGGGGTCGGCAAAACTAAAAGTGTGATTGCATTGGTGAGAGGAGAGAAGCTGCACCGCAAGAAATTTTTCGCAGAAATCGTTTGCGAAATGAATGTTGCAGCAGAAAGTGAAAAATAAAAAAAGTTTAGAAAAGGTATTCAGATTCTAAAATCTAAGGCGCAATGCATTTTTTGCTTTATGTCGTCATAAGAAAGTAACGAATTGACGACGAAAAGGCATTTGAAATGCGTGATAATGCTTTTTCGTTCTGAATTCGTTCATTTGGCATAGCTGTAAAAAAAATTCTCTATGTGCATAACAGACGATAAAAGCTACATTCGCGCATGGTGTTGCTGTGTCAGTGGTTTTTCGACAACTGAATGAAAGAGCATAAGAATGCGTGTGATATTTGAGCGCACAATTGTGCTATGCGGTGCCGACCACTGGTCTAAAGCTAAGCCATTGGCAATTAAAAGTTAAATCTGAAACAATGGATCTGAATGATATGCGAGCTTTTCATAAAATACTAGTGGTACTCGCCGATTCGCTCAGCCCGTTATATTTCTCTCTTCAAATGTAACAAAAAAAACAATTGAATGAGAATTTTTTCTTTGAAGCCAAATACACCGTTTATAATCGTGGCTGGGCAAAACGTACCGCGCGCCAGTGTTGCCGAATGGATCCATTCGGATCCATTTGGATACTTTTTTCTCTTAAATTTCGATGGACACTTTTTATTTTGCCTTAGTGCAAATTTGGATACTTTTTTACCCAGAAAATATTTATTGTTACAACTTGTTGTCATGGCTCAATATTTTATTGTTAAGAAAATTTTTCTTATCCAACAGGTTGGATAGGTACCAATGCAGCCTAAGTGCACATGGTGATTTTTTCACCTAAATGCTAGCTTTGGTGCACTCTTACTGTTTGACATCTCTCTCTGATTCGTACAATTTTAATTTGACTGGCGCCAGCAGTAGATATAAATTTTGATTTGAACAAATACAAAAAAAGGAGGAAAATAGAAATATAAAACTAAATCAACTGAAGTAAAACAAAAACTGAAAAATCGACAATATAGTTTTTTTTTATAAGCCTTAAGACAATAGGCTACTATAAATGTTTAATAAAATGTGGATTCATAAAAGAAAACGACGAGAAATGATGCTGAAATGTTTGGTCTTCGGAGTCTGAAGAAGAGTTCGTACATATATTTCCAAAATTCAAAAACAAAATAACAATATGTAAGATTAAAGGATTTATTTTTCTTTAAACTTTTTCTTTCTTACTCAAGCGGCCATTTAATAAGAAGTACTCAAACGAAGTTTGTCCCCTTTTAAGAAAAACTCAGAACGTCGTCAAAGTTTTCGTAGGAGTCTAAACTTTGAGTTAGAATTATAAAAGTAGTTTACAGAGTTGCCATATATAATATTTATAATCATTTACATCTTTACAAATACGTTTTTTAAGGCCACAAGTTCCGTGCACCAGCAAAAAACGCAACTGTCGTTATCTTGATCTGTGGTTACTTGATGGCGAAATGGGTATACTCATGGGCATAGAAACGCAAAAAAGCGACTTCCTACTTGCTTTACGAAAAATTTTTGTTTATTATAGGGGATGTTCATATATAACGTAACGCTATTAGGGGGTTCGGTAAATGACAGGAGAAGGGAGGTGTCTTTCGAAAGCGTTACTTGACGATGTTTCTCGCTGTGCCCTCTTTTTTCGGTTTCTGTGTTTTCTATGGCTGAGCTCAGTGGTGTCATTTCACCAAAAGCTTGGGGGGGGGGGGGGGGGGCAAGAGTTTAAATAACACATTGAATCGATGATATTTTGAATTGAATCGATGTAATTAATAACTATGTCAGATCCTTGGGGAATACTAAGATTTCTTGCATCGACTAATATTTCAGTTATACCCTCATCTCTGACGCTGGTGTATCATAATGGAAAGATGACAGTAAAATTGAGACATCTTAAGAAATAGGTACTCGTTGTTTGTACATATGTATACCATTTAACTTGATACTTTTTTTTAGTTATGTGGATACTTGTGGATACATTTTTGGCATTTCGAGGGATACTTTTATTTTTAATGCTGCGGCAACACTGCCGCGCGCGGTACTGCGGCAGAATGAGAATAACTTTTCATATACGTATATAAAGCAGAGAGCGTAAAATTTAATTCAGTTTGCTTTGAAAAGCGAACAAAACACAACTACACATGCATTGAAGAACATTTAAGAGAAACACGCGTGTAGTGGTGCCCAGCTCTGTTTATAATGCAAATGGCTTGTAACGCTTTGGCAAAAAATCTATTTATTCTATATATCTATCTATATATACTAATTTTTTTATTATTTTTTTTAAAGTTAAATATTCTTTTTTATGATCTGTCCCGTCGCAAATGAAAGAACAACAATAACAACACTGAATTCAAAGAGAAGCATAAGCAATGAAAAATAAAATGACAATTTTTGTGTTAGATTTTGAAAAAACTTAATCATAAAAAAATAATATTTATCTGTAAAAATAAAAAAAATAAGTTTGCAATTAGCTTCTCGAGCACAATTATGCTGTTTTAAAAAAAGAAATTATTACAATCGATTCAGCCAAAGCGTTACAAACCATAAGAGCAATTTTATATGAATAGTACAGATTTAAAAAAGCCAGGTTCTTGGTGGTTTCACCAAATGTTTTAATATTAATCTTGCCAGTGTTTACTTTAGCGAACTTATTTGTTAACTTGTGTAGGACGTGCAACGTCCTTTTGTCAATATATATCAACTTTTTATTTTGTGCTTGTCCGAACCATTTTTAATATTTCTTACAGACTAATTAACAAGTAAGAAATATTTTTAATTGAATAACATAAATAAACTTAAGCGAAATTGATGTTCAGAACAATTAAAATCCAAAATAGAGCAAAAATTATTACATAAATTAATACATCTATTGATTGGTTCATTTATTCCATAAATACTTCTATGAAAGACTTCTTCCAACATTCGATTGCGACGCAAATTTATTGGTGCATGGTAAAAATGAAAAATTTATGATATAACATTTCGAATTATTGGTTTCTAATACAAGTGCCACACCCTCTAATTGAAATCGCCCATTTTTGTCCAGACCTTGTACAAGTCGTTTTGCTAGTGTGAAATTCAGTTGTTTTAAATGTCTTGTTTGTGTATGATCAGTAGGCGTTTCCAGCAACTAAATTTACTCATTTTCTGTCCCGCGAAGAAAATGGTAGAGTTCGCAATCCTTGCCAACAGCTATCGTATGCTTTTTCCGTGGTCCATCCCTTTCGCTTTTCGGCCTGAGGCTGCTTCTATGGTCAAGGTATTGGGCAATTCATAGGATTTAAGAACTATGGATTGCTTCGTTGACATAGTAAAAGATATGATGCTGCCATATGCCGATGTAGAGATGCCACTTAAATGGAGGTTGCATCAGGTAAATGATCCAAAATATGTCTCTAAAGCTTGTAAGGGCTGGCTTTAGAGCAATAGGGCAGAAGTTTTCGGTTGGCTTGCCTCAACTTGAATCCTCTTGAGATCCTGTGGGATATTGTTAACATGAATATCATCAGAAAAAATTGAGAAATCACAGAAGATCCATTCAGTCCATTCAGTTCGCAGGACATCATAAATAATTTAATATCTTTTATGCCTAAAAGAGGTGCGCGAGTCGTCAAAAATGAAGGGTTTGCAACTAAGTACTAATTTTAAAAGTTTTTATTTCCCATAAAAATGGTGGTGCTTTAGTTTTGTCCGTTAAGTTTTCGGGTTTAAAATGTTCATTCGATGATAACTTTTTATTAATGAGACGCAGATTTTTTTTTAATTTTTGCTTGTCAATAATAAAGGTATAAATAAATAAAATAAATACGTAATTTCAAAACGTAGTTTTCATAAAATAATCAATATTTGAAAAAAATGTACTAAGGGGGTGCTTAAGTTTTGGCCAATACTGTATATGTTATCGGCAAAACTAGTCTTTAGGATAAACTAGCTTTTTCTTGGCCAAACTAGTTCATCCGAAACGTGTTAGGATGAACCAGTTTAGCCTACGAAAATTTTAATATGGTAGGGGAAGTGATTTACATCCTCCAATACTATGTTTAAAAACGGCTTCGCGGCGGCATTCGGCCGTGGTTCACTATAGTATATCCAACTCTGGTGTGATAGCGAATCCCGTGTTCGACATAATGCCGTGGACATATTGAAGGATGTAAACCTTGAGCATTGGCCGAAGGCTGTCCACTTACAACATACTAACATTTCAAGAATATCGTGAGTGAGGGTGTTAAAGTAAATAATAACTCTAGTTCATCCTATGCTAAACTGGTTCATTTTAACATTCTTTGGAGGAACTAGTTTGGCCTACGAAAAACTAGTTATACCTAGCAACTAGTTTGGCCGGGAAAATATATAACGTCGTTCCGACACGTAATAAATTTATTCATACAAGAGAACTCTTCTTAACTTATGCTACGAAGAAATTGAAAAATTCAACATGTATATAAAATATGCTACATCATTCCAACTTTTTCAAAGCACTTCAAGTGAAACAGATCATAATGGACGTAAAAGATTATCTTTAGATTACCGAAAAAAGTTTTGCAACGCATAAGATGTCTGAATTTGAAAAAAATTGCATCCAACTTATATTGGAATATAAACAGAAAATGGATGAGCACAAATCGTACAAAAAAAGAACTTCCTTACAAAATATCTTTGAAATTTTTTACAATTTTAGCTATACATACCAAGCCCATTCACATTTCAATCAAACTTTCCTGCAGTTTTCAAAGTATACTTGCGACAAACAAAAATAAGTTAATTTTTATATGCAGAAGATATGTAATTTGCAAAAAACTCAACTTCAACAATCAATTGCGTTGGACTCTGTGAACCTATTTAAATTAAATTAGCATTGTAGTAGCTATAAAAATTTCCTAACATATAAAAAAAAAGTATCAAAAAATCTTTATTCGTTCAGAAGCTATGATTTTTGCAATCAAAAAAGTGAAATCTTGCCACTGTGCGTCGTAGCGTTTCATAACGTTTTAAAGTACTTCTAACGGGTGATTTTTTTTGCTATTTGTTTTTTCAGCGTTGCCATTTTAGCAGTTTTAACTGCAAAATCAAGTTTTTTAGACACGCTGGCAGTTTTATTTTGCAAACCGCAGTTTTTGAAGTGAAAACTTCTTATGGCACGTTGTGCGGCTGAGGAAAAAAGTATAAACTCGCGACACCGACCGTCATCGGGATTCCCCGTCATGAATGCGATAGTAAAATTTGAATGTTCTTTGAAGACTTGGGAAACGAACTCGATTTTGGAATTTTGAAGACTTGGGAAGCGAACTCGATTTTGGAATTTTGAAGACTTGGGAAACGAACTCGATTTTAGAATTTTGAAGACTTGGGAAACGAACTCGATTTCAGAAATTTGAAGACTTGGAAAACGAACTCGATTTCAAATTTGGAAGACTTGGGAAACGAACTTGATTTTGGAATTTTGAAGACTTGGAAAACGAACTCGATTTTGGAATTTTGAAGACTTGGAAAACGAACTCGATTTAAAAAAATTTAAAAAACGCTGCCTACTTTTAGACGCTATTAATAATTTGTTCCTAAAAGTAAAAATTTCAGATATTGTTGCCTACTTTTAGGCGCTATTTTTGAAATTTTTCGGAAAGTGCCTAAAATTAGGCAACGTTTTTTGAAAAAATTGGCCCATGAAAGTATGCAATTTTTTGGAAAAAATTTTTAAATTTGTAGCATACATATGTTGACTTCCGGTTAGCTGTTGCTTAGTCAGCAAATTTTTCTCTGCTAGTGCAGCCGAAAGCAGAGCCAGCAGCCCAAAGCAGAGAAAAATCTGAAATACCAGGCCACCATGAACCAGCAGCAAGCAAATTTGGTTTTTTGAAAAACTTTAAAACGTTATATCTCAGCTATTACTAAACCGATTTAGACAAATGAGGTGAAATAGTTTTTTTAAGAACATGCAGATGTTTTTGAAGTCATTTGTGTTTTGATAAACTGTCACTAGATGGCGTTTTAAGCAGTTTGAATATTCTAACAGCCATAACTCGGCAACGAATAAGCCGATTTTGATAAATGTGGTGTCATAGTGTCTGTAGGAAGAAGCAGATTTTCAAGTTAAGTTTAAGAAAAATTTTGTTTAAGCTATTTAGTCACAGGTCCAGGTACTTTCTTTACCTGATTTTTTCTTATACTTACATAATTCGCAATGATGTTTCTTACTGCAATCAGAATACATTTTTGTTCTCAAACATTAGGAATACTTAGCTCAAATTTAATTATTCACAGTTGTAGCTACTGAGCCGAATAAACTTTTTCCAGCAATTTTCGAAGTGAAAACTTCTTATGGCACGTTGTGCGGCTGAGGAAAAAAGTATAAGCTCGCGACACCGACCGTCATCGGGATTCCCCGTCATGAATGCGATAGTAAAATTTGAATGTTCTATTGCTTCTTTTAAATAAATATTCCAAGTGGAAGACAAAAAGCAAAGCAGACACACTAACTGACACATTCCATTCTCATTCAACGATTGTTATGCTTAAATGTTTGTTTCTTTCAAACTCCGCGTTGTTGCGTTGAAAAATTGAGAATGAGAGCGATAGTAAAATTTGAATACATATTCCGTTTCTGTCTTCCATTGCATTGCCATATAAAAAGAAAACGCACACATACGAACTAACAAACTAACTTGCCATTAAACCAGTGGTCGGCAGAGCGCAAATATCAAATATTTTCTTACTCTCAAAAGAGAGGGCGAAAAATGTTTGCACGTTTTGCTGTTTACGCTCCATATGATTTCATCATTTAGGGGTTGAATTTTAGTTATAAAATGGCTTTCTATATGAAAGTTATTAACTATCACAAAAACTCGCTTGCAGATTAAGCATTGCGCCTTGGCAAAAACAATTTTCGGCGAAAAAATATTTATTTTGCCATTTGATTTCAAACATTTTTGCAGTGCATTAACGAAATAGCCTGCTCATTTTGTAGTTAGTGACTCTCCCTTATTCTCTTCGTTTGCTCGCGAGCATATGGGGTGCCGACCACTGCATTAAACGATTTGTTTTCACTTCTGTCGGCACTCCCGGAGAGCAATCCGCCGTTTTTTTTATGAAGCTATGACTAAAAAAAAGTCATCAACTTTTAATAGCCACTAAAATTTTATATTTTCCAAAAAATCTGGTTTATTTCGGAGGTAGCAGTTTTTTACAGTTTCTTTTTAAGAATTTGCAGTTTTCTCTAAAAAAAAATCTGGCCACATTGTTCGTAACATGTGTCAACGCCAAAAATGCTCAGTAAGGTTTGCAATTTCACCATGACGAACAACGAACAGCGCTTGCAAATCATTGAATTTTACTATCAAAATTCGTGCTCTGTAAGAAATGTGAAAAATCGAAAAAATTTTTTCAGCGACGAAGCTAATTTTTGGCTCAATGGGCTTCATTGGTCGCCATTGGCGAGTAGACTATTTTTTGTGGAGCTAAGTGAAGACGTTCGTGTACAAGGACAAGCTAGCAACAATTGCAGGCCTGGAAGACAACATTACAGCTGCCATTGGTGAGATACCGGCCGAAATGCTGGATAAAGTATACCAAACTTACTATTAATATTGACTGGGATAGTGAGTTTCTCCACTTAGACACCTTGTCCTGTTTTAATTCTTTCAAGAATTTTATTTCGTCTGTTTGTAATAAATACGTTCCTAAGTTGAAAGATTGTGTTTTAAGTTGCCTTGGTGTTCGAATGGTTTAAAAAAACTTAAAAAATTACGTACGAAATATTATAAAAAGTATTTAAGTACCAAGCAAAATTGCTATTTTTTAAAATACAGACATTTTATGTGTGAATTTAATTTTTATAAATAAATACCTTTACAACCAATATGTTTCCAAATTTGAAGTTAATATGAAGTCAAATCCGAAATCTTTTTGGCGATTTGTAAAATCTAAAAAAGGTTGCTCTAACATTCCTTCTTTGATGTTTTTTGGTGATAAGGTATCTAATGATGCACTAGGTACGGCAAAACTTTTTGCTGAGTTTTTTAAGTCAAACTACGAATTACCTACTAACCATAATAATCAGGTTCCTGATAAGGTGGATCCTGTATTAGATTTTGGGTCCCTTTCTTTAACTCTTGATGATGTTTTAAAAAGTATTAATGGCCTTAAATCATCGACTCGTCTTGATGATGATGGATTATGTTCTTTTTTCATCAAGGCGTGTGCAGAAAACTTAGCTTATCCCTTAATGGTAATTTTTAATAATTCTCTGCAAATTTTTTGACTGTTGGAAAGTGACCGTTATTACTCCTATTCATAAGGGTGGTTGCAAAAATAATGTGGCCAATTATAGGCCTATCTTTAAACTTAATGTTGTCTCTAAGCTTTTTGAGTCCATTGTAAAAGACAAACTCTTCTTTGCTATCAAAAATATTATTTCGCCTTACCAGCATGGCTTCGTCTCGGGGCGTTCAACTATTTCGAATTTAGTTCTGTTTTCAGAATAATGGTTATCAGCTGACTGACTTCTCAAAAGTGTTTGACAAAATATTGCACTCCCTTTTAATTAAAAAATACAAATCATTGGGCTTTCATTCCAGTTTTTTGAATTGACTAAAATCATACCTACATAATCGCCAATGTGTAGTAGCTTTTGATGATGTAAAGTCTTTTATTTTTTACGCTACTTCTGGTGTTCCTTAAGGTAGCATTATGGGTCACTTGTTGTTCGTCATTTTTAGTAATGATATTACTTCCTTGTTCGTTCATTGTAAATGTTTGCTTTATGCTGATGATCTCAAAATCTTTTTAAAAATTAATAATGAATCTGATCCTACACTCCTTCTGTGTGAACTTAGTAAACTTTATAATTGGTGTCTAAAGAGGCATAAAAAGAGGCCTAAAAGAGGCACTTCAAATTGAATGGAGTAATATCCCGCTATATACCACTAAAAAACTTGCTGATTCGATGCCAAACCACTTTTAAGCCGTAGTTGACTAAATAGGCTACCACACTAACTATAAAAAATTACGAAATCATTATTTTTGACAATGTTTTTACATTTAAACATATCTGCATATAATAAGCTGTGACATGAAATTTAGTAGTATGTTTTGATTTTCTTAGTTTAAAATTTCAGATAATATTTTTAAAAATATCAAAATTTTTTTCATATTCCATTTAGTTTCGGAATTGTAGAGCGCTGAAGTTAAAAGTATGCACTGCATACAATAAGCTGTGAGCCACTGTACTCTTATGAAGGTCTTTGACGCGCGGAATTCAAATCAAAGCGCAGAATTTCTCGAATGGCTCCATTTTTCGAGATATTCAAACCTTAATGTGCGAAAATCACAGCTTTTCGAGATTTTTCAGTCAAATTTACATAGAAATGTATTTTTTTAATGAAAGTACGAAAAAAATACTCTTCCTTTTCAAAACACACTTGAATTATATCGCTAATTTTTTTGAAAATTATTTAATCGAATTTACAGTCCATTGCTGTAACCGATATTCATGTGAAATTTCACAAATCGGCTTATGCTTTATAGGCAAACATGACAAAGAAAACAAATGGAACAAATTAAGCTGTTAATTGGTGACATATGTTTCGACTATTACCACATACAGTGTTGGAAAAAATAATAGGGACAAACGCAGAAAAGTATTTATTATTGGATTAATGAAATTGACTATAAAATTACGTTATCTAAAGGGACTTAATTTAGTAAAATCGAACAAGTTTTAAAACGCACACATTTTGCATAGAAGCGTCTTGAAAGTGCACAGTTAATTTTTTAGCTGGAAAAAATAATAGGGACAAAATATATTTTTGAGTCCCTACAACAAAGTCTATTAATAAAATTGTTCCTTAGTGGTAAGTTGTATTTTAGAATGATATAGTAAATACTTTACATTTTGACTCTTCACTCACTTGATAGATTTAACCGATATTTATTGGAAATGGGTCGTGGAAAACATTGTTTCCAAGCTGAAAAGCATATTATTAAAAAATTGAGGAAATCAGGCCAAAAAATTCGAGATATGGCTAGTATAATGGAGTGCTCCAAAGACATGATTTGCAATGCTCTGCAAAAAGATAGAGCAGAGAAAGAAATCCAAGACTTAACCAAATTCGACGAACGTTTTGAATCATTGTCGTGCATCAATTCCCATTGAAGAGGTATTTCCTCTTCTGCAAAAGGCAACATTGTAGAACTAAGTAAGTTTACGTAATCTGCAGCGCATATTTTGCCTTTTATCCAAAAAATTCGCCCAACTGCAGCCGCCGAAAAAAAACCCCCTTATCATTATAGATTCGCCACCGTGTTTGACAGTATATCTCGAATCGAATTCCGCATTTCTGGGCCGCCTAATGAAGATTTTTCCGTCAAAACCAAAGTACACAATCTTCAAAACCAATATTAATTTGTTTGTGTGTAGATTTGTATGAAAAATTTTAAAAAAAGATATCGATATAATTCCAAGTGTGTTTTGAAGAGAAAAAGTAGTTCTTTCGAAAAAAAAAAAATTATGTATCTATGTAAATTTGCCTGAAATATCTCGAAAAACCGTGATTTTTGCACTTTTCGGTTAGAATATCTCGAAAACCGGAGCCATTTAAAAATACTGATTTGGATTTGAATGCATCGCGTCAAAAACCTTCGGAAAAGTATATTAGAGTTGAGGCAACAAAGGTTTGAACAAATTTTGTTGACCTGTGTAACTCGCGTCCAGCTTGCTGAGGTAAAACAGTACGAATGCGGTAGTCCTCGACGTAGATCTTGTCACTCAATTTCCTCCTAAACTCATAATCTCAATGATATCTTGTGCCGAATCAACAGGCGGCAGATATGCGTTTCAATTGTCGATTGATGATGATCCTTTCTAACACCTTGCACAACGCGTCAATTATACTGAGTGCCGAATGGGCGCGCTCAACATTGTGTATGAGCCAAATCTACATAACTCCACGATCTATTTTTAAATAAAAACGTGGGAAAGCGTTGTGATTAAAGTTGATTTAACCCTGTCTCCTGCTCTTGTTTTTTTGTTGTTTTACGAATCAAAAAAAAAAAGAGCTTTAAATTAAGAAAATGTGTTCAATTAATTTTTAGTGTATGAAATTGCGAAGTCTCTTTATTATGACAATAAGTACTACAACTACAATACCAACAACGACGAATAGTTTGCCTATTAAGTAGCTGCTGCGTGCCGTCATGTCCTCGTTTGTGTATGTGTAATTGTAATTTTTATTGTCGCGCATAGTAATAAGAAAAAAAAATTTTAAATACAAAAAAAAAAAACAAATAAAATACAAACAGCAGCAACAACAAAAACAAAGAAATCAACATATAGTACATATATACACTTTGCCGTGTTTTTGAAAATTTGTAATTTTTGTTGTTGCAAAGCTACTGCTTGCTGCCTAGTATACATGCCGTAGCGGTCGCTTGTTAAAAAATATCAACAACATCGAGAGAAATTTCTTTGATCTCTCCGACAAATAAAAAGCGCCGCCAAATCGTCGTCATTGTCGTTTCAGTTACAGTTGCTTATACGCTCCGTACACCACCCCAAAATCCCACCTTCTCAACTCATCCCGCTGTTACTCGAGCACCCTTCAGTACCGGCACATACACACACGTACCTACATACAATCATAAATTTTCAGTTTGTTTCTCAGTAGGAAAGGCCTTAAGAGATGTCTTCTATATATTAATATGTGAACATCGAAACTTGTGGTACACTTTTTCAGTATTTACTATAAAGAGAGGAAAATGAAACTTATATCATTGGAAAGGTACGGTTCCATAGATGTTTAGAAAAAATGTGTGTTTGTTGTCGTTGAGGCAGGTAAAATAAAGTAAACATAGATCAGAGCTGAGAAAGAGTGCATTCATTTTCAATTTAAACTCAAGAGAAATTCCGCATTCAGCTGCAATCATGCCCACCGTGATTTCATGGTGTTGTTTTCAAAAAATTCTAGTGGTCATAAATTTCATAAAAAAATAAAAAAAAAGAATTTTTTTAAAATATTGTTTTGTGTCAAAATATATATGTAAGGTTTCAAAATGATATCTTGTTTTTTATAAAAATTATAGGCATTTTAAAACACCCTTAAACCCCTCCATTGGAAAAAATGCTGTCATGGCTGAGCCGCCTCACAGTGGGAAATTTTTTAATGTTCTTGGACAAAAATCCGTCTACAATGCAATTATTAATGGATTTGAAATTTTTTTTTTTTTTATAATTGTTAAGTACCACCCGATGTGTGAGTAATGCCCAAATTTTTGAGAACGTTCAACATAACCTCAAAAAATCCTATAAATATATGAAATTCGTGTATTTTACTTAGGGAGTTTTCGAAAAATAAAAAGACATTTTTTTAAATTTTTTTTTTGAAGTTGCATTTTATGTTAGACCAAAATTTCTTTTACATTATTAAAGTATAACTATTCAAGACTTATTTATGAAATTTTGGTCCAAAAATGTTTGTCAATAAGTTGGAAAAGTGCAATGCCGTGAACGACCACAAAATTTGCGGTGAGCAAGATATCTGGAGACTGGTTCATCCGAAAAAATAAAATTAAATTTTTTTCGGTTAAGCAAATAGTTAATGGGCGTTTGGTCGTTGATTTTTGAAAAATATTAATTTTTGACAAAATGGCGGGCATACATAGAAAATTTTAATTTTTTGTGCACAAACTTGAGGTCGTTTTGGGCTATAAGTTAAAAAATATGTATCCAAAAAAAAAGTCGAGCGATCAAACGCCCCCTAACTATTTGCTTAACCGAAAAAAGTTTAATTTTCTTTTTTCGAATGAACCAGTCTCCAGATATCTTCTTCACCGCAAATTTTGAGGTATATATATTTATAGGATTTTTTGAGGTTATCTTGAACGTTTTCAAAAATTTGGGCAGTACTCACACATCGGGTGGTACCTAACGAAAATAAAATAAAATAAAACAAATAAAATTTTTTCAAATCCATTAAAAATTGCGTTGTAGACGGCTTTTTGTCCAAAAACATTAAAAAATTTCCCACTGTGCGCCTCTCCGAATTAGATGAAATATGATATGGAGATAGGTTGGACCTTGAGCTTAGGTATTTGCTTAGAGTAGGCGGTGCCACACCCCTAACAAGAAAAAACGTCCCCACGGCTAAACTAATGAACCGATTTTGATAAAATTTAGTTTGGATACAGATTGAACCCTAAAAAAGATTTCTAAAAGCTCTTAGTTCTTTTGGTTGGCGTAGTTCCTTCCGCACCTTACAGGAAAATCGTTTTCACTGCCAAACTAATGGACCGATTTTGATGGAATTTGCTACTGAGATAGATTGAGCCTTGAAGAAAGGTGTTTGTTTTAAAGTGGACGGTGTCACGCCCCCAGTATGAAAATATGTTATCACAGCTAATCTAATGGACCGACTTTGATGAAATTCGGCATGGAAATATGTATATTGAAGGAAGTTATAGAGATAGGAATAAGGCAACATGAAAGTGATGACAAAAAATATTTCTTTTCTTATATGAGTTTTTTAATACCAAAAGCATTTTTAGTGTTTGAATTTCAACCACTGGGCGAAACTAGTACATATAATTTCATGCAAAGAAACAAACATTTAGGTTCCAGCCGCAGCACAGTGGCCGAAATAGTGATAATAGAATAATTTAGTTAATGACTTCAATTGTAATTTGGCTCAGCTAACCACCACTAACGCCCACCACCCCCCATTAATGTATATAAGTTTTGGCAAATAGTTTAGTTAAGGGGATACCTCTCCGTTTTTTTATTTTTAAATTTAATTATGTTGTAGAGTTCATCATGCTGATCTAGGAAATATACAAATGTTAAGCGATTTCGAAGAGAAATCAATAAAGCAAGGTTCTTTGCAATTGTGGCTGACCAAATCTAGCGGGAAAAAATGTCCGAGAGGTGAAGGAAGAGGTTTCTGAAGGTCTTGTTTTTTATTGATTCGGAGAAACCCGTAAATAACGACTTCAAGAGCTATTCTTCGTATGACTTCAATAGAACTGGATTTATTTTAAATGTTCTTGGCTCAAAATTACCTTCTTTCACTTTATATTAATACTTGTTTTTTTTTTCCTACTGGAAAAAAGTCTAACTTTTCTGGTTAGAACTCATCGATTTCAAAACAAAAAGTTTTCAAAATCATTTGCTTCGATCTTATCAAAGTGAAAACGTCCTCCCTCACTGGGAACAATTTAAGAAATTACATAAAAGTGATGTACGGATGTAAAATTTTACGCAGAAAAATGTTTGTTTTCAATAAAATTTACTTTTCATTTGGCCATCGATTTCATCCACATTTTACTTTGAGTGTTGCTAATTTCTGAAATATACGTACCTTTATGGTATTAAAAAAAAATTTATCTTTCACCAAAAACACCTTCATAACAGTAAAGGTGCAGGCTTTTCCGATCTCGTGTGGCAAAAATTACAACTGCGATGAATGCGCGACCTTCTAAAGTGCCAAAAAAAGAAAGATCTATAGGATAAGATGTTCAAGCAACTTATTGCCTTCGGCATCCAACGTGCGTACATTTTTTTTTTTTCATAATCATCGGTGAATTGAACTGTCTTTTGGTTTGAACATTTTGGTTATCGGACTATATTTTCTTTAATTGTAGTCGAGTCCTTATTTTATTTTTTTTGGTTTTTTGGAAACTTTACAATTCTATATTGACACACTAGGCTTAGACGATTTATCTTAAGTCTCTTGGTTACCATGGTGCCAATCAAAAAATTTGTTGATACCACAGTTCGTTTTCGAGAGAAAAAGTTGAAATTTTGGCATGCTCGCCTTGCTTTTGAGTATAGCCGTTTACAACAATTCATAATAGAATATAAATTCAATGGTTATGAACAAATAAATGCCACTACTTACTAGTGAAATAGCACAACAAAGTTCTATCAACATAGATTTCGGTGCTAGAGTTGAACGGAAGAGACGAATAGATAGTCAAATCGTACCACCGATGGAGTTATTCAAAACTGACTTCGTTTTTTACATGCTTGATGTCGCGATCAACTCAATCGAAAAAAGATTTGTTGAGGGTTCTATGTAGAATAGCTACAGCAATAAATAATATATCAAATAAAAGAACTCATCAAGCAGAGTGGTCGAAAGCTATCTGCTTTGAGATCGGTTAACCAAAAGCTAAAATATAAGCGTGGAAAGATTTCCTATTTTTTTTCGAGCACTGCACTGATCAAATGCAAAAGCCTTGTTATAGCGAGGAGAAAAAATCTACATACTACTCTCTCCCTAGTTGTTATTGTTTCCCAATAAAAAGTTGTTGTTATTGAAATATCAAAAACAATAACAAAAATAAGTGTGTGTGTGCGTAATGTGAGTAAGTAATATCATATAGTGGAATGATATTTGATGAGTGAGAGCAAAAGAAAAACAACTTCGTGTTATGTTCTAGTCTGGAAACTTTTATTTTGTGATGCATATTTTTCAAAAGATTCACCTAATGGAATTAGTTTTCTAAAGAATTCACTTCCACCACGTATGAACGCACACATGATTTTTTTAGATATCCGATGATATTCACTATTAAATGTTCAGTGGGGTTAAGAGTCACTTATATAAAGCGTGATTTTTTAAGAAAAGACAATTTGTAAAAGTGATTGAAATATTTATTTAGAGCGATACATCACTTCCTGCCATTCACTTTTTGTAGATTGTTTTATGTAAATGTTGCCCGCGGCTACGCCTGAGGTGGTCCATCCGTTAGCTCAAATTTAAGCCTACTTTTTCCAACATTTCGGCCAATATCTCACCATTGACAGCAGAAGTGTTGTCTTCCAGGGCTGCAATTATGGCTAGCTTTTCCCTGTACACGAGAGGCTTCACGTAGCCCCACAAAAACAGTCTAGTGGGGTCAAATCGCATGATCTTAGCAGCCAATGGACTGCTCCAAAACTTGAGCAGTCTCAAACTCTCACCAAACTTGCCTCTCAAACGTGCCGTGTGGCACCTTCTTGTTGAAACCACATGTTAATCAAGTCCAATTCTTTCATTTTGGACAAAGAAAAGTCGGTAATCATCGCACGGTACCTTGCTCCATTGACTGTAACGTTGCGATTTTCATTATTTTTGAAAAAGTACGGTCCAATGATGCCGCCGGCGCACAAACCGCACAAAACAGTGCATTCTTCAGGGTGCATTGGCAGATCTTGAACTGCCTCTGGTTGCTCTTCAGACCAAATTCGGCAATTCTGTTTGTTGATGTACCCAATGAGCCAAAAATGAGCTTCGTCGCTGAAGAAATTAAATGAAGGAAGAATGAAAAAACACATTTCTCATAGAGCACGAATTTTGATAATAAAATTTAATGATTTACAAGCGCTGTTTGTTTTTTAGTCTATTCATGGCAAAAAATACACTTGTACAAATTACACTGAAAAAACAAATAGCAAAATATCTATATATCTATCTATATAATATCTTGCTTGGTTCAACAACTTTTAAAGGATTCAAGAATCAAAATTATGCATCACTTTAATCTGTTCGCTTGCTCATAGGCAATGCTTACATTTGTACATATTTTAGCTTGGCCAAAAAGAGACAAACAACAATTACGATCAGCATGAATAGGTCACTTGTAACATATTTTTCAACTGGGTTAACCTTCGCCCTCGTAGTTTGTTTTTGTTGTTGCCGCCTCAATAGTTCGTTCTTGGTACGCGCAGAAAAAAAAAAAAAAAAAAAAAAAAACTGAAAAATTTTATATTCTTTTTTGACAAGTTAATGCAAATGTATGCTCTCTACATGCGTTATATAGCGTTATCACTAACCAATCAACCCGCACTTGCAAATTCACCACCTACGCCACTTCGTACCGTACCTCACCCTATTATATTCATGTGTAGCTCCAACTGCAATAGAGGCGATAAACTGTCTTGGACCCATTTTCACCACTGCCCACCACGCCCGCCCGATTACCATTTAAAGCATATACGCACTTACATACATATTTATGCACGTTACTGTTTCACAATTTCATTCTGTTGCAGAAAACAATTTTCTTTATCGGCAATACAACAAATTGCTGTTGCTGTTTTTGCTTTTGTTATGAAACATATGTGTGCATAGTATGTACATATGTATGTGTGCATGTACAATGTGCATTTTAGACAAGCTCAAAAAAATCTCATATTCTGGAATTCTTCGGGAACACTCGAAATTCGAAAATTTATTCATATTCGAGTATTTCGAAACAGGTTTACTTTAGGGACAACTCTCAGATTTTATTTATTTTTTTAGGGGAAGTGGCGTGCTACGAATAAACAATAAATCTGCAAAAAAAAAATTATCGCTCGGATCTGGCTTAGGAGATATAGCCATCGGAAGTTGCGGATATAGCTTTGACTTTTTTATTGGAGATTCAAATTTAAATTAATTTTTGTATAATTTTTTTTTTTGATAATAAATTCCAGAGTAAACAATTTATAAAATATAACAAATGTAACAAGTGTTTATTCAACAAGTGTTCCCACAGCACTCCCCCTTTAGTGACTGCTAAGGCATTCACGAAATTAATTGTATTTAAAATGAGTATTAAATGATGGTTTGACGTTTTGTTTTGAAGAAAATACTTGAGACAACTTGTCTAAATTTTGCTTTTCTGCGTTCAGCAAATAAGTGGGTTTTAGCCTGTCTATGGAAATATGATGAGTTTTGTTTCCAATATTGATTTTGAAAAATTTTGATTTTCGTTCAAGTACTTGGAAGGTCCCGGAATATTTTGGTTGCAAAGGTTTTCGGTGATGATCATGACGTATCCAAACGTGTGCACAAGTATGAAGGTCGTCGTTGATAAAAAATTTTTTGTTGTTATGGTTCGAGGTTTGATTTGGCTGTGACTGTGCAATAACTTTTTAAAGAGACGCAAGAAAAGACATTGGGTCGCTTTCAACCATAACTGTATTGAAAAAATCGCCAGGTAATCTTGTCACTTCACCATATAATAGCTCTGCGTGCCTATGTCTTCCTTTAATGCGGACCGGATTCCAAGAAGAACTGTATTTAAGGAAATAGTCCAACGCTCATTAGCAGCATAAATTAGCCCAGCTTTTAGTGTTCTATGGAAACGTTCCACTAGACCATTTGCCTGGGGATGAAAAGCTGTTGTAAAATTGTGAGAAATTCCTAAATACCTGGTAATATCAGAGCACATATAAGATGTAAATTGAGTCCCTCGGTCAGAAACGATGACATTTGGAACACCATAGCGATAAATCCAACCGTCATAAAATGCACGAAGAACGGAGCGGATGTCTTTAATTGGAATCGCTTCCGGCCAACGACTGAATCTGTCCACACAAGTTAGAATATAGTTGAAACCCTCAGACGGTGGCAAAGGTCCAATGTGCACAGTATCAAAACGGCTGCTGGTGATTGGAAATTTTTCGAACTCACTTGATGTATGTCGTGAAACTTTGGAGCGTTAACAGTCTTCACAACATCGTGCCCATTCGTTGACATTCTTATTCATAGATGGCGAAAAAAACTTTTTGCGGATCATATTTTGAGTAGCCCGTATTCCTGGATGCGAAAGGCAGTGTACGGCCTTAAATATGTGCATTCTATAGGTCCTTGAAATATACGGGCGGGCGACGCCTGTTGACATCTCACAGTATATTTTATAGCCTTTGTCTGGGAAATGAATAAGCGAAAGTTGACAGTTACTTTGAGAGTTCATAGAGATTTTCAGTTCATCGTCGTCTTCTTGAAGTTTTGCCAATTGCTTATAATCAACCGCTCGATTTTCAACTGCTTCGATTCGAGAAAGAGCATCAGCAGTCACGTTTTCGACACCAGACATATGCCTAATATCTGTCGAAAGTTGTGAAATTAAGTAAATGTGATTTCGTTGTCGAGGTGATGCCATCTCGTGCTTCTGTTTAAATGCGAAAACCAAAAGTCGATGGTAAACTTGCGACCTTTGATTTGATGACGAAAATTATGTTTGCCCTTGTAAATAGCAAGTAACTCTCTGTCGTAGGCGCTATAGTTAATTTTCGTTGGATTCAAGCGCTTTGTATAGAAACTAAGTGGCTGCCACGATTGACCAAAAAGTTGTTCGAGCACAGCCCCAATTGCAAAATTTGATGCGTCGACTTTTAAACATAGCTTAGACTCAGGAACTGGATGAGCCAAGAATGTTGAATCGACTAGTTCTTGTTTACATAGTTTGAAAGCGTTTGTTGTAGATTGAGTCCAAGAAATTTTACGGTTGTCATCTTTCTTGGTTGTGCCTTTAAGGAAATCGTTGAGAATTGCTTGATGCATGGCACCTCTAGGCAAAAACTTGCGATAGAAATTAAGCATTCCGAGGAAACGTCTCAAGTCCTTAATGCATTTAGGAAGAGAACAATTTTTAATAATAGATACCTTTGTTGGTAATGGAAGAATTTCATTTACTGTTATCCGATGTCCTAGAAAATCCATTTTAGGAACACCAAAAACACATTTTGCTGGATTTATGAGTATAGTGAACTTCTTGAAACGCTCAAAAAGTATCTTGAGATGCGATAGATGTTCGTCCATTCGTCCGGTGTTGTAACTGCAGTTTTTGGCACGTCAGTTTAGAAATTACAGTGCATCCATGTAAATGCATTCGGAAATCTGCTAAATACGGCAGTGGATATTTGTCGGCAACAGTAATGCTGTTCAATGCGCGGTAGTCACCGAATGACTTCCAATCGCCATTTGGTTTAACAACCATGTGCAATGGATTCGCCCAGCAACTGTCAGAAGAACAAATAATACCTTTGTCAAGCATGCCAACTAACACACTAACTTGTCATTAAACGATTTGTTATGCTTGCATACTTCTTTCTACGTGTGAAATTAATTTTCTTAGCAATTTTAAAACTTTAATATTTTGATATTTAATAGGAATATCGTGATAAATATCAAATGAACAGTAAAGAAAACAAAATTATTAGTGATTATATCTAATTAAAAAATAATTCACTGTGTCGTATCATACAATAGTATAATAAACATTACAAAACATCATGAAAAAAATAAATCCAAAATATTATTTCAAGTTTTCACTTCTGTCGGCACTCCCGGAGTGTTCCCAAAGAATCCTAGAACGAGATATTTTGAACATGCCTAATGTGCATACGTATGTATGTAAGTATGTCCAAATTCATATATAGATGTAATTGTTGCTTTTTCCAATTTTTTCTGATATGTATTGTTTCCCACCATTTGCATAATTTTTTTGATTTTGCACCGTTGCTATTTTTTACTTTGCCTCCACACAGCAGAAATCGTTCATACTTTATAGCGCTACATGAGCACGTTATCATAATTATTTTCTAATGCAATTGGTAACAGGTAACAAATCACTGTGCTCAATATTACGTCTAGGCTCAACAGAATATATCCGGGACGCATAACCTTGGAGTACATTCTGGCAACTAGTCAGTGTTGTCTTCATACTACATAAAATCGGATTAAGAGTTCGGAAATTTCAAAGACAAAGGAGCGCGACCCCTGCTGATTAATTTATAGTCAAAAACTTTTATATGATAAAATCTTGTTCCACATTTCACTTCCGTGTGAAAGTGAAATGAAATCACATGAATTTGTTGTTTGATGTTCTACATTTCACTTTTTAGTTTTCAATTTAATTTTAACTTTTCAATTTTCAATTGCTATGATTGCGGAATTTAAGGAAAATAATAATTGCATAGTAAATTGTTTTCTCAACTGTTTCGAACTTAAATTTTAAGTATAATCAAACGAATTCGAAATTGAGAAATCATTCGGTTTCTAGAACACCAAAAACAAATTCTCTCGATTTCCAAGTTCACTTTCATTTTCATTTCACTCGGATTGTGGTACATGCCTGAATGACTATTACAGTGGAACTTCGATTATCCGTCTCCCGATCAACCGTCACTCCGATTAACCGTCACATTTTGTCACCAAACTTTTTTTTCGTTTTGTTTCGATTCTGTTTATGTATGCACACAATGCGAGAAACGATTCTGTCTGAAATTTTTCTTATGAAATTCGGAGATGGAAATTTCGCAGAAATTCATTAATCTAGTTCTTTTTGTTCGCCAAGTCAAGTGGATTACATAAATTTTTGACGAATTTTTTCACCAAAACATCTTGATGCGATTGTAAACTATCACATTGTTTTTTTATTCGATGACAAATCAACATTTTTTGTTACATTTCCTTTTTTCTTGCGTTTATGTGTTACAGTACATACATATACCTATACTATATGTATATTCAATACCTTGTATTCTAGCGTCACCATACAGAATCAAAACAAAATTCTGCCATATATTCGATTATCCGTCTATTCAATTATCCGTCAGGCTGCTGGTCCCGTGCCTGACGGATAATCGAAGTTCCACTGTACTTCAGTTGATATACACACATATGGGCATTCCACGCCAAATCGGATACCATTTGGTTTTTGTATTCTGATTTTTTTTGAGCATTTTTTTTTATCTGAATTAGGGAGGCTGTTTTTTTTTTAATTTTTATCTTTTACCTTTTAGCTATATTACTTTTGAAATGTTGCTTAAATCATTAATTTTTTATTTTTAAATAAGACGTAGTCATTTGAAATATAGAGTTTTTCCAAGATTCGTGAACTTCTTGTTATCTGCAGCGTGTGCAATAGTTCGACGTTGTTTTACTCGGCTTAAGATTATAAAACTTGTTTTCATACACATCCAACTTAAGTTGACAAACAATTTTGTTGTTGGTGTTGCGCTATCATTATAAAATTCTTGCATTTAATATAAAATTATTTCATCAAATCAATAAAAACGTAAACAAAACTGGTGAGCGCAAGCATGATAAGTGAACTTCATACGTGGTATAGTGTTGAAAAGGTAAAAAAAAATGTTTAAATATTCGAAAAATGTTCATATATTCAAAAGTCTTCAAATGTTAAGAACAACGAAAAATTTGTGAAAAGGTCGAATAACCTGAAATTTACATTGATTAGTTTCACTTCCACGTGAAATGCCGTAACCTTTGCTAAGATTCACGAGGACTTACTACACTGCAATTTCTTCGAAAAATCTAAACGTCAGCATCTAATGTCGAAATAGATATCCCACTCTTACATAGTTTCAGATAAGTTTCAGAAAGCTTTCATTTTTAATTCAAAAAGCTTTCTGCAATGTTTTAAAGTCCGCTTTTTGCTTTCATTTGGAACGTTACAGGAAAATTTATTTATTTATTTATATATATATATTTATTTATATATATATATATATTTAGTCTATGCACGGTATAATGAAATGTATTTCGATGAAATATAGTCTATAGTGGTAGATCTTAGGGTGTAGCATATTTTTGACTGCTTATAAAATATTGCTACTCAAATACGAACGTGACTGCACCTACAGCACTCAGCAGCATTACCAAATTGCAGCAATTTGCTGTCGATGTAAAAATGTTGCTGATTTTTAAACTGTGTTTTTCGAGTTACAATAAGTGTGTGTTTTCGTTGTTGTGATATTTCTATACATTAATACGTGAACATCGAATCTTGTGGTACACTTTTTTAGTATTTACTATAAAGAGAGGTGAATCTATATATTAATACGTGAGCATCGAATCTGGTGGTACACTTTTTTAGTATTTACTATAAAGAGAGGGGAATGAAAATTATATCATTGGAAAAGTACTGTTCCATAGATGTGCAGAAAAAAAACAGGTGTATAAGTTGCCGTTAAGGCAGGTAAAATAAAGTGAACATATTTACATGATTCCCCCATACAAAACGCATTAACCCCTAATGGAAAAAAAACCGGCTGAAATACTGCACCGATTTTTATGAAATTTGGAGATAGATTGAACGTTGAGTAAATACATTTGTTTAGAGTGGGCAGTGCCACGCCCCTAACACGAAAAATCGTCTTGACGGCTAAACTAATAGACCGATTGTGATGAAATTTAGTTTGGATATAGATTGAACCCTTAAAAACATTTCTCAAAATTCTATGTTCTTTTGGTGGGCGTGGTACTGCTCCGAACAGGAAAATTGTTTTTATTGTTAAGCTAATGGACCGATTTTTATGGAATTTGGTACAGAGGTAGATTGAATCTTGAGAAAAGATATTCGGTCTAAAGTGGACGATGCCAGCTAAACTAATGGACCGATTTTGGTGAAATTCGATATGGAGATAGATTGCACCCTAAGGAAGAGTAAGAGGTAGGGATAAACAACATGATACAAAAAAAGCTCTTTCCAATTTAGTTTTTCAATACTGAAAAGTGTTTTTTGTTACTTTTATGCCCGCATCATTAGAAAATATGTACATATCTTTATAATTAGAGCTAGCTGATCTTCATTAAATGAGTATTATAACTAAATGTTTTTGTAAAACGGTGCTGTAAAGGGCAGTCCATTAATTTCGCATACATATTATGTATTTACAACTTTTAAAATTTATAAGGAATAAAATAAAATAGTGATTCCATTATCCGGGATGCGCTCTGTCCCAACTATCACGGATAATCGAAGTTCAACTGATTTATTTTGAGATACAGTTGCGATTTCGCTTGTTTTTTATTTAAAATTATTGTTATAAAATAAACGAAAAATGTAGATGAGTTATGCTTTAAAGAAGAACGATAACAGGTCGGACTGAACGGTAGAGAGATAAGGAGGGACAATTTTTGAGTAAAAATCAAATAGACAACGTCATAGAACTTATGTAGCACTAATATAAATTAATAATTCTGTGTTGTTTTGCATTTAAATGTGCATTGAATGTAATTTCATGGTGTGGTGAGGTAAGGTGATTACTGAAACTAAATAAGATCGTAATCAATGAACAAAAACGTTGTGATATTAATAGGCCAGCAAAGTTCTTCCAAAATTAAAATTTAGTGCTAACGGTCGAATATCGACCTCAGGCGATACTAGTTTTAATTAAAGCCGCTCGATTGTTGTCATTGTTTATATTTAAAATAAATTTTAACGCTTTTCAAATAATATTTCTCTTAAAACTGCTGCCGCTAGCAGCAATATAAAAAAATGTAAATTTTACGAGTTGTAATTTTTCAACATTTCAAATATTCAGGCATGTGCTGAAATTCACTTCTTTTTAATATTTTTAATCTTAAAATGTAGTCTTAAGTAATATAAAAAAAAATTTAAAAATGAGATTAGTTAAGGAGAGGGAAGAATTAATGCACCGAAGGTGCGCAAAATGACATCAAATTGTAATTTAGCTCTTAGCACAACGACGATTTTGTAAATTTGTGGACCTTTTTTTTTAGTAAATGAAAAATAATTGAAAGGAATAACATGATGATTTCGTCATTCAATGTTAAATATATATAATTTTGCCAGTGTTTTCGATGATCAAAAGTGAAGACCTTTGTTTTTTAGTAGCAAAATTTGTACAATATGAAAAACAGAAAATATTTTCTGTGGGTGGAAGACGACAAATATTTCGATATTTCCTAAAATTTTCAACATGTTCATAAGTTCTCTACTTTTTCAATATCTTTCGAGTTTTTAACATTTTTCGACTGTTTCAACCTCATTCGAGTTTTTGAATATTTTCGAACCTTTTAGTATTTAACGCTCAGGGAAAAAATCGATATTTAAATGTTTAAATTAAAGCGAAACACTTTTGATTTGGATTCAAAATAAAATCCAAATTGATTTAACGCTGTGTTAGGGCGTTATGCTATCTGCGGCATAACTCAAGCAAAGACTGATTGTAACTTGTTGTGTACGCTGCAAAATACTAATCGGCACGAATCGATTGCACTCGGCTGTTTTTTTTTTGTATATGTACCAGGAATGATATTTGGGGGCTTTTAGGGCTTTTTTGAGCCCTTTTAAATTTCAAAAGCCCCGTGGCCCTTTTTATTAATTTTTTGCCCTTTTGCAAAATTCTACCGAAAATAATCATAATTTTTTATTTTTCAAATGAAAGCTTACTGGGATAGTTGATTGTCGACTGGGATAAAATTTAAGTATTTTTTTTTCTCCTAAAAAATTTTAGTGGACCCTTAATTAATGGCTTGCGATTTATTAAACTTCAAATTGAAATTATGTATTTCAAATCAAAAACCAAAGTTTTTTTTTGTTTGCAAAAAGTTTTATTTTATTTATAACTCTGGTCAGCACTAGTTTTCGTGTCAAAAAGCTGTACTTTTATTTTAATTAGGGACCTTATGTTGAATACATTATTAGCAAACATTTTAATATCGTACGTATAGCTTTCTAAATTTTGTCTTGTAAAAAAAAATATTAATGAAAAACAACTTACATTATTTAAATAAAAACTTTCTTTTTTGCGATTTTAGTGAATGGGGTGTGGTAGGGACTATCACGTTGCATCCCCCAGCAATAGTCAGCCATCATATGGCGATCTCATCGGCCTTGGTATCTTTCTTCCATAGTTCTTAGGTCCTGGTGAAACCGATCCCCTTATTCTTCGCTACTGGATCCAAGATTTTCTGGAAATTGGTCAAGATGACTGTGAAGGTAGTGTACTTTTATGGACATATTACATCAAAGCAGTTGTTTGACTTGTAATTTCCGAGAAAGTTTTTGGTAACTTCAACAAACGACTAAACGACTTTGTTTAGAGCTGTCTATAAAGAGACGCCATTCATTTGGATGGTATTTTGAAAAACCCATTTCAAGAATAAGGCCTTGCACATCCAAAAAAAAACAATATCATTTTCCGATTGAAAAAATGGTAGCAAGTCTTGCTCTCTTGTTCTTTTGTAATTGACGCCAACAAGTTTTTTTCTTTTTATCTAAAAGCCAAAACCTCTGCAGATTCTTTAGAAAGTTCAAGATCCCTTATAAAATCATTTAATTCTTCTTGGGTAAAAGGTTTTGGCTCTGTAGATGGCATTCCTTCGAAATCGCTGTCACTACTCACTTCATCAATGACTTCTTCAAATAATGATTCACGAATGGAACAAAATTCTGGAACAGTTACTTCCTCTGAATGTGGTAAGGGTCTTCTAGCAGAATCTAAGTCTGGATAAATCATTAGTTTAACGTTTACACCACGCAAATTAATATAGGCTAAGAGCCGGCTGTAGAAAAGTCGAGTGTATAAGATTACAGGATGAGATGTATGCCAAATGATAGAGCTCAATGAGCCTAAATAGAATATCTAGGGTTGCCTTGCCAAAGCCTGTCCCGATGGCCGAAAATGCCCGAATTTTAGCCAATTTTGTTGTTCTAATTAAAACTGTAGTACATGACAGCTTGAAATGTATGCCAAATGATAGAACTCGAAGAGGCCTAAGTATAGTACCTGGGATTGTATTGTATTTCACCGGTTTTTTGGGTAAATTTTCATTAATAAAGATAGCAACTTAAAATTCGTGCCAAATGATAGATATCGAAGAGCCTAAATAGAATATATAGGGTTGCCTTGTCGAATCAGGTCCTAAACATTATTTGACACCCGTTTTTGGGGTCAACTTTTCTTAAATGAGTGGCAACTCATGTTTGGGACAGGATTCTACAAGGCAACCCTATATATTCTATTAAGGCTCTTCGATATCTATCATTTGGCACAAATTTCAAGCTGTTATCTTCATTAATGAAAATTGACCTAAAAAACCGGTGAAAACCCATGTTTGGGACAGGATTCAACAATGCAATTCCAGGTATTATAATTAGGCCTCTTCGAGTTCTATCATTTGGCATTCATTTCGAGCTGTTATGTACTACAGTTTTAATTAGAACAATAAAATTGGCTAAAATTCGGGCATGTTCGGCCATCGGGACAGGCTTTGGCAAGGCAACCCTAGATATTCTATTTAGGCTCGTCGAGCTCTATCATTTGACATGCATCCCATCCTGTAATCTTATACACTCGACTTTTCTACAACCGGCTCTTGGACTAATACAGCAGAAGTGACAGTCTTTGAAGTGTTTTTTGAAGTGAAAACTTCTTATGGCACGTTGTGCACCTCCGTAAGAAAGCATTCGTGGCTGAGGAAAAAAGTATAAGCTCGCGACACCGACCGTCATCGGGATTTCCCGTTATGAATGAGAGCGATAGTAAAATTTGAATGTTCTATTGTTTCTCTTAAATAAATATTCCAAGTGGAAGACAAAAAGCAAAGCAGACACACTAACTGACACATTCCATTCTCATTTAACGATTGTTATGCTTACAGGTTTGTTTCTTTCAAATTCCGCGTTGTTGCGTTGACAAATTGAGAATGAGAGCGAGAGTAAAATTTGAATACATATTCCGTTTTTGTCTTCCATTGCATTGCCATATAAAAAGAAAACGCACATATACCAACTAACACACTAACTTGCCATTAAACGATTTGTTATGCTTGCATACTTCTTTCTACGTGGGAAATTAATTTTCTTAGCAATTTTAAAACTTTAATATTTTGATATTTAAGAGGAATATCGTGATAAATATCAAATGAACAGTAAAGAAAACAAAATTATTAGTGATCATATCTAATTAAAAAATAGTTCATTGTGTCGTATCATACAATGGTATAATAAACATTACAAAACATCATGAAAAAAATAAATCCAAAATATTATTTCACTTCTGTCGGCACTCCCAGAGTGCAACCCGCCGCTTTTTTTTTTGTTTTTTCCATTGCATAGGCATTCCACTTTCTCAAGTGCTTATAGTACATTTTACAAACAATTTGGGGTATCCATGGCTTGTATTAATCCACAATTTTCGACTTAAAGTAAGCGTAATAAGCACTTTTTATAAAATCTTTTATAGGTTTCTGAACTTTTTCACTGTGTACTTACCACAAATTTAACAAAACAAATTTGGATCGTTGAGACAACTTCTTCGCGATGAAGACATGATATAAAAATCAATTTATTTATAGGCGATTACAGCGAATATTCAAAACTGACGGTTAATCAAAAATGACTCGTAGGAAAAAAAAATTAAAAATATTTATAATGTTGTCAGTATATACTTAATACAAAACCACTAACTATGTATATCTCGGCACCAACATTTTTTTTCGATTTGTTGACCTGAGTGACAGGCTAAGTTTAATGTGCTAAATCTGCAAATACATACCATATATCCTTTTTTTTCTGCATTTCATTTTGAAAAAGTTTCTAAAAATCGATCTCATAATAGTTAGTTCTTTAATATATCGCTCATTTTCTTCAATAACGTTATAACTCAAAAAATCAGATATTTCAGGGTAAGCATTTTAACTGAATTTTTACGTTTTTGGGTTATAACGTTATTGAAGAAAATTAGCGATATATACAAAAAAAATCTTAAATACTTAAATGTTCATATGTAAAATTTATCTTTACATTTAAATTTAAACAACAAAATAAATTTCATAAAAAGAAATAATTTGATTACAATATAAATGGTAGTATACGATTTGTTTTACAGAAGCCCTATTTATGTCAAAAAAGCCCTATTTTAGTTGGAATTTTGGCCCTTTTACAAATATGCAAATATCATCCCTGATATGTACCAGAGATACGCAATGAATAGCTCGTGTTTATTTTTTTTCCGTAATTCATTGCCTTTCATATGCATTCGGTGACAACAAGAGCTTCGTTTACTGTGCCGCACTGTTGACGCTTGCTCAAAATGAATTGTTATGAGTTTCGCTGCTCACGACTGCGAATCATCAAAAAGGCAATGAAAAAGCAGCGAATGGTTAGTAGCATTTTCTTTTTCGTCAGATAAAAATACTTCCTTTAAAGTATTTATATTTTTTCAAAGTACTAAAAGTGTTTTTTAAAAAATTCGGATATCTTGTCAATAGACCTTATTCTGCCTATGGATTAAGATCTAATAGTCTGAATCTTGTATCAATTCTGAACCACAATTTTTAGCATTTTTGTAGATACTTTTTATCTGTCGCACTCAGACTCTATAATCGTCTTCCTGATTTTATCCGGGGTATACGCAATCCACGATTGTTTCTTAATCTGGTTAAGTCTTGGCTTTTTAAATTAGAATTCTAAGAAATTGATCGCTTTCTTTATGTATTAAAATGGCTAATTTTTTCAAGTTTCTGATTTTTTCTTTTTTTCTCTATTGTACTTTGCTTAATTCTAAATTTTGTTCAATTAATATATTTATTCATACATTTTTTTGCTTTAATAAAAATTTTTTTAAGACCCACAACTGTACTAAGTATTCATTTATGATTTTATTAAGAATTAATATTAATTTTATAAGATCTGTAAGTTAATGGTATATCTGCATCCGCCACTAGTTCTATTGAACTCATATAACAAAACCACTTAAAACGCTATATCTAGACAACTATGATAGGAGGAGTTTTCAAATTTACTAAGTACCTTACGAAATATAAACGAAACTATTGAACGGGGTACTCATATAGTTGAGGTTCCAATCGCGTCAACGACGTGTTATCTCTAGACTTTCTTACTCAGGGACTTTAATTAAGCAAAAATCATCGTGGCACCTACCGGAAAGGCCAGTACAACGTCTGCCGGGACCAGCTAGTAATAGTATAGATTAAGTGTGTGCGCTTTGATAAGGTGTGATAAAACTATAACAACAATGGGAAAAAACAATAAGACAACAACAAAGTAAAATTAAAATTTTTCATGTTGCTTTTGTTATGTTGTCATTTGTTAAATAAAAACAAATACGAGGCGCAAGATGTCTCTCTGATATAAAATTTGCAAAAAAACCAGAAAATAAATAGAGAAAAAATACGTTAGTAATTAATCATATTTATTTCTCACCTTTATTTTTTCGCTTAAGTGTTTTATGCACAGAATGTAAAAATATGTAGCCTTCTTTGAGGCGTTTTTAAACTCTGCACAAATAAAAAAAAAAACAATACCACATTAAACGTTAATATTCTTTGTTCCCCCAGCAAGAGCTGTGTGAAGTAGGCTCGTGACTACGAGATATCAAAATAAAAATTATCTAGAAAAATTGTTCTTTGCTTGCTCGTCCAGGATATGTGTTTAAAAAAATTGCTCCCGAAATATTTTTGGAAATATTTCCAAAAAACGAAAACACCTATCTCAGCATTTAACGCTATAATAAAAGTAGCTACATAAAAAAATTGCTCTTCGTCTGCTCGTGCAGAAAATATGACATAAAAAAATTATTGTGCAATATTTTAAGCAATATCGGAAATAACAACAAAAGCTGGCTCAGTACTTCAAGCTATCGAAAAACTTTTTATTTATAAAAATTGCTCCTCGTTTGCTCGTTCAAAAAACATTAAAAAAAAATGTTCGTGCAATATTTTGCACAATATTGCCAAAAAACGAAAACACCTGGCTCAGCACTTCAAGCTATCGAAAAACTTTTTATCAATAAAAATTGCTCCTTGTTTGCTTGTCTGGAAAATATAAAAAAAAATTTTCGACCAATATTTTTCAAAATATTGCAAAAAAAAACAAAGAAAAACGTGGCTTTAAACTACAAATTATGAAAAAAATTTAAAAAAGGAAACATTCCGCAAAAAAGTATTTGCAAAAAAATTGTTCCTCGTTTGCTTGTTCAGAAAATCTAAAAAAAAAAAAAATTCGTGCCATATTTTGCACAATATTGGCAAAAAACGAAAACACCTGGCTCAGCACTTCAAGCTATCGAAAAACTTTTTATCAATAAAAATTGCTCCTAGTTTGCTTGTCTGTCAAAATATTGGACAAAAACTTTTTTTCTATTTTCTGGACGAGCAAACGAGGAGCAATTTTTTGCAAATAGTTTTTTGCGAAGCCAGGTGTTTTCGTTTTTTGGCAATATTGTGCAAAATATTGCACGAAATTTTTTTTTTTTTAATGTTTTTTGACGAGCAAACGAGGAGCAATTTTTATAGATAAAAAGTTTTTCGATAGCTTGAAGTACTGAGATAGCTTTTGTTATTTTTGGCGATATTGCTTAACATAATGCACAATAATTTTTTTATGTTATATTTTCTGCACGAGCAGACGAAGAGCAATTTTTTCATGTAGCTACTTTTAATATAGCGTTAAGTGCTGAGCTAGGTGTTTTTGTTTTTTGGAAATATTTCCAAATATATTTCGGGAGCAATTTTTTTAGATACATATCCTGGACGAGCAAACGAAGAGCAATTTTTCTAGATAATTTTTATTTTGATATCTCGTAGTCACGAGCCTACCTCACACAGCTCCCAGCAAGAACTCAAAAGACTTTTAAGTCTTTCACACTGATGGCGATGAAATTGTAGCTGTTTTTAGAAGAGTTTTAAACTACGTTTACACATACCAGTTTATCTCTATTTGCTCGATTATCGCTGTAATCTTGTTCAAAAATACGCGACTATCCTACAAAGTTAATCTTTCAAAATGAGACACTGTAAATTAATCTCGAAAATTTTGCGTGAAGAACTCTGTTTTATTCAATTAGTTTCACCAACACTGGAAAAGAAACCTCAAATAGAACAAAACAAAAATGGGTGGCACTCAATAATTTGAAAAAAAATCCAAATATATAAAATTGTATGGCAACAGAGAAAAAAAGGAAGTTATCTTCTCTCTGTTAAAAATATTTCTTAAATATTTAACAAAATTTAAATTTTTTTTGTAAAAAAGGCTCCACGTGGTCTTCAGACGAGATAGCGGTGCTTTGCAACGGTGATCGAAAACCATATCACAGCTAGGCATTATGCAAAACAAAAAAAAACAAAAAACGTGCGCGCATACTTTTATTTCGGAAAGAGCAAAACAAATAAGCAAATGAAATGTCAAAATTAATCCCGTTGTTAGTTAATCTCAGCGTGAAATCTCGTTGAAATAATCTCCATATGTGAATCAAATTTCAGCGCGATTGATAAACAAAACTCTTAACACTCTTTTGGAAGATCAGCAAAAATAAAAATGGAAAATAAAATAAAATGAAATGAAATGAAATAAAAAAAAAGAAAAGACTGTTTTTTCGATTTTGATTGATATTTATATGATTTAATATGTTAAATGCGTGAATCGCTTTGGCGAGTCGCTAACCTCGGCCAAATTCTCCCGAAACTATTACCTGACATAAGAATATGAAACCTTTCGCGAATTATATTCTATACTTCCAAATTCAAAATAAACAACTTCTTTCTCAGCTTATGGTTTTATTTTAAACTTCTTAAATGAATGTCTGAAGTACTTGACGAATTAAAATAGGCAACCTTCCGAGAAAAGTAACTGCAAAAATGAAAAAGGCTGATTCTGCGCTTTTGGTCACGTTACTGTTTATCAGCTACCGTCGCAGACGATAACTCAGCTCAATTAGATAATTTTCAATGATTCATTGTACATAACTCGCGCGATACAAAAAATCGTCTCGTCAATTGAAATATGACTCTTCAACGTTTAAAAATGTTTGCTGGGTCGTTTTGTTTTGCGTTACTCCACTGAATTTTTTTTTAATGAAAGTCAAGCAATCAACGCAAAGCCAACAAAAAAGCAACTGCAGCAAGAACAATAACATGCACATTAGGGTGCTCTAAACTTTTTTTTTTATTTCAAACAAGTTTAATATTTGCAGGCAGATGGAAGAAAAAATGTTGGTGCAATAAGAGTTCAAAATGTACTGGTGGCTCATTGAACATTTTAGTTTTCCGTAAGAATTAAGTACATGGGAAAGTAAGTTTTACTAGACAGTTTCGTCTATATCTCGAAGTCCAATTTTTTTATATTTACTCTCGTTCCAATGTGCTTGGTGTCGTTTATGTAAGATTTTTTTTCCACAAAATATTAATGAAACTGTCTAGTAAGTCAATCTTTCCCATGTATAGTTGCGGTAAAAATAATAGCACCGCGGTGTCATTTATGAATTGAAAGAAAATATTTCTAACAAATGACGTTTTTTTTTCTTCTAATATTTTAAAGTATAGTTACTTGATAAGTACACAAGATAAGCACATGACATTTTGTTCCAAAAAAATAACGGTACTTTCTAGGTTTGCTATTATATTGAGTAACTTCGAGCGGAAAAATAATAGCACTGTTCAACTCCTTTACTTACCTGACGTTTGCAAGAAAATAACTACATAGAAGCAAAAAATTTAATGTTTCTTTCCTTTCTACCATCGCCTCACATTGGGGCAATTTCCAACCTCTAGGCTTTAAACTCGATTTTTGAAATAAATGTGACACTCATTTTTGCTCATATCATTTTAAATAAGTATTTCCAAATTTTATCAGATAACTACATTTGAAAATTATTCCAAAAACTGTATGTTATAGTTTTTCCTAAGTCAAACTAGTTGACTTGTGTACCTGAAGATATGCAATGCAATTTTAATGCAGAATTACTGTTGCTAGCAAAAAAGACTATAAAGCTTACATAATTTTACATAAAAGTAAGGGTAAGTGGTCGGCTCAGGACTTACATTCTATAGTATGGTAAAAGTCCAAAATAATAAAGGCTTTTAAGCATTGAAAAATGTAAAATTGTACATAAATCATTTTTGATTTAGGTCAAATTTTTTACTTTATTTCTGTAATTACTTTATAAGCCAAGGCTCGAGCAAGCACCAATTTGCTCTCGCAAGGTACGAAGAATACTTCAACTTTAAACGTCGAAAATTTTCATACTTGTGGTACCCGCGGCTCGTTGTTTTTTTTTTTTTTCGTAATGAAATTACTCTCTTAACATCTCATTCTATCTTCTCTCTTCCAAAGTAACAAACAAAAAAAAATTGAATTATCTTGACTTGCGAAGCCAAATCCAAGTTGCACAAAACTTTATCCTAAAAATAAGGATATTTAACTTTAACCCTTCGCGCACCACTTCAATCTCACAACAATCCAGCACCACGACCGCACGTTGAAAAAAAAATTTAGAAAAAAGCGAATATTCAATTCCAGGCTTCATAACTAAGAAAGAGTGTTGAGATGACTTTACTTTATAAAATTCAAGGATTGAACTGGAG
This sequence comes from Tricholauxania praeusta, assembly GCA_949775025.1. Lineage (NCBI taxonomy): Eukaryota > Metazoa > Arthropoda > Insecta > Diptera > Lauxaniidae > Tricholauxania > Tricholauxania praeusta. Next base: position 14,721,887 of record OX459032.1, read on the forward strand.
TATTTATTGGTTCGAAAAATGATTTGAAAATTGTTCACGACCCCATGATTTCGCTAAGGATTAAAAAATAAAAAAATAAATATGTAATAACGTTTTTTAGCACAAATATGTGGTTTTAAAAAAGAAATTAATAAAATCGGTTCAGCATATTTTGCGCCAAAGCGTTACGAACCATTTTCGTATAAGCAATTTTATATAAATAGTGTAGATGTGTGTACAGTTGCAGTCAAAATAATAGCTCCGCGGTGTCATTTATGAATTGAAAGAAAATATTTCGAATAAAATAACGTTTTTTTTTTTCTTCTAATATTTTTAAGTATAGTTACTTGATAAGTACGCAAGATAAGCACATGAGATTTTGTTCCAAAAACATAACGGTGTTTTCTAGGTTTGCTATTATATTGAGTAATTTGTAATTTTGAGCGGTCACAATAATAGCACTGTTCAACTCCTTTACTTCTCAAGATTAGGTATTTACTCTTATTAAGAAAATTTGATCGTAACAAGTAAGTTCCATTATTTTTGTATAATACTCCAATGATTTTTTCGAGTTTTTGCATTTTAGTGGGCCGTGGAAAGCATTCTACGACAGAGCAAAGTAAAATTATTAAAAATCCCCTTTCGCAAGGTAAAAATTTTAATGAAATTTAAAATTTTATCAGATTTTCTGCGAAAATGGTTTCGAATACGATAAAATACACAAATAAGCGAAAAACACGAGGCCGAATGCCGTCCATTTCCCCCCGGGACGTGAATTGTTCGATACGGCTTTCTATACATAATCCGTTTTTGTCTGCTACGAAAATAAAGAAAGTGCTTAGTATAGCAGCGAGTGTAGAAACAGTTAAAAGAAGACTCAGGGAAACCAATTTGAGATCCCAGAATCCACGAATTTCATTCAAAAAAAAAATACATAGCACAAAGATACCGGACTTTGTGCATGGGTACTTAAAGTGGCAACTTGCAAAGAAGAGTGGAACGATGAATATAAGATTATTCCAAGTATCATATTCTGTGTTTGGACTACGCCTTACATATGGACGAGTGCCTTTTCCACCAAAAAAACGATCTTACTTATCAAGTAACTATACTTTAAAACAGCGGTGGGCACAAAAATATAACCAAAGAGGAAAACAACTACATCAAGCAACAACAAACGCAATTTTAAAGTTTTTTTTACTTTCATTTCCAAAATTGCCATTAGCACAAAAAAAAACAAATTACACTACAAACAAAAACAATTGCTACATTCGTCAAGACACAATGCGGCGCCGTCATTTATGCCTTTGTGTTTTGTTTTTGTTTTCATTTGAATTCAAGTCAACGCTGTGCCTCGATTGAAATTCTGCGAATTTTGTGCCTCGATAGCGTTGAAATTCTGCGAATTTTGTGCTTCGATAGCGTTGAAGTTCTGGGAATTTTTTTTCGCTTGTTTGTGCGTCGAATAACGGTTAGAGCAATGTGAGGAAATTGAGGCACTAAGTGCCCTTCCCTGCTTTAAAACATTAGAAGAAAAAAATGTCATTTGTTTGAAATATTTTCCTTCAATTCATAAATGACACCGCGGTGCTATTATTTTTACCGCAGCTATATATATCGCTCACTTATTTCAAGACTGCCATATCTCAAAAAACGTGATTTTTGAGTTAATGATGCAGAAATATCCACTATTTCATGTTTTATTTTGTGTGAAAAATCAGAAAAGTATCTCATAAACTTGCCTTGTGAGAAGAGTTTATGCAGAAATACTCGTCATCGTTTTCATATAAAAAGTAAGATATTGAAAACTTAAAATGAGTTTTTCTCCCACTTTATCTTTTTTAAGTTATGCCAGTCTTGAAGTAAGTAAGTGAGCGATATGTACTATAGAAAACTTAATAGTTCAATGAGCCACCAGTAAATGTTAATATTTTGAGTTTTTATTGCACCAGAATTCTTCTTCTATGTATCTGGTACAATTAAACCCATTTAAAACAAAGAAATTTGAATCACCCTAATGTATGTACATACAACCATTCTCATGTCCTAGCGCGTAAAGAAATCATGCTAACGGGCATGCAGTGCCATCCAACGTGGTAAGAAACGTAAAGTTTATTGATCCCGCGTAGCTTTTCATTGCAACAACAGCATCCATAATGCAAAGTATTGTGTACCTAGTGACTCTGCTCTATCTTATATGTATATACCTCACTGATTCAAGCCGAGCCCTACTGTGCCTCATTCTAAAGTCAGTGTCTAGTTTTATATCAAATTTTACTTGAAAATAACTTAATTTCATTTTCACAAATTCAATTATTTCTCATACATGGAATCTAGAGAGAAATACTGCCGCTCAGTAGCGAAAAAGGCGGATCTCTAAAAAATTCCTTTCCAGATAATTGATGTTTTGTTTATGTCAATTTGTTGAAATACCTGTGAAATCGAGATCGAGAAAACTCTCTTAGGAGATTTTTTTATATGTTTGAACTAAGATACCGGCGTAATTTCTTAAGCTATCCGATGCCATAAAAATCACGAATAATCGCTGGCTGCTTTTGATACATTAATGCAGGAATGGCCAGAAGAGTTGAGTTTGGGAGCAGGAAATCGCTAATCACCTGATTAAGTGAGCGAATGCGTAATTTGCAAAATCTAATTCCAAGAATTGAAAAAAATCAAAAAAACGAAATGAGAGGGGAGCAACTGCAGCAACAATTACGTACATTTCATTTCGATACAGAAGCATGAAGTCAAATGTGTTGAGATATTTTTCGTTGCGAGCGTCGAGCCGCGGCGCTAGTTCGTAATTTTCCGAATTGTTGTTATTGCTTTTTATTTTGAAAAATAGAAAATTACAAAAACAAAAACGTTTAGAAAAACAATTGAACTGGTAATGAACAACTGAACAAGCAACAGTAAATGTAACAATATTTAATTTTGATTGTTGTTTGCCTGTGTTTAGTATTTTTTTTACCTTCTGTAAAATTTACATATGACATTTTTCATTAAATTTATACATATGTACATTAGGGTGATTCAAATTTTTTTTTTTTTTGTTTTTTTTAAGGTGCTGTTGCTTAAAAAGTAAGTTTATGATATGAAGAAAAAGTTCACGAAATTTCAGCTCTGTAACTCAATTTTATAAGGTGGCGCCGGAGCCTGTTAGTTTTACATGTAAATTGTATGGAAAAATTATTTTTTACAAAAAATATATCTAAATGAATAGGTGATTAGTGTTGTTGAGCTGAGAAGGGTCGTTTTTCGACGTAATTTTTTACGCTGAATCCGAATCTGGCCTCAGAATTGACCCATCATGTCGGAATCCTGAAATATTTGAGGTTAATTACCTGAAACATGATGTTTTTTGTCTACTTTCGAGGTCATGTAGAGGATTCAAAGAAAGTTGATCAGCTTATTTTTAACAAAAGCATCATTTAGTAACATCCTTGCCCTTTAAAATGAGCTTTCAAGTGGTGATCTGTGATGTTTCCTTGCAAAGTTATAGCCATTTTAAAGTGAATGAATTGGATCCCCTACAAAGGGTTGCAACCCAACAATATTAACCAACGAGTTTCAAATTCATGTCACCTTGAAATGGCTGCAACTTTGCAAGGAAGCATCACAGATCACCACTTGAAAGCTCATTTTAAAGGGCAAAGATGGTACTAAATGATGCTTTTGTTAAAAATAAGCTGATCAACTTTCTTTGAATCCCATACATAGCCTCGAAAGTAGACAAAAAACATCATGTTTCAGGTAATTAACCTCAAATATTTCAGGATTCTGACATGATGGGTCAATTCTGAGGCCAGATTCGGATTCAGCGTAAAAAATTACGTCGAAAAACGACCCTTCTCAGCTCAACAACACTAATCACCTATTCATTTAGATACCTTTTTTGTAAAAAATAATTTTTCCATACAATTTACATGTAAAACTAACAGGCTCCGGCGCCACCTTATAAAATTGAGTTACAGAGCTGAAATTTCGTGAACTTTTTCTTCATATCATAAACTTACTTTTTAAGCAACAGCACCTTAAAAAAAACAAAAAAAGAAAAATTTGAATCACCCTAATGTACATACCTATATGAGTTCTTCATATTTGGGAATGAGCAGGAATATATAATATATATAATAAAATTTTTACATTTTGAGACTTTCAACTAATTTAAAAGCTCCGCTTAAAACATTTATGTGAAAAAAGTTCTTTAAATTACCAGTACATGCAACTATTGTCATGTAACAAGTTTTTTCTTCTAAAAAAAATCTGTCACATTTTCTAATTTTTGCTTAAAACGTTATAGTTCTGGTTTGAACATTAATATTGCGATGTTAAAAAATTTCTTCAAATTATCAATGCGTACAATCGTTACAGTTGTGTAACTAGCTGTTACAGTCGTGTAACTAGCTGTTAGTTTTTAGAAAACCTATTATATTATGTTATTTCAGCTTTAAGTATTTAACGCAGATGTTAAAAAATTTCTTGAAACTATCATTGCATGTAACTTTTACATTCCTGTAACAAGCTGCTGTCCTTAGTTCTAAGTGTATCAAATTATGTAAACTAAATTCGTGCATTGTACTAAAATTCGTTCATTGTACTAAATGTACTACAAATTTGTTCAATGCACTGACGTATATTTTTCATCACTAACACAAATACTTACATAATTGCTGACATCCCAGTGTGCCAAACCATTTTTTTCTTCTTAATGCATTTTGCGCTGTAATTTTTTTGTTTTTTGCACTTACAGTACTGAACAGAAGGCTCAGTAAAAAAATAATTATTAAATTATGATTTGTTCTAAAACACAAACAAAAAAAAAAAAGGATCCGTTTCGAATCCGAAACGTAACTGGTTCGAAACGGATCCGGTTCCGTTTTTGTGCACATTGGGATCGTACGCTTTTGAAAAAGCATTAATTATATAAGCATGCTGTAAAAATTAGGGCTAGTAAAATAAAACTTAATAAGACTTTTTCGCAAATTTTTGTAAATAATTTTAATTAACTGTTACAGCTTAATGTTCTAAAATCAGTTGGAACGAGATGACATGATATTTTCTATATGTTAGAACAAGATGCGCAATGGAAGTTAAAAAAAAGCTCTGTTGCATATCTTGCTCTAATGTATAGGCATAATTATGTTGTCTTGTTTTGTTTTTTATCGCGGTCGCAACTCGTTCCAATTATGTTAAGATTTTAACTCTTGCTTGCTAATTTCGATTTTCTTTAAACTCAGCCCCTAGTTTTTCAAATAATTTTAAACGTAAACGTCAAAATTTAAAAGTTTGAGCTCAGTTGAAAGTTCCAAGGACAAGTTAAACGATGTAGTTAAAACTTAAACTTAACTTTCATTGAAAAACTGGGACTGTGTCTTAAAAATTCTGAGTTAAAATTTAAATTGTAGCAACATTCTTAAGATTTTCGCTGTGTCTGTTTATATGACAAAGTTTTAAGCGTGCGTAGATGTAGAATGTACATATACTTATATACAATTATATGTATTAATAGATATGTATGTGTGCAAGTAAGTATGTGTACAACTCATGCGCATAAAGAAACTGAAGATTTTTTTTTATTCAATTGCAGAGGAACCCAACAAAATGTCTTCAATTGCGACGAGAAGAGCGCTTTAAAAAAGTATACACTGTAAAAAATAATTTATATTTTTAAATCTATGTGCAAATGATCAATATCACAAAATACAAAACTATCTTATGGAAATTTAAATAATAAATTGATTTGTAGTATATGATTTGTCATCAACATAAAGTACCCTCCTTATGTCAGACATGGCCAGAAGAGCTGAGTAAGAGAGCTGAAAATCGCTGCTAACCACTTAATTAAAAGTACTAGTAGCATTAATATTTTTGAGCTTTTGTGGAATCTAAAAATGACATTTTTCATCAAATTTATTCTGAGAGTTCATTATATTTGTAAGGGAGACGGAATAATTAACTTTTTTAACGAGTTGGCCATCTCTGCCCCTTATATACACTAACAAAAAATGCCGTGCGAAGGAACTGAAACTTTTATAACGTAGCTATTGCTAAACTGACCAAAATTCTATATTGTCATCCATTCAAAAATCAGTGAAACTATGTCATACTAAAGTTTCAGTCAATTTGACCGAAATTGATCCACATCGCCAAAAACAAAAAACGCTATCAAATCTACCCATTACTCAATTTTGACAAACCATGTCTCTTAAACCATTCAGAATTTAATAAGAACTTTACAAATACGCTTAATCGGCACTTTGAATTCAAGCAGCATCACGCTTTGTGAAGAAAGTATTTTGGGAAAATGCTATCGAACTCGTTATGAAAACATTCTATGGCACAAATCAGAACAATTTAGAAAGTAAGCGCGAATGGAAAAGTGCACATTAGAGTGTATCGAGCACTGAGAGAAAAAAATTTTGAATTGTCGCTTCTTATTTTAAGAAATTACCTCGATAGTGTTTCAACGTCGGAAGATTTGTTCAAAAAAATTCATATTCGTGATTCTCATGACAGCGGATAGCTTAAGAAATTACGCGTCTAATGAACTACACCAAATGTTGGTATCTCAGTTCAAAAAATCTCCTAAGAGAATTTTCTCTATCTCAATTTTACCTGGTATTTCTACAAGTTGACATAAACAAAACCTCAATTATCTCGAAACGCATTTTTTTGAGATACGCCCTTTTCGCTTCTGAGGCTAGAATAGTAAAACCAAATATTCCGACCAAATATTCATCCAATAGAAGTCGCTTAAATAACTTAAAATAAATTTATCATAACTACATATGTACATATCGCTCACTTACTTCAAGACTGGCATAACTCTAAAAACGTGAATTTTATGTTAATGATGACGCCATTTCATGTTTTATTTTGTGTAAACAAATCAGAAAAGTATCTCATAAACTTGCCTTGTGAGAAGAGTTTATGTAGACATACTTTTCATCATTTGCATATAAAAAGCAACTTATTGAAAACTTTAAATGCGTTTTTCTCCCACTTTATGTTTTTTGAGTTATGCCAGTCTTGAAGTAAGTGAGCGATATGTATGTTGTTTGATGTGCGATCGTCAAATACAAAGAACATTTGGAAAGGCTTATTACAGAATCTCTCAGGCTTAAAACTTGGAATGTGTGCGTAGGGTTTGGGTCCCACCACACATTATTATCATTTCCAATGAAAACCAAATCAGCCTCGGATAATATCCCCCACTACGATGACGACCACTGCAAACGAAAAACGGACAATGATTTACGGATATGCACCTGGAATGTCCGGACCCTCCATACGGAAGGTGCAACTATCCAACTGGCGGAAGCCCTCGTAAAAATAAAGGCTGACATCACCACCATCCAGGAGATGCGATGGAAAGGACAAGGATGCTCTAAACGGACGAACTGTGATATCTACTACAGCGGCCATGCGGAGAGGCACGAATTTGGTTCCGGATTCGTTGTAAGTCGAAAATTACGCCACCTAGTTTCCCGGTTCACGCCAATAAACGAAAGGTTGGTTACGATCCGTATCAGGACAAAATTCTTCAACATAAGCCTAATTTGCGCGCACGCCCCGACGGAGGAAAAGGACGATGCCACCAAGAATGATTTCTTCGCGAGCCTAGAGGACGTGTATGACCGTTGTCCGACCCACGATTTAAAATAGTCCTCGGCGATTTTAACGCGAAGGTCGGAAGAGAAGGCATCTTTGGCGCTACAGTTGGTCAGTTCAGTCTCCACGAGACCACTTCAAACAACGGTCTGAGACTGATCGACTTCGCCGCGGCGCGAAACATGGTAGTTAGTAGAACCAGATTTCAACACCTCGACATTCACAAGGCCACCTGGCTATCCCCGGATTAAAAAACGAAAAACCAAATTGATCATGTTGTGATCGATGGAAGGCACGCTTCAAGCGTTCTGGATGTGCGTACATTTCGGGGGGTCAACACTGACTTCGACCACTATCTTGTTGCTGCTAAGATCCGCATGCGGCTATGCAATGCGAAGAATGTACGCACGGGCATGCAACGAAAGCTGGACGTTGCCAAGCTGCAATCACAACGGACTGCCGAGGCGTACTCCGCTCAACTCTCGGTTAAGCTCAACCAACCAACCTCTGGAACCGACGACGTTGGGAAAAGAGGAAGGAAAAGAGGCGCATTTTCAGACGTAAAAAAAGGAGCAGGAAAAGCGTGAGCGTGAGGAGCTTGAGGTGTACCAGGGCAAGAAGGTTTCACGAAAATTCTATCAACAAGTTAAGCGTCTAACTCAAGGTTTCAAGCCCGGAGCATCCAGAGTGTACTGAGATTATGGAGGCAGCATTTCTCCAACTTGCTTACGGGCAATGATTCCACCAATTCCGCCCAGAGAGAATGCAGTACGATACCACCAATTGATTATAACGCAGTGGAAGTACCATCACCTAGCCATGAAGAGGTTCGAGTTGCTATCCAGCGACTCAAAAACAACAAAGCAGCGGGTGCTGACGGCCTGCCAACTGAGTTGTTTAAAGCTGGTGGCGATGAATTGATAAGGTGCATGCATCAACTCATCAGCAAAATATGGCTAGCGGAAAGCATGGCCGACGAATGGAATCTCAGCGTGCTTTGTCCTGTAATAAAGAAAGGAGACCCGACAATCTACGCCAACTACAGGGGTATCAGTCTTATTTCCATGGCATATAAGATTCTCTCGAGCGTATTGTGTGAAAGATTGAAGCCGTATACAGAAACGCTGATCGGATCCTATCAGTGTGGCTTTAGACCTGGTAAGTCCATCATAGACCAGATTTTTACACTACGCCAAATCCTGGAGAAAACCCATGAATATCAAATCGATACTCACCATCTCTTCGTCGATTATAAAGCTGCGTTCGATAGCCCAGTGCGGGATTGCCTATACGCAACAATGTCTGAGTTCGGTATACCTGCAAAGTTGATAAGGCTCTGCAGGATGACGTTGAGCAATACGTGTAGCTCCGTCAAGGTAGGGAATGACCTCTTTGGAACTTTTAATACCGAGCGAGGTTTCAGACAAGGCGAGCCGCTCTCGTGCGATCTCTTCAATTTCATTATGGAGGGGATCGTACGAAAAGCCAGTGTGCATCATAATGGCACCATTTTCTTCAAAGGTGTTCAGCTCCTTGCGTACGCTGATGATATTGTTATTATCGGTCGGAGTAAGAGAGATGTTACTGCTGCTTTCACTGCTATTAAAAAGGAATCAGCCAAAGTGGGTTTGACGGTAAACGAGGGCAAGACGAAATACATGATGTATACTAACAACAACAAGAAAGCACGGGATCTAGACTCTCATGTTACAGCGGGCAACTGTAAATTAGAAGTTGTCAAGGAATTCATTTACCTTGGCACTGCCGTAACCAGCAACAATGATGTCAGTCTGGAGATTAAGCGGAGAATAACAATTGCTAATAGGTGCTACTACGGCCTCAGTAAGCAATTACGTTGCAGAGCTCTCTCTCGATCGACAAAGCTAACACTCTACAAGACGCTCATTCTACCTGTGCTTATTTATGGCGCTGAGGCATGGGTGGTTTCGACAACAGACGCAGCCGCTCTTGGGGTGTTCGAGAGGAAAGTTCTCCGCAAAATCTTTGGTCCTGTTCGAGTTGGCGACGACTATCGCATTCGACTGAACCACGAGCTGTATGAGCTCTACGCCGACATTGACATAGTTAAGCGTATAACAATACAGCGACTACGATGGCTGGGTCATGTCCATCGTATGGATAAAGAAGCTCCAGCGAAAAAGGTATTCGAAGGGAAGGTCCCCGGTCAACGACGAAGAGGGAGACCATGCCTCCGGTGGATAAACCAAGCTGAGGAAGCCTTAACTGCGCTTGGCATTAACGATTGGAGAAGGCGCGCGCAAAACAGAGGCGCCTGGCGAGAGCTAATGAGGTCGGCCGTATCCTGACAACGGGTTGTTATGGCCATCTAAGTAAGTAAGTAAGGATGCTACTTCTTCTATTGCTATAACTTCTGCCTGAAAAACGCTACAATGGTCTGGTAACATCGCAGCTATTTTTATCTTCAGTTCCTTAGAGAATACAATAACCCACTTGGATATTTAGCTTGGAGCCATCTGTCAAATGGAAAAGTGCATATACTACCGAGCCAATTTATTGATATTGATATTCGTTTATTGAGTCTTTGGATAATTCCTTACAGACTAGAAAAACAGTAATTTAAATAACACTTAAAATATAGCTAGGTATTAAAGTTAAAATCATAAAACTAAAAAGAAAATAAGGAATTTAACATATTCTTAAAACAAATTTTAGATACTGAAAAATCAATAATAGAACTAGCTAACAAATTATTAAATAAAGATAAAGCCCTTGAAATAGGTTCATTATGAGCATAATGACTCCTATGAAACTGGATGTGAAATAAATCATTATGTCGCAAAGACCTAGAAGGAATATTAAACATAACAGTTTCCAATAAAGGGGCACAATCAATAGAACCAGAAATTAAGTCGAAGATAATAGTAAGAGATTGAATCTTACGCCTTGTTTCAAGAGATTTTATACCTAGTAGTAAACAACGTGCATTATAGGAAGGTAGAGGTATATCAAAATTTAGGGAACGTAACGCGAACCTAGTAAATGACTTCTGAACTTTTTCAACTCTAAAGGAATTAGTTGTATAGAAAGGACTCCAAATAAAAGAAGCATATTCTAATCAGGACCTTACAAAGGAATTGTAAAGAGTTTTAAAAGTATGAGGATCAGTAAATTCAGAGCTATTTCTGCGAACAAAAGCAAGTAACGAATAAGATTTAGGAACAATATAATTAATGTGTTCTGTAAAAGTGAATTTTGAGTCAAACACTACTCCCAGATCACGAAAAGAGCTAACCACTTGTAATGGAATCCCAGTAAGACAATAAGATGTACTTAAAGTTCCTCGAGATTTCGAAAAAGTAAGTGAAAAACACTTTTTTATATTTAAAGTGAAAACAATATTTAATATCATTTATAAACAATATGAAAAATAGCGGCCCCAGTATACTTCCTTGAGGAACACCAGAAGATGCCACAAACTGATAAGACTTAACATTATAAATTTCTACAAAGCAAACTCTAGACTTCAAATAGGATTGAACCCAATTCAAAAATGAGGAATGACAACCCATTTTAGCTAACTTCGCAATTAAGGCATTATGACAAACTTTGTCAAAAGCCTTACAAAAATCAGTATATATAGCATCAACTTGATATCCTTTTTCAAAAGTAGAAATACAATACTTCGAAAAGAGAGCTAAATTACTCACAGCTGACCGACCAGCAAAAAAGCCATGCTGTTCATAACAGATGTGACGCTTGATCAAAAAGAATAATTTTTTCTTAATAATACTTTCAAAAAGTTTTGAAATAGTGGAAAGTTTAGAAATTGGGCGACAATTGGATATATCATTTTTAATACCACTCTTAAAAACCGGAGTGATGGATGCAGTTTTCCAACAATCTAAAAAGCAACCTGTAGATAAGGAATCATTAAAAATTAGACACAACGGCTTGGATAAAGCATGTGCGCGTTTATTAAGCAAAATTGGAGCGATACAATCAATATCCATTTTAAAGGAACACTTCAAATTTAATATGGCATTGTAAACATCCAAAACAGAAAGTGAAAGTGAGCCAAGATTCATGAAAGAATTTATATTTTTTAAAATTGATTAATTAAACCAAGGCATCTCAGTTTCATAGTTGGACTTAAAATCCGCAAAAAGATTAACAGTATCATTAAGTGTAAAAGTATGGTTACCATTATAGAACATAGATGTTGGAATACTAGATCCATCCCTCTTAGACTGAATAAAGCTCCAAAAAGATTTTGGATTTTTTTTAACATTATTTTCGCAGCGAAGGATATATTGTTTGTAGAGAAATTTATTGAGAAAATTAAATTCCCTCATATAGTACATGTATTTTACTTGATATTGATTATCATTAGTTGATTTATATAAATTAATAAATTTATTACGCAAATTTTTTAACTTTTTAAATTTCCCATGCATTTTTAAGCATTGTGCACCAATTTTCGTAGCGTTTCAAAGTGTTTGATTATATGGGAAGTGCTCTGCTCACTACAGTAAAATACGAAATCAAACTGAAAAGTTTTTTATACCCTACACCGAGGGTATATTCACTTTGTCTCTCCGTTTGTAACACATCGAAGAGGGCGTGGCAGGAATGGAAAAGTATATATATTCTTGATCAACGTCACCACCTGCGTCGATTTAGCGATGTCCGTCTGTCTGTCTGTCCGTCTGTTGAAATCAGGTTTATGGGAAAACCAAGAAAGCTAATTGAATGAAACTTTCACACACAGGTCACATCTTCTTGCAGGCATCTTGCTATTCAAAATGGACAAAATCGGTTGACGGACACGCCTACCGCCCATGCTCTATGTAAATTTACCCAGGCCAATTTTATAAAAAAGTTGCAGCGATTTTGATGAAACTTGGTGATTTGGTGCATTTGTGAACCAAATTAGGATTAGCCCGGATTTCAAGTTTCCAAAGAGTCGTACAGGGGCGTGGCACAGCCAAAAATTTTATCATTTATACCACCATATCTTGTAAGCCGTTCAAGATATTACAATGAAATTTGGTAAACGGATACTTATCTTGAATAAAAGTGGGCAGAATTGAAAAAGTGGGCGTGTCACTTTTCAACTGTTAACAATTTTGATTCCATGTAACTCAAAATTGACACAAAAGATTTTCACAATAATTTTGAAGATGATACCGCTGAAAGCAGTCATCAATACAAGCTCAGCCACTTTACTGAAAAAACTCGTTGAAAGGCGTGGCACAGCCCACAATATTTATAAACGTTATATTAAGAGAACTAACAACGTAATCGTTATGAAATATAATGAGGTAGATATACTTGCTATAATGTCTCTTGTTACAAAAATTTGGATAGTACCTGTGGGCGTGGCACCTCCCATATAAGCAGGAAACGTTTTTTGTTATAGATAGTCTGCTATGCGAGTAATCTTCATTAAATTTGGTGTTAAGATGTCAGTTAATATAGGCTTTAAAAATAAATTAATTTTGACAGAATTGCATCAGTGGGCGTGACACCTCCCATGTTAACATATATTTCTAAGCGCTGTTTTAAGTGAACTATTGCAGCAATTGCTATGAAATTTAATGTGAGCGGCTCAGTTTCTATAGAGTATATATGAACCAAAAGTGGCTGGAATCGCACCAGTGGGCGTGGCACCTCCGATTCAAATAGAATACGGTAAGTGGCATATTTATCGACTTCCATACAAATAAAAAGTGGCATATTTATTGAAATATGTGAGCTCGAAAATTTTACCAACAAGTCAAGCGTCTGACCCAAGGTTTCAAGCCCGGAGCATCAACCTGTAAAGATGAACATGGAAATCTGGTTACGGATACGCAGGGTGCACTGAGATTATGGAGGGAACATTTTTCCAAGCTGCTTGCTGGCGATGACTCCACCAATCCCGCCTTTGGAGAAATTAACCCGATGCCACCAATCAACGACGATGGTGTGGACGTACCACCACCTAGCCATGACGCGGTACGAGTTGTGATCCAACGACTTAAGAACAACAAAGCGGCTGGTGCCGATGGCCTGCCTGCTGAATTGTTCAAGACCGGCGGCGATGAGCTGATAGGGTGTATGCATCAACTCATCTGCAAAATATGGCTAGTAGAAAGCATGCCCGACGATTGGAATCTCAGTGTCCTTTGTCCTGTACTGAAGAAAGGTGACCCGACAATCTGCGCTAACTACCGGGGAATCAGTCTTCTTGCCATCTCTTACAAGGTCCTGTCGACTGTACTGTGTGAAAGACTTAAGCCATTTGCCAACACACTGATTGGGCCTTATCAGTGCGGCTTTAGACCTGGTAAGTCCACCATAGACCAGATCTTCACACTACGTCAAATCCTGGAAAAAACCCACGAAAAACAGATCGATACCCATCATCTCTTTATCGATTTTAAAGCAGCTTTCGATAGCCCGATACGGGATTGCCTGTATGCCACCATGTCTGAGTTCGGTATACCTGCGAAGCTGGTGCGGCTTTGCAGAATGACGTTGAGCAACACAGCCAGCTCCGTCAGAGTAGGAAGGGACCTCTCCGAACCATTTGATACCGAACGAGGTTTCAGACAGGGCGATCCATTATCCTGCAACCTCTTCAACTTTGTGATGGAAGGGGTGTTGCGAAGAGCCAGTGTACATCGTAATGGCACTATTTTCTACAAAAGTGTCCAGCTCCTTGCATATGCCGATGATATTGATATCATTGGACGTTGTAAGCGAGATGTTACTGCTGCGTTCTCTGCTATCGAAAAAGAGTCAGCGAAAGTGGGTTTGACGGTGAACGAGGGCAAAACAAAGTATATGCTGTCCACAAACAGAGAGACGCGGCGTATTGGATCCTTTGTTACTGCGAACAACTATACTTTCGAAGTTGTCAAGGAATTCACCTATCTTGGCACCGCCGTGAACACTCAAAACGATGTCAGCCTGGAGATAAAGCGAAGACTAACTCTTGCTAATAGGTGTTACTATGGTCTCAGTAAGCAATTGAGTAGTAGAGACCTCTCTCGCCCGACAAAACTGACACTCTACAAGACGCTCATCTTACCCGTGCTACTTTACGGCGCAGAAGCATGGGTTGTGTCGCAGACTGATGCAGCCACGCTTGGGGTGTTTGAGAGAAAAATTCTTCGCAAAATCTTCGGTCCTGTTCACGTCGGCGACGACTACCGTATTCGAATGAACCACGAACTGTACGAGCTCTACGCTGACATTGACATAGTCAAGCGCATCACTATTCAACGTCTGCGCTGGCTGGGACATGTTGTGCGTATGGACGAAGAAGCTCCGGCGAAAAAGGTGTTTGATGCGGAAGCCGCTGGGCGACGACGAAGAGGAAGACCATGCCTCCGATGGAAAGACCAAGCCGAGGAAACCCTATCCACGCTTGGTGTGAATGATTGGAGAAGGCGTGCGCAAAGCAGAGGCGCCTGGAGAGAGCTTTTGAGGTCGGCCGTAACCCGGTAACGGGTTGTTATGGCCACCCAAGAAGAAGAAGAGTGAGCATTCATATTAAAAATTGTTGTTCTAACTTTCTTCATAAGTTTCTTTATTTTTTCGACTTTTTCATCAATTTTGAATAGTTTCAACCTCTTTAATTTTTTTCAGAGTTTTTCAACTTTTTACAACATTTTGCATATATTTACGACTTTTTTAACATTTATCAACCTCTGTCAACCTTTCTAATATTTCACATTTTTTTCGACTTATGCAACCTCTTCAACGTCTTTTTAACATTTGTTGAAAAGGTACTTTCAGTACAGTGTAGGGCATGTGAGTCTCGGCCTGGCCGAAGATAACACCTTAAATCTTTTTTATTTATTTTAAGAACGTACCTCGAAAGTGCTACAGTGCCGTAAAAATTTATTTTCTGTTCACCCTGCAAAAACTGTCAAATCCAATATTATGTCATAGCTCTGTTGTCTATTGTCAGGTTTTCAAAATGTTGGGAAGGTAATTGCCAAGCACTATATTCTGTAATACTTACATACTTACTTAGATGGCCATATTAACCCGTTGTCAGGTTACGGCCGACCTCATTAGCTCTCGCCAGGCGCCTCTGTTTTGCGCGCGCCTTCTCCAATCGTTAATGCCAAGCGCGGTTAGGGCTTCCTCAGCTTGGTCTATCCACCGGAGGCATGGTCTCCCTCTTCGTCGTTGACCGGGGACCTTCCCTTCGAATACCTTTTTCGCTGGAGCTTCTTTATCCATACGATGGACATGACCCAGCCATCGTAGTCGCTGTATTGTTATACGCTTAACTATGTCAATGTCGGCGTAGAGCTCATACAGCTCGTGGTTCATTCGAATGCGATAGTCGTCGCCAACTCGAACAGGACCAAAGATTTTGCGGAGAATTTTCCTCTCGAACACCCCAAGAGTGGCTGCGTCTGTTGTCGGAACCACCCATGCCTCAGCGCCATAAAGAAGCACAGGTAGAATGAGCGTCTTGTAGAGTGTTAGCTTTGTCGATCGAGAGAGAGCTCTGCAACGTAATTGCTTACTGAGACCATAGTAGCATCTATTAGCAATTGTTATTCTCCGCTTAATCTCCAGACTGACATCATTGTTGCTGGTTACGGCAGTGCCAAGGTAAATGAATTCCTTGACAACTTCTAATTTACAGTTGCCCGCTGTAACATGAGAGTCTAGATCCCGTGCTCTCTTGTTGTTGCTAGTAGACATCATGTATTTCGTCTTGCCCTCGTTTACCGTCAAACCCACTTTGGCTGATTCCTTTTTAATAGCAGTGAAAGCAGCAGTAACATCTCTCTTACTCCGACCGATAATAACAATATCATCAGCGTACGCAAGGAGCTGAACACCTTTGAAGAAAATGGTGCCATTATGATGCACACTGGCTTTTCGTACGATCCCCTCCATAATGAAATTGAAGAGATCGCACGAGAGCGGGTCGCCTTGTCTGAAACCTCGCTCGGTATTAAAAGTTCCATAGAGGTCATTCCCTACCTTGACGGAGCTACACGTATTGCTCAACGTCATCCTGCAGAGCCTTATCAACTTTGCAGGTATACCGAACTCAGACATTGTTGCGTATAGGCAATCCCGCACTGGGCTATCGAACGCAGCTTTATAATCGACGAAGAGATGGTGAGTGTCGATTTGATATTCATGGGTTTTCTCCAGGATTTGGCGTAGTGTAAAAATCTGGTCTATGGTGGACTTACCAGCTCTAAAGCCACACTGATAGGATCCGATCAGCGTTTCTGTATACGGCTTCAATCTTTCACACAATACGCTCGAGAGAATCTTATATGCCATGGAAATAAGACTGATACCCCTGTAGTTGGCGCAGATTGTCGGGTCTCCTTTCTTTATTACAGGACAAAGCACGCTGAGATTCCAATCGTCGGCCATGCTTTCCGCTAGCCATATTTTGCTGATGAGTTGATGCATGCACCTTATCAATTCATCGCCACCAGCTTTAAACAACTCAGTTGGCAGGCCGTCAGCACCCGCTGCTTTGTTGTTTTTGAGTCGCTGGATAGCAACTCGAACCTCTTCATGGCTAGGTGATGGTACTTCCACTGCGTTATCATCAATTGGTGGTATCGTACTGCATTCTCTCTGGGCGGAATTTGTGGAATCATCGCCCGTAAGCAAGTTGGAGAAATGCTGCCTCCATAACCTCAGTACACTCTGTGTATCTGTAACCAGATTTCCATTTTCGTCTCTACAAGTGGATGCTCCGGGCTTGAAACCTTGAGTTAGACGCTTAACTTGTTGATAGAATTTTCGTGCATCCTTCTTGCCCTGGTACACCAAGTAGCATCCTGGCTGAGGATAAATGTAGTATCCAAAAAGGATATGAACATTTATTCAGGTAGTCATCAAATCCCTAGAATCGGTCTCCCTAAACTCACTAGTGGCCAAACAATGCCGCTCGTCTTTTAATGAGATGGCTCAGCATTTTAAGACTCACCTCATCTGGATGCCTGGGCATAGGAACATTGATCGCAATTGCAAAGTTGATGAATTTGCCAGGCAGGAGACTACTGTACAATTCCTCAGGACAAGGAAAGTGTTGGCATGACACTTGTTACCTGAAAGTTACTGCTTAAAGAAAACATGATAAAAAAGACGAACAAAAGATAGACCCAAGGGTCAACTTGCATTATAACAAGGCAGATCTGGCCGAAATGGAACGCTAAGCGATCTCTAGAACTGCTATCTCGCACTAGACATAGTGCAGTTGTTACAGTCATAACTGGCCACTGCCTTATTGGCAAACATGCGGAGAGATTAAGTGTTCGGTATTATGACTTCTGTAGAATTTGTATGGATGTGGGGGAGTAGGAAAACATTAAACATTTTCTTTCTTTCAAAACACTTGGTTCGCTTATATTTGATGACCTGGATGACCTCAGACATGTTAGAATAGGTCATCTATTAAGTTTTATTACGAAATCTAGTTGGTTCAATGAGAGGATGTAGTCAATTATCCTGTGGTATCACAATGGACCAGCATTTGGTCTAAGTGAGTCGGTTCGCAACTGACTGCTACTCCTACCTAACCTTACCTTTCCATATGATTTTTTTTAAAATATGGTTTAACCAGTGATGGAATTTTCGGTACATATTTCCTTTTTTCAGTACATTTGCGTCGTCAGTATATTCGCCAAGTTTTCAGTACATTCGGTGCATTTGGCCTATTTTCAGTACATTCGACGCATTTTGAGTACATTTTCGGTACATTTTCAGTAAACTTGGATTATTTCTAAAAATTACCAATTTTTTGTAGTAATCTTAGCTTAAATAAGCGTACAAACCTGCCGTAATGGTTTTTTAGTAAAAAATTTAATATTTTGTTTCAATTTTCGAGATTTTATGTAACATTTTCATCTACATGACGAAAAAGTACATTCGGCAGCTAAAAAGTGCATTTTCACATCATTGAGTTAAATTATATTTTTTTTTAGCATATTTTATTAATGAGTTTTTTTTTAAGTGCAACTTCTGTAGTGGTTGTTTTTTTTTATTCGTTTTGTTTTTTTATATTCTTGGTCTATTGTTGTTGTTGTTGTTTTTGTATGAAAAGCTGTATGGCCGTCCTTTTTGTTGACTTAGCACGCGCAATGTTTTCTCTTTCTTGGTGGGTCTCGTTTTACGCAGCAGGACGCGAAACCAACTGCAACTGCGAGAGTGTTGTTTGCGTATGTATATATACTATATGCACGTATTAGGCGCAAACTCTTATGCTGCTTTTTGGTGTGTGTGTGTGTGCTCTTGTTAGTGGGTGGTCAGGTGCGTGGTGGTGTCTAATTTTGCTGCCATTTTTTTTTTGCTTAGCGAGCATTTTGCAAGATGGTGACTCTCATTCAAGTTTGTTGAATTGTTGCAATCGCTGAAATATCAACACACATACACTTATAGTGCACTTATTGCCACAGCTAAGGGATGCTATTGTGTGCTCCAACCACGAAAGGCGTGCTGTAGCAACTGTTTACAACAACAACAACAAAAAAATCTTCAGCTGTTGTTTGTGTAGATGTTTTTTTTTTAAGAGTAAAGGTGTGTTTGTGTTGTGTACATGAGTGTGCGTCTGGTTTTTTTTCTTAATTTTGTGCCAAACCATTTTAACGCAATTAAGTATAAAATAGCGTAAAAAAAATGTTGAAAAATGTTCACAAGGAAGCGCACAGGAAATAAAATTTCAAGTTATTTTCATTAATAGTATTATTATTTTTTTTAACTCTTGCATGTGCGTGTTGCAAGATTATTGCATTCATAAAATAAAATTGCTAACAGTATGTGTTTAGCTTCAGCCACTTGATGCTAGCAAGGCTGTAATAATCACAGTCGACTAAAGTAGCTAAACGCCTAAACATATGCAACAAAATCAAATTTTTTCTTTTAAACGCTTCTTTTATTTACTGCATCTCCTTAAATTGTTTCGACTAACAATAAGTTATAAATTCTTATTTCTAATAAAAACTATTACAGATCATAAATTTTATACAAATTGGTATATCGACACTTCCAGCTTAACTGATCACTTTTCGAAAAAAAAAAAAAAAAAATGGTAGACATATACGAAAAATTGAAAGTATCAAAAATAAAACGATGCATCACATCGAATTTTTACCATAATAGATAAAAAATCTTCATCACATACTGAATTTCCTTGTTTTTCTTTTTTTTTTCAATAAAATTTTTTTTTACTTCACTTCTTACTACACATAATATTATTAAAATGCCACACCTGTTACATTTGGATGTCACACCTGTTACATTTGGATGTCACACCCGTTACATTTTTCAAGTAACTTTGTATACATTACTTAAAAGTTTATGTTAAAAGCTTCTCATCATTTTAATAAAAAATATATCAAATATTTCTAAAATGATATCAATTTGAACTCAAACTCAAAATATTTAAAAAAAAAGCTTTTCTCAACGTCACACCCGTTACGCACTTCAAAAGCATTTTCTGAACTCATAACATAAGATGTCAAATTTTTATACTTTTAATAATTATCGGAAGGTACCATAGTACTTGTTGCAAGAGATTAAATTGCATTCTCACACTTGTTTGAAAAGATATGAATGAAAATAAGAGTTAAACTGTCACACCCGTTACCCTGGAAGTGTCGATATGTATTGTAATAAGTAATTCAAAGCTCTGCGGGATTCAAAGACTTAAGCTAGTCTGAAAATATATTTTACTAAACACCACTTCTGTTCATTTCTGCAATTGCGGTAGGTGCGCATGGGATAACCCGTTCGAGCAGTGTCGCGGTGACAGGTTTATGGCAATCCATCTTTAGTTGTAGTTGTTGACTATTACGTCTCCCCTGATTTATTTTCAGCCGAGACGAGCGAGGTTCCAGTCTGTGTTAGCACGGTAGCAGAGACGGGCTAGGTCCCAGGCTACCATCATAGAGGTAACTAAAACCTCGATATGATTGTGACATGGTAGCCGAGACGAGCTAGGTCTCGGTCTATCACGTTGGGGAGAGTTAGTGCAACGAGGAGAACTTTAAAGCGGTAGCCGAGATGAGCTAGATCCCGATCTAGCACCCAATAGCGTCCTAAAAGCACACTGCTCCAACACTCTTGCTGCCGCACTCTCCACTAATCAGGCCGAGACGGGGTAGATCCCGGTCCAGTGCCCTCATTAGGAGATGAGTTGGATGGCGATTTTTTCTTTATTTTTATTACTTAGAGAACAGTGCCCGAGACGATAAAGAAAAATGAGATATTCCAGCCGAAGGGACTTTGCGTAGAATTTAGAATGCTTTTATCGTTGAGTATGCTGCATACTGTATGCACATGCTCAAATGAAAGTTTCACGTAAGTAAAATAGTTTGTAATAGCTGGACGATCAGACCATTTTAAACGCAAATGTGCTGAAGTGTTGGCAAGTGACGTAGCTAATGGATTTATGTGATTTTGCAGTTTTTGGAGGTATTTTCCTCTCAGTCTTTCAAATTCTGCCTCTACCATGAGTATATGGAGATCACTATGGATGTGCTCATTTCTAATGAACCATGCATTTCTATATTTGATGAACAAGCGAATCCATATAACTGTGTCCCATAGGTCCAGATAGGCTTTATATTCGATTTTAGAGGAGAGTGTCTGTTAATTACCCAGTGCAAGCTAGCAGCTTTGAGTTTGATTTGCGTCTTTTTGGCTTCGATATGCTTACGCCAAGTTTAGCGTTTATCTAAGTGAATTCCAAGATAAGTTACATCATTTGCTTCTGGAACTCGAATGCCATTTAATGTTAAGGTTGAAGTTGGATTTCTTAATGCTATATGATGTAAATTATGTAAATATGACAATATCTGATGTTTCCTCGCAAAGTTACAGCCATTTGAAAGTGACATGAATTTTATCCCCTACGATCAAGATAAAATAAATTTGTAGCCAGTTGGTTAATATTGTTTGGGCGTAGGGGATCAAATTCAAGTCTTTTTCAAATGGCTGTAACTTTGCGACGAAATATCACAGATTACCACGTGAAAACTCATTTTAAAGAGAAAAAACGGTACTAAATGATATTATTAAAAATAAGCTGAAAATAGTAGTATCACAAATGGCTGGCAAGGTTGAAACAAAAATTTAAATAATTTTTTTTTGGAAAAAAAATTCTCCTGACCGCATTAAATTCATATCATCTCTTTCTTATATGTATTAGTACAAGTCCATAATAAAATTTTATTTGTTTTCTCATAAAAAGCGCTATAACTCTGCCAATTTTCAACCACTTTGAATTTTTTTTAAAGATTCTAACAGCGAATAAGAAGTTCTATTAAAATCAAAAGACAAAAGTTAATTACAGTGGAATCCCAATAAATCGTAATCGCAAGGGACCAGCAATTTTCTACGAATTACAGGGGTTTTCGATTTAACGAAGTTACGATTTTTTCGATCAATTTTTTTTTTGCTCCATTATCAATGGCTGAAATGATATTTTGCAACACTTATAAAGTCTTATTCGTTCGTTTGTTTGCCATTTTCACGCCACACTGTTTTTCTACACACGTCGTGTAAAGCAACGAACAAACTGAACACGAAAATCACAAAAAATTCCATCAAAAAAAGTAAATGATGAACGTAGCCTTAGTTGCCTACTATGATTGATATTTTTTTTCAAACTGGAGTTCCATAGAATTTTGCTTTGCATTACGAATTATAAGAGGTTGTCAAATCCAATTACGATTTATAAGAGGTTAAACAGACTTTATTGCTCAAAAGCAAAAATACGAATTATCGAGGGGACCAAAATGTATGGAATTTTTACGAATTAAAGCGATTTTTTTAAGGGACCAACACTGCCGTACTAAGCGAAAAAGACGTATCACAAAAAAATTCATTTCGAGATAATTGATGTTTTGTTTATGTCAATTTATTGAAATACCTTTAAAATTGAGATAGAGGAAATTTTCTTAGTAGATTTTTTATATGATTGAACTAAGATGGCGACATTTGGAGTATTTCATTAGACGCGTAATTTCTTAAGCTATCCGATGCCATAAGAATCTCGGATATTTTTTTTTTGAGATACGTCTTTTTCGCTTAGTACGGCAGAACAGTTCGCTACGAATTATTGAGATTTTCGAATTAACGGATTAAGAGATTCCACTGTTTTTTGATTTGGATGGAATGACGCTTTTTTGAAACAATTTTCGGCCTAAAATGGGCATAACATAAAATGGCCATTATTTCGTAAAAAATTTTTTTTAATGAAACCAAGGAAATATGGGTCTCCTTTTATCCTTTGAAAAACAACATAGTTAATCGGCAACCAATTCCGTAACATGAAATGAGAGCTTTGTTGACAGGAAGAAGATCTTATTACCACCCCTTCATATAAAATTGGGACTAATGAAGCAATTCGTGAAAGCACTAAATCCCGATGGTGATTGTTTTAAATGTCTCAAATCTAAGTTTCCACACATATCTGATCCTAAAATTAACGACGAAGTATTTGTTGGTCCGGATATCAGAAATCTAATGAACGACGACGATTTTGTTAAAATTATGACATCGATTGAAAAACATGCTTGGTTAAGTTACAAGAAAGTCGTGGAAAACTTTTTAGGAAACAACTGAGACCCCAAATATAAAGATATCATATCAGATATGTTGAATAACTTTAAAAAACTAGGTTTTTTGATGAGCATGAAATTGCACTTTTTATTTTCGCACTTAGATTACTTCCCAGATAATGTAGGAGCATTTAGTGAAGAGATGGGTGAGCGATTTCACCAAGACATGAAGGTCAAAGAGCATCATTATCAGGGAAAATTAGGTGTGCGAATGATGGCGGATTACACCTTGTCTTTGCTGAGAAATGACAATTCATCTGGTCACAAACGTAAATCTTTAAAACGTTCCTACGAATGGCAGCGAAATAGTTTTCATAAGAAAAAGACGTAAAAAACATGAATTAAAATATGCTGCAAGAATAAACGTTTAACAAAAATAATTTTAAAGTAAAAAATAATTTTGAAGTAAAAAAGAAAATATAAAAAAAAAAACAACAAAAAAAAAGAACAAAAAAAGAAAAAAAAAGGAGTCAATACCACCACGTCCACGTTGTGGCTCTGGGTTCGGCTAAGTGTGGTAACAAAAAGTTAGTACGTTTGTAAACTTAAAAATGCAATACAAAACTTTATAAAGCCAACAGATGTTAATGTATATACAATTTTGTGTTTTCAAATTTCCCAATGCGCGAGGTATTGACTGTGTCAAGTTGGAATGGGTTTTCGATTTGAAATGCGTAAGTTTCGAGCATAGAGTCTCTAAGTATGAAGTTTCTGGACTTTAAGTATGTAGAGCTAGAGGCTTGTCGAGCTCGGAGCCAGTGGGTTTCAGATTTGTGGGTTTTTAAATTTTGGGTGCGTGGGTTCGGGGCTTGTGGGTTTGGGGTGTGTGTGTGTGTTTGGGGTGCATTGGTTTGGGGTTTATGGATTTTGGATGTCTGAACTTGGAGTGCATTAATTTTTAGTATGTTAGCTTGGGGTTTGAAGAGTTAAGGTGTTTGGGTGGTTGGGTTTGTGGAAAGAGTTGTTTGTTCACATACATAAATTCATGAAGTTTGAATTTTTCAAAGTGGCATATCTCAGTGAAAAAAACATATATTTGAGCAAACTCAACGGCATTTAAAAGATTAAGGGTCATACTTTAAGATGATGTTTACAGGTTTTGGAGTAAAAATCAATAGGCGATGATATATAACCGTAAATATAGGCTGAAACGGTGTTTTTAGCCCTTTTAGGTTAGGATACCTCGGAATCCTGAGCCAATAGAGCAAATCGGACCCCGGATTTGGATTCAGCACGTCAAAATACAACGGAAAAGTATAGTCTGGTTTCTGGTAAAAAACTTTGCCAAATTTAGTAGGCCTGTGTTATTAACTAAGGATTATTTAGAAAGTTAAGAAACGCAACTTTAAGGCACTTAGAATTGCTTATAGATTTTATTGAGGATAGCAACGAGTTCCAAAGCTTACCAACACTGTCGAAAAACATTTTAGACGAAACAGTCAGACTGAAACGTGGCAATATAAAACTAAATCCTCTAACAGACTATGAAGGTTGCTTTTTATTGTTATTTATTGAAAAATTATCAGAAATAGCTTGGTCCTACTGCAATTCACACCAATTTTTAATACCTCTACGACTAGGATTGTTATTTATTTCAACTCTCTTACTCAAAAATTGTTGGAACAAATCTTAACCTCTACAAGTCGAACATTTCCTGACAAAATTCGCTTAAGTCGAAGTCCTCCATAAGTAAAAAACTCTATAACTCGAACTTTTTAGCATCTACCTTCAAGTTCGACTTAAAGAGGTTCTACTGTATAAACTTTGGTGAAACGTGCATCTGTGTGCTGTGAGAAGTGAAATAAACGACACAATTGCGAATACCGAGCCAGACTCTATTTCTGTTTATAAAGTACATCCCAGCAGGCAAATGAGCAAGGCCTGCCTCAGAGAAGGCCTGATAGCACTGCTGCGATTCTATAAGATCTTCTCAAAACTAGATTTTCATGCCAATAAAAATACAATCACAGAAGGCATAATATGCCTTCCCACAACAGACGTGCTCCCAGGCCTGACATTAGAAGGCAAAGAAGAAGGACCCAATTTACTTTAAAGCTTTTCTGTTACTTTTTTTATTTCATGAATTTCAATGTTTTATGATTCGGCATTACTTTTTTGTCATATGCATTGTACATATACGACATGAAAAGTATACACATGGTTAGAAATTAAGAGAGGTGTGCATATTGCCAGGCTAGTTTTCTGTTCTTTCATGTTATGTTAAGGAGGTAGAGTTTTGTGTATTCTTTGTCAAATTGTAAATTATGCAGTAGCGTTTACTTAAAGATGCGCAGGTGTACTCCGCACACCCAACGTTCATATATTTGTGAAACATATTAAATCAATAATTTGACACTGTTACTGTTCCTACTGGCACGCTGCAATATGCCATATCTATCATATCATACTTTCCTCCTCTACGTGTACAATATACATACGTATGCAAGAATGATAGAATAGAAGATTACGCATTGCGCATCTCCGTTATTTTTGCTGTCATTTTTGAGCGTCATCTGGTGGACGGTTAGAGTTGCCGTGGTATAAGAAATCTATACTCAAATTACTTTTTTGCAACTAATGTTCCCAAAAAAAAAATACTAATTACTATTTTGTATAAGACATTATACTACTCTTTTGATACTTCTATATTTTTTAATTGGAAAATAAGTTCAATCTAAGAATTCAAGAAGTAGATGTGACGACAAATATCGCAAAATGTCTTAAATAGATAGACTTAGGCATGATTGGTATTTATTGTATGGATTAAGTTTATTTTGTAGCAGAACTGTGTATTCTGAAGCACTTTTGAAAAATTAATAATTTGCTCCCTATATATTTTTTGACAGATTTTACTCAAATTCTGATATTTTATTGGTTGAGCGGGACTGAGGCTCGAGAAGTACAAAGCTTTAAAACTAATGAAATTATAATATCCAAACAATGTAACAATTAAAACTATAAAAACAAATTCAAACTAAAAATTGTTTTCAGAGCTAGGATGTATTTAAGAATAAGACTTCTTAATAGAGACTTAGATGAAAACGTTCAAAAAAAAAACAGAAAACTTAATAAAATAATTACTTGACTTAGAATGTGTTTTTCAATACTAAGAACAAGATCTAGGTATTTTTACAACTTTTGTGAATAAATAATGACAAAATATATTAATAATTAAATGATTATTGAACCTTAGCCATTTTTCGGAGCAATCAACATTTTTATGTAAATTGTGTGATTTTAAAAATTCACTTAAAATTTAACCACATTTGCTTGAAATTAAAAATTACCTTTTCGATTGTTTTTCATTAATATGGCGGGTGCAATTTGAGTGCTGAGGTAGACATCAACCAAAAATATACTGATGAGATTTTAAGAATCGAAACATATGTCTATATTCTAGAGTTGTTGTTGTTTTTTTCCTTTGTTCTCAAAGTTTGTTTAATACATAAAGCATTGTATCAACATGTAAAATTTTACATAAAAATGTTGATCGCTGCGAAAAATGGCTAAAGTTCAATAATCATTTAATTATTAATATTTATTAAGAAAGCCAATAAAACAAACCAAAAATTTCTAATGATAAAATAGTTATATATAATAAAAATATAAATCAAACTAAATATTGAAGTTGAACCCAAAGTAAATACTATATTTTTATATAAGCCCTAATGTAGTTGAGGAAAAAAGTACTCGGCAACCCTTATGTACTTGGTGCAAAAGTAGAAAAATGCAACCGTAATCGTCCACCAGATGACGAGTTGCGCAGAAGATTTCCATTTTCCAACTCGGAAGGCGTAATCTGGTAATCTATCATTATTGATGCGTATGTACTAGGGGTGGCAATCCCGGGATCCCGGGATTTGCTCTAAATATAGGTTAAAGTAATCCCGGGATTACAAAGAGGCAATCCCGGGATTTTCGGGATTAGAAAAAAGTTTTATATTATATAATAAATATTCTTTTATGTGACATATTTAAGTACAAAATCTGCAAAATAATTGTTTTCAATACATTTGATGTGCATGAATTACACAGGCCGACAAAATTTAACCAACATTCAGACCCAGAAACCAGACTATATATTTCCGAAGGTTTTTGATGCGCTGATTCCGAATTTCAAAATGCGATAGATCGGCAAAAAAGACAGATATTTCAGAAAACTCAACGACATTGGAAAGAAGAAGAACAGCTCTTTAAGATCACACATATAATTTTTTGAAAAAAAGAAAATTCACGGTGCTACATAACCTCAAAAATGGGCAAAAACAATGTTTTTTGCACTTTTAGGCTAGGATATCTCGAAAATCTGACGTGATGGAGCAATTCTGCGACCAGATTCGGAATCAGCGCATCGAAAACCTACGGAAATATATAGTCCGGTTTCTGGGTATAATTTTTGTCGGCCTGTGTTATTATTGCATCCTGCAAAATGCACTTCAATTGTGTCTGAACCTTAAATTGAGTAAAAATATTTATTTTTTATTGTAGCAATTTTTTGTTTAAAATTTTCTTAAAAAAAATGTGACATAGCAACAAAAATATCTTTTTTAATAGTTTGACTAATTTTAAGAATTTTTTACTAAATGTGATTTGTATTGAAAATTGATAGTTCACTAGAAAAATGATATAATGTGAAATTTAGACAAAAATTATTTTTATCAATAACGGAAATACTAAAAATGCAGTAGAAAAACAACATAAGCAAAACATATCTATTTTTTATAATAAAATACAAATCTGCAACAAAAAATATAGGTTTGTCTTAAAAAAAAAAAAACCACAGCCGACTTTGATTTGACATTGAAATTTTGACCCAAACATTATTTACTTTTACTTTGATGGCCATAACAACCCGTTGTCAGGTTACGGCCGACCTCATTAGCTCTCTGCGTCTATTGTCGAAACCACCCATGCCTCAGCGCAATAAAGAAGCACCTACCGGTGCGTCTTGTAGAGTGTTAAGCCTAAACCAAAATAGACGAGACGAGACGTAACGAGTAAGTTCGAGTGTATGTAAACCAATGTTGATAGCCAAAATGAACCAACGTAATTGATCGAAAGTGAACGAAACATTTTGACGAGACGAGTTGTTCCGTAAGAACCGAACTTCAAAACGTTGCTACTCGTCATAACAGCTTTTTTGGTTCGTTGGCTAGCGTAACATTTTGGGTTAAATGTCAAAACAGACGAAACGAGTGCAAACGTTCGTTCAATTGCTACCGTCTCGTCACGTCTATTTTGGTTAAGTCTTTAGCTTTGTCGATCGAGAGAGAGCTCTGCAACGTAATTGCTTACTGAGACCGTAGTAGCACCTATTAGCAATTGTTATTCTCCGCTTAATCTCCAGACTGACATCATTGTTGCTGGCTACGGCAGTGCCAAGGTAAATGAATTCCTTGACAACTTCTAATTTACAGTTTCCCGCTGTAACATGAGAGTCTAGATCCCGTGCTCTCTTGTTGTTGTTAGTAGACATCATGTATTTCGTCTTGCCCTCGTTTACCGTCAAACCCACTTTGGCTGATTCCTTTTTAATAGCAGTGAAAGCAGCAGTAACATCTCTCTTACTCCGACCGATAATAACAATATCATCAGCGTACGCAAGGAGCTGAACACCTTTGAAGAAAATGGTGCCATTATGATGCACACCGGCTTTTCGTACGATCCCCTCCATAATGAAATTGAAGAGATCGCACGAGAGCGGGTCGCCTTGTCTGAAACCTCGCTCGGTATTAAAAGTTCCAAAGAGGTCATTCCCTACCTTGACGGAGCTACACGTATTGCTCAACGTCATCCTGCAGAGCCTTATCAACTTTGCAGGTATACCGAACTCAGACATTGTTGCGTATAGGCAATCCCGCACTGGGCTATCGAACGCAGCTTTATAATCGACGAAGAGATGGTGAGTGTCGATTTGATATTCATGGGTTTTCTCCAGGATTTGGCGTAGTGTAAAAATCTGGTCTATGGTGGACTTACCAGGTCTAAAGCCACACTGATAGGATCCGATCAGCGTTTCTGTATACGGCTTCAATCTTTCACATAATACGCTCGAGAGAATCTTATATGCCATGGAAATAAGACTGATACCCCTGTAGTTGGCGCAGATTGTCGGGTCTCCTTTCTTTATTACAGGACAAAGCACGCTGAGATTCCAATCGTCGGGCATGCTTTCCGCTAGCCATATTTTGCTGATGAGTTGATGCATGCACCTTATCAATTCATCGCCACCAGCTTTAAACAACTCAGCTGGCAGGCCGTCAGCACCCGCTGCTTTTTTGTTTTTGAGTCGCTGTATAGCAACTCGAACCTCTTCATGGCTAGGTGATGGTACTTCCACTGCGTTATCATCGATTGGTGGTATCGTACTGCATTCTCTCTGGGCGGAATTGGTGGAATCATCGCCCGTAAGCAAGTTGGAGAAATGCTGCCTCCATAACCTCAGTACACTCTGTGTATCTGTAACCAGATTTCCATTTTCGTTTCTACAAGTGGATGCTCCGGGCTTGAAACCTTGAGTTAGACGCTTAACTTGTTGATAGAATTTTCGTGCATCCTTCTTGCCTTGGTACACCTCAAGTTCCTCACGCTCACGCTTTTCTTGCTCCCTTTTTTTACGTCTGAAAATGCGCCTCTCTTCCTTCCTCTTTTCGCTGTAGTTTTCTCGCACGGCTCGCGTTGCGGCTGACTGCAGCGTCTTCTTGTATGCGGCGTTTTTTTCTGCAGTCGCATCGCGACACTCCTGGTCATACCATTGGTTTCGAGGTTGTGGGCGTTGAAAACCAATGACTTCCTCGGCAGCAGCGCGCATGGAGTGGGAGATGTGTGTCCAAAGTCCACCGGCGTCGTCGGTTCCAAAGGTTGGTTGGTTGAGCTTAACCGAGAGTTGAGCGGAGTACGCCTCGGAAGTCCGTTGTGATTGCAGCTTGGCAACGTCCAGCTTTCGTTGCATGCCCGTGCGCACATTCTTCGCATTGCATAGCCGCATGCGGATCTTAGCTGCAACAAGATAGTGGTCGAAGTCAGTGTTGACCCCCCGAAATGTACGCACATCCAGAACGCTTGAAGCGTGCCTTCCATCGATCACAACATGATCAATTTGGTTTTTCGTTTTTTAATCCGGGGATAGCCAGGTGGCCTTGTGAATGTCGAGGTGTTGAAATCTGGTACTACTAACTACCATGTTTCGCGCCGCGGCGAAGTCGATCAGTCTCAGACCGTTGTTTGAAGTGGTCTCGTGGAGACTGAACTGACCAACTGTAGCGCCAAAGATGCCTTCTCTTCCGACCTTCGCGTTAAAATCGCCGAGGACTATTTTTACATCGTGGGTCGGACAACGGTCATACACGTCCTCTAGGCTCGCGTAGAAATCATCCTTGGTGGCATCGTCCTTTTCCTCCGTCGGGGCGTGCGCGCAAATTAGGCTTATGTTGAAGAATTTTGTCTTGATACGGATCGTAGCCAACCTTTCGTTTATTGGCGTGAACCGGGAAACTAGGTGGCGTAAATTTTGACATACAACGAACCCGCAACCAAATTCGCGCCTCTCCGCATGGCCGCTGTAGTAGATATCACAGTTCGTCCGTTTAGAGCAGCCTTGTCCTTTCCATCGCATCTCCTGGATGGTGGTGATGTCAGCCTTTATTTTTACGAGGGCTTCCGCCAGTTGGATAGTTGCACCTTCCGTATGGAGGGTCCGGACATTCCAGGTGCATATCCGTAAATCATTGTCCGTTTTTTGTTTGCAGTGGTCGTCATCGTAGTGGGGGCTATTATCCGAGGCTGATTTGGTTTTCATTGGAAATGATGATAATGTGTGGTGGGACCCAAACCCTACGCACACATTCCAAGTTTTAAGTCTAGGAGAGACTCGCCTTCTCACAACTAGCTCACCCCCGCACGGGTGTCCAAGGGATCTCCAGAGGATACTTGGCCAAAAAGGTCGGAAACCTAGACCTACCAAAATTTAAGTTCTAAGATATAATTAAACTTTTGTCTGAAGTTTTTTTTCTGAAATCAGCTTCTTAAGATTTTTTTAACTTAAATGAAGCACACTTATGCGTGCGTCTACTGAGAGCAAGCCATTCGGTGCCACTAACTGCCATCATGTGCCAATGTGGTACACGAATTTTTAAATGTAAAAATAAAATTGATATTTTGGTCATAAATGCTTGATTATCCTCTGTCATCTTCTTTTAATAGTGACTATCTTCTACTAGTCAAACTTAGTAAATGTGATTTAGATTTATTAACACTCGAAGTGTTAAGTCAATTTTTAAGCTATTATTTTTTCTATTATTTTGCGTTCTTATTCTTCATTGCTACGCTGTGAAATAAGGCAATTTTAATTTTATATCGTATACAATAGTATAAACTTCTCGTTTTTTTTTTTGTAGTTTTGTATGCATTTACTAAAACTATCAATCCCGGGATTGGAAACTTCGATCCCGAAACTCAAAAAAGCTCCGGGATTGCCACCCCTAGTATGTACGTAATACGTAGCAGATCAAACGCAACATTATTTCATGATGTTGAACTCCATCCAACCGACTTGGGTGTGCGCTTCTTGATGTCGCACCAAGTCACAGCAAAAATCTATAATAAAAAAACTACTACACACGCATTCTAACGAAATACTCATAATACTCAATAAACTGTTTTCGTAGGATATTAGCGCACAAAACCAGCGTTGCCATTAACCCGAAAAATATTATGTCACGACGACTTCAAAATTATGTCAGTGACATAATTCTCTAGCGAGAATAAAAAATAAAAACGCAAACTAAAACTCCTTTATACACACTTATTTTGCTCTGTCCAATAATTTAAGTAATAAAAAAATGTACTGAATCCTTGTAAGTCATAACCAGATAGACTGTAAATATGCAAAATAAAACACGTTTTAAGCGCATAGAATATGCTTCAAAAAACACCAAAATATGCACTTTAATATGCACAAAAAAAAATTTTCAAAATTTCATGAGGACTAGTTCCTGTACGAAAAAATATATGAAAAAAATCAAAAACTGTTATCAGTTGGTTTTTTATATTTGAACATACAAAAACTTAAGATATTACATTCCCACAAAACTCAAATTTGCATAAGCTATTAAATGCTGCTTCAAATTCTCGAATAAAAAAATGTATCGCTTTTCAATCAGCGTTTAAAAAACGAGCTAGGAGAATACTGTTCACAAAACGGGATTTTTGAAGTAGTATCTTCGTAAAGAATTTGATGGATATCAAAGATTACAGATAATCACGCTTTCAAATGTGTTACTGATATCCGCACGATTTAGAGTAGCCAACTTTTTGCGCAAATTTTCAAAAACTCTTACGCTTTCTTTGAGCCCTAAGCCAGGAGTTTCTAAGTTTAAAATCGAATCAACATTTAGTATTAAAAAATTACATTTAATGTAGCTTATCTCAGCTTTTAAGCTTGTAGATCGCGGCAGTCCTTTTTATGTTCGTATGGTTTCAGCATCATTTCCACTGAGATCTTTAACAGCTGCCTATACGTCTTTAAAATTGCCGCTGTAATAAACTGCTGCTTCTAGCCAAGTGCCCCATCGAGTAATAATTGGAGATGGTGGCAGAGGTGTGTTTGGAAATGTAAGCGTAAAGGCTGCCATCGAGAACCCCAAAAATTTAATTTTTGTATGAGTTTCTAACGAAAATGCTCAAATATGCAAAAATATGCAAATTAACCCAAAATATGCTCTAAAGTACCAAATAGTACCAAATATGCAAAATGCATATAAAATATGCAAATATGCATTTATAACATCTCTGGTCATAACATAATAAAATTTATTTATTTTAAACATAACAGAAACACATGTAAGTAGAAGGTAAATGCCTAGAAGATGGGACCGTCGGTCGGAGAGAGGAGGGAGTGTTGATGATCTTGGACAATACTATAAGTGTTTGGAGGTGGAGGCGCGGGGTGGAAGTAAAAAATCGAATATTTTTCCAATTGAAATTGAATTGAATTGAATTTTTGGGTATCCAACAGCTTAAATGCATTTTTTTCATAGCTCAACCCTCTAAAAAAAAGCTCGTGAAAAGGCTGAACAGCTTAGACCCACGAAAAAACAATTACATCGCAAAATAACGGAACCGAATCGTTTTTGTCATTTTGATTTTGACGTTTAATTCGAGCAAAACATCAAACAAAAACGCATCCCATTGAGGTTGCGATTTGTGACACAAGTTGTCCTGGTTTTATAGCTTTACGAAATCGGAATTATACCGAACATTATAGAATACTTTTTTTTTGTCTCAGCATAATAAGATAAGACCTCTTTTGCGAAACCCAATTATTTGAACTAAAATTATGTCATATCATTGGCCTTTTTAAATTATGTCACCTTTTATGTCAGCATAATTCTTTTTTAAACTATGTCACCACCAAAAAAGTTATGTAACAACTGACATCAATTATGTCACGGAGGGAAGACTGCACATAACTTGATACAACAAGAGTCGTGTTGTATCATCGACCAACGGCCGCTTCTCAAACGCAACATTATTTGACGATGTTATGTTCCATCCAACCGACTTGAGTAAGCGCTTCTTGATGTCGCACCAAGTCACAGCAAAAACCTATAATAGAAAAAAACTACTACGTATACACACACATTCTAACGAAATGCGCATGATAAACAGTAAACTGTGTTCGTAGAACATTAGCGCACATAACAAAACGAGTCGTGGCAGAGAATCTCTACCATCCAACAGAAAAAAAACAAATGTACGTTTGTCAAAAAATTCGCACTTCGACAATGCAGCGCAGCGCTGTTTAAAAATGTTTGACTGAGAAAACTGCGATGTGTTGAATTGACATGCCAGTAAAATTGTTTGGAATAAAAAAGAAATAATAATAAAAACTTTAAAAATATTAAAAAAAATATAAAAAAAAAACAAAAAAACTAAAATGGGATCTCAGTCTATCACGTCCCCGTCGTGGTCCTGGAAAAAACCAAGAATAGGTATTCATATTTAAACAACACATACACGTTGAACACCCAGCTGAAAACGCCACGACACGCCACTGAAATTATGAATCATCACAAAAAAAAATATCATTAAAAAAATACCAACGCAAGTGAGATGGCGCGGATAGAAAAAAAAAAAACAATTAATATTCAGAGTCTTTACGATGTATTAAAATTTAATTTTTCCCAAGTACTTCTGAGAGTCTACTTCGGTAAGCGGTGTTAGAAAGCCTGCATAGGAAGGCCTGTTTTCTGAGGACATTTCATATAAAAAAGAAAGTACGTTTGAAAGGAGGGTGGAAGGCCTTTATACTTACCAAGGAAGGCCTTCTTAAAGCACTGTTAGCTCCTGCCCTTGCCTACTGGGATGCTATGGTGCAAACACAATTACAAAACAAAACCAAACCCAACAAATGTATAGAACTATTCATATTTTATACCTTATTGAGTACACATTTCTGTTTTGTGCTGATATTGTTTTGTGCATTGGATTACACACCAGTGCTGTCGTTTCGAAAAAAATTTAAGTGCTCAATTTAATATTTTTGGGTAGTACTTTGTGAAAATGGGTACTACACTAATATATTTGTACTTACATCTACTCATACTATGATAGTAAAAAAGTATTAATAAAAGTTAACGGCATTTGTTGAAATTCATTTATTATAGTATGTATTTATTGCATGAAGCTATTTGAAGGACAGATTCTTTTTCTGTGTTGGTACCAGCTTTGGTTAAGTTGGCGGCTTCTGCTTTCGACTTTATTAGAAACCTATAATAAAAAATTAATCATTTTCCTATCAAGTTATACCTTGGTAAATTTGTGGCATACTTTTCCATAACAGCAAAAGAAAAAATTACATTAATTATGTATGTATATTTAAAGATGCGTACAAGAAAAATTTATACAAGCGAAATAAGTCGCTTGTAAAGGTATGAATCTTTTATGAATCATAAAAGGGGGTACACACTAGCGATCATGTTCGTCAGTCAAAAATTCATCAGTTTTGAATGATTGTTCGCAGCGGTCAAACTATCATTCATGTTTGAAGCTCAAACCGTCATACAAGCTGTAAAATTTGACTCATAAACATGAGAAATAAAAAAATTGGGTGCGCGTTGTTAATTATCGCGCAAGATTACTAAAACAATACCCGTAAAAAAAAAATAAATGGGTAAAGCGATAGGTTGCCACTCGGAAAAAATATTCCCATTATTCGTATTTTTGCAGGAATTTCCACGAGTTAAACCACCACACTTTTGGTTGATAAATATTATCAAAACCGGCACCAGAAGACTCCTATTGTTTCTTTTTTTTTAAATTCTCGTTTGTAGGACGACCAAATTGTGTCAATTTTTTTTAACGTCCTCAAAAGTAAAATTTTTTTATATTTTCTCTTAATTTTTAATAATTCTTCATATGAATTATTTTTAATTTCACGTATGTATCATGTACTCTGGGCTTGTCATGTCCCAGAGGCAACGTTGCATTTCATAACAACAAATAAATTCTTTCAAAAAATCACTTTCAGCATCCATGTTGCCGATTCAATGATTAAGCTTGACTGACGCTTTTCGGTAAACACTAGCAGTCAAAAACAAATATGGTCGCTGACTGTCACTCAACGACAAAAATTTTTGTGGTTGACTGTTGACCAGAGCTGGGCACCACTACACGCGTATTTCGCTTCAATGTTCTTCAATGCATGTGTAGTTGTGCTTTGTTTGCTTTTTAAAGCAAACTGTATTAAATTTTACGCTCTCTGCTTTATATACGTATATGAAAAGTTATTCTCATTCTGCCGCAGTACCGCGCGCGGTACGTTTTGCCCAGCCACGCTGTTGACTGACGAAAAAGAGTGGCCACACACGCAAGCAACAGAAATTTGAGTAAATCTGACGAACATGATCGCTAGTGTGTACCGCTTTTAAATTATGATCGTTCATAGTTCAATTGTAAGGGTTGATGCGATGCTATTCATTCTCATACATTTTTGGGCGACTAATGTCAAAATTAGTAAGCCAAAATAATGAGCGATGATTTTGACACTTCAAGAATTAAATATTTCAGTTTTAGGGATGAGTTTAATTATAATTGAAGCACGAGAGATCAAAGAATGGTGGGGTAGTGCAAATTGCGGATTGGTTGGAACAAATTTTGGGTAGTACAAATTGAGGGTTGGGTACTAGAGTAGTACGCGTGGCTGAAGGGTAGTACAAAAGCACTATTGTAGTACAAACGACAACACTGTTACACACTATAGAAAATAAATTAGGTTTTGTGCTTCGGCTCGGTACAAAACGAATTGTACTGTTTATTTTCGAACACTGCTTATAACAAACTAGTGGTACTCGCGGCTTCGCACGCGCACGTTGCGTGATGAAATTACTCTCTTAACTGCTCATTCTATTTGCTCTCTTCGAAAGTAACAAAAACAAATTGAAAGAGAGTTTATACATTGAGCTTCTAAACCAAGCAATCGATAATTTTGTGTAATTTTTGAGCAAAAACTTAATCCTAAAAAGGGATATTTAACTTTAAAAAAATAACTATGCAATAACATTTTTTTAGCACAAATATGATCTTTTAAAAAAGAAATTTTTAAAATCGGTTACAAACTATTTGTACATAAGCAATTTCATATAAATAGTATAGAAGAATTTTTGAACATCTATCTTTTGGAAAGTGTGTGAATTTTGATAAAAACAGTAGCACTAATTTTTTGGGATGCCGAAGCGTAAAACTGCAATTTACTCACAACTACTTAGGTATATGTGACTTATACCACTCTTGCTTTCAGCGGCTCATATGTACATCAGTGATGGCATTTTTGGTGCATTTGTACTTTTTTCGGTACACTTGCGTCCTAAAAAATCGTCTTCAGTACATTGGACAAAGTTTCAGTACATTCGCTACATTTGGGTTATTTTCAGCACATTTGAAGAATTTTCAGTACATTTGAACAATTAATAATAAATACCTTTTTTTTAAGTAATTTTTGTTAAAATATGTGATCAAATGTCGTACGACCCTTTTTTTTTTTTAGTAAATTGAATGAAATCTCAACATTGCAGTAGCTGGCAACACTTCCGAATTAAATTTGAACATTGTTGTTAATAATGTAGTAGATATTGCGGATGAAGAGTGAAGATTCATTGCGATACTGAAGAGTTATTGTAAATAAGCAAAGAATGAAAAAATGAGAGTTGAATTATTGTAGAAGATCTGTTTTTTTGTTTTTACGTAAATAAGTTAAGGAATTAGGTACAGCTCAAGTTTGCATACCAAGAAGTAATGACCTTTGTTTTTTTTTAAGTAAAATATAGAAAGTTAAGTATTCAACCAGAAGTGATGATTTTTTTTTTGTAGTGAAATATCAAAATTTTTAAACATTTTATTAAAAGTACATTCGGACTCTAAAAAGTACATTTGAAGTCTCGATTCAGTATATTTCCATAGGACTCAAATGCCATCACTGATGTACATTTTCTTGATTTTGGTTGCATCGTTGCAACCTTTTACAACTTTGCCAGTGCTTTGTTAAAGTTTTTGCTATAGCTCTGAGAGCAATTGAAAAAATAAAA
Organism: Tricholauxania praeusta; assembly: GCA_949775025.1. NCBI lineage: Eukaryota > Metazoa > Arthropoda > Insecta > Diptera > Lauxaniidae > Tricholauxania > Tricholauxania praeusta. Next base: position 14,759,652 of record OX459032.1, read on the forward strand.
TATTTCTCTTAACCCTTATTGTGTTCGTTTCTATTTTTATGTGCTGAATACTTGAAGAAAAATTTTTTTTTTCAAAATTCCAAGCTAACATTGCTAAAAGCATTTTAATTTGAAGTCAGCGCTTGTTTTATTCGATACTAGCATTACCCTGTGCGCATCGCCTCACCTCAACCGTGGTGTAGATTCGATGTGTGGTCTGCGTGAAAACTCTACTTAAAAATACTTTTGTATGAAGACCACCCTTAGTATGCACCCAAAATAAAATTTTTACAACCAAAGCAGTGCCTCTTAACAAAAGAACCACGTGATGTAAATTTCATGAGAATCGATTAAGTGGTCTTCGCGAAAATGATATTTAAAAATATTTTTGTATGAGGGCAACCCTCAATAAAAGTTTTGTAGCCTAAGCTATGCCTCTTAACATAAGAGCTACGTGGTGTAAATTCGGAATGAATCGACTAACCTGTCTTCGTGAAAATAATATTTAAAAATATTTTTGTATGAGGGTCACCCTAAGTATGCATCCTGAATAAAATTTTTTTGACCTTATACTATGTACCTCTTAATACAGAAGCCATGTGGTGTAAATTTCATGAGAATCGATTTGTGGGTCTTCGAGAAAATAATATTTAAAAAATATTTTTGTGTGAAGGAAACCCTAATTAAAAGTTATGTAGCCTTAGATATGCCTCTTAACATAAGAGCTACGTGGTGTAAATTCGGTGTGAATCAACTAACCTGGCTTTGTGAAAATGATATTTAAAAATATTTTTGTGTGAGGGCCACCCTAATTATGCACCCTAAATAAAATTTTTACGATCTATTCTGTGTCTCTTCACATAAAAGTCATATGGTGTAAATTTCATGAGAATCGACTTAGCGGACTTCGAGAAAATGATATTTAAAAAATATTTTTTGTGAGGGCCACCCTAAATAAAAGTTTTGTATTCTTAGCTATGCCTCTTAACATAAGAGCTATGTGGTTTACATTCGGTGTGAATCCACTAACCTGTCTTTGTGAAAATGATATTTAAAAATATTTTTGTGTGAGGGCCACCCTAAGTATGCACCCTCAATAAAATTTTTATGATCTAATCTGTGTCGCTTCACATAAGAGCCATATGGTGTAAATTTCATGAGAATCGAGTTAGCGGTCTTCGAGAAAATGATACTTAAAAAATATTTTTGTGTGAGGTCCACCCTAAATAAAATGTTTGTAGCCTAAGCAATGCTTCTTAACATAAGAGATACGTAGTGTAAATTCGGCGTGAATTGATTAATTTGTCTTGGTGAAAATGATATTTAAAAATATTTTTGTCTGAGGGCCACCCTAAGTATGCACCCTAAATAAAATTTTTACCATAGAATCTGTTGCCCTTAACATAAAAGCCATACTGTGTAAAATTCATGAGCATTGATTTACATGTCTTTGAGAAAATGCTATTTTTAAAATATTTTTGTATGAGGGCCACCCTAAATATGCACCCTAAATAAAAATTTTATAGCCCATGACACCCGCCTGATTAATACTAACATACTGTATAAATTTTATCACGATCGGCTGGATAGTTTCCGCGTCCATAATGGACAGACAGACAGACAGACAAAAAATGAATTTCATGTAATAGATAATGTCAACTAAAAGAATACAACAAAATTTTAATTTTCGTATGACTTATAAATCATTCATTCCGACTTTAATATACGTAAAAATTAATGAAATATACTACTCAATATTTTTATATATTTTTTCAGGCCAATAAAATAGGCTTACCGCCATTTTTCTGCCATAATGGTGATCCACTAACGACGCCGCCACCGGCGCATTGCGGCATACCTCCCTATCAATTGGATCCTAAAGCAATGGGTAAGTTACATTTCAATATCTAACATGCGATTTATATTTTATTGATGATACAAATATAGTTTGCTTTCATGAAAGTGCAGCATATAGCGCGAATTATCTATCTACTATTATTAAACGAGCTAAAATTGTATATTTATATGTAGGGGAGAAGTGGGGGTTGTGGGCACCCCTACGTATCTTTTCACAAAATGAAGATTGAGTTTCGTTGGTAATGTCATTCGCAAGGGTAATTACCCTATGTATGATTCATGCCAAATATCAAAGTAAACGGACGCGTTTGCTTTTGGAAATGAACGAATTGGTTTTTTTTGGGCTTTGAAAAGGTGGTGAAGTTTTTTTCAAACATTTTCAATAGTGTATCAATTAAAGTGGATCGATTGGAAAGGTAAGTGTAATGTATTTTTATTTAGTCGAAGTATTATGCTGAATGGAACAATATCGATTTGAACCAAAAAATTTATGCATAAACATTTTTTCATTACTTTTTAAAATGTCTGCTAAAATTGGTTGTGGGCACAAAAATTGGTTGGGTTGTGGGCACCCGTTTTTTTCCACGAAATCACAAAAAATTCCACCAAAAAATATGAACGGTGAACGTAGCCTACTATGATTGATATTGTTTTTTAAACTTTAGTTCCATAGAGTTTTGTTTTGTTTGAAATTTTTGCCACGCCAATTGACCGCAGCCAACTCCATCAATTGTAACATCTGCGATCGAGCTTTTCATATGAAATGTGCGGGCATGCGGGCAAGCTATTATACATGTCAAAATTGTATTTCCGACGATGAATAAATCCTATGCAGGCTTTGAGATTAATAAACTGTCATTTTGTTCATATTAGTTGTGGTTTTTTTTTCATATTTTTCCATTTTTAGCATTTTTTCTAAGGGTGCCCACAACCCCCCCTAAAAAAAATTTTTTTCTCAAAATTACGATTTTACGAAAGTCCATGTAAAATTTTTTTGCATGACGGAATCGGGTATGTTTCTTTATAATTAGTTAGCTTAGGTGTCTAGCTTTACACAGATACCCATATGTCCAAATAATATGCACTAGGTCGGTAATTATAAGCCGAAAACAAAACTATGCCCACAATTCCCACTTCTCCCCTATATTTATTTATATATGGCTGAACTTTATTTCGTAAACGGCTGCAGCGATTTTGATAAAACTTCGGGATTTCGTTCATATGTAAACAAAATTAAGATTGGACTAGGTTTAAAGTTTTTCAAGTTTCTAACAGGGGCGTGGCACAGCCCTAAATTTTAATTTTTATTTCGTGATAACTCGCAAACCATTCAAGGTATTGCAACGAAATTTGGTAGACCGTATGCATTTTTGAATTGCGACGGCCGCTCTAACACTTGAGCTATTGGGTATGTGACCTTGATGTGTACAAAGTGCGTGTTTCTTTGGAGTTCGCACGCATTGTTCCATTTTTCTTGTTATCTTTCTGAGTTATGTTCAGTTGACATAGCTCTTTTTAAGCTTATTTGGCTTATACATGTGCTATGATTTTATAATTTTATTTTCATATAATTTCAAAGTTCTGGAAAATTTTTCCAGCTACTTTTTTTATTATTATTGAAAAATTGGCGGGTTCTCCATATTAAGAATTTTGGTTTGTTTTGAGACTAATAATTATTATATTAATAATTTTTGTATTGAACTTTTTAGTCATTTTTACAACCAACATGACAAAGATAACAAGTGGATCAATTTTTATGAAATTTGACATGTCAAATATACTGGCTATTGGGTATCTTGTAACAAAAAGTGGGCGAAACGGCACCAGTGGGCATGGCACCTTTCATACAAGCGAAAACAGTTAAAAGCTACATTTATTGTTCCATGAGAGTAATATTTTTTAAATTTGGTATAGAGATGTCGGTTACTATAAGCTTTGAAACTAAATGGATTTCGATGGGATTGCATCAGTGGGCGTGGCACCTCCCCTACATGCAAAAAATGTTAAGTGTTATGTTTAGTGTGCTATGGGCGTAATTTTTTTAAAACTTGGTGTAGAGATGTCGGTTACCATAAGCTTTGAAACTAAATGGATTTCGACGGGATTGCATTTGTGGGCGTGGCACCTCTTATACAAGCAAAAAATGTTTAAGGCTACATTTAGTGTGCTCTTGGAGTCAAATTTTTCAAATTTGGTGTGGAGGTGTCGGTTACCATAAGCTTTGAAATTAAATGAAAATCGACGAGATTGCATCAGTGGGTGTGGCACCTCCCATATAAGCAAAACACTTTAAATGTTATATAGTGTGCTATCGGAGTAATATTCTTTAAATTTTGTGTAGAGGTGTCGGTTACTATAAGCTTTGAAATTAAATGAATTTTGATGGGATTTCATTAGTGGGCGTGGCACCTCCCATACAAACTTATAACGTTGATGCCATATTTAGCAAACTAAAGGAGTGATCCCAATAAAATTTGGTCTCAATATATTCAGCCTCATTCAACGAGTTTTTCAACGTCTTTCAACTGCTTCATTATTTGTCAACCTCTTTCAACTTTTCTCAACGATTTTCTACATTTTTCAAATATTTTCAACGCTTTTAATATTTGATTGACTTTTTCAACCTCATTCAACTTTTTTCGAGTTTTTCAACTTCTTTCAACTGTTTCATCATTTTTCAACCTCTTTCAACTTTTATCAACATTTCCCAAATTCGTCTGACTTTTCCAACCTCTTTCAACTTTTCTCAACATTTTCCATATTTTTTCGAGTTATTCAACCTTTTTCAACTGTTTCAACATTTTTCAACTTCTTTCAACTTTTCTCAACATTTTCCATATTTTTTCGAATTTTTCAACCTTATTCAACTTTTTTCGAGTTATTCAACCTCTTTCAACTTTTTCAATATTTTTCAACCTTTTCAACTTTTTTCAACACGTTCCATATTTTTTGGACTTTTTCAACCACATTCAAGTTTTTTCGGCTTTTCAACCTCATTTATCTTTTTCCGATACTTTCAACTTTTTTCGAGCTTTTCAATCTCTTTCAACGTTTTCAATATTTTAATATATTATCGAGTTTATCAAACTTTTTCACCTGCTTCAACCTCTCTCAGTTTTTCAACATTTTTCATATATAATCAACTTCTTTCAAAATTTTTTTAACTTGTTTTTGGCTTTTCAACCATATTCAATATTTTTTGAATATTTCCGACATCTCATTCAATTGCATTACATTTCTTCGACTTTTTCAACCTGAAATCGAAAAACCGAACTTTGGTCGGTCTCCTGGAACTAATTTATTATGTGATACTTATTGAAGTTTTTACAGTTTACCCTGTAATTTTTATTTGTTAATCGTATGAAATTTTCAATAATTATTTAGTACTTTTTGCTTACTAAATTTTTCCCTGACCATATTGTATATTTTCCATTCTGAAACTGTAATAATAAAGTTTTTGACTGTAATGATTGCAGTTTACACATTAATTTGTACTGCGTATTCCATGAAATTAGAAATTACAGGGCTATGCGACAATTTTTCCTGATTATTTTGCTTTTTTTGAATATCTCACGTTATTTTTTCCAAAACCTTTTTTTCCGTGCGGGTATGTAGAAAAATCTATTCTAAAGTGTTTTGCTGAACCATTACGTCAAGCGTAGTGCTAACGTTCACGGCACGCTCATGCTAGTGTTATATTTTAGACCAAAACTTCTAAGCTACTGAGCCGATTTTGACAGGCGAAGTATCGTTGTTTGCATATTATCAAGAAGAGTCTAATAAAGCTATTAATACTTCGAAAATCTGATCACAGAGGACGCTGTATGCAAAAAATAAAATATAATCAGATTTTTGTACAGAGCTTATTGTTCAGTACTTTTAGTGCAAAAAACCACAAAAAAATTACTAGCGCAAAATGCATTAAAATGGGCAACGAGCTGCTTATACTAGTTTCAATGACCGCTACGTCATATCATCAGTAAGCTTTGTTAGCCGAACTGTAGTAGTCTGCAAGCCTACTATGTTCTATTTCTTACGTTGATCAGTTAAGAATCACAGGAATAAACAAAACAAAAACTTCTACATTTTAATGCAATTGCTTTTGTAATCTCTTTGATATCACACATTTCTTGACGAGCGCTCAAGAAATGTGTGAAAAACATGAAGTTTTTGTTTTGTTTATTGATGTGATTCTTAACTTAGTTTTAGTTTGAATTTGATTATTTTGCTTTTATAAATTCTATACATTTTTTTTTTGTAATATATAAAGTTTAATTCATTTTTGGCATTTTCCGGTAATGTATTAAATAACTGGAAAACTTTATAAAGCAGCGTATTTTGTGCTTTTGTAGTATTATGGAATTTCATGCGAAAATTCTTGACTTTCTTTAGCCTATATGGTTGTGCCTTAGCAACAGTCGTGGCATGTTGAGTTAGAGATCTTGGCGCAATACTCATTTTGACCTTGAAAACAGCAATTAATGTATTCAGTTGTAGCCTTTGCTAATAGTGCGCCATTTCAGTGTATATCCATCTAACTGATGTGTAACGTTAAAATTATTTACGTAAATGAATTGTTTGTAACAAAATTGTGTATTACTATTAGTAAATAGCTTCTGACGGCAGCAGTTTGTAAAATTTAAGATTTTCACTCTGAAATTTTTTGTTCAAATTATTTGTCAATCTCACTACTCATGATAACAAGTGAAAATATACTTATCTGGTCAAATTTAAGTTTTCGGAAATATTAATATTCAAATCCGAATTAGCATCAAGTTTTCTGGGTAGAAAATAATGCTGAAGTCGTCCCACTGTTCCAATATTTGAAAAAAATAATGGACACCATAATAAAATTTTCAAGTGCCAAAGAGTGGCAAAAATTTCTGTATGTGCCTATTTGGTACCAAAGTGTTCGTTTTTGAAGCACTAACTAGGGGTCATGCACACAAGCGATGTTACATGTGAGATTGCGGCATAAACAGGTAATTTCATTTCTGTGAAACCGCTTATCGATATTATTATATTTCTTGGTATGAAAACTCTAGAAAACATTTTCATGTTTGATATTGTGTCTGGTGCTATTTACAGTCCTGTACTTTTGAGACTTATTAACTTCAATGTTCCTCCAAGAGCTCTTAGGTCTTGTGTGCGTTTTCATTTGAAAACGATTCGAAATAATTTCGCATCTAATGATCCTGTTTTTATAGCTTTAAAATTGGTTAATGAGATAAATTCAAATTCTAATTTTCTCAATTTCAAAAAATGCCATGAAAACTTTATTAAATAGTATTTTTTTAGAAGGTGATGTAATTAATACATATTTTTATTTTTCAAAGATCTAGTCTTTAATAATAATTGTTCATAGACTGCAATAAATACTTAAGTAAATAAATATATATGTTATGAAGAAGTCTTGCACGGGAAAAATGCTGCCTCTGAACAGTGCCGCCCGGGGCGGGCAGCCCCGTTCCCCCACACTACGCGGCTGAATAAAACGGCTACTGCAATTTCATCAAACAATTTAATTAAGTTATTTGTTTCGCTTTCTCTCGGCATTTTATTATATTTTGACAATTACAATTAGACATGTTCATCCACTCTCACGAATTGCACAAAATATACGAATGTTCATGAAACACATCGCGCAAAATCGCCTATTTGCACAAATGGGAAACTTGCGTGTTTAGATTAATACCACTAGTACATTGCCTTTTAGTGAATGATTTTGGTTTAAACTTTTTCAAAAATATTTATAAGCATTATTATGAAGCTGATATAATCCTCAACATATTTAAGTAAAACATTACTTAAATACTATGTGCTTGGTACACAAAAAAGTGTAAGCATCAAAAACGTTCAATATAAAAAAGTAACGATATTGAAAAATATTTTTTAATATTTTGATGGAAAGAATGAGGGGAATGCGGTAGTGGGGGGTAGAGGCTCGAAAAAGTTTTTGTTTTTTTTTAGAATTCAGCGAAGAATTTTACAAAGGATAGGTATATTGGGTCTATTAAGTACTTTGCGGAGCAGAAGGGGGATTGAGGAGAATTGGTTTGATAAATTTTTTCTTTTTCGAACTCAGCGAAGAATTTTACACAAGAATAAGTGGGTTCGGCTTTCCGACCAAAACTTTTTTTTTTCGTTGGCCTGTGTTATGCTTTGAACACAATCAAAACTTTGAACGCTGTCAAAAAAAAAAAAACGCGACGAAAATCGTTTGAATGAACACAATTGCGGCGGACGACTGCTTTTCACGTCTGATTTCTTGTGAGAGAATCGTATAGGGAAAAGAGAGTGACAATAACAAAATTTGTAAACAATAAGTTTTGCTGAGAAAATCCTATTGGCAAAGAGAATGACAAAGAAATGCAACACTGATCCGACGTAGAAATAGAATTAATTCTAAATCGACGGCGAATCGTCGGCAGCTCACCAGTCGTACGCCGCAATTCTGTTCAATTTCACATGATCAAGTATATTATAATTTTTGACAGCGTATATTCGTCGCCGCTTTACCGCCACCGCTCTAATTGTGTTTAAAGCACTATCAATCAACATGACAAACGATTTTTTGAAAATCAACTTTTACCTAAATCGATATAAACAAATTTATACACTCGTTTGCGAAGAAAATATTTCTTCAGCCAAATACGTGGAATGGTAATTATTAACAAGTGAATGTTTGCGACAAGTAAAATATTTGTATCAACGAAAATGTGATTTTCGGATTTGTGTCATATATGATTAGTCTAATATGATATGTCTTCGTTGGAAATTTAGTCAATCACTATTTCGTGATTCACAAAGCAAGAATGGACTGAACAATAGCCTGGTGGGTAAAACTTACATTAGTTTGGTGCAATATACCAAACAAAATTAAAAAACCAAGATCAGGTGAGTCCAAACACACGTGGCATTGTTTTGGTATCAAACATTTTGAAAAAAATCTAATAGTTTTGAACAAACCGAAAAATACCAAAAAATTCGAAGAAATGTGTTTAATGTCGAAAAAGTCAAAAACTATTTAAATAGCCGGTAAGTTTCTAGGATGCAACGCTAGGGTGGGTGTTATTTTTGCACTTATTAGCTTCAGTATAAATTTTCTACCTGCCGGTTCGAAAAAAAAAGTTTGATAAAACCACCCCCTATTTGAAAGCTTACCTTGAGAGTCTGTAGGAAAGAAAATAAATTTTTTTTCACCTCTCCAAAAACTCTTTTTTTCTTTAACTTCAGCAGGTGGTGTTCGATGTTTAAAAATGATTTACTTATATCTTTATGTCCTTTTGACATCCGAAGCTATATTCGACTAGTAAAATTCAGTTTTCCCCATTAATTAAATTGTTTCCTTATAAAATTAAGGTTCTTAAAAACATAAATATATATGCTCTTTTTCCAGCAGAGTGCTTGACTCATTTTACAAATGAAAATTTTATAAGGAAGAAAATTGCATTTAGTTGGGTGCGAAGCTGAGAAATTAACTTCGAATTAATTAAGCCCTTTACAACAATATAGCATTTTAAAACATCGAACATCACCTGTTTTTGCAAAACCTCAAACAAAAATTATCGATTGATTGAATACGAGCTGGTTTTAGCATACGTTATTTTTTGTATGGAGACCGACCCGGCTTATTGTTCATACAATAAAAAAAAGTACGTGATGATTGCAAGCAAGCGGGAAATTTATGAAATCCACCCTATCCATTTAAATTGGCACTACTTCTGTAAGCTCTTATATATAAGGGAAAATATGTGTTTTTTTTTATAACCGATGTGACACTTTTAAAAAAGCAAGAAAACTCGAAAATTCTTTATTCCGTAGGAGCTATGATACCTCATATGAAACGTATATTTTAGAACTACAACTTTTATTAAGGAAATAAAGGCATTATTTTAAGGCATATCAAATCCGGTACAGTTGAAAAAATTCTATTTTTTTTTTTTTTTTTTTGAATCCAATAAGCAAGTAATCGTTAAAAATGTGTGTTTTTTTGTTTGTAATTTAATAATTAGTACCAGGAGACCGACCAAAGTTCTGTTTTTCGATTTCAGGTTGAAAAAGTCGAAAAAATGTAATGCAATTTAATGAGATGTCGGAAATATTTAAAAAATATTGAATATGGTTGAAAAGCCGAAAACAAGTTAAAAAAAAACTGAAAGAAGTTGATTATAAATGAAAAATGTTGAAAAACATTGAGAGAGGTTGAAGCAGGTGAAAAAGTTTGATAAACTCGATAATATATTAAAATATTGAAAACGTTGAAAGAGATTGAAAAGCTCGAAAAAAGATGAATGAGGTTGAAAAGCCGAAAAAACTTGAATGTGGTTGAAAAAGTCCAAAAAATATGGAACGTGTTGAAAAAAGTTGAAAAGGTTGAAAAATATTGAAAAAGTTGAAAGAGGTTGAATAACTCGAAAAAAGTTGAATAAGGTTGAAAAATTCGAAAAAATATGGAAAATGTTGAGAAAAGTTGAAAGAAGTTGAAAAATGTTGAAACAGTTGAAAAAGGTTGAATAACTCGAAAAAATATGGAAAATGTTGAGAAAAGTTGAAAGAGGTTGGAAAAGTCAGACAAATTTGGGAAATGTTGAGAAAAGTTGAAAGAGGTTGAAAAATGTTGAAAAAGTTGAAAGAGTTTGAACAGTTCGGAAAAAGTTGAATAAGGTTGAAAAATTCGAAAATATATGGAAAATGTTGGAAAAAGTTGAAAGAGGTTGTAAAATGTTGAAACAGTTGAAAGAGGTTGAATAACTCGAAAAAAGTTGAATAAGGTTGAAAAATTCGAAAAAATATGGAAAATGTTGAGAAAAGTTGATAGAAGTTTAAAAATGTTGAAACAGTTGAAAAAGGTTTAATAACTCGAAAAAATATGGAAAATGTTGAGAAAAGTTGAAAGAGGTTGAAAAAGTCAGACAAATTTGGGAAATGTTGAGAAAAGTTGAAAGAGGTTGAAAAATGTTGAAAAAGTTGAAAGAGTTTGAACAGTTCGGAAAAAGTTGAATAAGGTTGAAAAATTCGAAAATATATGGAAAATGTTGGAAAAAGTTGAAAGAAGTTGAAAAATGTTGAAACAGTTGAAAGAAGTTGAAAAACTCGAAAAAAGTTGAATGAGGTTGAAAAAGTCAATCAAATATCAAAAGCGTTGAAAATATTTGAAAAATGTAGAAAATCGTTGAGAAAAGTTGAAAGAGGTTGACAAATAATGAAGCAGTTGAAAGACGTTGAAAAACTCGTTGAATGAGGCTGAATATATTGAGACCAAATTTTATTGGGATCACTCCTTTAGTTTGCTAAATATGGCATCAACGTTATAAGTTTGTATGGGAGGTGCCACGCCCACTAATGAAATCCCATCAAAATTCATATAATTTCAAAGCTTATAGTAACCGACACCTCTACACAAAATTTAAAGAATATTACTCCGATAGCACACTATATATAACATTTAAAGTGTTTTGCTTATATGGGAGGTGCCACACCCACTGATGCAATCTCGTCGATTTTCATTTAATTTCAAAGCTTATGGTAACCGACACCTCCACATCAAATTTGAAAAATTTGACTCCAAGAGCACACTAAATGTAGCCTTAAACATTTTTTGCTTGTATAAGAGGTGCCACGCCCACAAATGCAATCCCGTCGAAATCCATTTAGTTTCAAAGCTTATGGTAACCGACATCTCTACACCAAATTTTAAAAAAATTACGCCCATAGCACACTAAATATAACACTTAACATTTTTTGCATGTAGGGGAGGTGCCACGCCCACTGATGCAATCCCATCGAAATCCATTTAGTTTCAAAGCTTATAGTAACCGACATCTCTATACCAAATTTAAAAAATATTACTCTCATGGAACAATAAATGTAGCATTTAGCTGTTTTCGCTTGTATGGAAGGTGCCACGCCCACAGATGCCGTTTCGCCCACTTTTAGTTACAAGATACCCAATAGCCAGTATATTTGACATGTCAAATTTCATAACGATTGCGTTGTTAGTTCTCTTATTAAAACGTTTATAAATATTGTGGGCTGTGCCACGCCCTTCAACGAGTTTTGCCAGTATAGTGGCATAGCTTTTTATAATGACCTTATTCAGCGGTATTAACTCTAAAATTTTTATGAAAATCCTCGGTGCCGTTTTCGAGTAATATCGAATCAAAGGTTTCAATTATTGAAATATGCCACGCCCACTATTTCGATTCCGCCCACTTTTGATAGCATTTAAGATATTTATGATATGCATCCGTCTACCAAATTTCGTTGCAATACCTTGAATGGTTTGCGAGTTATCACGAAATAATATACATATACTTAAATATACAATTTTAGCTCGTTTAATACTAGTAGATTTATCTTATGATTCGACATTAAATTTTTTGTCACCTGCGTTGTACAAATACGACATAAAATGTAGATATATGGTTACAAGAAAATAATTATATGAATGTTGCCAGGCTGGTTCTCTGTTTCATGCTATGTTAAGAAGTATGGTTAGGAAGTATAATAAACCTTAAATAAAAAAAAAGTTTAATAAAATATGAAAAAGAAAGTAGAATTTTCGTTTTTAAAATTTTTTCAGAGTATATGCTAAATTTTACAGTGTGAACATTGTAATTTTTCATTGACAATTATTACAATTTTTTGATTACTATCTGGGCATTACAGGGAAAAACTGAAATTATTGTCGGAAATCCAATGAATTTTTACAGATTTTTTTTTTTCGTGCGTTTTCCTATGCCCCTCATCAAACATGTTCACGAATAAAAAAAGAATACTTTTTGTGTGTTTTGGATCAAACGTAATATACCTTTTACGTGGAGTTTCAGAATGCAAATGTCCTAACTCATACAAACCCGAATAATTTTAAATACAGACAAAGGTAAGTTTCAATAAATTTTTTTCAAATACCGTATAGGTAATTACAGAGAGGCAAAATAATAATAAAAAAACATTAGTTAATAATCCTTTATTCACAAATCGTAGACAAAATAACTTTAAAACGCTGTTTTCTCAGTTACATGCTTTTGCTGATAGGACACTTACACTCTGAGGTGACGATATGCTTAACTTTAATGGAATAATTTTCTTACTGTTCTTATAGTTATTCTCTAAAAAATTTTTTCGTATATTATAATTACAATAAATTATAGTGAATTGTTATAAAAAAAGTATATTATACTAATAAATCAAATCAAATCAAAATCAAACAAGACAGCATATTACGTCAATCAACATCCAAAAATATGCAACTTTTTTGACTTTTGGGGGTGTAATGGGGTACTGGGTGGTTTTGGGTGGGACCAAGTGGTTGAAATCAGTTTTTATCTATATTAACAGCTTTAGTCTACCAAAATACATAGGAATACGCATTCATTTTGAAATTTTACAAAAAAACAGATTTTCGCCCCCTTTTGGGGTATATGGGGGAAAAGTGGGTACCTAAAATTAATTTTTATTGTAAGATAGTATTAAAGCACACCTAAATACGTAATGTAAATAAGGTCCACATTCTGGATTTTGGCTAATTTTTTTTTTAGGACTTTCTTTTAACGTATTCTTAGGTGTAATTTTGAGGTTATATCGAAATCTGAGGGTGATGGAAAAATTCTGACCTCGGATTCGTGCTTAGGAGGCCAAAATACATACCGTATGATACCTCACGTTCCAACTTCTTGACGCCACGCTGCCTCATAAATTCGATGTTTTATTATTCCTTTTGTTCACTGTGTCTACAAAATTTTGTGTCAATAACGCTGGGTAATCAATTTTTTTAAAATTTTCTCATAATTTAATGCAAGTTTTTCTTCTTTTTATGGGGTCAGTCTGTATCTTCGATTTTAGGTAAAAACCAGGTTTTAACTTTATTTTGCGACTATGAATATGAGCCTATGGGCGGATCAAGCTTTAACAAAACTCAGAAATGAAATTATCAGAGACTGGGAGAGATGCTCAATTTATTTCCATATATTTGTGATGAAAAGATATTTGTGAATATACTGTTTTTATGTGACTGGTGTCATTTCAAAAATTTGTTGATTAAATATAACTCATGTCATTTAGACATATTGCTCATTTGCTGGAAGATCGTCACATTTCCAAAAAAAAAAAGAAGTATTCGAGTTAATTATGCAGAAATAACCTTCATATTTATTGTGTGAACAAATAACAGTATTTAAATAACTGTTTTGTAAGAATAATATATGTCGATATACTTGCATTTTTACTTACTCGTAAGAATTAATTTATTGAAAACTTAATAACTATATGTTTTTCTCCAAATTTAGGTTTTTTGTGCTGCGACGATCTTCCAGCAAACGAGCGATATGGTAAATTTTTAATCAAATACTCAACTAATTTTAATGGTATGTCGAAATGTGTAAAGAACCGAGTCTGGGGGTGGAAGTTGTGAGCTTTCCCGAATGACAATTTTAGGGTAACACCCGACCGAGTCTTGTTAAAATTTTAAAGGTATTTTTTAAAGGTTAAGCTTAAAATTAAATGAGAAGAATTCATCTTTCAGATATTTTGTAAGGAAATGTTTAAAGAGATCAGCACTAGCAAAATTTAAAGTTTTGGAAATCCTTAGGGGTGACACGAATTTCTTCCATCCCACCCATATTGTTGTGGTATTGCTTTTACCCAATGTGCACAGAAACGAATGCGGCTTTTTAGGCTTCGACGGATCTGTCTCGAACTCGGAATGGACTTCATGGCTCGTTTTTTTTAAATAAAACGGATTCGAAACAATCTCGTTTTTTTTTAATTAAAACGGATTCGAGACAGACTCGTTTTTTAAATACGAGTAATACGGATTATAATTTGTTTAATTCCCTACTTGCAAATAGTCCATTGAAAACTGGTTAACCATGTCAAGTTGAAACAACCCCAAAACATTCCGTTCCTGCTGTGTATGATGATCTGGATATTTTCTGCATCGATATCTTTTATTGGATTGTAATTAATTTTCGCTTATTCTAAATATAATTTTGTGTTGAAGCCGTACGCCGCGTTGTGTGCATTTGTGGCAAGTATTATATTCAGAATGGCTTTTTATTCCAAGTCAGTCTCGAGTCCATTTAATTTAAAAAACGAGTCCGTCTCGCATCCGCTTTACTTAAGAAAAACGAGTCCGTTTCGAATCCTTTTAGTTTACAAAAAACGATTCCGGAACGGATCCACTTTAATTACAAAAAACGAATCGGAACGGATCCGTATATGAAGTTCGTTCCGAGTTCGAGACGGATCCGACAAAGCGGACGATCCTTTCGCTTTTTCGAGTGGAATTTCATATGAAATCGAGTACGACACGGATCCGAAACGGGCTCCGTGTCGGATAAAATCGAGTCCGTTTCGAATTCGAAGCACTCAAGTTTCGATTTTACCATAGTGCTACCGATTTTCATTACCAAAAACTTTGTAGGTACACACGAACATGTATGCCTACGCAGTTAAATTAAATCGTATTATATTAAAAGTTGCTGCAGAGCAATAACTTGTAAATGTATTTAAATTTTTTTGCAAGTAAAAACTGATGACTTTTTTTTTTGTTAACTAGTTAACATTTTCTATTTCCTTCCCATGAAAAGGGGCGGCATATTGGTTCTCTGCCCCGGGCGGCACATATGCACACTACACTACTGGATTTATCACAATTGGAATTCTTCGGAAAACTTTATTGAATTGCACAATTAGGGCGACTAAATTGTCGAGCAAATTTTCCTAGTTTGTTCAAAAAACTTTCCGATTTTTGACAGTTCGTTTGCGAGAGCTTTGCGCGTTTAGATGAATACCCATATTATTTTGTTAGAGCCTTGAAAATCGAGTGGAAAAATATTACGCTACTACATTAAACTATTCCTTCTACAGCATAAAGCTCTTCGCTTCGTTCATTTAACTCGTTTATAAACTCGTTTATAAACAGGGGCAGCAAGAGAGCACATACGTCGACTTTTTTTTGTAATTGGATGATAATGTCTAAGTTTCGGGCTATACAAAAATATGCCTAAAATATGTCTTCGGTACTACTTAGCTTACAGCTTAAGCTTTTTATATGAATTGAGCCGTTTTTATCTACGGTGTAGTGCACTTCAATTTTCCGCATTTGATTGTTACTTACATACCCAGTAGGCAAGGGCAGGAGCTAAAAGTGCTTCTAGAAGGCCTTCCTTGGTAAGTATAGGGCCTTCCACCCTCCTTCCAAACGAACTTTCTTTTTTATATGAAATGTCCCAAGAAAAATGGCCTTCCTAAGCAGGCTTTCTAAGACCGCTTGCCGTAGTAGGATTCTCAGAAGTACTTGACAAAAATTAAATTTTAACATCGTGGAGGCTCTTAATATTAATTGCTTTTTTTTTTATCCGCCCCATCTTACTTGACAAAGAATACACAAAACTCTACCTCCTTAAAATAACTAGCCTGGCAATATGCACACCTCTCTTAATTTCTAACCATGTGTAAACTTTTCATGTCGTATATGTACAATGCATATGACAAAAAAGTGATGCCGAATCATAAAACATTGCAATTCATGAAATAAAAAAAGAAACAGAAATGCTTTAAAGTAAATGGGGTCCTTCATCTTTGCCTTCTAATATCAGGCCTGATAGCACGTCTGTTGTGGGAAGGCATATTATGCCTTCTGTAATTGTATTTTTATTTGCATGAACATCTAGTTTTGAGAAGTCCTTATATAATCGCAGCAGTGCTAGCAGGCCTTCTCCGAGTCAGTCCTTGCTCATTTACCTGCTGGGTAGATATGTACATTTGTTTGAGTTAATGTACATGCTATGTATGCAACTACTGCATTTATATGTATTTATTTACGCCTACAAGAGTACAATGCCGTGTGCACTTTAAGTGTGTGTATATTTTTTCATGTTAACTACAATAAAATAAAACAAAAACAAAATTTAGATATGAAAAAAAAAAATTGTTTAGTTATATAATTAACTAATTAATTCGCAGTTAAGTGGCAACGCTACTGCAGTGGCGCACTGTGCTGCACTCACCACTCAAAGCGTTCAGGTGCGTTGTTTGCAAGGGCCGCAGGGATAAAGTATGTAGAGGATGGATCGTACTGTGCGCTTTATGCTACTTCTACTGCTGTCATTCATTAACTTGACTTACTCACTCTCCGGTTAACTCAGCCCAACGATGAAAGCCACTCATCAAGATTCAACGTGGCCAATTAAGCCAAGGCAGACAGGTAGGCAGCAGCAGACAGAGTAACATTCTGGTTACGAAACTTCGCCGCCCCACTACCTGACCTGAACACCCACTACCTATTTGCGCATTGCAACAGAGAACACCCACATCTCTTAGATGAAAGAATAAAAACTAAGAAGAAAAAAAAAATAAATAAAAAAATAGAACACTTAGTTAGGCAAGTTGTAGATTGTAAGCAAGGTATGTACATATACAGGCACCATATGCAAAATGACTCGAAGCAGGGTTACGGCAGGTTTGCCAGTAAGTTTATGATGTGCATCAGAGCTTAGTGCTAAAGATACTTAAACCAAAATGGGTGAATTTAATGTTGAATATTTGAATTTCAAACTGAATTCAATTTATGTCATGCTTTATGGGAATAAACTAGTAAAGGTGCTATCTTAACAAAAATCAAAATGCGCCTCATTTTTATAGTCACTACCCAAAATGATTCGCAATAAAAAAATTTCGTCCTCACTTTTGGTCATCGAAAACCTACCAAAAGAAGATAAATTTCACTTTGAAATGCCAAATGATCCATCGTACATTCTTTCAAATTGTTTTTCATTTACTAAAAAAGAAGGTACGCAACACAACACAAAATTTTAATTTCATATTACGAGAATCATTTTACCGCCTCCGCCTCTCAGTAATGTGTTTTATTGTTTTTGCTTGTATGATGCCACGCCTTCCTTTAAAAATTTGTCTAATTTGTGTCTAGTGCTAGCCCCAACCATTTCCAGTATTCTTGTAAAATTTGGTTGCATTACTTACATATTTTAAATAGCTCTATGAGTATAGCGATTTAAATGTATTATATTATTTTATTTTATTTTATATTATTTTATATTATTTTATCTTATTTTATTTTATTTTACTTTAAATAACTCTATGAGTATAGCGTTTTAAATGTATTATGTTATTTTATTTTATTTTATTTTATTTTATTTTATTTTATTTTATTTTATTTTATTTTATTTTATTTTATTTTATTTTATTTTATTTTATTTTATTTTATTTTATTTTATTTTATTTTATTTTATTTTATTTTATTTTATTTTATTTTATTTTATTTTATTTCATTTCATTTCATTTCATTTCATTTCATTTCATTTAATTTCATTTCATTTCATTTCATTTCATTTCATTTCATTTCATTTCATTTTATTTTATTTTATTTTATTTTATATTATATTATTTAATATTATTTTATAATATTTTATTTTATTTTATTTTATATTATATTATTTAATATTATTTTATAATATTTTATTTTATTTCATTTCATTTCATTTCATTTCATTTCATTTCATTTCATTTCATTTCATTTCATTTCATTTCATTTCATTTCATTTCATTTCATTTCATTTCATTTCATTTCATTTCATTTCATTTCATTTCATTTCATTTCATTTCATTTCATTTCATTTCATTTCATTTCATTTCATTTCATTTCATTTCATTTCATTTCATTTCATTTCATTTCATTTCATTTCATTTCATTTCATTTCATTTCATTTCATTTCATTTCATTTCATTTCATTTCATTTCATTTCATTTCATTTCATTTCATTTCATTTCATTTCATTTCATTTCATTTCATTTCATTTCATTTCATTTCATTTCATTTCATTTCATTTCATTTCATTTCATTTCATTTCATTTCATTTCATTTCATTTCATTTCATTTCATTTCATTTCATTTCATTTCATTTCATTTCATTTCATTTCATTTCATTTCATTTCATTTCATTTCATTTCATTTCATTTCATTTCATTTCATTTCATTTCATTTCATTTCATTTCATTTCATTTCATTTCATTTCATTTCATTTCATTTCATTTCATTTCATTTCATTTCATTTCATTTCATTTCATTTCATTTCATTTCATTTCATTTCATTTCATTTCATTTCATTTCATTTCATTTCATTTCATTTCATTTCATTTCATTTCATTTCATTTCATTTCATTTCATTTCATTTCATTTCATTTAATTTCATTTCATTTCATTTCATTTCATTTCATTTCATTTCATTTCATTTCATTTCATTTCATTTCATTTCATTTCATTTCATTTCATTTCATTTTATTTTATTTTATTTTATTTTATTTTATTTTATTTTATTTTATTTTATTTTATTTTATTTTATTTTATTTTATTTTATTTTATTTTATTGTATTTTATTTTATTTTATCTTATTTTATTTCATTTTATTTTATTTTATTTTATTTTATTTTATTTTATTTTATTTTATTTTATTTTATTTTATTTTATTTTATTTTATTTTATTTTATTTTATTTTATTTTATTTTATTTTATTTTATTTTATTTTATTTTATTTTATTTTATTTTATTTTATTTTATTTTATTTTATTTTATTTTATTTTATTTTATTTTATTTTATTTTATTTTATTTTATTTTATTTTATTTTATTTTATTTTATTTTATTTTATTTTATTTTATTTTATTTTATTTTATTTTATTTTATTTTATTTTATTTTATTTTATTTTATTTTATTTTATTTTATTTTATTTTATTTTATTTTATTTTATTTTATTTTATTTTATTTTATTTTATTTTATTTTATTTTATTTTATTTTATTTTATTTTATTTTATTTTATTTTATTTTATTTTATTTTATTTTATTTTATTTTATTTTATTTTATTTTATTTTATTTTATTTTATTTTATTTTATTTTATTTTATTTTATTTTATTTTATTTTATTTTATTTTATTTTATTTTATTTTATTTTATTTTATTTTATTTTATTTTATCTTATTTTATTTTATTTTATTTTGTTTTATTTTACTTTATTTAATTTAATTTTATTTTATTTTATTTTATTTTATTTTATTTTATTTTATTTTATTTTATTTTATTTCATTTTATTTTATTTTATTTTGTTCTATTTTATGTTATTTTATTTTATTTATATATTTTTTTCACTCACGGGGCTTGGAATTTTGGTCTTAACTCTAGAAGTACCAGGAGACCGACTTTAGTTCGGTTTTTCGTTTTAGGTTTAGAAAGTCGAAAAAATATGCAATATGTTGAAAAAGTGAAATGAGGTTAAATTATATGTATGTCGAAAAATATGGAAAATATTTAAAAAGATGAACGACCTTGATAAAATATGAAAAATGTAGTGAAACTGCAAAAGAGGGTAAAAAAGCTGAAAAATATTCGGAAAGTATGGAAGAGATTAAACAAACTTCAAAAAATTTTGAAACATGTGAAAAGGCTGAAAAAGTCGAAAAAACATGGAAAATTTTAAAAAACTCGAATAAAGTTGAATGTGGTTGAAAACGTCGAAATAAATTGAAAGAGGTTGAAAAAGTCGATGAAATATCGAAAATGTTGAAAAAAATTGAGAGAGGTTGAAACAGGTGAAAAAGACTGATAAAGTCGATAATATGTGTATGAAAAGTGTTGAAAAATTTGAAAGAGATTGAAAAACCCAAAAAAATTTAAAATTTCAAAAAAGTTGAAAGTCTCAAAAAATTTTAAGTTTAAAAAATTCGAATGAAGTTGAAAAAGTCGAAAAATATGGAAAATGTTGAGAAAAATTGAAAGAGCAGTGGAAAAAAAATTGGAATATGTTAAGAGAAATTGAAACAGTTGAATGAAATAACTCGAAAAAAGTTGAAAGAGTTTGAATAACTCGAAAAAAGTTGAATAAGGTTGAAAAAATTCAAAAAAATATGGAAAATGTTAAGAAAAGTTGAAAGATGTTGAAATAGTTGAAAGAGGTTGAAAAACTCGAAAAAGTTTAAGAAGTGAAGAAGTCGAAAAAATATGGAAATTGTTGAGAAATGTTGAAATAGGTTGAATAACTCGAAAAACGTTGAAAAAGGTTGAAAAATTCGAAAAAAATATGGAAAATGTTGAGAAATGTTGAAATAGATTTAATAACTCGAAAAAAGTTGAATAAGGTTGAAAAAATCGAAAATATATGGAAAATGTTGAAAAAAGTTGAAAGAGGTTGAAAAATGTTTTAAGCTTGTATGGGAGGTGCCACTCCCACTAATGAAATCACGTCAAAGTTCATATAATTTCAGATCTTATAGTGACCGACACCTCTGCACCAAATTTAAAAAATATTACTCCAAAAGCACACTAAATATGCTATTTAAAGTTTTTTGCTTGTATGGGAGGTGCCACACCCACTAACGCAATCGCGTCGATTTACTTTTAATTTCAAAGCTTATAGTAACCGACACCTTTGCACCAAATTCAAATGAAATTACTGCCACCCCAGTGTGCCAAACGAATTCGTTTCGAATTCAAAACGAACTCATTTCTTCGTACCATTTATCCGAAACGGATTCCGTTACGAATTCGTTTAGAACTCGTTTTCATATGAAATTCCTCTCAAAAAAACGGAAGGATCGTCCGCATTAACGAATTCGTTTCGAATTCGTAACGGACTTCAAATACGAGCTCATTTTTTTGTTCATAAAACGGATCCGTAAAAATAGTTTTATTTAATTATCAAATTATTTAATACTCAAATTGTAAGAGATCATTGCATATAATTTTATTTTATTATCAAATTAAATTTTACTTACAATTTACAAATTTCCAAGGTCAGGCTCGAACCCATTTCCTAGCGATTCATAGTCATGCGCGCTACCTACTAGGCTACCTGTCATATGTTATAATATATGTCAAAGGCGAATGATATCTTTCTCTCATTTGATCCGTTTTATTTACAAAAAACGATTTCGTTTCGAATTCGAAACGGACTTCAAATACGAAAATTTTCAAAAAATATTTTGTGTCTTAATCAGAGTGCGTAGAACACTCAAAATACGCAATTGCTCTTTTTTTATTTATCTTTCTATACTCATCTTTTCATTTTAAAAACTCAAGAGCGCATGCAAATCAGCATTCACTCTATTATACCTCCTCGTTTGTTTTCATCACTTGTTTTTTTCCTCACTGATAAATAGTAAACGAGCGAACATTGTATTGATGCGTATAGTTTCATTTTCATCACTTTCATCACTTATCATTTGATAAACTCATTTTGAGATGATGTGAAAAGTGAGGAATATTCAAATGATAAATTCATTTGTCAATTTTTTTATTTCAAGCAAAATTTTTGTAGTTATGGGAATTAACTTTTACCTTTTAATACAGTATGACAGAGTTCGCAAATATTCATGTATGTGCACTCAAAATGTCGCATTCATGATTTTATTCATGAATGAATTTTCTTAAATTTTTTTCATTCGCCCATGCGCATGAATGCAAGATTGAAAATCGCTCTTTATTGCACCGCAAGCCAACAATTTTTTCACCGATCATAAATAAATATGAACTATGTGAGAAAGCGCGATAAGCGGTTGTGCATGTACAAATTTTCTGTCGCTCAAAAATGTGCGCGTAAAGAAAATGATCTCCATCACACAGAAATGCATGCGCACGATCAGCGTTTGTATTTACAGGTATTTTACACGTTTTTCACCCGAAAATGTGTCGCCGGGCCATGGTACCCGTTTTTGACACATTTGCGGGAAAACATTTTGTTTGCTTAAACGAAAGATAGCTCAAAAATATTTTTGGATATCACTAAAGAAGGCTCGTGACCATGGAAATAAACGTTTTTAACCTGAAAATGTGTCGAAAACTGGTATTATGGCCCGGGACACATTTTCGGGTCAAAAATGGTTCTTTCCAGGGTCCGGAGCCACCATAGGTGATGTTTAAAATCCTTCTTCGACCTTTACCCAACGATTAGAACAGTAAATTTTTTTTCCAAAAATGGGTCAAAAACACCCTTTTAGGAAGGTCGGGGACCACACCTGAAGGTAAGTTGTTTCAATTATATTTAGCAAAAAATACTTATATATTAAAATCTTAATGCATTTTTTTTTAATTTAAGAAGTCATTATATGTGATTTTGTGTGAGAGAATCGTATATGGAAAAGAGAGTGACAAAAAAAAAATTTGTAAACAATACGTTTTTGCTGAGAAAATCGTATAGGAGAAGAGAGTGACAAATTTTAATAGATGCTTCCTATGTGTGTTGAACAAGTCAACTGTTTTCTAAATGCACAAAACTATCGTCTGTCAGGGTAAAATTTTAATTTGAATTAGTAAATTTTTAATGCGCATTAACGCTGCCGTCTGTCTACGCTATAAAACTGAAAATAAATTTAACGCTTTTACTCAAAAGTTCAAGTAAAATAAAATTCAATAAATTTATGAGTGAGAAGTATGGGCGAGTAAAAAAAAAAGTATCACTCATTGAGTTTTATTGAAAATCATATTCAGTGAGTGATAAATATGAAAGAGAAATAAATAATAATTTCTTCACTCAAGATATTAAAACAATGAGCGCTCCTTATTTTTTCCTAATAATTGATAAATTCAAAATTGAATACTCTTGAATTGAATTGTATTGAGGATGAGGTGTGAAATTTTACTCCTCAATGAGGAGTATTTACGAACTCTGGTCTTAATCGACTTAGAAATGTTAAGAAAGTCGAAAAAACTAGTATTTTTTTAACACTGAAATTACAATTCGAAACGGATCCGTTTTATGACCAAAAATGAATTCGAAACGAATTCGTTTTATGAACAAAAAGCAAATTCGAAACGAATTGGTGTTTTAAGTCCGTTTTGAATTCGAAACGAATTCGTTAATGCGGACGATCCTTCCGTTTTATCGAGAGGAATTTCATACGAAAACGAGTTCGAAACGAATTCGTAACGGAATCCGAAAACGGATTGTTAATTTCAGTGTTAAAAAATATTAGTTTTTTTCGACTTTTTGAACAATTCTAAGTCGATTAAGACACAAAACATTTTTAGAAAATTTTTCTGTGAAAATTTTTCAAAATTAAATTTGATATGTTTTATGAACAAAAAACGAATTCGAAACGGATTCGTTCTATGAACAAAAAACGAATTCGAAATGGATTAGTATTTGAAGTCCGTTACGAATTCGAAACGAATTCGTTTTACTTATAAAAAACAAAATTCGCATCGATTTCTTTTTTTGGTCATAAAACGAATTCGTTTCGAATTCGTTTTTTGTTCATAAAACAGATCAAATTTAATTTTGAAAAATTTTCTTAAAATATTTTGGCGCATATTCATAGTCGTATTTTAAAGTTGAAATTAACTAAACTCAAACTAAGCTCAAAATAAATTTTGTCATGACTAAAAATTGTTTTCTATTCATAGTCGATTTTTTAGTATTGACTAAGTGGCATAAGCTAATGAATTCACCACACAAAAGCTTTCGTGGTAAACTTGTCAAATGTTGACTATTTAATTTCAAGTTAGTTAAATAACAAAGAGAGTATTAAAAATTTTTGCACAGAAGGCACCGTGGCGCAATGGTTAGGACAGTGAACTCATAGCCCTCAGGACGTGGGTTCGAATCTCGTCAGATAACATGTTTTTTTTTTTTCAAAACATACATAAGTGTATATGAATATATATAATTTTTTTTTATCCTTCCGGTTTCTAAAGTGACCTGCAATTATGAATTTTGACTTTTTAATTTTACACTAATAAATTAACAGAAAGAGTAATAAAAAACTGGATTTTACAAGGCAGCGTGACGAAATGGTTAGGACTGTGGACTTATAGCTCAAAGTGCGTGGGTTCGATTCTCATCACAATAAAACTTTTTTTTTCTAAAAACTTTTTTTGACACGCTAAATAAAAACAGCTTATAATTCTCTTTAGTTTTTTTTTTTCTAAAATCATATATGCATGTATATTTTTTTTAACACGCCAAATAAAAACAACTTATAGTCCTCAAAATTATCAAAATTGAATTTTCTGATATGAAATGAATGAATTTTCTCCATATTTTCTTTTTTAATATCGACTTCAGCTGAAACTATTTTTTTAGTTATAACTAAGCAGAAAAGCCGATGCTAAATCGACTATGAATGACTTAGTTATTGCTAAAATAAAGTTCTAACTTAAGCTGATGCTAAATATGACTATGAATATGCGCCTTTGTGTCTTAATCGACTTAGAAATGTTCCGCGCAATCACTTTGTTTTTTAGTACAATTCGTATGAAAAACGAAAAAAATAAAACAACGAAAAACATAATTTTTTTTGCGTTTTAGTAAATTTTCTGATTTTCGTTGTTTTGCTTTTTCGTTTTTCATACGAATTGTACTAAAAACAAAGTGATTGCGCGGTTCGCAGGTTTGATCTAGGAAGCTGAAATTTTGGGAGAATTTTCTTCAAACCCGATTCTATTATATAGGCACACAGCACCACAAATTTAAAAAAAAATAATAAAAATACCTCCTTCGGGTGTATTTTTTCCGTATTTTTAGTCACACGAAAAATGTGGGCGTGGTTTTACAATAGTAGGTGGCGACCCCCATTCAACAAAAAAACCCAAAACGCTATATCTTGGCACCTAAAGCAGACTTTTTCTACGTTTTAGTAAGTCGGTTTTTCCGTTAAATTTCAACGGAATTGGACATAAACTTTGTCCGCGCAGTTGTCCTAAAGTTTGAAAAAAAAAACACCCTAATGTACATACATACATATATACATATAAACATATATACATATTTATAAAAATACAATTTTAGCTCGTTTAATAATAGTAGATATAGAAAATCGCATTTGTTTTATTGGCCGATTTAAGATGTAAGCTACCAAAGTTAGAGAAGATAAGAATACAAAAGTTTTAACCTTGAAAATTTTAAGAGTCATATCTGGAACAAATATGAATTCAGAATTTTTGTGTATCAAAATAGCAACTTAAAAATTTCGTTTTTATATAAAAAATTTAAAGCGATGCGTGCCAAATTTCGCCGTCGATAAATTTCCATTTTCACTAAAACTTCAAACTCAGTATACTTTTCTATTTAAGGCTGAGTTTGTGAGTTATTGAGCAAAAACTGTCCTTATGTGATCAACAAAGTAGAATAAAATAACAGCTCCACTTGTTACATTTTTCCACACTTGCTGTACCATAATATTAAATTTCAACAGGGTCGTGACTAGGTGTGTGCGGGCTCCTAGACTGAGCATTTGATACGAGCCCTACTGGGAGAGGTTTGTTTGAAATTTTGTTTTGAACATATGAAAAATTTAATTTTTACGATTACATATATTTAATACTAGTCGTTCCCGTGGTTTTGAACACGCACGTTCCGTTGGTTTTTTTTTAATAATGAAATTACTCTTTAAACATCTAATTTTAACTTCTCTATTCAAAAGTAACTCGAAAAACAATTGAAAGAGAGTTTTTTCTTTGAGTTTTTGCGTGAGGGTGTCTCTGCAAACCTAATACTAAAAAAAGGATATTTAACTTTTAAAAAATATAAAAATAAGTACGCAGTAAACTGCTTTAGCACAAATATGTTGTTTTGGAAAATAAATTATTCATATCGATTCAGTATATTTGGCGCCAAAGCGTTACAAACCATTTTCATGCAAGCAATTTTTTACAAATAGTATAGATGAGATTGCCGAACAAAAAAAAAAAAGTTCAACAATTTTGTGATGCGGGCGCCCCTTATTGGCGCGGGCTCCTAGGCTGCAGTCTATGTAATATATTTAAACACGGTCCTGAATCTTAATGTAAAATAATCTTATAAGCGGAATAAATTGTAAATTGCTTGCGTTTTCTAACATATTGCTGACGCATCAAGTGATCCGTTAATCAATACAAAGGTTCCCCCGCGAGAACGTGATTGAAATCTTTGCTACGTTGTTGAAGGCAGATTGCTTAGAATGCTGCAAGTGGATCATTAAAGCTATAATTTACTTATTTCATATAATCTGCAAAAATTATTTAAAGGGCTGTCGCTGTCGTTGCGCACTTACTCGTATAAGAACTTCCTTAGAAAACATGTTCAAATGGGCTCAAAATACATAAGTTGACATTGGACTATGTAAAAGTAATGTACACATATTTGTTTTTTGTATTTTCCAATTTGTGTGTGTGCATGAGTATGAAACGGCTATTCAAAAGAAATGCTTACAATCGAAATTCGCTTGAATGAACTGTACAAGTGAGGGCTGAAAACAATAGCAACGTGCGCTTAATTAACAAAACTTAGAATGAAAAAAAAAAACAAGTCAAGGTGTTATCTTCGGCCAGGCCGAAACTCACATACCCTACACTGCACTGAAAGTACATTTTAATCAAATGTTAAAAAGACGTTGAAGAGGTTGAATAAGTCGAAAAAAATGTGAAATGTTAGAAAGGTTGACAGAGGTTGAAAAATGTTGAAAAAGCCGTAAATATATGCAAAATGTTAAAACAAGTTGAGAGATGTTGAAAAACTCGAAAAAAAATAAAAGAGGTAGAAAAAATTTTAAAATATTCAAAACTGATGAAAAAGTCGAAAAAATAAAGAAACTTATGAAGAAAGTTGAAAGAGGTTGAAAAAGTCGAACAAATACATATAGAATATATTGGAAAAAAATAAAGGATTGAAAAAGTCGAAAGAATAACGAAAATGTTGAAAAAATCGAATAGAAATGAAAAATTTGAAATATGCCACGCCCACTTCTTCAATTCCGCCCACTTTTGGTTCAACAAATTATATTTGTGATCGACATGCTCATATTAAATTTCAGCACAATAGCTTGTATAGTTTGCGATATATGCTGCAGTTACATTTAAAATTTAGGGCGGTGACACACCCACTGGTACAATCCAGCTCGGTTTTGATCCCGAAATAGCTTTCCATAAGCAAACCTCTTACACCAAATTTTAGTATGATTCCTCACATATTTCGATAAATATGCCACTTACCGTATTTTATTTGTATGGGAGGTGCCACGCCCACTGGTGCTATTTCAGCCACTTTTGATTCAGATATACTCTGTAGCAACTGAACCACTTTCATAAAATTTCATAGCAATTGCTGCAATAGTTCACTTAAAACAGCGCTTACAAATTTTTGTTAATATGGGAGGTGCCACGCCCACTGATGCAATTCTGTCAAAATTAATTTATTTTTAAAGCCTATAGTAATTGACATCTATACACCAAATTTTATAAAGATTACTCTCTTAGCACACTATCTATAACAATAAACAGTCTTTGCTTATATGGGAACAGACAGACAGACAGACAGACAGACAGACAGACAGACAGACAGACAGACAGACAGACAGACAGACAGACAGACAGACAGACAGACAGACAGACAGACAGACAGACAGACAGACAGACAGACAGACAGACAGACAGACAGACAGACAGACAGACAGACAGACAGACAGACAGACAGACAGACAGACAGACAGACAGACAGACAGACAGACAGACAGACAGACAGACAGACAGACAGACAGACAGACAGACAGACAGACAGACAGACAGACAGACAGACAGACAGACAGACAGACAGACAGACAGACAGACAGACAGACAGACAGACAGACAGACAGACAGACAGACAGACAGACAGACAGACAGACAGACAGACAGACAGACAGACAGACAGACAGACAGACAGACAGACAGACAGACAGACAGACAGACAGACAGACAGACAGACAGACAGACAGACAGACAGACAGACAGACAGACAGACAGACAGACAGACAGACAGACAGACAGACAGACAGACAGACAGACAGACAGACAGACAGACAGACAGACAGACAGACAGACAGACAGACAGACAGACAGACAGACAGACAGACAGACAGACAGACAGACAGACAGACAGACAGACAGACAGACAGACAGACAGACAGACAGACAGACAGACAGACAGACAGACAGACAGACAGACAGACAGACAGACAGACAGACAGACAGACAGACAGACAGACAGACAGACAGACAGACAGACAGACAGACAGACAGACAGACAGACAGACAGACAGACAGACAGACAGACAGACAGACAGACAGACAGACAGACAGACAGACAGACAGACAGACAGACAGACAGACAGACAGACAGACAGACAGACAGACAGACAGACAGACAGACAGACAGACAGACAGACAGACAGACAGACAGACAGACAGACAGACAGACAGACAGACAGACAGACAGACAGACAGACAGACAGACAGACAGACAGACAGACAGACAGACAGACAGACAGACAGACAGACAGACAGACAGACAGACAGACAGACAGACAGACAGACAGACAGACAGACAGACAGACAGACAGACAGACAGACAGACAGACAGACAGACAGACAGACAGACAGACAGACAGACAGACAGACAGACAGACAGACAGACAGACAGACAGACAGACAGACAGACAGACAGACAGACAGACAGACAGACAGACAGACAGACAGACAGACAGACAGACAGACAGACAGACAGACAGACAGACAGACAGACAGACAGACAGACAGACAGACAGACAGACAGACAGACAGACAGACAGACAGACAGACAGACAGACAGACAGACAGACAGACAGACAGACAGACAGACAGACAGACAGACAGACAGACAGACAGACAGACAGACAGACAGACAGACAGACAGACAGACAGACAGACAGACAGACAGACAGACAGACAGACAGACAGACAGACAGACAGACAGACAGACAGACAGACAGACAGACAGACAGACAGACAGACAGACAGACAGACAGACAGACAGACAGACAGACAGACAGACAGACAGACAGACAGACAGACAGACAGACAGACAGACAGACAGACAGACAGACAGACAGACAGACAGACAGACAGACAGACAGACAGACAGACAGACAGACAGACAGACAGACAGACAGACAGACAGACAGACAGACAGACAGACAGACAGACAGACAGACAGACAGACAGACAGACAGACAGACAGACAGACAGACAGACAGACAGACAGACAGACAGACAGACAGACAGACAGACAGACAGACAGACAGACAGACAGACAGACAGACAGACAGACAGACAGACAGACAGACAGACAGACAGACAGACAGACAGACAGACAGACAGACAGACAGACAGACAGACAGACAGACAGACAGACAGACAGACAGACAGACAGACAGACAGACAGACAGACAGACAGACAGACAGACAGACAGACAGACAGACAGACAGACAGACAGACAGACAGACAGACAGACAGACAGACAGACAGACAGACAGACAGACAGACAGACAGACAGACAGACAGACAGACAGACAGACAGACAGACAGACAGACAGACAGACAGACAGACAGACAGACAGACAGACAGACAGACAGACAGACAGACAGACAGACAGACAGACAGACAGACAGACAGACAGACAGACAGACAGACAGACAGACAGACAGACAGACAGACAGACAGACAGACAGACAGACAGACAGACAGACAGACAGACAGACAGACAGACAGACAGACAGACAGACAGACAGACAGACAGACAGACAGACAGACAGACAGACAGACAGACAGACAGACAGACAGACAGACAGACAGACAGACAGACAGACAGACAGACAGACAGACAGACAGACAGACAGACAGACAGACAGACAGACAGACAGACAGACAGACAGACAGACAGACAGACAGACAGACAGACAGACAGACAGACAGACAGACAGACAGACAGACAGACAGACAGACAGACAGACAGACAGACAGACAGACAGACAGACAGACAGACAGACAGACAGACAGACAGACAGACAGACAGACAGACAGACAGACAGACAGACAGACAGACAGACAGACAGACAGACAGACAGACAGACAGACAGACAGACAGACAGACAGACAGACAGACAGACAGACAGACAGACAGACAGACAGACAGACAGACAGACAGACAGACAGACAGACAGACAGACAGACAGACAGACAGACAGACAGACAGACAGACAGACAGACAGACAGACAGACAGACAGACAGACAGACAGACAGACAGACAGACAGACAGACAGAATCTAGAACAGTAGTCGGCAGAGCGCATATATAAAATATTTTCTAACTCTCAAAAGAGAGAGAAATGACAAAAGCTACAATCACTGTGAAAAATGCTTCTACGATTCGCTGTTTACGCTTCATATGATTTCTTATATCAGGGGTTGAATTTTAGTTATGAAATGCCTTTTAATTTGAAATTTATTAACTATCCCTAAAACTCCCTTGTAGGGTAAGTGTTGCGCATAGTCAAACAAGTTTTCGGCGAAAAAATATTTATTTTGCCATTTGATTTCAAAAGTTTTTGCAGTGCATTAACGAAATAACCAGCTCATTTTGCAGTTTGCTTACTCTCGCTTATTCTCTTCGTTTGCTCGCGAGCATATGGCGCGCCGACCACTGATCTAGAACAGTGGTCGGCAGAGCGCAAATATCAAATATTTTCTTACTCTCAAATGAGAGAGAAATGACAAAAGCTCCAATCACTGTGAAAAATGCTTCTACGTTTCGCTGTTTACGCTCCATATGATATCTTATTTCAGGGGTTGAATTTTAGTTATAAAATGCCATTTTATATGAAATTTATTAACTATCCCTAAAACTCACTTGTATATTAAGCGTTGCGCATTGACAAAAAATTTTTCAGCGAAAAAATATTTATTTTGCCATTTGATTTCAAACATTTTTGCAGTGCATTAACGAAATAACAAGCTCATTTTGTAGTTTGCTTACTCTCGCTTATTCTCTTCGTTTGCTCGCGAGCCTATGGCGCGCCGACCACTGATCTAGAATCTAGATCAGTGGTCGGCAGAGCGCAAATATCAAATATTTTCTTACGCTCACAAGAGAGAGAAATGACAAAGCTACAAGCACTGACAAAAATGTTTGCTCGTTTTGCTGTTTACGCTCCATGTGATTTCTTATTGCAGGAGTTGAATTTTAGCAATAAAATGCTTTTGGATATAAAATCTATTAACTATCCCTAAAACTCGCTTACATATTAAGCATTGCGCATTGCCAAACAAATGTTCAACAAAAAATATCTTTTTTTCCATTTGATTTCAAACATTTTTGCAGTGCCGACCACTGATCTAGATTGAATCCTGAGTAAAGATATTTCTCCTTAAAAAGAAAATTCGAAAACACTCGTTCTCATTTGAAAGCTCTTGAGCATACGAACATTTTGACACCTTAAAAACGTTTTTCCGCTGCGCTCAATTTTGGGCGGACCACTGTCCCACTTGTCATGGAACGTCCCATATATATGGTATATCTTTCTCTCCTATGATGACGCGTTCTTAAGATATATAAAAAACCTGTTCGATACGGCCTTTTCTTTGAATTCGTATATTTTCTAAACTACTAAAACTAGGAAAGTAAAATCAAATTGAGGTATAAGGTAACATTCCAGAGTTTATAAAAATTTTATTTTATTTTTTATGTGACTCACTTTGGAGTTACCACCTCAGAAAAATTACTAAATGTTGCTCTATATATCCTTTAGTAGTGTTCTAATTTTGATCAAAATCGGAAGGGTGCAACATATTAAATAAAAATTGATTTATTGTAGGCGTTATGATCACCCATCACGGTGGGCTTTAACCAACTTTTAATAAAAGTGTGAGTTACAACAAAAACTTTAATTGGGGATTGCTAAGGATGTAAGTTAGGGTCGATACAGTGGATCAAAGTTATAATGGAACAGCATTAACAAAAAAGTTTCTTACTAAATAGTAAATTAACTAGATATTTTTTTACAAATTTAAAATCTGTTTTAGAAAGTGTATTTAATAAACATTTATCAACAACAAAAATTTTTTATAAAATCAGCGTTTTTTTTTTTAAAAAAAATAACGAAAAACTAAAATGTATGGAATTCTGTCACAAAGTTATAATGGAACACCTTGTGAATAATCCACAAATTCGCTACCAAAACTACAGCAAACTTAATTTTCGTGTCATATCGTGTTGTCTAGTTAAGGGATCATCCGATAATTCATGTTACTCATCAACGATTAATATTTTTATTTCCGTAATAAGCGAGATGGCGCCGCGCTTTATGAAAACCTCGGTTAATCAAAGAGAAATTTTAATTCGGTTGTCAAAGTCAGGCTAATTAGTGCCAAATATCAGTGAAACTATTAATCGTCCTCCAACAACTGTTTTAAATATAATTAAGCTATATGAAAATACCATAAACTTAAGAACAAGGCCAAACCGAGTACTAGGGATATATTTAATGCGTCAGATAAATGTTGCATAATAAAAGAAATTAAGAAAAATCCCTATATTAGTGTCCCAAAATTGGCATCTGAAGCCGAAAAGTATCTTAAAAAGAAAGCTAGCCATGAAACAATTAGAGACGTGCTTAGAAGACATCTGTTTAATGGACGAGTAGCTAGGAAAAAAACATTCGTGTGTAAGGCCAATGTACAAAAGCGAAAGGACTTTGCAAAAGAACATACTGCTAAGTATTTTTCATTCTGGAAAACTGTTTTATTTACAGATGAAAGCAAATTTAATATTTTCCGGTCAGATGGACAATCATATCTCTGACGCAAAGCTAATGAGAAGCTCAAGAAAATTAACCTTCGGCCAACAATTAAGCACGGATTAGGTTCAGTAATGGTGTGGGATGTGGTATGTGCTGCTGGACCAGGAAACCTGCATATAATCGAAGGGATTATGGATAAAATATGTTATTTAAGCATTCTAAAAGCAAATATAAAAGAAAGTGCTCGAAAGTTGGGGATAGGCGAAGAGTTTATATTATATCAGGACAATGATCCGAAGCACTAGGCGTATGTTGTGCGTAACTGGCTGCTTTATAATTATTCCAGAGAGATGGAGGCTCCACCACAGTCTCATGACTTAAATGTTATTGAACACGTGTGAAATTATTTGGAGCAGCAGCTTAAAAATTACCACATAACTAAAAAAGCGGAGTGGATAGCAGCCCTAAATGAAAAGTGGGGCAATATCCCAGTTTATTTATGTCGTAAGTTGGTAGAGCCGATGCCAAATTGCTTTAGAGTTATTACTACTACCTATTAAATACTACCTATTAAATATTAAAAACAAATTAAATCCTTTGATAATACAAATTTTTATTTGAATTTCTTTGGTGTTCCATTATAACTTTGTGACAGAATTCTATGTATTTTAATTTTTCGTTGTTTTTTTTTTTTTTTAACGCTAATTTTATAAAAAATTTTTGTTGATTATAAATGTGTATTAAATACACTTTCTAAAATAAATTTTGAAATTGTAAAAAAATATTTAGTTAATTTACTATTTAGTAAGAAACTTTTTTGTTCGAACTGTTCCATTATAACTTTGACCCACTGTATATGCTAAGACAAAAGAAATCCTTAGAGCTTTTTTTTTTTTAATTTCAAATTTGCTGTTTTTTAATGTATGTATAACATACCTACGAAATTTAAAAAACATCCGATTTTATTCAAATTTTGATATGTCAAAAAACCTTAATAGATGGCACCACAGCTCAAATTTCAATTCTCTAGGGGGTCGGGATCCCGTGAAATAGTCATATTTTGGCCTGAAAATAGCCGTTTATAGCCCGTTTCAAAAATTTTAGTTCTAAGAGTAAACAAATTCAATTTTAAAGTTGTTGATATGAATTTTTTTTATTATGTCATCTTATATGCTTTTAAAAACAATTAAAGCTTTTAGACCTTAAGACGCATTTTTGCGACTCGATTAAGTGAAATAAATTTTTGAAAAAAATTACTGTTTTGAAAATGGTGTCCTAAATCCTAGTTTTATTCCTTATACTAAAGATCGATCTTATTATGTTTGTCTATCTATTTGCTTCTAAATGAGATACCAAATAGTAAAAATTGTTGATCAGGTCCAAACATTGAATTTGGCTATTTTCGCAAAAATTGCGTTTTTTTCGAAATTTGACCTAACCGTACTCAAGACCCCAAATACCTAGGGAGCTGAAATTTGTGCTGTGAGATTGTCTTTTTAGGTTCTTTAACGTGTCAAAATTTGATCATAATCTGATGTTTTTTAAATTTCATACGTACGTTATATACATACATATTATACTATATAATATTACTAAAAAACAGTAAATATGGAATTAAAGAAAAAGCTCTGAGGATTTTTTTCCTTTTGATGCATTTCTACTTTGATTAACATCCCAAATAATTCCTCATTCAAGTTTTTGTTGTAACTCAACATATCATTTAGAGTTGGTTAAAGCCCACCGTGCCATATATCATATACTACATAGAGTAGTGATCGGCAGAGCGTCGATACCAAATATTTTCTTACGCTCAAAAGGGTGGGAAATGACAAAGTTGCCAGCACTGACAAAAATGCTTGTTCGTTTTGCAGTTAACGCTACATGTGATTTCTTATTGCATGAGTTGAATTTAAGTTATAAAATGCTTTTCTACATGAAATCTTTTAACTATCCTATTGCCAGTGCCAAACAAATATTCGGCGAAAAAATACTTATTTTGCCATTTCATTTCCAACATTTTTGCAGTTCATTAACAAAATAACCAGGTCAGTTTGTAGTTCGCTTTTTCTCGCTTATGCTCTTCGTTTGCTCGCGAGCATATGGGATGCCAAACTCTGGTATAGAGTTATGATAAATTATCTAACAAGGAGACCACCACCCTGTTACGTCACCGATTTGGCTCAAATTTTTCCAGCTGGTAGTTCACGTGAAATAAGAAAACCCATATTTTACCGTTTTTCGCAATTCTCAAGGAAAAGCGAGAAAATCGCGTTCAAAGTTTTCCAATAGTTGTTTTATATGTACAAAAAA
The DNA here is from genome assembly GCA_949775025.1 of Tricholauxania praeusta. Lineage (NCBI taxonomy): Eukaryota > Metazoa > Arthropoda > Insecta > Diptera > Lauxaniidae > Tricholauxania > Tricholauxania praeusta. The sequence continues at coordinate 14,795,377 of OX459032.1, forward strand.
AGTTTATCTTTTTCGAGTAGCATAGTGGTTAACGAGTTAGCGTATGATCCTGGAGGTCCTGGTAGTTCGATTCTCCGCTGATAAAACTTTTTTTTTTATTATTTTTTCCTTTTTATTATTTTTTTTTTTTTAATATTTTTTACTTTTAGAATAAGGAAAAAAATTCAGAATTATCGAATATTCTTTATTTCAAAATTTTATAAGCTATTCTACTTATTTATTCTTCATTGTTTTAAGCATTGCATTGATTAACTACCAAAGTCCTGCCATAGTGAAGAATCTCATATAGTATACTCTGTCTCATTGTAAATGTTATTGTTTCCCAACTAAGCGTTTTTGTTATTAAAATATCTTCTCCTCGCTATGGCAATGGTAGTTAAACTGTGCAATGCTTGAAAAAATAGGAAATCTTATAACGCTTAGATCTCAGCGTTTTCTTAACCGATCTTAAAGCTATTAATTTTCTGGCATTCTGCTGGATGAGTACTTTAATTTGATACATCATTTGTTGCTATAGCTATTCTAGATTCTGTCAAAACTTGAAGTACTATTAGTATAAATTTTAATCATTTCAAATGTCGCACTCGTTGAATCCCTTGAGCTGAGCGCGCCTTATTTTTATTTGTTATTTATCCTTTTCTTTTTCTTTTGTTGTTGTTGTTTGTTTGGTGTTTTGTTAAAAAAATTCATTAGCTGCATTTAAAACTGAAATTGAAGAAGCAAATATATTAACTAGCCCACCGTGACAGTATACCAATTTTATGACAATGCATTGACAACAACCCTAACTACGTTTAGGGTGGAACAAATACAAAAGCTTAAAAACTTAAGCTGTTATAACCAAAATTGGTATCATTCTTCCATCCCATCTATGTGTGAAAATCCACCGGTGGCGGTCGAAAGTTTCACGAAAGTAAATTTCGCCAGTTTTCAAACATTCGCAAAAAGTTGTTTGAAAAAATGCAAAATTCAACGACGGAAAATTTGTTGCACATTTTACCGCTTTATTTTGCGCTGCATTGCATATTGGCCACGGTGGGCTTTAATCAAGTTTAAATAAAAGTTTGTGTTACAACAAAAACTTGAATTGGGAATTGCTTGGGATGTAATGAAGAGTCGACTATTAAAATTTTTTCCTTGAATCACCCTAATATAAAATAAACGTATCAGTGCAACGGAGTCATAGTTTGAAAACCCTTTTTTGCCAACATTATTGTTGCAATTAAAACGTAATCCTTTTTTATCCTTTTTATTTTGAACGTTCATTGTCGTTTTGTTCTCAATTTCTGAACTGTTAAGGCAGCAGAAAAAAAAAAGAAATTCAACGGAGAAATAAATGCACCATACGAAAATCCTTATGGCAATTGATGTGATGATGTGTGTGTGCAGGCAAAATCGATCAATAACCAAGCAATGGCGGCCGTAGCTACGTACAAGAGGTCCCGGATGGAAGTGGCTTGTCGGTGAAAGTGAAAAAACTTTTGTTTGGATTCCAGTTGGACTCACTGTGAATTAAAGAGACTTTTGGCAAGCTCAAACTGGAAGTAGATAGTTAACTGTACTATACTGTACTTGGCTCGCCTTGAGCGCTGTACTTAAGTGTACTTTAAGCAAACTACTAAGCCTGACCAGAGCTGAAGTTGTTTCATCAATCTGGTACCACGAGTTGTCAAGAGCTCGTAGAACTCCGGTCCTAGCCTGATAGTTGCGTGAAGCCCAATCGCATGCAGTAGGCCTCTCCGGGGAGCATCCTCAAATCGCGGGGAGTGCAAAATGTTACGCTCAGTGTGGAGTTGCAATTTTCTCAACCTAGTGGCCGTCCTTCTGTTTGCCTAATGATTTGTGAAATTTTCAATATGAAAAACTGAAGCTCGCTCTTAACAGCAGCAGTTTTGTTTAAACTTAATAACTCCGAAACTAATACGTCAATTTATTGCTTACGAGTTGAGGAAGAAAAACATTAAACTACTGAAAACTGCCACCAGATGGCGCTATAAGCAGTGTGAATAGTTTTAACAACTTCAAATAAAAACTTGCAGGCTCGAAATTCATTGTAACCATATGGTGTAGTGAACTTTTTTGTTTAAAATTTGACCAACTTTCAGAAAAATAGACTTTCCGGACCACTTACAAATTTAATCCGCTCTATTGTACTTACGTTCCAAGTATTGTCTTCGGCGAGCTGCTTTCGATGCTCTTTTTGCACAAAATTCAGCTGCTTCATAACTAAAATATTAGTCAGAGTGTTTGAGGCGGACTTAAATGAAATGATAACTTCCTCTCTCCAATACTCATCCGACGATTTTGGAGTGCAAAATTTTTGTAATGTCATCGATCTCTGATCCACAGATAACTTCAACCATATATGGGCAAGTCTCAGTAACTTGATCCAAGAGGCCTGTAGTAATGCTATTAGATTCTGGTGTCCCAAAATACGAGTGTTATAGTTCTTTAGTACCTGAATCACTTTTTTATCCTTTTTTTTGGATTATCTTCATCACTGATACTTATTCATAAACTAGAGATACCCACAGCTTCGCACGCGAATACCGGTTTTTTTTTTGTCATGCTCTCTTAACATCTCATCTTCAAAAGCAAGGTAAAAAAAAAACAATTAAAATAGAGTTTGTACTTTGAATTATTCAAGAAGCAGCATAAGCAACGCAAAATCAAGCGATAATTTTTGTGTGAGGTTTTGCAAAAACTTAATCCTAAAATAAAGGATATTTAACCTAAAAATAATAATACAATTTGGTAAACATTTAAAAGTGGAAAACAATGTGATCGTCTAAGGTCTCTGACGTGTGTGGAGCGTACTGTATAACTTACGCTCGAAAATATTTAATAACTTCTGATCTAATAAAACTCCACTTTTTTGTAAAATGGGCTTTGTAGATAAAAAAACAAAAGAACAAAATGTTATATTTTCAATATAATTTTAGTTGGGGAAACACCATGTTAGAGCTATTTAAAAAGTTAAATTGTTATTTTTTCTTTGGTTGACAATATAATGAATAATACTTTCAAGACTGCTCCGTATGAATAATTTTTCCACCTTTTTTTACGCGAAAAATTGATTTTTCAGTTTAAGTTTTCTTTAAGCTTTTTTTTTCACTTTTTTTCTCTTCAGCAGAACCGTGAGGGGTAGTTCTGTTCAAAGTTAAATATTTTCCATACATAATACTTCTAACAAGGTGAACAAATTAAGATTTTTACTGCTTTTAACTAAATTTGGTACTACTAAAATTGTAGTACTTGTATTTCAATTTTTTTTTTAAGTTAAATGCATCCAATTTTCAAATTTCCGTAAAATTTGTTGGAGCTGCAGTTTCTTTTTTCGTTACGTTGGAAATAAATCGATTATTAATTTTCATTGTATCTAGTGTAACAAATACATATATGAAATGATCTTACGGCCGTATGTGATATAATGATTTTTAACAACTTGTTGAGGCATGACAAAGTGGCGGTTTTTAGCAAAACAAATTGGATCGGTCATTCTTTAAGTAACTGCACTCTGTTAATTTTTTAAATTTTTTTTGAAAAAAAAAATATCTCAAAAACTATGGAGAATAGATTCAAAATGGTTTAATTTAATGAAAAAAAAAAAACATTAAAAAAATTAGTTTCAACATAATTTGTTTAAGCGAAATTTCCGCCATAACTTTGAATAAATATAAATATTAATGTTAAAACAAAAAGGTGCTGTTTTTTTTTTCTATTTGAGCTGTTACACAAAAAACACTTACATCACTTACACTTAGATCATGAGTTTTTTTCCTTATACTATGTACGTACATTAGAGCGGTTCAAAATAAAAACTTTTTGATAATTTTTGTATTGAACTTTTTAGTCATTTATACAACCAACATGAGAAAGATAACAAGTGGATCAATTTAACCTGGTAATTGGTGACATATGTTTCGGCTATTACCACGTATAAACATATTTATATGCATATACATAGCCTCATCAGACCAGTTTTGGTTAAGTTGTACTGAGAATCGAACACCCGACCGTATGCATTTTTTGAATTGCGACGGCCGCTCTAACACTTGAGCTATTGGGTATGTGACCTTGATGTGTACAAAGTGCGTGTTTGGATTTCGCACGTATTGTTCCATTTTTTCTTGTTATCTTTCTGAGTTATGTTCAGTTGACATAGCTCTTTTTAAGCTTATTTGGCTTATACATGTGCTATGATTTTTTATAATTTTATTTTCATATAATTTCAAAGTTCTGGAAAATTTTCCAGCTACTTATTTTATTATTATTGAAAAATTGGCGGGTTCTCCATATATTAAGAATTTTTTTGGTTTGTTTTGAGACTAATAATTATTATATTAATAATTTTTGTATTGAACTTTTTAGTCATTTATACAACCAACATGAGAAAGATAACAAGTGGATCAATTTAACCTGGTAATTGGTGACATATGTTTCGGCTATTACCACGTATAAACATATTTATATGCATATACATAGCCTCATCAGACCAGTTTTGGTTAAGTTGTACTGAGAATCGAACACCCGACCGTATGCATTTTTTGAATTGCGACGGCCGCTCTAACACTTGAGCTATTGGGTATGTGACCTTGATGTGTACAAAGTGCGTGTTTGGATTTCGCACGTATTGTTCCATTTTTTCTTGTTATCTTTCTGAGTTATGTTCAGTTGACATAGCTCTTTTTAAGCTTATTTGGCTTATACATGTGCTATGATTTTTTATAATTTTATTTTCATATAATTTCAAAGTTCTGGAAAATTTTCCAGCTACTTATTTTATTATTATTGAAAAATTGGCGGGTTCTCCATATATTAAGAATTTTTTTGGTTTGTTTTGAGACTAATAATTATTATATTAATAATTTTTGTATTGAACTTTTTAGTCATTTATACAACCAACATGAGAAAGATAACAAGTGGATCAATTTAACCTGGTAATTGGTGACATATGTTTCGGCTATTACCACGTATAAACATATTTATATGCATATACATAGCCTCATCAGACCAGTTTTGGTTAAGTTGTACTGAGAATCGAACACCCGACCGTATGCATTTTTTGAATTGCGACGGCCGCTCTAACACTTGAGCTATTGGGTATGTGACCTTGATGTGTACAAAGTGCGTGTTTGGATTTCGCACGTATTGTTCCATTTTTTCTTGTTATCTTTCTGAGTTATGTTCAGTTGACATAGCTCTTTTTAAGCTTATTTGGCTTATACATGTGCTATGATTTTTTATAATTTTATTTTCATATAATTTCAAAGTTCTGGAAAATTTTCCAGCTACTTATTTTATTATTATTGAAAAATTGGCGGGTTCTCCATATATTAAGAATTTTTTTGGTTTGTTTTGAGACTAATAATTATTATATTAATAATTTTTGTATTGAACTTTTTAGTCATTTATACAACCAACATGAGAAAGATAACAAGTGGATCAATTTAACCTGGTAATTGGTGACATATGTTTCGGCTATTACCACGTATAAACATATTTATATGCATATACATAGCCTCATCAGACCAGTTTTGGTTAAGTTGTACTGAGAATCGAACACCCGACCGTATGCATTTTTTGAATTGCGACGGCCGCTCTAACACTTGAGCTATTGGGTATGTGACCTTGATGTGTACAAAGTGCGTGTTTGGATTTCGCACGTATTGTTCCATTTTTTCTTGTTATCTTTCTGAGTTATGTTCAGTTGACATAGCTCTTTTTAAGCTTATTTGGCTTATACATGTGCTATGATTTTTTATAATTTTATTTTCATATAATTTCAAAGTTCTGGAAAATTTTCCAGCTACTTATTTTATTATTATTGAAAAATTGGCGGGTTCTCCATATATTAAGAATTTTTTTGGTTTGTTTTGAGACTAATAATTATTATATTAATAATTTTTGTATTGAACTTTTTAGTCATTTATACAACCAACATGAGAAAGATAACAAGTGGATCAATTTAACCTGGTAATTGGTGACATATGTTTCGGCTATTACCACGTATAAACATCACATCACATACCCAATAGCTCAAGTGTTAGAGCGGCCGTCGCAATTCAAAAAATGCATACGGTCGGGTGTTCGATTCTCAGTACAACTTAACCAAAACTGGTCTGATGAGGCTATGTATATGCATATAAATATGTTTATACGTGGTAATAGCCGAAACATATGTCACCAATTACCAGGTTAAATTGATCCACTTGTTATCTTTCTCATGTTGGTTGTATAAATGACTAAAAAGTTCAATACAAAAATTATTAATATAATAATTATTAGTCTCAAAACAAACCAAAAAAATTCTTAATATATGGAGAACCCGCCAATTTTTCAATAATAATAAAATAAGTAGCTGGAAAATTTTCCAGAACTTTGAAATTATATGAAAATAAAATTATAAAAAATCATAGCACATGTATAAGCCAAATAAGCTTAAAAAGAGCTATGTCAACTGAACATAACTCAGAAAGATAACAAGAAAAAATGGAACAATACGTGCGAAATCCAAACACGCACTTTGTACACATCAAGGTCACATACCCAATAGCTCAAGTGTTAGAGCGGCCGTCGCAATTCAAAAAATGCATACGGTCGGGTGTTCGATTCTCAGTACAACTTAACCAAAACTGGTCTGATGAGGCTATGTATATGCATATAAATATGTTTATACGTGGTAATAGCCGAAACATATGTCACCAATTACCAGGTTAAATTGATCCACTTGTTATCTTTCTCATGTTGGTTGTATAAATGACTAAAAAGTTCAATACAAAAATTATTAATATAATAATTATTAGTCTCAAAACAAACCAATAAAAACTTTTTGATTTTTTCACTATTCTATAGATTTTTCTACTTTTTTTAAAAATTCAATTCCCACTTTGTTGGAAAGTTTTATAACGTCTGCACAATTTTTTAAATCAGCATTTTGAAAAATGGGTTGTTTATTCAAAACAGAGGGCGCTAATCAAGTTTTCAATATTAACCTTAATCCTAGTAATGGGCTTTTTCCAGACATATAAGGCTACTGTAATCCGCTGACACATCGTGAAAAAATCAAAAAGTTTTTATTTTGATCCGCTCTAATGTACATACCAGTGTTGGCATGTTACAAATGTCGCTCGGTATTTGCGACATATACGACCGTAGGTCATACACGTCGTAAACCTTTGAGCCTTTGTGACACAACTTGATTTTGTGACAAAGACGAATTCTTGAGTTCATACTAAGAAAAATTATTTATTCATAACTTGATTCAGATCATCAAATTGTCTGTTAAACCTATTCAAATTCTCATCAAATTACATATAATTTTTTGTTCGTCAAATTTTTTGACAAACAATTTTAGTAGTAGTAAAAACGAGGTTGATCTGGAGTTAGTGACTTTTGTGACATTTACGACATTTACGACGTGTGACCGTCGCAAACATAAAGATCCTTGTGACATGCCAACACTGGTACATACGTTATGTTAGAGTGACCAAAAAAAATCGAGTTTTCGATTTTGATGTTGCTTATATGAAATGTAGTTATGTAAATAAATAAGACACTGAAAATTTATCAAAAATATTGATATTTAAAGGTCGCCAATGTTCGATATATAAATTAATTTCATTAATTTTTTTGCGAGTTATTATAATTTTTCCCACAAGATAATTACACATGAGGTACGGGCTGTTGGTATTGATTCTTATATTTTCGGGTCCGCCGAACACGATGGTGATGGTTGTTTTGCTATACAGTGGCTGGCTACCAGAAAACAGCAAAACAAACAGTGCAAATTTGGGTTTAAGCGAGGTAACCTCGAGGTCTAATATTCTTGGTCTAATATTCTTTAGCATTATAGTCCGAAAACAAACAAAGAAATTCTGACTGATCCCGATGCTCCAGTATTTTCATCAGAAGACCAGAGTAATAGAAAAATTAAAAACCCTCGAAAACAGACCAAAATTTAAAATTAAATAAAGTAAATTCGAGAAATATATCTTTTAAGGATAGTTTTCCGAAGTAATTTTTTGCGCTGATTCCGAATTTGGACTCGAAATTGACCCATCACATCAGAATTCTGAAATATTTGAGGTTAAGTACCTACAAATGAGCTTTTTTGTCTACTTTTAAGGTCATGTATAGGAGAAATTTGTTAAGCCATTTGAAAAAGACATGAATTTGATCCCCTATGACCAAACAATATTATCCGACCGGTTACAAATTTATTCCATCTTGATGGTAGGGGATCAAATTCATGTCACTTTCAAATGGCTGTAACTTTGCGAGGAAACATCACAGATAACCATTTAAAAGCTTATTTTAAAGGGGAAGAACGGTATGAAATTATGGTTTTATTAAAATTAAGTTAAAGAAATTTTTTGAACCCTATACATGTCCTCGAAAATAGACAAAAAACCTCATTTTTAGGTACTTAACCTCAAATATTTCAGAATTCTGATGTGATGGGTCAATTTTGAGGCCCAATTCGGATTCAACGCAAAAAATTACTTCGGAAAACTATCCTTATAAGATGTACTACTCGAATTTACTTCATTTAATCTTGAATTTTGGCCTGTTTTCGAGGATTTTTCATTTTTCTATTACTCTGGTCTTCTGACAAAAAATACTGGAACATCGGAACTAGCCAGAATTTCTTCGTCTGTTTTCGGACTACAATGCTAAAGAATATTAGACCAGGAAAAAAAATTTATTTCTCGAGCTTACCCCGCTTAAATCCAAATTTGCGCTGTTTTTTCGCTGTTTTCTGGGAGTTTTTCGAAGCTACAAAGATACCCAGCCACTGTATAGCAAAACCACCATCACCATCGTGTTCAGCAGACCTGAAAATATTAGAATCAATACCACTAGCCCGTATCTCATGCGGAATTATATTTTGGGAAAAGATTTACTAAAACGCAAAAATAAATTTATTTTTCGTTGTTTTGCTTTTTCGTTTTTCATATGAATTATACTAGGAAACAAAGTGGATGTGCCGTTTGCAGGTTTAATGAAGGAAGCTGAAATTTTGGGAGAATTTTCTTCAATCCCGATTCCATTTTATGGGCATATAGGACCGCAAATTTAAAAAAAAAAAATTAAAATACCTGCTTCGGGTGTATTTTTTCCGCATTTTTAGGAACACGAAAAATGTAGGCGTGGTTTTACAACAGTGGCTGGCGACCCCCATTCAACTAAAAAAACCAAAACTTGGCACCTTAGGCAGACTTTTTCTACGTTTTAGTAAGCCGGTTTTTTCGTTAAATTTCAACGAAATTGGACATAAACTCTGTCCGCGCCGTTTTCAGGTTTGAGCTAGGAAGCTCTAATGTTGGGATAATTATTTTTATTCCTCAAGCTATAATATAGTTAAAAATAAATAAAATTCCTCTCCAAAAGTTTGAAAAAAACACTCTAATGTATATAGGCTTGAAAATAGCGGAACATTTTTTTTTCGGTTTTTCTTTGTGTACATAAGAGAAATCGAAAAAAATAAAAAAAAAAATTATAAAATAAAATTTAAAAAAATATTGAAAAAAAAAATCTAATTTTCTTAATTTTTTTACCTCATAGTTTTTGAGATATTTCGTTTCAAAAAATAAAACAGAGAATAACAGACATACCTAAATACATTGGGGATCATGGACTAATAAATAAATGAGTAACGCGCCAGATAGCGGTAATCGAAAATAAGGCCCTTACTTTGCCCAATTTTTTGAAAAAAGGCGCTTACTTCACTTTTTTTGTGCGGAACAAGGAAGGCTTTATTGTGCAACATCATGGAAATTTAAAGCTTCTGCTGCTTGAGCGGTTGCGTTACATCACGTCGCCTGCAGCAATAACTGTTGGCAGCAACAAACACGCGGTTATAATGAAGATGGCTCATTATACGATGCAACGCACAGAACTGTCTCAACTTTTCGTAGTGTATTGCCCACGTCTGTTACGTTTTAAATGTTTGGCCATTAGTTGCCGTTTATTGCAGGCATTTGATGGTGGGCAAAAAGCAAAAAAAATATTAATGCGTGCTGTGGTTTGTCTGCGGCTGAATTGAAGTGTGCGTCGCCTGCAGCATTTGCGAAAGGTATTTTTAACTTCATTTTTATTTTGGGGGTGCCAAGAAATTTCGCTTGAAAAAAAAAAACCATTACAAATTTGAACCTAAGTAAATATGCAAAATGTCGTAGTCTCTTATCTCTTATTGTCATTGCCATTACATGAAGATCGCTTGAAAAAAAAAATGAGAAAATTTAATTTTTGGTTCAAAAACTTTCAATATTTTCTTTCAATAATTAGTCACTCTAACTAACAGTACACGAAGTACTTTAAAAAAAAATTAATTTTGATAGTTTTTGAACCAAAAATTAATTTTTTGCACATTAATTTTTTTTTTATGGGAAATTCAGTGACAATTTTAAATTATAGTGTATTAAAAACTAATCGCAAAAAAAAGTGAATGTAGTGAAAATAGCAACAGAGATCATAGATTTTTTCCTTATACTGTGTACATAAGGGTGGTTCTTAAGTGTACTTTTTTGCGAAAATCAAATGGGACGCCCCCTCCATTAGTTCAAAATAGGGTAAAGTAGTTTAAAATTTGTATCTTTAACTCCTACGGACCCTATTTGTCCTAAGCCGCCATTTTTTTAAATTATTATTTCTTAAGTAGCTTTTAATTTTAAGGAAGAATATAATCAAAACAAGTATCGCCGGGACCTAGCTTTCGAGATATAGTCATAGGAAATTGCAGATAAAAATCTAAAAATCATTATTAGTTGGAAACTCCTGAACAGATTTTAAATATATTGATGTCATATGGAATTAAAGTCAATTAATTGGGCTATCATAATACGTTAATAAAATTACAGATTAATAATACAATTTTTAGAGAAAATAACAGTTATTTAAAAAAAATGGTGACAATTTTAAAAACCTACCACCTCAAAACACGTGGAAATTATATCAAATTTGTATGCATCAAGACAGTAAAATGACTTTCTATATGACATCAATATATGAATGTAAAATCTGTTCAGGAGTTTCCAACTTAAAATGATTTTTGAAAGGCTATATCCGCAACTTCCCATGACTAAATCTCGAAAACTAGATCCAAATGATACTTTTTTTTTAATATATTCTTTCCGAAAATTAAAACCCACTCAAAAAAAAATAATATAAAAAAATGGCGGCTTAGGTCAAATTTCACTTTGTAATAGTGTCCGTAGGGATCAAAGATAAAAATTTTAAATTAATTTTAAAATATTTTTATCCTATTTCGAACCGATTGAGGGGGCGTCTCCAATTTTTTTTTCCTAAGAACCATCTTAATGTACATGTATGTAATGTGTACATGAGGAAAATCGAAAAAAAAATAAAATTAAAAAAATATTAAAAAAAAGCTTAAAAAAAAGTTTTGAAATAATTAAAAAAATAAAAAAAAAAATTAAAAAATATAAAAAAAAAATTAAAAAAATAAAAAAAAAAAAATCTAGTTTCTTCATTTTTTTACTCAAATTAAAAAAACTAACATTTTCTGGTTGCTACCAGAGTAATTTTTTTTTTAAATAAGGATATATGTACATGAATATGAATAAATATTCGAATTTCAAGTGTTTCCGGAGAATTTAGGGACAGGAGATTTTTTTGAACATATCTAATGTACATACGTTCTATATGCTTTTGTTCCAAAGGTAGCAAATGCGACACCCGTTTCGTCATTAGCTTTTTCATATCCAAAAGAATTGCCAAGATCTCATGTACTGAACCTCGTGAAATGTATATGGCCTCAGCTAATTCATGCTCAGTTAGTCGGTGGTCTTAGATTATCACATCCCGCACTTGATCAACAATTTTTTGAGAAGTAGCGCTTTTTGGACGACCGTCATTTGCATTGCGGGTACGAATACATTTTATTTCCGCTGCCCATCTTTTTTACTGTTGTGTTTGAAGTGGCATAATCCTTTCAATATATGTTAACTTTGTCAGTATTTTTCGACTTTTTCAACAGTATGTTTTCGATTTATTTACCACTATCTAGAGCGAAATGAAGCCAACCAAGTTTTATCGATGTTCAGCTTAATTAATTTTGTAAGGAAATTTTTTATTTGCAAGGTTTTATTTAAATACCTATACCTATTTTTATAATGATTATGGTAAACTTGCGGTAGTCAAAATACCGCCTTATGTGAACACCGGCCTTTGTTTTACATTCACCACTATATAACGTGAAAAAATGAGAATGCTCAAAGAAGGACGAAAACCAGTTTCAAAAACTGCATAAAGTGGTCCCCGAAAACCGAAAAAAAATCCGCAAAATGGACAAATCTGAAATATCAGCGTTGCTAATTTTTCTTTTTTCTTATAACGAATTTCCTTGCTTTTGTTAGGCGAATATTCTCCCGATTGCATTGTTGGTACAAAAAATTTTTGAAACATCGGTTCCAATGAAAAAGAGATACACCACTATGTGTTATAGTCGTGTGTAGGTTCTACTTGTTGTTTTCCGTATTCAGCTTTCGCGACATGCTATCTGAGTCAAATAAGTTGAATTTTGATTCATCCACAAATAATCCTGAATTTCAGTACTCAAGGGGTCTTCAAAACATGTTCTTTGGTGAAGATCAGACTGTTAAGCTCAATTTTGACTAATGAACGGCTTTTTACAGACTACTTGCCAGTTTAAATCATTTTTGGTTTTGGCTTGCATGTCAGCTGCTGGTATCGGAAATTTGGCTTTTATCATGAGTATGGATATGTGTCTTGAGGTTTTAAATGACAACTTGCTGCAGAGTGCCGAACATCTGGGCATACAGACAAATTTACTGTTTTACCAATATACAGACCCAAAACACAGAGCGGGCATAGTTTAATCCAAGTGCCCGAATTTTATGGTACCGCCAGCATAGTTGCTAGATCTAAATGTGATTCTAAATTTGTGAACGACTTTGAAAAAATTTGTCCGAAAAAGCAAAAAAGGCTTAAAAGAAGCATTTTAAATTGAATGGCGTAATATTCGGGATAGTACTAAAAAACCTTGCTGCTTCGATGCCAAACCCATTTTACGCCGTAGTTGACCGAATAGGCTACCACACTAAACATAAAAAGCTACAAAATCATTATTTCTGACAATGTTTTTACAGTTTATACATATCTGGATAAAATAAGCTGACTTGAAATTTAGTAGTATGTTTTGATTTTCTGTGCTTAAAATTTCAGATATTTTTTAACAATAAAAAAATTGGTGTTTTGAACTACAATTTTTTCTCTTTCAAATGACATCAACATTTTTTTCATATCCATTTAGTTTCAGAATTGTAGAGTGCTGAAGTTAAAAGTATGCACTGCATAAAATAAGCTGTGAACCACTGTAAGTCATGTATTTATAAAGCGGTGGTTTATTATATTGGAAATTATTTTAATTAAATTGCACCTTCGTAAACATGAACTACACCGCAAATATCAACATGCTACGTTCTTCATAGTTCTCGTTATAGTGAGTCTGCTGTAATCTTGTTCTTCTTGCCATTATTAATTTTGTGAACCTTTCTTGGTTAACACAAGCGTGATTTATGGTTTTAAGCATTTAAGAGCGCGTAATTCGACCCTTAATATAGAGAGAACATTAATACTAACAACAACATCAATTGCCACAGCTCTTGACTTTCTCACCCCTTAATCGGGCCTTGTGCGTCAAACACATGATCGGCAAGGATGTCGAGACCCATGTACAAACAAATGAAATATAAATAAAACGCAAACATACAAAATCAAATTAAACCACAGACCAAAAAAAAAACAACAACAACAACAACAACAAATTATGAAATAATAATTTCATATGGTTGGTTGCTATAACAAAGCAAAAAACAACAACAACGTGTTGATTGGTACAACTGCGTGCACGTAGACGCAGGGTAAGAGCGAGCGCACACCGCACTTGAGTCAAGGATTACACGCTGAATTAAGGCTTTACAACACAGCCCACGGTTCAATAAAGCAAGAAAAATAACAACTAAAGGACTAGCAATTTCAAACTAATAACAACTCATAATCGGAAAAATAATAAAAATAACATTTAATAATTATGATACGCGTAATACAAACACAAAATAAAAGATGAAGGGAGAGAAATAAAAGATACCACCCCAATATGTGTGCACAAAAACGGATGTGGATCCGTTTCGAGTTCGTTTTATGTTTCGGCAGATCCGTTTCGTACCTGTTACGAAACAATGCACAGATCATTAACACAAAAGACAGTTTTCAAGTTGTGTCATAGAGAAACTTTTATTTTATTGTCAATGTATCCCATACGAGAAAGTACTCTTCACTAGGAAATATAAAATTTCTAGGCTTAGAGACATAACTCTTGACAACAACACTATTATATTATCTAATGAGGCAAACATTTTCGGGTATTATTCTAGATCGTAAATTAAATTGGCAATCGAATGTTAAGGATCGCCTTAAGAAGGCAAATAATGTTTTCTATGCAAGCGAAAAATTCTATGGAATAACCTGTGGATTGGATCCCAAAATCATCCCCTGGATCTTTACTGCGATAGTAAGACAGTTTTACTTTACGGAATTCATGTATGGTGGGCAGCTATTAAAGTGAAATGGACACTTAAGCTTTTAGAACGGGGCGCTGGGTACCTCTTCTGCAGAATCTCTAAGCGTTGTACTACATTTACTACCAGTTGATATTTCTGCAAAACGAGTTGCTATAAAACTATGCTTAGGCTCAAAGAATCGGGGTGTTTTAGATACCAAACAACGTTGGTGCTATCCCAAATGTTACCACTGACTACATGATTCCCACTTTATTCGTTGACAGGAAATTTTTTGGCTACGTTTCCTTCAATAGAATTCTGGAAGTCAAAAGGCGAGGACCCAACAGACGCAATAAACATCTATACAGATGGCTCTTAAGTGAATGAAGGTGTAGGATAAAGTTGTTACGTCTCAAACTGCAACAGAGTGCAGCATTTCTCAGGCTGAAATTGCTGTGATTTATTAAGCCGCAGTCTACTTTAAAGAAGGTGCTTATAACAAAAAATTTTCTTTCTACATAGACAGTCAGGCTGCTTTAAAAGCCCCACAATCGTATGACATTAAGCCAAGAATAGTTCTAGAATGTTTTAATGCTTTGTCACTCACACTTTGTCCTCACTCAGTAGTGAGGAGAATTCAATATCCCTTCAGTGGGAATCTGGGCATTGCGAAATTGTAGGAATGGAAAGGCAGATTTACTAGCAAAGCAAAGTGCTCAGTCAGATTCACAACTCATGAAAGTTTCAGTACCCCTTCAACACTACCTCCTATTAAAAGACAGCGAACTACTCACAGTAGCGGAAACGAGTTGGGTTTTCTCTTCCACTAGCAATATAGCCAAACATTTTTGGCTCAGTTTTATAAAACGGACACTAAATATTTGTTATCCTTAACTCGGAGAATTTTTTCTTTACCCTGCACGCCCACTTCTATGTGTTAAGGATATAAAGATTTATTTAAAAAAGTGGAATGTCACACTGTATGGGTAGGTAGGTAGGTTGGAGTGTTCGACCAATGTACCAGCAAAGTTCAAGTTTAAAACTTGAAATTTGTAAATTCTAACGAAATGAGTAAAACCTAAAAAATTTACGATTCGAATATTCTTTGAGAATTTCGCTTGTATTCCTAAAAATAAGTATAAAACTCTTCTAGCTCAGGCGCAGGTTGAAGCTGTAAAAAAGCTTTTACTGAAATTATTATATGGTAACTCGTATTTGGGTTGTTCCTACCAGAAAAAATAGGTAAATATTTATATAGTTTTATCACAAAAAGTGTTCCTGCCAGAAAAAATGTGGTGTTTGAGAGAGAAAAAATGAGACCAAGAAACAGCTGATCACTTCCCCTCCCAAAAATAAGTTTAAATTTTCACCCAGATAAGTTTCTTGTGGCTGAAACTTGAAGACTGTTAAAATCGTAGGCAACGAGACTGGAGCCTCACTTTTCACAAGCGAGTGAAATTAAATTTCCTGTCTGAATTAGAGGTCTGCACGGATACCAAAAATTTACTCGTTTCAGTACTCGTTCACTTTTCTGTTACTCCAATTACAAGTACACATTTCCTTTGAGTACCATAGCGTAAAGTAAAAATAGTTGAATAAGCTTCGTGTATGTGTACGCACAACAAAACTGAAGATAATGAATCGAACTGAATGACGTGCTTTATTGTTTTATTTATTCGATGAAAGTGAGGAAGAGAGAATTCATTTATGCACGAAGGCGTTGCCAGAAGATTTAAATGCGCAACTTTTTTATTTATTTATCTGAAAACTAAAATAAAACGAATGTCCGGGATTACATTAATTTTTTTACATCATTGTGGATCTGTTTAAAATACTTTTTGGTAGTTTTATCTTTAGAATGATGCTAGAAAAATGACTATAACTACTGCCCTATATTTACATTTACAAAGTTCAAAGTTTTTTTAGTATTATTTATTTATCACAACGATAAATTAAAAATGTTAGTTCAGTCCATATAAAATAAATAACAAAATATATAAATAAACATAATTTATAAATAAATCACATACGCATATTGATTTCGGTCAATTTAGTTAAAATAACTCCACACTTTTTTTTTTGAGTTATTTGAAAATTTTTTGTATCGAAATATCTCAAAAACTATAGGAAATAGAATAAAAAAACCCGGTATCGTTTTCGTTTTCAAAAACTGTTTTTATAATATAACATAAATTTATTTAGAAAACAAAGACCTTACTCGCCTGCACACATCAAATTTTCACTGATCCTCACTAAACATTCTTACGCATGTTAAAGTGCATTACTGCGTAGTACAAAATATCAAATGCGTAGTAATCGCGCAACTTGTACTCACAGCATACACGCATATTATCCGTACACATGACGCATTCATCTACGTACAGTTGGTTACGAGTAAGAAGAGAAATTTATAATGATGGTAACAGTAACACAAGCAAACGCTATGTATACGCATTCAAATCAATAAAATTTACTTCGGTAACAGTTTCGTAAGTTAACGATTATACTTATGCAGACCTCTAGTCTGAATTATACCTGTCCAATACTTTCCTTAGTAAACGCTTGCACGAGGAAAGTCTGAGAGACAAATTCTTGTCTATTCTCTTATGTGATTTTCGTTTTGCGTTTGCAACACATGACACATTTTTTACCTAGTCCCTTTCGTTTTTCCCCTCTTGCCTAAAAACAAGGAAACTTTACCGAAGAAGTTTCCTCGTGTAAACGCTGACTTATGAAATAATTTTCAGCTTTGATTTTTTTTTTTTTGACTTCTTAGGGTCTATCCCAATCGATATCTTTTTACCTAGGCAAATCGCGGTAAAAACCATTTTAAGCCTGGTGAGTAAAATTTTTACTGTGGTGACTAAAATTTCCAATTTTGCTGTCCCATTCGATATCTTTTTACAAATTGATGAAATTTTGACAGCACAAAAATTTCTTGAAAATTAAAGTAAAATTTTTCGACCGCATTTTTATTTTTTATTTTAAATAATCAATATAGCCTGTATATGTTGGCAAAAAGAAACAAGCATAGCTTTTATTATGTTTTCATAGCTTCAACATAATTGTTCGCTGCTTTGCCCGCTCCCTCCTCATTGTACATAGTGTTTCACCGAGGCCGAGGCGAGGCGAAGTTCCAGTTAATCTCGGTCTCGCCTCGTTTTATAAATTTAAGTCTCGCCTCGGCCTCGGACGAGATCTTGCCATCACATACCTCGCCTCGTTCTTGGCCGAGGCACCTCGGTAAAAAAGCGAGGTTTTTATTACAATTTATAAAAAATTATACATGTATCCGGGCTGATAGGCTGATCAAGCCTCAAGAAATAAAATAAAATTTCTGTTTTTATTTTTGGTGAATTGGATGAGATATGAATTCAATTCTTTTCTTATATGGGAAAGAGAGGCAGTGCCTATTTTTCAAAACCAAACCAAGCTATGAACCTTTTACAAACTATAAGAAAGATATGTACCAAATCTTATTTATCTACGTCAAATAGATATTGAGATATGATAAAGTTAATTTTTTCTTATATTGAAGGCATGGTACCGCCTATTTTATTAATTGAATCTTAGTTATGCCTCTACCTTCTATAAATGTACCAAGTCTTATTAATCTGCGTCAATAATATCTGTTGATAATATATGATAAATTCTGTTTTTTTCTTATGTGGGGGTGGCATCACCCATTTATCGTAAACTATGTTACGGAGCATCCCAAATCGTAAGAAACATATATGTATGTCAAATCTTTCGTCGGTCGGTTGAACGGCTTAGGAGTCCATTAGCAACGAACATACATATATTGATCTTTATTTATATACTAGCATTACCCTGTGCGTTTCGCTTCACCTTTACCGGTTCTTAAAAAGACTATTAGAATAAATCAATTTCAATGCAGTGTTGTCAATCGTGCAGTTTTGCTTATAGCCTTACATAGCCTTACATGCTTCGCTAATCGCTCAATCGAGGCGAAGTCGCATAAAAGCTGATGCCATACAACACTTCTGTGCATTAGCCCTTGGACCAAATCTGAACTCGTAAAAAGCACATGCTGGTTAAAAATAAAACAAAGTAGTTTACTCAAAATAAAATACTAAAATATTAGTTACATATAGATTTTAATATAAAAATTACATTCATATTTTGAATCTGCATATGGGTCATACAAGTTCAGATTTGGTCAAAACGCGCCTCGCTCTTGGTTTCGAAAACGAGGCAAGGACGAGGCGAGGTGCCGTGTGATCTCGCTTCGCCTCGGTCAAGCGAGGAAAATTTATTTTTCCATCTCGCCTCGTTCTCGTAGTCAAAAACGAGGCTGCCTCGTAGCCTCGGTGAAACACTAATTGTACAACCTCATATTTTATGCAGTCATTACTGTAGAGTATTAGGTCCATGCAACAAATGTTACAGCTCGGTATAAGTACCAAGAATAGCAATTTAAGTGTTTTCATTGCTTAGGAGATGCCACGCCCAATGTTCAATCCCGTTTACATTTTGCGAGTAGCTTGGCAGAACCAATGTTGATCCATTTATCAAGTTTCACAACAGTAGCTATCATAGATCCCAAGATATAGCGTTTTAAGTGTTTTTGTTGTATTCTCTCATTATCATCAAATATTGTGTTTAATTTTCTTCAGCTTTCCTTTATTTTTTATAAAAATATATATTACAATATTCGTAATACGAAGCAGTTCATTAAAAGTTATCAAAACACCGCTGCTCATGCCCAGTATTTACAGCACGAATTGCTCTATCGATTTATGCGATGCTGATAGCTCCGGCACCTTAAGTAAATAAAAATTAATACTCATGTATTCAAGTAAAAAGCTATTATTATTTACTATATCAACTAGTGCAATGTATATAAAAAGACCAGCAGCTGCTGCAAACATCCATTGAACACCCTCCTGTGACTGCCCAAAAACTATACCAGATATCATTCCAACGAAGCTTAACACCCCCGTAAGCAGATTGTAATAAACAGCCGACTTAACAGACATACCTGCCTTTATAAGAATTCATTCGGTAGCTCATGACAGAATACAGCAAGTGAAGTTGAAAACTCACCAGCAATGTTCTCAGCAAAAGCAGCACCTGAAACATATGAAAAAATGTATGACTGCGAACATACATACAAAAGACGAATTTAAACACGGTCAAGCAATAACACAGCAAAGTGTGACTTAAGCAAAAAATTTAAGGATATTTTTTTTTTGCGAACATTAAATGTATTTTTTACATTGAAGTATACAGTAGAAGTTATTTTTTTTATGTTTAGCCATGCCATCAGTAAAATTGTGTAATCCATCACCCATAATAATCATCCATGCAACTGCAATAAATGATTCAGGTGGTGAATGCACATGTCCATGCAAATGACTATGCCCATGGTGAGATGTCTCATGTTCTCGTAGAATCACTGTGACAGTGTCGTTATTTGACAATGACCTATCTTTATTTCCATTTTTATTACCAGCTGCAACGGAACCACCACCTGTTGTAGAATGTTCATCTAAATTAGTTGACTTTGCACTATTTCATTAGTATCGGTGCTGTTATGAAAATCTTTTCCATTGTGCCGTTTTCCTGAACTATTTACATTACTGCTGCTGGTGTCAGTGCCATCTGATGTATTGTGTGGCATATGCATCCATACATCGTTTTAAGTATCCATAGCTGCTTATTTTATCGTAACAATATGCTCCACCGTCAGAACATATGATGTTGCTTACAATTGTTGATTGCTATTTCAATTTCTATCACTACACCCTGGGGCTAGTACAAATTTTGACATTCCATATTCACTTCAGAGAAATGTCAAAATTTCATTAAATTCACAAATTTCACAAAAAGATATCGAATGGGACAGGCTCTTATAAGGTTGTGTTAAGAAGGAGCAACATAACAAAAAGCTTGATATCTAAACATTTTTTGGTAAATGCTCATTTATTTAGTTAAATTGCTGAGCTATTTTTTATAGAAAAGAAATCGTAAAGTTGAATGTCACCTAAATGATTGTATGGTAGTCAGCCAGATAATTATTTCTTAAATATTGTTTTTCGAAGTGCGCAGTGTTAACATAAAGAATTGGAAGTGTCGCTAAGACAAAGTTGCTCCAATTTTTTTTTTGTTTTTACAATTCCATCGAACAAGCTACGCTTATCTCCTGTACTTTTTCTGCGTTTTGCTTAATCTCAAAATAAAAATTTTTAATAGTATGCAATTTAAAGTACACTTCAGAATTTAAGTAAAATGTTTTAACAATTTTCAAATAGCATTTTAATAATTCCACACATAAAATAAATTGAATTTTCAAATGGAAACACACAAATTAAACTTAATTACTTATCGGTAAAAATTCCTGCAACTTTATTGTTTTTTTTTATGCTTTGTTTATAAGCACTTAAATTTTTTTCTGCTATAAGTAGAGTTCAGTAGAAATAATATAACAAATCTGTTTAACTCAAAATGTGAAAGAATTTTTGCTAAAATTTACTTTACGCCAAACCTCTTATTTTTATACTAAGCATTGTTTTAAAATGCACTATATGCATTTAAAATAAATCGAAGTTCACGATAATTTATGAAGCTACAAGAATCAATCAAAAATCGGTCATTTACTTTTTGAGTTATTTCAATAATATTCTCGAAAACGCTTCACTCGCCTTGCATTCAGAAGGTGTTAACCAAATGGTTATGCAACTACGACGCTAGCTTTAGCTCCTGAACTCTGCCATTGTTTGTTTACTAAAATACACGTAACTTTTTGATTTTTTAAATTTTTACCCATTTTTCTGTTCCTGCCAGAATTGTGGTGATTCGAGTAGTCAGAGAATTTCGGCTTTTACTCTCTCGAAATTCGCGATTTGACACATTTTCAATTTTTACCACAAAATCTGGTCGGGACAAACCTATTATGTGAGTCTTAAGTCTCATTTCTTATAATTTTAGTTTTCACTGCTTGTACATTAACTCGCACTTCATTCACAGTCACTTGTGTCACAACCCTCATTAAAATGTTAACAGATTTTACCATTTTACTGAGGAAAAAATCACAGAAACATCATAGAAGTGCGCCTGTCAGTTGCGTCAATATTTTACATTGGTCATTCCTTTAATAACTGCACACTTTGTTTATTTTGAAGTTCTTGAAAATTTTTTGATACGAAATATCTCAAAAACTATAGTAGATAAGATAAAAAATCATAAATGTTAAGAAATACTATTAGCTTATAAAAAAAGTTAAAAAAATTTAAATAAATTTGTTAAAACACTAATTTCTTTTGATTAAAAAATTTTTCTCAAAATATTTTCAATATAACATATTTTTTTTTGTTTTGATTTTTTTATATGTTATTCCTCAATCAATCCTTAGAATGCTTTCGTATCAAAATTCCCGTCATAACTTTGGAAACCTCGAATGTTTTACTGATGGCGCGCACCATGTTTTTTCAACATAAAATTCGACATAAATTTTTTTTTTTTCTAATTTTTTTTTTGTAATGTTATTATCAATTAATCCTAAGAATTTCGATTTGAATGCAGATATTCAAATCGAAATTCCTGACATAACTTTGGAAACGGAAGATGTTATATTGAAAATATTTTGAGAAAAATTTTTTTAATTAAAAAAATTAATGTTTTAACCAGGGACCAAAAATAACTATTATTTGCTTTTTTCATATTGAAAAAATTGCCCAATTTTAATAATTATTTTTAAAAATGGATTTATAATTATTATGAATAAGAAATATTTTATTAGTTGTCAATAACTATTAATTTGGAAAAAATATTTTTTACGTTGCTTTGAAAAAAGTGTTCAACAGATTTTCAGTTTTGTGAATCTTTTTGCACCTATAGATGGGGAGGTGGTTTTTATGACATCACCAGAGGTGGTCATTTTTGAAGTTTTTTTTTGCTTCAATCAATGAAAAGAGGTATAAAAAGGATATTGGCCATCACTAGAAGTGGTACCGATCCTTAAAAGTAAAAAAGGGGTAATAGCGCCTAAAAGTAGGTAACGTTTTTTTTTTAAAAAAAATGGCCCATCAAAGTATGCAATTTTTTGGAAAAAACATTTTAAATTTGTAGCATACATATGTTGACTTCCGGTTAGCTTTTGCTCAGTCAGCAAATTTTTCTCTGCTAGCGCAGCCAGCAGCCCAAAGCAGAGAAAAATCTGAAATACCAGGCCACCATGAACCAGCAGCAAGCAAATTTGGTTTTTTGAAAAACTTTAAAACGTTATATCTCGGCTATTACTAAACCGATTTAGACAAATGAGGTGTAATAGTTTTTTTAACAACAAGCAAATTTGCATTTTGGTAAACTGTCACTAGATGGCGTTTTAAGCACTTTGAATATTCTAACAGCCATAACTCGGCAACGAATAAGCCGATTTTGATAAGTGTGGTGTCATAGTGTCTGTAGGAAGAAGCAGATTTTTAAGTTAAATTTAAGAATAATTATGTTTAAGCTATTTAGTCACAGGTCCAGGTACTTTCTTTACCTGATTTTTTCTTATACTTACACAATTCGCAATGATGTTTCTTACTGCAATCAGAATAAATTTTTGTTCTCAAACCTAAGGAGTACTAAGCTCAAATTGCATTGTTGCCATATAAAAAGAAAACACACACATACCAACTAACACACTAACTTGCCATTAAACGATTTGTTTTCACTTCTGTCGGCACTCCCGGAGTGCAACCCGCCGTTTTTTTTATCTGAATTTCAAATATTATCTCATGGTTGTAGGGTTTCCGAGGATCAAAAGTGAGGACCTTTTTATTTTTTTTAGTAAAAAAATATTTACATTTTCAAAAATAGAGAATTTTCTTGCATAGGGCTAGCAAATTACCTCTTCGCCCTGAGCGCCTAATGTGCACGATACGCCACAGCATTTATAGTACGTTTATTTCTTGCAAAAATACAACTGTCAAGGATGTTTTTTTAGAGGTATAGAGCTTCGAATTGAAATAAAACACAAGAAAATCGTTTTAATGTCCATCAATTTGGCTTTATTGAAAGGATAATTTTATGCCATTAATGTTTAAATATGATTTCGGGCATGTGGCCGCCGCGGCTGGCTCGAATAAAGCCAATTCTACAGGTCCAATTTTGAACCACTTTTTCGAGCATATGGGGCCGTATGTCGGCAATAACGCCACGAATGTTGGCTTCCAAGTCCCCTAACGTTTCTGGTTTGTTGGCGTAGACGAGCGACTTCACATATCCTCAAAGAAAATAATCCAATGGTGTCAAATCACACGATCTTGGTGGCCAATTGACAGGTCCATTCCGCGAAATTATGCGCTCATCGAATGTTTCTTTCAATAAATTGATTGTGACGTGCGCTGTGTGGCATGTAGCGCCGTCTTGTTGGAACCACAACTCATCCACATTCATGCCATCCAATTCGGGAACAAAATAGTCGGTTATCATGGCTCTATACCGGTCTCCATTAACGGTAACTGACTCTCCAGCATTATTTCGGAAGAAGTATGGCCCAATGACTCCACCAGCCCATAGAGCACACCAAACAGTCAGTTTTTGTGGATGTAATGGCGTCTCAAGGGTCTCATGTGGATTCTCTTCACTCCAAATGCGGCAATTTTGCTTGTTGACGTAGCCATTCAACCAAAAATGAGCCTCATCACTGAACAAAATTTTGCGATGAAAATCAGCATCGAGATCAATCTCATTTTCGGCCCATACACCAAAATCACGACGCATTACATGGTCTCGCGGCTTTAATTCTTGCACAAGCTGGATCTTGTAAGGTCGCAAGCCAAGATCTTTGCGCAAAATCTTCCATAAAGTTGATGGACAAAGCTCCAATTGCTGTGCACGGTGGCGAATCGATTCATTCGGGTCTGTTCGACGTCTCTGCGGATGCGTATTATCACATAGAGTAAACGTAGTGCGAAAACGACCCATGGTTAACCGAATTAATTGCTCTGATGGACGATTATGTCGACCATAAAATGGACGGAGCTTGCGGTAAACTTCGCGAACTGAACCATTATTTTCGAAATAAATTTGAATGATTTGCAAGCGTTGTTCTTTTGTCAACCTGTTCATGATGAAATGGCAAACCAAACTGAACATAAATGACATTAGAGTTGCCAGATTTGACCATAAAATGCCAGTTTTATCTCTATTCGAAAAACAAACCTCTAAAAAAAACACACAGAAACAATTTCATTATAACTGTTATTATCATGATGATGAAAGAACCACAAACCACATGAACAGCTTTAATGATCCATATTTGAATAAAAATGTATGATGATTGAATCACTCTTGGTATCTATGGCTGAATATCTCCTTTGTAGCGCTATAGAGCGACAGCAATAATAATAACAACAACAACATTCAGGATTTAATACTAAACGCTATACAAAAGGATCAGCGTAGAATGAAATACATCGCATCGTCGCATGCTCTTTTTTGCTGTGCATTTTCCCATTTATTAATTCCTTGTGTGTCGTGTTGTGAATGTCACCGTGTAGTGATTATATTGTTGTTATCGTTGTTTTCTTTTTACTTACTGGCAATTTTTTTTTAGCTGTTGCCATTTATGTGTTGAATTTTCTTTAAGGACTCCCTAAAAGTATTAAATATGAATAAGCGGCAAGGGTAGTATCTTTTTATCGAGCCGAAAACTAAATGCCCTTCACTGAATTAATAGCGCAAGTGTGCATATAGTCTCGAACTTTCATTAAGACTTGATTTCTTCGGCGATTTGGCAGATATACTCGATTGTACTCTATTTCGTAGATGGGCAGCTCGTAACTCGTTTGGTTTCGTATAGCACTTACAACAATAACATCCCTAGAATCAGTCTTCCTAAACTCACTAGTGGCCCAACAAGGCCGCTCGTCTTTTAGTGAGATGGCACAGCATTTTATCACTTACCTCACCCGGGTGCTTGGGCATAGAAACATTGTTGGCAATTGCAAAGCTGATGAACTTGCTAGGCAGGAGACTATTGTACAAATTCCTCAGGACAAGGAAGGTGTTGGCATGCCACTTGCTACCTGCAAGTTACTGCTTAAAAAAATCATAATAAAAAAGGCTTACAAAAGATGGACCCAAGGGTCAACTTGCAATATAACAAGGCAAATCTGGCCGAAGTGGAACGCTAAGCGATCTTTAGAACTGATATCCCGCACTAGACATAGTGTCTCGTCAGTTGTTGCAGTCATAAATGGCCAATGCCTTATCGGCAGACATGCGAAGAGATTAGGTATTCGGTCTTTTGATTTCATCAGAAGTTGTATGGATGTGGAGGAGGTGGAAAACATGAAACATTTTCTTTGTTCCTGCCCTGCACTTGCTAGAAAATGCCACAAAACACTTGATTCGTTTTTGTTTGATGACCTGGATGACCTCAGACATGATAGCATAGGTCAGCTTTTTAGTTTTATTACGAAATCTTGTTGATTCAATGAGAGGGTATAGTCAAGTACACTGTGGTATCACAATGGCTTAAGTGAGTCGGTTCGCAACTGACTGCCTCTTCTACCCTATGTAACCTACAACAATAACAAAAAATATCGTTATTCGAGCGTAATCATTTTGGACCCAAGTTGTAAGCACAATTGGAATGATATCCGACAGCGAGAAAAAACAACACGAGAGAACATGATTTTTTTCTATACATTAGAGCAAGATACTCAATAGAGCTTTTTTGGAGCTTCCTTCAAGATTTTGTTTTTTTCTTGCAATCACATCTACTACAATCGTATCGCATGCTCAATATTTATACCCTACACCGAGGGTGTATTCACTTTGTCCTTCCATTTCTAACACATAGTAGGAGGCGTGGCAGGTATGTAAAAGTTTATATATTCTTGATCAGCGTCACCGCCTGAGTCGATTTAGCGATGTCCGTCTGTCTGTTGAAATCAGGTATGCGGGAAAAACAAGAAAGCTAATTGAATGAAATTAGCACACTCAGGTCACACCTTCTTGCAGGCATCGTGCTATTGAAAATTGGCAAAATCGGTTAGCGGACACGCCCACCGCCCATACTCTATGTGATATTTACCCAGGCCAATTTTGAAAAAAGTTGCAGCGATTTTGATGAAAGTTGGTGATTTGGTGCACATGTGAACCAAATTAGGATTAGGCTGAGTTTCAAGTTTCCAAAAGGTCGTACAGGGGCGTGGCACAGGCCTAAATTTTATCATTTAAACTACCATATCTTGTAAGCCGTTCAAGATATTGCGATGAAATTTGGTAAACGGATACATATCAAATATATCTTGAATTGAGATAAAAGTGGGCGGAATCGAGAAAATGGGCGTGGCACTTTTCAACTGTTAAAAATTTTGATTCCGTATGTCTCAGAATTGGCACAAACGATTTCCATAAAAATTTTGGGGATGATGCCGCTGAAAGCAGTCATCAATACAATCTCAGCTACTTTACTGAAAAAACTCGTTCAAGGGTATGGCACCGCCCACAATATTTATAAACGTTATATAAAGAGAACTAACAACGTAGTCGTTATGAAATTTAATAAGATACATACTTGCTAGTAGGTATGTTTTTGCAAAAATTTGGCGCAGTGGAGCGTGTGGGCGTGGCACCTCCCATACAAGCAAAAAACGTTTAATATTATAGATAGTGTGCTATGAGAGATCTTTATAAAATTTGCCTTAGAGGTGTCAGTTGCTATGGGCTTTGAAACTAAATGAAAATTGACGGGATTGCAGTAGTGGGCGTGACATCTCCCATGTTACGATAAAGTTGTAATCGCTATATTAATTGAACTATTGCAACAATTGATATGAAATTTAATTAAGGTGGCTTACTTGCTATAAGGTATACCTGAATCAAAAGTGGGCGAAAAATCACGAGTGGGCGTGGCACTCCCTATACAAGTAAAATACGTTAAGTGGCATATCTACTGAAACGTGTGATCAATCATACTAAAATTTGGTGAAAGAGTGTTGCTTATGAAAAGGTATTTCTGGATAAAAATTGAAACATAGTACTCCAGTCGGTGTGTTACCGCCCTAAATTTTAAGACTAATTTCGGCATGTATTGCATACTATAACACCTATTGGGCTAAGATTTGGTATGTGGATTTCAATGATGAATATAATTAAGTAAACCAGAAGTAGGTAGAATTAAAAAAGTGGGCGTGGCACATTTTAATTCCTTAGTTTTTATTCGATATGCTTCAATATTTTCCATATTCTTTTGACTTTATCAACTTTTGAAATTTTTTTGAATGTATGCCATATGTATATGTTGACAACCTCTTTCATTATTTTCTTTATTTTTAAGACTTTTTCAGATATTTTGAATTGTTTCATTATTTCTCAACCTCTTTCAACTTTTTTGAGTTATTCAACCGCTTTTAACTTTTTTCAACATTTTCATATTATTTCGACATTTTTTAGCTTTTTTCAACATTTTTCATATATTTTCGACATTTTGAATTTCTATCAACTTACGTCAATGGTTTCCATATTTTTTAGACTTTTTCAGTCTTTTACAACTGTTTCAACATTTTTCAACCTTATTTACATTTCACATTTTTTTCGACTTATTCAACCTCAACGTCTTTTAACATTTATTTAAAAGGGTCTTTCAGTGCAGTGTAGGTCATGGATGCGCAACCCATAGCTCAATTAGCTCTTACAACAATAACAAAAAATATTGAGCTCATCTCGAGCTCTTTCCGTTATTCGAGCAAAATAATTTTGGTCCGCAATCACCGCATGTATTTTGTTCCTGTAATTTTTTCTTCAACACATCGACTCGCTCAACTCTTGCCGTCACTCAAGTTAAATAATTTCGGTCCGCAATCACCGCATGTATTTTGTTGCTGTAATTTTTCTTCAATGCACTTTATTGTTTGTGTGATTTTGTTTTCAAGTCATTGGCTCCTTCACCTTGAGATTTTTGTTTTTGGTAACATCCAATTAGGTAGCCGGAGCTATTTCAAAATTTTCGTCAATACTAGGAATTTTTTCACAAAATGTTTTTGAAATTTTCTGCGAAAAAATAAGGTTTTTCCCATTCCACGTTAAACATTTTTCGCAGTGCAATAATAAAATGCGCAGCGCGAACATACTCATTCAACGTTTCAATTGAAACTGAAGTGTTGAATTCGTTAAGCAAGAGCGAAAGCTTATGCTCTTCGCTTGGCCGCGGCCAGATGGGCTGCCGGTCACTGATCTAAATTGATGTTGTTGTAGCCGCCAGCTCGCGAAAAAGTTTTTGTGCGCATCCCTGGTGTAGGGTATGTGAGTTTCGGCCTGGCCGAAGATAACACCTTAACTTTTTTTTTTCATTCGTCGAGATGCAATGGGGCACCGTCGATAATCCCATAGCTTGTTTTTTTTTTACAACTCAACTCAACGCTGTGCGCCTATAGTGTTGATATTCCGCGAACTTGTTTGTTTGCTTGGTTGTGCGTTGAATAACAGTTCAGGCAATGAGGGCGGAAAGACCCTACGCTGGTTTAGATAACTGTGATTGTGAAACAGCCAATTTTTGTCTCTTAACTATTTAATCTGATTTAAGGCATAATCTTTGTACCCAGGCGAACATTGTTTTTACATGGCCAAGTCATAAAAAAATTTCAGTGGAGAGCAGTACCACAAAATTCAAAAATTTTTAGAACGTTTGGCAGAATTTATTGAACCTTCGCGTTTAATTATTAGTTTTTAACTGAATTGTTTAGAAAAATCATAAGTCTTCGTGACATAAAATCAGAGCTGGGCAATAAGAATTACGATTACAACCTGATTACGATTACAGTAATACAAAAATAAACGGATTTAAAATTACTGTAATCGTTCAACGAAGACCTTAAGATTACGATTACTGTAATCGTAATTGCGACTTTTTTAAAACTACGATTGCTGCAATCGTAATTTTAAAGCCGTTTATTTTTGAATAAGGATTACTGTAATCGTTGCAAAGGATTACTTTTACGAAATATCAGAAAGTCCATGAATGTAAAAAATTTTTTTTGCAGACAGTTATGCTTTTTAATTCTCACTATTTGTTTTCGAGTGAATATTTTTTAGAAGTTATGCAATTTACAGGTTATAGTAAAATTGTAACTGAACCAAATTACAATGCTCTGATCTTAAAAAAGAATTTCTGTTAAACACTGTCATGCCACCTATTGGTAAAATTCAGAATTATAAAAGGGTAAACTTATGCGTTTTATTCACTTTTAGATTTAACCAAAGCGAATAAAACACGGCTACTATCACGTTTTTTCTTGTTCGATTTTGACAATTCGCGAAGAAACAAATAATGAAAGAGGCACCATTTAGCATCGCTCCAACCATGTTACTTAAATCATGCTTTTCCACAAACGATTCTCTCACCAAAATTGAAAACGAATACAACTTTCAAAATACGTACATGCTTAACCCTTAATCTTTGCAATGAACTGCGAATTGCATAAATACAATAAAATGATAATTTACAAATAATTCAAATGATGTTTTTTTTTTGATTTTTGTTAAGTACATAGCATAGTACATATGATTACTTTGTTTACGATTACTTAAAAAAACGTAATTTAAGAATAAACGGAATTACGATTACTTTAATCGTTCAACGAAGACTTTAAGATTACGATTACTGTAATCGTAATTGCGACTTTTTTTAAATTACGATTGCTGCAATCGTAATCTTAAAGTCTTCGTTGAACGATTACAGTAATCCTAATTTTAAAAATTTTGAAATTGCGATTAAAATAATCGTAATCCTATCCGCAATCAATTACACATGTAATCCTTATCGCCCAGCTCTGCATAAAATGCATAAAAAAGGTAGTGCCAGATGAGCCGAAATTATTTGGAACAAAAACTACTTTACTACTTTTGTGAATTATGTGAGGTGTCATGTTTATCCCCGAACAAACAGAGATTAGTGATTCTACGTTGATTCAGGTAACATAAGTAGCGAAAACACAGCTACACGATTTTTTCAGCAAACAATACTAGCAGGCTTTACAACTGGAATTGACGGAAATGTCATTAGTAGGTTTAGCATGATTTTGAAAAATTATTTCTTATGGGTATAAGGTCAATTGTGGGGATTTTCGGGTGTCTTGTTTCCAAACCGCTGAACTAATTGTTTTAAAATATCCATGGTCTTATATGCCATCGACCGTGCACAAAATTCTGCTACATGGCATTGACATTATTAATTGCGTTTCTCATCTAATTGAGATGATGCCCAATACCGATTTCAAAAATACGGCATTATTACCGAAAATCTTCACAGGAAAATTTAATGAATGCACTCTGCACTTCTGAAGAATTTCTGTATTGGAGACGACCAAAATGCTGAGTGTCACATTAATTCAGATGTTTGTAAGAATCCTTTATATTTTAGGTCCCTCTATTCGATAATCCTTTCAGTTATTAGCTATATGTGAATGTGAAGTTAGTAGATGTTATCTCTTCTTTAATCTTTATTAAGCTTATTATTCCATATATCCTTGGTCCTCCTGCACAAATTACTAATCACCATTCCTCGTTCCCAATCTCTTGGAAAACTGCTGTTGTATTGCCAGTCCCCAATCAATCCACTCCAACTGAAGTTAATGATATTAGATCTACATATTACTATTTTATTGTCTTTATCAAAGGTATGTGAGTGCTCAAATATTGCAATTTTTAAGTGTCTCTTGTCATCGGTGTAGTCTGGATTCCGAGCTGGGCACAGTTACTCAACTGATACCCTTTAAATAGTTGAGGATATAAGTTATTCTTTTGATGAAGGATTGCTTACTTTGCTGTGTTTTTTCAAATGCATTTGATACAGCCGATTATTCGAAATTGAAATTTTTGTTTCTTTTGGTGAAAGTTTTATAAATCTGATAAATAGTTACTTATCCAAAACAATGCAGAAAGTTAAGACAAGTAAACAGTTTTTGAGTACAGAATAGTTGGCAGTGGAGTACCGCAAAAATCAGTGCTTGATTCTCTATTATTTGTTAGTGATATCTTCACAACTAGTAAGCCCTCACCTATGCATTCCTATGCGGATGACGTACAGCTATACATCTCCCGCCGAATCGATTTGATAGCGGACTTGAGCTGTAGTTTAAATGAGGTTTTTAACTCTTAAAACACTAATAAAACAAGCAACAAATGAAATACATAGAAACAATATGGAATAAAATCAGCAACAGATAAAGTTGACAGAAAATATTGCTCTCTACCATATATCCCCTCTCTATCAAACGAAAAAAAAAGTATCCAAAGCATTTTTGACAATAGCATAAACACGGCCTAGGTTCTAAACAGAATTAGAACTAGATAAGACAGCGAGAAAAAACAAAACGAAATCACATGATTTTTCTTATAAAGGGTGATTTTTTAGGCGTTTGGTTTTTGAAAATTAAGAATAGGAACAAAAAATTTGCAATAGTGAATGAAATATTTATTTGAAGCGATACATCAATTCCTGCCATATACTTTTTTAAGATTATTTCCTATTTTAGCATATTTTCCAGCATTTCGACCGGTATCTTACCAATGGTAGCTGTAATGTTGTCTTCCAGGGCTGAAATTGTGGATGGCTTATCTCTGTACACGGGACACTCCACGTAGCCCCACAAAAATAGTCTACTGGGGTCGAATCCCGTTACCTTGGTGGCCAATGAATTGCTCCAAAACGTGAGATTACTTGCTCACCAAACTCGCCTCTCAATAGGTCTTGTTGAAACCACATGTCAACCAAGTCCAATTCTTCCATTTTGATCAAAAAAAGTCGGTAACCATCGCACGGTACCTTGCTCCATTGACTATAACTTTGCGATTTTCATAATTTTTGAAAAAGTACGGTCCAATGATGCCGCCGGCCTACAAACCGCACCAAACAGTGAATTTTTTAGGGTGCCTTGGCAGTTCTTGAACTGCCTCTGGCTGCTCTCCAGACCAAATTCGGCAATTCTGTTTGTTGACGTACCAATTGATCCAAAACTGAGCTTCGTCGCTGAAGGAAATTTTTCGATATAAAAAAACACTTCAATTCGTTTCGCGCTTTTTAAGTTAAGTTGTCAGTAGAAGTAGCTTCTTCTATTAATTTTGTTTTTCCTAATTTTGTTTCTTTTGTTTTCTGAAAATGTATTCATTTTTATTTAATACTTACATTTTTTTTTTGGATCTTAGAAATAAATTTGTTTTCTTTCGAATTTGCATTTCAATCGCTTAATCCAACCAACCGCTGCCACCTTAATTGCAAATGATGAGATCCTCCATTAAGATTGGCCCAAATCTTGTTTTTCTTCCAAGACAAGCACTTCAATTCAACTTGAAATGTTCACTTTTCTTTCATGGGCGTAGTAAGGAAAAAGAAAAACGAGTAAGAGCGTAAAAAATGCATAAAAGATACCCGAACTAAATCCATGCAAAGACTTTTAGTTAATATGAAAATCACAATTATGTATGCAATCTTTTTGCATTGTTTTTGATTTTTCGTCATATCTCTTTTACAACAGTTATTGATGTGTGAATTCATTTCAGTCATTCATTTTCATTTCATATCTTCAAAATTTTTCGAAATTCTTCAACATTTTTTCAACTTTTTAATTATTTTCAGCTCAATGTTGTTAATTAAGAGCTATTTGTTTTCAGGCGATTTTTTCACTCTTATGTAGGATTGTTATTGTTGTTGCTAAAATTTTCGGCAAGTGTTTTTTTTTCGAGTAAATTATTAAAGCAAAACATTAATTTTTCGAAAATTTGGTGAGCTGTTGCTTTGTGTACCTCTACTATGCCACTGCTCTCTCGTGTTTTTTGTGTATTTTTTTTACGTATATTTGTCCTCTCCTTGTTATCTTTAAAAACCACTTCAGCGAAGCGCTCTTCAAAGAAACATTTTTAAACGATTTCCTTGTAATTAGCTGTTGCTATTGTTATTAACATAAAATGTCATAAAATTGATATCAAATGAAATTTGCTTAGCAAATTAATTTATGCGGCCAGCTTTCTTGTCTTATGGAAAATTTATTTTTATGATA
Organism: Tricholauxania praeusta; assembly: GCA_949775025.1. Classification (NCBI taxonomy): domain Eukaryota; kingdom Metazoa; phylum Arthropoda; class Insecta; order Diptera; family Lauxaniidae; genus Tricholauxania; species Tricholauxania praeusta. The sequence continues at coordinate 14,828,942 of OX459032.1, forward strand.
TTTTTTAGCAAAAGAGCATTTATGACATTAGTGTTATTTGTCTGCATACTATGTATAAGGCATTAGGAGAAGAAATTTTAAAAATTATGCAAAAAAAAAAAATGTAGAGCTTAAACTCTGAGAAAAACTAGGGAAGAACAAAACAAAGCAAATTTTCAATAACTTCGATTCACATATACTGCTACTTAAGAAATGTAATGAAAAATATTTATGATTTTGTCATAGTGCATGAAAAACTACAATCTGTAAAAATATAAAATAACACTTACCTAAACAAACTACGAATCTACGTCACAACACATACCCCTAGGAAAGCTCAGACACCACTCTTGGTGATGTGCAACATTTATATCTATACCATTTACATAAAATTTCTTACATGAAAATGGTTTGTAACGCTTTGGCGCAAAATATACTGAACCGATTTTAATAATTTATTTTTTAAAACAGTAAATTTGTGCTAGAGCAAGTTATTGCAAACTTATTTTTTTTTTTTAAGTTAAATATGGGCATTTCTCTCATGTTGAAAGGGACGGAGTTTTTTTTTAAAGTGGAATAAAAGTCAAAGTTAAGACCCTTTTATTTTTTCTGTTACTTAAAGGAATAGCCCTTTGATATCACTATATTGAGTAGTAAAGTTGATGCCAGACGTAATACTGGTTCCAAGATAGAGGCAGTTAAAAAGCCATTCGAACGGGACAAAAAACGGAAGTGTTTTTCATGGCCATCTATAGAAAAGCAGAAGTCAGCGAAAACTGTCAATATTTTTTAATGCGACAAATTTTAAAATGTTATGGAATAATGTAACTTTTTAATAGATTTCGTTTGATTGAAAAATCTTATTTAATTTTTTTCTTACAAGGGACATTTGAACGGGACATATTTTTCCGTCTATGTTTACTTGGGCAATTTTTCAAAACTACTTTAATATTTTTATAAATAATAATATTTAAGATCAATACAGTAATTAAAAAAACAAATTTAATGTTTATATTTATCAAATCAATTACTGAGATCAATTATAACAAAGAAAAGTGGAAGGAGCAGATATTTTTCTTAAAAAAAAAATAAAACTTGTCTTTTTGCTGTTAAAACGTTTTTCCTGTAAAAGGCGTGGTACCGCTCACTTAAAAAAATATTTTTACTCAAGTTTCAATCTATCTTCATACCAAATTTCATCAAAATCGGTGTAGTGGCACAGCCGTGATACCGTTTTTCTCCATTTGGAGCAATGCCACGCCCCTCTTTAAGGAATCAGAGTTTTAATAATCTTTCTTAGGTTTTAATCTATCTTTAAGAAAAATTTCATCAAAATCGGTCCATTAGTTTAGCCGTTGAAACGTTTTTTCCCGTTAGGGGCTTGGCACCGCCTACTATTGTAAAAAAAGTATACATGTCCCTCCTTCTCTTCACAACCTTTCCAACAAAAAAAAAAAATTATGTGATTATGTTGTGCTATGGCTGTGAAAAAGTGGTTTGACCGTTTTGAACTGCCTGTTTATTACACTTATGTTTTCGAACATGACCAACTTCAAACAGCTCCAAAAATTTTAAATTTAATTTGTTTTGAACTCGTTTTTTTTTTTTTTTTTAATTATGTACATGAAACTCTGTTCGTGCAAAAATTTTGACACATTAGCTGCTGTTATCAATTCCGAAATGAGAACAAATGATGTTTTTCTAATTTATATGTGACTATAGAACATGAACTTAAGCAAATTAAAATTATATAGTTAATAGAGATTGGTTTAATGTTTTTGCATTGTTTTTAGCTAATTGACGTTGGAAGAGAGATTTTTTGGGAACTATCATCATGTATCACCTCTCTTACACACTTAAATATTTGAGGCAAAATACTATTCAATATTACAAAAGAAAAAAAAGAGAAACTGCATTTATGCAAGTTTGCTGGTGGTTTGCTCAATGTGATAAATGAATTCTGGTGTAAATTGTTTAAATTACCAAAATTTGAAAATTTTCCTTAGATAATATCAGATAGTAACAACTGCTTTGATTTTCATCTAACACAAGCAGTTTTTTCTTCTTTTTTTTTTTTAATAAACCGCACAGTACTCTGCACGAAAAAGTGCATAAAATTTACAAACAGAGCCGATTACAAGTTGAATTTCCAAAACTATGAAAAAAAAATAATAAATTGTAAAAATTTGACAACATCTAAATATAAATCGCGTAATTGCAAAACTATTAGCAGAACAATGCATACTTTTAGGTTCATGCAGTGAAAAGACGACACGACACAACCTCACAAAGCGGATAGCAAGCAACCCCATGCATTACAACTTAATCCGAACAACAGTGCTGACAACAATGCGTTCTTAAGCTCGTCTATTAACGCATAGATTGCTCAATAATGATATCACGTGATATGGATATGGTTAAGGATACACGCCACCAATATCAGCAGCGAGCGACAACGGTCCACGCACCCTTAAAATCTAGTCAACCGTAAAAGGCCCAGTCATGGGGGAATAAACAGAACAACTTTTAACAAAAACCGTAGACACAGCAAGGGTGCACAGTTTTTTGAAGAGGGTAATCTCTTTCAGCCTCACTATTTTAAAGGCGGGTTGCAAAACAGAAAAACCTTTTTTTTTTGTTCCTGCTTCCAATATATGACAAATAATGATGACGACAGGTCTGCAACAATAATAAAAAAGCAACGAAACTCAGCAATTAAATTTTGACAACCTCAATTTTATTTTGGTCCAGACTTGTTGTAAAAATTATGTACCATGTGTAGTGGCAGAGATTTTCAATTAATTAATTTGTTTTGATTTAATTGAATTGTTTCTCCTTGCTGTGAGCGGTAAGGCTACGGGACATACATTTTTTAACACTCGAATATTTAATTCTTACAACTCTCACTCAAATTGCAGTTAGTTTTCAATGAACTAAGCGATGCGAATTCCATACCCGTGACACCAACCAAAAATGTTCATTAGTTTGTTGCACTGCGGTTATTAACTAAAAATACAGCTAACGAAGTCTAATAGGAGCTACAGACGTTACGATTTTTCATACTACCGTACGACCGAGTCGATCGTCTTACGGCAAGTGATTACCGAGTACCGATACTTGACATCGACATTGCCTACAACATCAACTTTCCAACAAGAGAAGAATGGAACTCTGGCACCGTTCTAGAAGGAATCGAGCTAACCATCTTCACGGATTGATCCAAGATGGAATTTGGCGTAGGAGCGGGTGTTTACTAGGACAATATGGGCATATGTTGTCTTTTAGACTACCCAATTGTTGTAGAGTTTTTCAAGCTGAAATCTATGCTATAGACCAAGCCGCACAGGTAATACGGAGCAGGGAGATTACTCCCTCCATCATTATCATATGTGTGGACAGTCAGGCAGGGATCAAAGCACTGCAGGGAGCCACTATGTTCAGCATACTATAGAGCTCTGCTGGGTGCCCGCTCATAACAGTATTTTCGGAAATGAGCAAGCTGACGAATGTGCCAAATCTGGAACAGAAAAACTGGAGAAGCAACAAATGTTACATAGATCTTAGGATACCGTTGGCGATACAACACTGCGTTCTTAAACTATAGCTCAATTTATGTGTTTTAAGAAAATGTGCTGTAGCATGTTCGATATTGAACCTCTGACTCTCATGCTGACAAATTTTGTGCTTAGATATGTTCGCTTTAAACTGACATTATGAAATGTTATATTCACTTGACTCTCACCATTTACGAAGATAAAAAATTTAGCTTTGTCCAGTCTCTGCCCATATTATTCCGGTAAAACTCTAACCGTGTATCCTTATTATGCTTCAGAAGGCGTGGCATAAGCTTACATTTTTGCCTGCAAACTTGATTGGAGCGCTTGTTTTGCAAACTTTTTTTGGAAAACAAGCTGCAAGTTGGTTGCTGTTCACTACAGCAAGATATCACAAGAATGGCTTGGAATAAACAATTTTAAACTTTTTGGAATGGCCAGCTTGTTTTCCTGACTTGAATCCAATTGAGAAAATTTGGGGGATTCTCGCCAGGCGAATATATGCTGATAAACGACAGTTTTCAAGTGTTGCATGATTAAAAACAGCATTATTTGAAGAGAGGGAGGCTCTCGACGTTCAACTTTTACAAAATTTTGCACACTCCATGTGAAACAGGACATTTGAATACACCAAATCAAATGGTAGAATCACGTCATATTAAATAATATAAGATTAACACAAAAATTTGTTGTTTTTGTTGAAAAAAATTGTGCTATACTAAATGCACGATTCTAAGGCAAAAAATTACGGTTTATGGAGAGAATCAAGTGAATATAATATTCGATAATGTCAGCTGAAAGAGAACATATCCAAGCACAAGTCAGTATGAGAGTCTGAGGTTCAATATCCAACATGCTACAGCACATTTTCTTAAAATACATTAATTGAGCTATAGTTTATAAACGCAGTGTACACTATCGGATAGAGGACATAACCAAGAAACAAACGAACAGTAGGTGGAACCTTAGCGCCGGATGCAGAACGTCTCACCCCTTTCAGAGATTTCTTCAGGAGTTGTGGAGACGAAGAAGAAAATGAGACGGTTAAGCATATTTTCTGTGAATGGAGAAACTAATCAAATATTTTGCAACAGCATTCTTGGTTGATCTTGAGAAACTAGCCAAGTTGAAGGTTACCAGCATCCTCAACTTCCCCAAGGCTTCTGGGTGTTTCGCGCTCAGTCAATTACCATTCCAAGTACCCGTGCGCTAAGTGCGATCTCTTTGTGATATGTATTTTTTTTTTACAATGGAACTCGTCGTAGATTCTGGGCACTCGAATCAAAGAATTATATATTAAAGAACTACGCTTCCAGAAATGTCGATAATTGGAACGTGTTACTAATTCAAAGACCTTAGAAATACGGTCTTAGAATGCGGGGAAATGCGACATTGCGCATTGGGATTTTTAGCAACGAAGCTGAAATTCCCTCTGATCTGCCATTTTCTATTTTATTAAGATTTTTTATTTTATTTATTTAAATTAATAGAGAAGTTTTTTGAAAATACGAAATGAAAATAAATGCTATATGAATTGAAAATTAAAAAAAAGAGGAAACTTTTCGGCAATTACAAAATAATTTCAATATTAGTTTTGATTATTAAATGGAGGAAAATCCTGATGATATTTACTCACTAATAATTATTTCCACCATTTTTTATTTGCATACCCATATTAATTAATTTATTTAGCTGCATTTGAGAAAATTCCTTTGTATTGCTACCAGGCAATCAGCAAATCCAACAACATGATTTTTATTTTGACTTCTTCAAACTTGCAAATTTGCAGCTGTTGCCGCGTAAATTTTGTTGTTGGTTTTTCTTCAGAAAAATTCAGTTGAAAAAATCCTAAAAAAAATTGCATGTATTTGTTGTTGCTTTTTTGTAGTTTACAACTGATACCGTTATTTGTAATTTTGTTGGTATTTTTTCGGCAGAAAAATCACAAAAATTATATTTATGTTGTTTGCGTGTGTGTGTGCTCAAATTAGGCTGTTTTTTGAAACCAGGATTTTTGCTTCGGGGGCTATAAATATATAGAAATTATGAACTTATATTTTTCAATTTTCTTGTTTTACTTAAAACGAATCATTAGTTGAAACAAGTTAATAATAAATAAGTTCAATTAGAATAGCTTAGTCACTAGAACTGATTCTGCATTTAAAACAACACGAAAATCATATTTTCAAAGATAAAAAAATGGAGATTTCTTTAAAATTAACACGGAAACTAAATCAATGTGCCAAAATACACTACTGCTATCGCCATGTTATTTAAATTTGGGCTTAAGCCTTTCCGAATCAAGAAATATTGATATAAGGGGCTTAGCACCCTTGATCCCTTGATCAAGTACGTACATTTTTCGGCTCAAACTGAAAAATAAAAATGATATTCATGTTGTTTTATTTGCTGAGCGCCTGCTTCAAACAAAATTTCATTTGTCTTACGGATTGAATTGAAATTATTTTACAAAACTCAAAATATTTCTATAATTTCTATATTTTTCAAAATGATCATGGAAATAACAATAAAGGTTATACTAAATTGTCACATTAAAATTTGACAGTAAAACGTGGCAACGTAGCTGTCCAAAAATTCTTCAACTCAATTTCTGTTGTTTACATTTTGCACTGGATTTTGGCAGCTACGTTGCCACGTTTTACTGTCAAATTTTAATGTGACAATTTAATATAACCTATATTGTTATTTTCATAATCAAGTTGAAAAATATAGAAATTATAGAATTTTTTTGTAAAATAATTTCAATTCAATCCGTAAGACAAATGAAATTTTGTTTGAAGCAGGCGCTCAGCAAATAAAACAACATGAATATCATTTTTATTTTTCAGTTTGAACCGAAAAATGTACGAACTTGATCAAGGGTGCTAAGCCCCTTACATGAATGTTTTTGGATTCGGAAAGGTTTGAACCCAAATTAAGATAACACTTCTATAGTAGTAGTGTATTTTGACACTTTGAGTTAGTTTTCGTGTTAATTTTAAAGAAATCTCCATTTTTTATCTTTGAAAATATGATTTTCGTGTTTTTTTAAATGCAGAATCAGTTCTAGTGACTGAGCTATTCTTATTGAACTTATTTATTATTAACTTGTTTCAACTAATGATTCGTTTCAAGTAAAACAAGAAAATTGAAAAATATAAGTTCATAATTTCTATATATTTATGGCCCCCAAGGGAAAAATCCTAGTTGCGAAAAATAGCATAATTTGAGCACACAAACAAGCAAACAACATGAATATAATTTTTTTTCGCTTTCAACTCAATTTTTCCGCCGAAAAAATACGAACAAAATTGCAAGTAACGGCATCAGTTGTAAACTACAAAAAAAAGCAACAATAAATACACGCATTTTTTTAGGATATTTTCGACTGAAATTTTCTGAAGAAAAACCAACAACAAAATTTACGCGGGATCACTTGCATATTTGCAAGTTTGAAGGAGTCAAAATAAAAATCATGCTATTGCATTTGCTGGTTGTCTGGTAGATATAAAAATTGATTTTCTCAAATGCAGGTTTAAATGTAAGTCATCGTAATTGAATAATTTTCTCAGCAAGTTTTCCTTATTTTTGAATTTCAATTTATTTATTCTCATTTTCTAATAGGGGAGTTTGCTTTGAAAATCAATTCAGATAAGACTTCAGTTTTTTTTTTTTCAAGTAAATTAAATTTTTTGAAAAAAATAAATTTTTTCAAACAAAAAAAAAAATTGTGTAATTTTCGAATTCATAAAGACTTAAAAATATGCTTTGTGAAAGACGAAATAAAAAATTTCAGTGATAGATACAAAGCCAGATTACAAGTCCATCCCAATCCTTTAGCATTGTCATTATTACAGGCTCCCTCTACAAACCGCCTTAAAAGAAAAAACATTTTGAACTTGTAAGCTGGCATGTACATAATACGTCAATACAAACTGTCATGTAATTATCTTACTTTAATTTAAAATAGCAAGTTATTATGTAAATATTTTAGCTTTATAATTCTTGTCACTTAATACAGTGTCACTCAATGGAGTAACACTTACAAATATGTTTGCATCTTATATCTTAACATCCTATTTACTTATTGTCTATAAATAAGAAGACAGAGTGTAAATTTAACTTGAATAAAAAAAAAAAAAAAAAAAATTTTCTAATAGGGTCAGAATACGCGAAACCGACATGTCTGAAATGTTTTTCAAAGTTTTTTATATAAATCAGTAACTGCAAGTGGTAGAAATTAGTGTACGGAAAAATTTTTTAAAAAAAATTGTTGCAATAATTATTGCCAAAGTTTTCATTAAACTTTTTTTTAAAATGCTATAAGTTTTGAACTGCTTGACTGGTCGTGACGAAATTTTTTAGTTTCTGTAGATAATAAGTTTAACTTATGTATTAAAAAAAAAAGTTGCAAAAATTTTGCATTTTTGTTGTTAATTAGCAATTTTTCTATCAAGAATTGTATTTTAATGACTTGCTCCGCCTCGAAAAAATTTGAAAAAAATTACAGAGATGCATTGAACCCTTCCAAACTAGAATTCGTCAAAAAAATCGTGGAGCCTCAATTAGTTTTGACAGTATAAATATTATAGTGGTACCGGGCGGACGAAAAATGCATAAAAATTTTATTGTTTTTCAAAAAAATCAATAACACTAGTTAACAAAAAAAGGATCGGGTTTCTCATAGACTTTGTTCTATGTATTTTGAGGCGTAGTTTCCAAAAATGGCAACCATTTTTTTTTCTTAAAATCGTTTTCGAGATATCCCCAAAAAACCCCTTTTCGGCCTTTTTTTTATTTATTTGGCTATATCACGATTAATTTTTTTTCGAATCAAAAACGCTTTTCAGCACTCCAAAGATATTTTCACTCTCTTTCTAACGGTATGCTGTTTCCTTGAATCAAATAAGATTTGATGAAGTTACAAGCACTCAAAGTCCAAAAAACTGACTTTTTTAAAAATCACTAAATTTCGATTGCTTCATTTGAATGAAAATTTTTATCTTTTTCGTGTTTTTAGAATTACAAATGAAAGACTATTCTTTTGCAAATATTTTAAGGATAATTTTGTGGATGTCGGACTAAAAATGTAGAAGGATTTCGAGAAAACAGTAAAAAACTTGCAATAAAATTAGATGAAAAACAAATGTATTTTCGATAAATTTTATTGCAAGTTGTTTACTGTTTTCTCAAATAACTCCACGTACGTGGTACGGTGTGGTACGTCCACACCATCGTCGTTGATTGGTGGCATCGGGTTAATTTCTCCAAAGGAGGGATTGGTGGAGTCATCGCCAGCAAGCAGCTTGAAAAAGTGTTCCCTCCATAATCTCAGTGTACCCTGCGTATCCGTAACCAGATTTCCATGTTCATCTTTACAGGTTGATGCTCCGGGCTTGACACCTTGCGTCAGACGCTTGACTTGTTGGTAAAATTTTCGAGCATCATTCCTGCCCCGTAACACTTCGAGTTTCTCACGCTCGTGCCTTTCCTGCTCTCGTTTCTTGCGTCTGAAAAGGCGCCTCTCATCCTTTCTCTTTTCCCGGTAGTTTTCGTGCACGGCTCGCGTTGCTGCTGACTGCAGGGTTCTTTTGTAGGCGGCGTTTTTCACTGCAGTAGCTTCGCGACACTCCTGGTCATACCATTGATTTCGCGGAAGTGGGCGTCGGAAACCAATGACTTCCTCAGCGGCAGAGCACATGGAGCGGGATATATGCGCCCAAAGTCCACCGGCATCATCGGGTAGAGAGTCAGGTTGAAGGAGCAGTTCTGAGAGGCGAGCGGAATAGGCATCGGCCGTCCGATGTGATTGCAACTTAGCGACGTCTAGCTTTCGTTGCGTACCAATGCGTACATCCTTTGCATTGCACAGCCGCATGCGTATCTTGGCTGCAACAAGATAATGATCGGAGTCAATATTGACTTCCCGGAACGTACGAACATCTAGCACGCTGGAAGCATGCCTTCCGTCGATCACAACATGATCGATTTGGTTGCGTGTTTTCTGATCAGGGGACAGCCAGGTGGCCTTGTGGATATCGAGGTGTTGAAATCTGGTGCTACTTCATGTGAGTGTAAAACTTTAAATGCGTTTTTCTGAAAACTAGGTTTTCGGAACTGGTGACCACTCTAACTCGAAAACCGCTGGATAGATTTCAATGAAATTTACACAGTTTTTGAAAAACATAAAAAGCTAGAGCCTGATCGAAGAATTTTTTTTTTTTTTTAAATATCGATTTTTTATGAACAATTAATTGTTGGTATTTTCCCTTAAATCTATATTTAAATTTCCGGAGGCCGCCATTTTGTTGACTTAAAAAAAAACCTTCGATCAGGCACTAGATTATTTATTTAAATAACTAATTTTTCCTATCCGATGGATTTTAGATGATTTTCCAAAGATTTGTGATGGTCACCGCAAGGCAAGGCAAGGCTAAAACAGCCAGCTTTAACTTTTTTTTTTTAATTTTATGTTGAAACATAATGTTATGATGCCATAATATCACTTTTATTAAATAATTTAAATTAATACCAAAAAAAAAATTATTGAAAATCCTCTATTGCTCACGCCTGTGACTAGACCCTTAAAAACAGATTGTAGCATAAAAAAATAATCCAATAATAAATATTTTGCTGCGTTTGTCCCTATTATTTTTTCCAACTTTGTATATATATGGGACATTCCAGGTCAAACGGGACAGAGGTCTGTCCAAAATTGAGCACAGCGGAAAAACGTTTTTAAGGTCTCAAGTCTGTAAAACGCAGAGAGCTTTTTTCACTACAGTTTATTTTGTTATTTTATGTCTTTGTATTAGGTATTTGTTTTAAATAGGATGGTGACACGCCCCCAATATACAAATATGTTGACATAGCTAAATTAAAGAACCGATTAGATCCTAACAAAACTTCATCAAAATCGGTCCATTAGTTTAGCAGTGAAATCGTTTTTTCTTAATAGAGGCGTGGCACCGCCCAATGAAAACAGATATCTTTACTCAGGACTCAATTTTCATACCTTACAAAAAAGTTAACGTTAAGCCAAAGGACCACTCTTGGTTTAATGAGACTTGCAGGACTGCAGTCAGGTCCAAAGAGGAAGCATTTCGGAATTGGCAGCTCATTAGAAATGCTGATACTGAAAGGCTTCGCATTGAGGCTAGAAATTGCTGTAATGCCACGATTCAGCGTGAAAAGTTTCTCTACGAACAAAACCTGCGCAAAAGAATCATTTCACTACCGAAAGGTAGCAAAAGTTTTTGCTCATTTGTTAAGAGAGTGAAGAATCAGTCCTCATCGTCTATTCCAACTCTTTTAATGAACGACCAAATATTCACTGACCCTGCTGACAAAGCCGATCTATTGGTTAGCATCTTTGCGAAAAATGCTACACTCCCAGATAGCTGTCAGCCTTTACCCCCTGTTCAGAATAGGTCATCGACTATGCCAACTATTTACTTTCGAACAAGGGCAGTAAAAAGAGTCCTTGCAAACTTCAACATAAATAAAGCCTCAGGGCCTGATGGCATATCAGCCCATGTGTTGAGAAAGTGTGCCTCAACACTAGCTCGGCCATTACGCAATCTTTTTTTCATATCCTACACTATTGGGATATTTCCATCTTGTTGGAAGGTTGCTAATGTTCAGCCAGTTTCCAAAAAAGGCGAGGTTTCCAACCCTAATAATTATCGACCCATTGCGATATGCTCTGCGCTCTCACAAGTTATGGAGAGTGTAATAAACTTTCACCTAGTGAACTTTCTGGAGCGCAACGAATTACTTAGTGATCGCCAATATGGTTTCCGTAGATCTCGTTCTACCGGTGATCTTATGTCGTACCTCACTGAAAAATGGAACCATTGCGTTCACCTTTTCGGTGAAAGTATGGTTGTCGCTCTGGATATTTCTAAGGCGTTTGATCGAGTGTGGCATCGCGCCCTCGTATCAAAACTAATTGCCTTTGGTGTCGGTAATTCCTTTGCTCGTTGGATTACGAGCTTCTGCAGTGATCGCTCTATCCGTGTTGTGGTAGACGGTTTCACCTCTATCGAACACTTCATCAATGCTGGAGTTCCCCAGGGTTTTGTCCTATCTCCTACCCTTTTCCTGGTCTTTATCGATGACCTTCTGTCATCGACCACCAACCCAATCAATTCCTTTGCGGACGACAGCAACATATGTCATTCTTATTGCTTCAACAAGTGCCCGAGCTCTGTGGAGGTTGAGAGTAAAAGGCGGCATATGAATGACTCACTCGTTTTCGACCTCAACACAATCACCGAGTGGCAGTGCTGTCTGTTGTCTCACAGACGAATGGATCTCTCCCTTCCTTCCCTTAATATGGCTGGCTTAGATATTGCGAGGTCAACAACTCTTGACGTTCTGGGCATATCGGTTCAATCAGACCTGAGATGGTCTGATCATGTATTCGATGTGTCGAAAGATGCGGCCAAGTGTATTGGTTTTTTGAAACGGTGTAAGAAATACTTCACTCCAGTTGATCTTCGTACTGTTTATTTCACTTATATTAGACCCAAACTAGAGTACAACTCACACATTTGGGCCGGGGCTCCTAAAACCATCTTGGAGCTGCTAGATCGTGTCCAGCGACGTGTGTTGAAACTAATAGGTGATGAATCTATCATCGCCTCTATCGATTCCCTTCACCACCGGCGTAACGTGGGGTGTTTAACCCTTTTTTATAGATATTATAACGGAATGTGCTCTAGAGAAATACGGGAACTGATTCCATCAGCCAGGATTTTTTCTCGCAGCACTCGGGCATCCCATCAGGCCCATCCTTTTTGCGTCACGCCGGTGTTCAACAGGACATCACACTTTCGTGATAATTCTTTCTTTGGCCGAACCATCAAGTTGTGGAACTGCTTACCTGCGTCTGTCTTCCCCGGCAGTTGTGACATCCATAGATTCAAGACTAATGTTCACCGACACTACTCCATCTATCCCCCTTCCCTCTAACCTTTCTCCTTTTCTTAAAACCAACACGGTGCATTGCATTTATAGGGGGCATCCCCTGAGCGTTGGCTTATGCTTTTTAAAAAAAAAAAAAAAAAAATCTAGCTCCGTACCAATGAAGCGACTCTGCCGAGACAGCGTTTTTTCTCATTAAGAGCGGTGGCGCGCCTCATTTAAGAATTCCAAGCTTCCAATTACCTTTCTCATAGTTCAGTCTATCTCCGAACCAAATTTAATTAAAATTAGCTTAGCCATGAAAACGCATTTTCTCGTTAGGGTCTTGGCACCGCCTACTATTAAAAAAAAGTGTACACTGCACTTCTTCTCTTCACAGCCTTTCCTACCAAAACAAATTTAGCAATTATGATTATGGCTGTTTACCAACTGCCTATTGATACACAGATATCTTTGTGTAGGCGTCGTTTTATGGTCGCCATTTTGCTAAAAAAAAAATTCGAAAACACCCGTTCTCATATGAAAGCTCTTGAACATATGAACATTTTGAGACCTTAAAAACGCATTTCCGCTGCGCTTTTTTTGCGCGTTTTGGGCAGACCTCTGTCCCGGTTGACCTGGAATGTGCATATATATTATGTATATGTAAGTATCACAATGGACAAACTGCCTCCGAGTGAAACTTGCTCTATGCAAGCAACGCTTTTAACCCAACCTAACCTAACGACCGAGTTAGGGTTTACTTTAACCGAATTTTTTTTTAGGTATAAATGGAGCTTAAAACAAAGAAGAATTAAAAAAAAAGTTTCGGTCGAATCTAGTTTTTGAACTATAGTCAACAAAAGTTTGGATAAAGCTTTTGTAGAAATCAATAAAAGTTGAGAACCCCTGGATTGATATCAAAAATATGTGTGTCATAAGGAAGAGTGGATGTCAAAATTTTCTCAACTTACTTGACTTTTATAAAAGCTATATCCGAAAGTTCTGTCTCCGAAACTAGATCCGATCGACAAGTTTTTTCAGTATTTTCATACTAATTTATCGAATTCTGTGATAGTTTTTGCGGTACATGTGTACTTTTTTCGGTACATTTGCGTCGTGAAAAATCGCCATCAGTACATTCAACAACTTTTCAGTACATTTGGCCCATTTTCGGTACATTCGGCGCGTTTTCAGTACATTTGGACTCTTTCTAAATTATAACAATTATTTTAAGCAAATTTATGTGAAATATTCATACAAATCCGCCGTTATGATTTTTTTTTTGTAAAAAAGTTTAAATTTTGGTTAAATTTTTGGCTAAAAAGTACATTTGGCATCTAAAAAGTACAGATGAAGTCTCGATTCAGTACATTTCCACAAAACCCAAATGTCATCACTGATTTAATTCGGTTTTTTTTTAAGTTGCTCTAGTCCATTTTTGAGAATATACATTAATTTTTCCAGCATACCTTCATATGCTAACTTTTAAAGCAGTTAGCAAGCGCTTAAAAAAGAAAAATAAACATTCGAGTTTTGAACTACCCTTATTCCAAAGTATTTGCGTTGAAAAAAATTATTCCTGCATTGCCACATATATCTTTCACGAAAAAGAGTTTTTTTTAAATATTTGTGTCAGCTTAAAGTACAAATATTTAAATGCTGCTTCGACATACATCAAACAACAATGAACACAAGCAATTTGCAACTACTATTACAAAACCATAAAGCTGCAATATCAACATATTAGAAGAATCTTCAACATCGCGAACCCTTATTTAATACCATGTACATACATATGTCTAATAAGGTCGTTCTGTTGTCATCGCCCTTTTGTCAGCGTGTTGTCAACGCTGAGAACAAACTGAGCGCATTTAGGGCAGCACTGGATTTTCAATTAAAATTAAAAAATAAATACAAGCCGGCAGCAACAAAGTGAAAAAAATACCGAGCTGCCAAATCTATAAAAAGAAATATTTCTTTCAACAGCGACATTCTCTTTGGATAAAAAAAATCGCATTTTTGGAAAATTGTTCATTCAAAAACTTTCAAAAAATGCAATTTTTTCAGTCCAATTTTTTGGGCGGTGATTCACATTTTGAACTTTTTTTTTTTAATTTAAACAGAACCCTCAAAATAGCATTTGGATGTCGGAATCTTTATTATGAGCCGAAATAACAATCTCTGACATTTATTTTTTAAAGATAATTTCATTCAAATGTTGGTGGGTTAGGTGTTCCATTCGGAAGCTACAATTTTCGATCACTCTTGCCAGCTTTGCTACCGGTATATCGCGAACTACGCGAGTAATGTTTGCTTCCAAGTGTTGAATCGTAGTTGGCTTATCGACGAAAGCTTTGAACTTTACATAACCAAAAAAAAAAAACCCAGAGGTGTCATATCATACGACCTAGGTGCTCATAAAATGAGTTCTTAATAAAGCCATTGTTTCGCGCGCTGTGTGTGCCGTAGCACCGTCTTGCTGAATGTAACTGTCGCCGACATCACGGCAAAAAAAGTTCGTTATCATGGTGCGGTAGCGCACTCCATGCATCTATCCTAAACTTTTTATCTTCGCTTCGTGCGTCAAAGGGTTAGAAGCTTTCAGCTAAATAACTCATGAGGCTAAGGGGTGGCAACTCTGAAAAGAAAATTTATAAAAAAATGTGTACCTACTTTAAAATTGAGTTCCTCTTTCGTTCATTTTTTTTTAGGCATTTATGCTTATGCTTATTTGTTCTTGTCGCTCCTAGGACATAAGATTGTAAATCAATTGAAAATTTTCGCATTATCCTGCCTTATTGTATTATACGCAGTGAACGAAGCATGGCAACGATTGCATCATCAACGTCATCGACCCAGAATGCATTTCAGATCGGATCAGATTGCTGCCAGTAGATAAACAAATGTTCTCATTTTTGTTCTCATCGTTTTTAACGTCGTGGCTGTGGTATGCGTCGTTATCATAGTTTGTTCCACGTATATTGTCCTTCTAATCTCTAGATCGACTTTTTTTTAGCGAATCAGTTTATTTTTTTGCAATATATTATTGCTCGTGGCTTGAAGTACTAACGCGCGATCTGGAGCAATGACAAATAAAGCGATAATCGCATGTAGGTGAGGTTAAGCTCTGAACACAATTGGAACGAAATGCGACAACGAGAAAAAACAACATGATTTTTCCTATACATTAGAGCTTTTTTTGAGCTTCCATTGCGCATTTTGCTTTAAAATACAGAAAAAATCATGTTATCACGTTATGTTTTTTTCTCGCAATTGCATCTCGTTCCAATTGTGCTGAGCAGGCAGCTTGTCAACCAAACGGCAAGTGTAGTCGCATGCCGTAAAAGCCCACTGCTACATATGTCCGAAAATATGGTAAGCTCTCCCTGTCACATTTCTTTATGGGATGATCAAAATCACACGGAGCTTCTTATGAATCTACTAAGTTTTTAAAGTGATTCACTTGCTGCCATACCCAAATTTTAGAATGTTCTGTCACCGAGGTAGTGGTGCTGTTTTGTCATCGTTAATTTTCAGAGGTTCTCAGATGGTTCTCTACTGGACATTAACAAACAAAGATTTAATCATAGATGTGATGGAAAATAATATATATGTTGAAGAGTCGTTAAAAAGGAGGTTTAACTAATATGTACATTAGGGTGATTCAAATTTTTTTTTTTTTGGTTTTTTTTAAGGTGCTGTCGCTTAAAAAGTAAGTTTATGATATGAAGAAGAAGTTCACGAAATTTCAGCTCTGTAACTCAATTTTATAAGGTGGCGCCGGAGCCTGTTAGTTTTACATGTAAATTGTATGGAAAAACTATTTTTTACAAAAAAGGTATCTAAATGAATAGGTGATTAGTGTTGTTGAGCTGAAAAGGGTCGTTTTTCGACGTAATTTTTTACGCTGAATCCGAACCTGGCCTCAGAACTGACCCATCATGTCGGAATCCTGAAATATTTGAGGTTAATTACCTGAAACATGATGTTTTTTGTCTACTTTCGAGGTCATGTATAGGATTCAAAGAAAGTTGATCAGCTTATTTTTAACAAAAGCATCATTTAGTACCATCCTTGCCCTTTAAAATGAGCTTTCAAGTGGTGATCTGTGATGTTTCCTTGCAAAGTTATAGCCATTTTAAAGTGACATGAATTGGATCCCCTACAAAAGGTTGCAACCCAACAATATTAACCAACGGGTTTCAAATTCATGTCACCTTGAAATGGCTGCAACTTTGCAAGGAAGCATCACAGATCACCACTTGAAAGCTCATTTTAAAGGGCAAGGATGGTACTAAATGATGCTTTTGTTAAAAATAAGCTGATCAACTTTCTTTGAATCCTATACATGACCTCGAAAGTAGACAAAAAACATCATGTTTCAGGTAATTAACCTCAAATATTTCAAGATTCCGACATGATGGGTCAGTTCTGAGGCCAGATTCGGATTCAGCGTAAAAAATTACGTCGAAAAACGACCCTTTTCAGCTCAACAACACTAATCACCTATTCATTTAGATACCTTTTTTGTAAAAAATAGTTTTTCCATACAATTTACATGTAAAACTAACAGGCTCCGGCGTCACCTTATAAAATTGAGTTACAGAGCTGAAATTTCGTGAACTTTTTCTTCATATCATAAACTTACTTTTTAAGCAACAGCACCTTAAAAAAAACCAAAAAAAAAAAATTTGAATCACCCTAATGTACATACGTAGGCTATGCAATAGGGACGTATGGATATTCTTAGCAATGGGATTTTGGCAAGAAGAAACTTCGATGCCGACATCAATGCATACTTGGTGACTAACGCATTAATGACGTTAAATGCAACGTAAGAGGCGATATGAAAAAAAGCTTATTTCTATATATTATGTTGCAGAGAGGTGAAAGAGTACATTCATTTTCAATTGAAATCCATTGAAGTCACTGCCAAAAATGCAGCATTCAGAGTGCAGCTATTTAAAAATGAAGTTGCCTGTAGACTTCAATGCCATAAATCTGCAGTCTTTTCTATTGTAAATAATGCAATTACTCTGTTGACGTCACATTTAGGACTGAAATCATGATTGAAAGAATTGTGATTGCATTGAAGTCACCAGAAATCACTTTGACGTCGATGAAGTCGCTGAAGTCACTTGAAGTCAGCTGCTATAAATTAATTACAAAATCTGTATACAGTGAGCCACAAAACTGTTCACAAAAAAACATATTTCTGGTTTTAACGCTGTATTTTTTTTTTTTTTTTGTGAAAAAGGTTTTAAAAGAAAAGTAAGCAGAAAACTTGAAAATTCTTTATTCTAGCTAAAAAAAAATCAAAACTAAAATATTTCACATTTTGGTTAACTTGGGTAGTTATTTTTATACTATACTTTTGTGACTTAAAGTAATAAAAACATTTTAAATTATTTTTTAATATTTTATGTGGCCGCTTTTGGCTTTAGTGGTGAAGTGTATTTTCTTAGGCATACTCGCTTTCAATTTTTTATTTATTTATTTATTCATTTACGTCTATGGTACAAATTTACCTTACACACTAAGCATATATTAATTAATACAAATATATTTGTTTGATTGAGTGCTATTCAATAACAAAATTATAGACTTCTTAAAATAATCTTTTGGCATGCAAAAATCAACTTTGCTGTTACTATAAATCTTAGTATCAGGAGACCGATCCTAGTTCGGTTTTTCGTTTTGAGGTTTAGAAAGTCGAAAAAATATGAAATATTTTGAAAAAGTGAAATGAGGTTAAATTACATACATATGTCGAAAAATATGGAAAATATTTAAAAAGATGAAAGACCTTGATAAAATATGGAAAATGTTGTAAAACGGCAAAAGAGGTTAAGAAAGCTGAAAAATGTTCGAAAATTCGGAAAATATGGAAGAGATTGAAGGCTGAAAGAGTCAAAAAACATTGAAAATGTTGAAAAACTCGAATAAAGCTGAATGAAGTTGAACACATCGAAATAAAATGAAAGAGGTTGAAAAAGTCGAAAAAATATGGAAAATGTTGACGAAACTTGAAAGAGGTTGAAAAATGTTGAAACAGTTGAAAGAGGTTGAAAAACTCGAAAAAAGTTGAATGAGGTGAAAAAGTCGAAAAAATATGGAAATTGTTGAGAAATGTTGAAAGAGGTTGAATAACTCGAAAAACGTTGAATAAGGTTGTTAAATTTGAAAAAATATGGGAAATGTTGAAAAAAGTTGAAAGAAGTTGAAACAATTGAAAGAGGTTGAAAATGTCGAAAAAATATGGAAAATGTTGAGAAAAGTTGAAAGAGGTTGAAAAATAATGAAGCAGTTCAAAAACTGGAACTGAGTTGAATGAGGCTGAATATATTGAAACCAAATTTTATTAGGATCACTAATATAGTATACTAAATATAACATAAAATGTTTTAAGCTTGTATGGGAGGTGCCACGCCCACTAATTAAATCCTGTCAAAATTCTTATAATTTTAGATCTTATAGTGACCGACACCTCTACACCAAATTTAAAAAAAATTACTCCAATAGCACACTTAATGTCGCATTTGACGTTTTTTGCTTATATGGGTGGTGCCACACCCACTAATGCAATCTCGTCGAATTTCATTTAATTTCAGAGATTAAAGTGACCGACACCTTTACGCCAAATTTTAATGAAATTACTCATACAGCACACTAAATATAACTATTAACGTTTTTTGCATGTATGGGAGGTGCCACGCCTACTGATATAATCCCATCAAAATACATTTAACTTAAAAAGTTATAGTAACCGACATCTCTATGCTAAATTTTAATAGGATCACTCATATAGTGCACTTAATATAGCCTAAAACGTTCTTAGCTTGTATGGGAGGTGCCACTCTCACAGATGCGATCCCGTTGAACTTCATTTAATTTCAAAGCTCATGGTAACCGACACCACTATACCAAATTTCAAAAAGATTACTTCCATAGCACACTAAATATAACACTTAACATTTTTGCATGTTCGGGAGGTGCCACGCCCACTGATAAAAGCCCATCAAAATCCATTTAGTTTTATAGCTTATAGTAACTGACATCTCTACACCAAATTTCAAAAAGATAACTCTCATAGCACACTAAATATAGCATTTTACTTTTTTTGCATAAATGGAAGGTGCCACGCCCACAAGTGTCGTTGCGCCTACTTTTTGTTACAAGATACCCAATAGCTAGTGTATATTATATGTTAAATTTCATAACGGTAGCGTTGTTAGTTCTCTTATTATGACGTTTATAAATATTTTGGGCTGTGCCACGCTCTTCAGCGAGTTTTGCCAGTATAGTGGCATATTTTGTTGTAATGACTGCTTTCAGCAGTATAGTCTTCAAAATTTTTATTAAAATCGTAGACGCCGTTTTTTAGTAATATTGAATCAAAATTTTCAATTGTTGAAAGATGCCACGCCCTCTTCTCCAATTGCGCCCACTTTTGGTACCGTTGAAGAAATTTTTGATTTGCATCAGTCTACCAAATTTCATCAAAATATCGTAAATAATTTGCTAGATATCACGTTATAAAAATTAACGTTTAGGGCTGTGCCATGCCCCTGTAAGAGTCTTGAAAAACTGAAAACGTAGCCCAATCTTAGATTTGTTAACATATGCATGAAATCCCCAAGTTTCATCAAAATTGCTGCAGCCGTTTTCGGAATAAAGTTCAGTCATATACATATATACATATGCGAGTATACATATACATATACATACTAGGGTGATTTCTTTCAAACTTTAGGACAGGGATTTTGTTTATTTTTTCCTATGTTATAGCTTGAGGAATAAAAATAATAAAAAAAAAATAAAAAAAAAATAAACACTTGAGCTCCCTAGCTCAAACCTGAAAACTGCGCGGACAGAGTTTATGTCCAATTCCGTTGAAATTTAACGAAAAAACCGACTTACTAAAACGTAGAAAAAGTCTACTTTAGGTGCCAAGATATAGCGTTTTGGGTTTTTTAGTTGAATGTTGTAAAACTACGCCCACATTTTTCGTGTGACTAAAAATGCGGAAAAAATACACCCGAAGGAGGTATTTTTATTTTTTTTAAAAAAACTTAAGGTGCTGTGTGCCTATATAATAGAATCGGGTTTGAAGAAAATTCTTCCAAAATTTCAGCTTCCGAGATCAAACCCGCGAACCGCGCATTTACTTTGTTTTTTAGTACAATTCGTATGAAAAACGAAAAAGCAAAACAACGAAAAACAGATTTTTTTTTGTGTTTTAGTAAATTTTCTGATTTTCGTTGTTTTGCTTTTTTGTATGGACACATTTCTTAAGGAAAAAAGGGCAAAGACCATCTAGGTCACATTTAACGAAGTTCTGAAGGCAATCGATTGCGGACTCAATATTTATCGGTAGTAGTGAAAGATCACCGAAGGATAAAACGGAGTCCACATTAGCAGACACCGAATCAATAACGGGTCCAAAATTACTTTCAAAACTAGAACTAAAATAATTTGCGAACAGAGTAACTGTTTCGGTTATTGAAACTTCATCCATCATTATAGAAAATGGAAGTTGGAATGTTAGAGGAGCCTTTTTTTGATTGAATATAACACCAAAAAGATTTCGAGTCATATTTAATGCGGTTTTCTACAGTTAGGACATATTGTTTTGTACAGAAATTTATTTAAACAACTAAATTCACGGTTATAATGCACGTATTTTGCTTTGCTATCAGAATTTCCTGTAATTTTGTAATCATTGAAAAATTTATTCCTCAGATTTTTCAATGTTTTTAGGCCCTTAGTATACCAAGGAAGCTTGTTATTTTTTTTTCGTAAAGGTACATTATTCAAGATGATATTTGATAGATTTTCAAGAAATATATCAAAGCATCTTGAAACATCAAACCCCTCAAAAAGTGCATTCCAATCAATAATATCAATGAGCCCATTAATAACTTCAAATTTACCATTCTTAAAATCTAAAAATTTAAGTTCACAACTATCCGAATTCAAAAAATCATAAAATTTAATATTAAAAATAAGACCAGAGTGGTGCATATTTGATTCCGAAGCAGGAAACGGACATTCATATAAGTCATATTTAAGAGACTTATTAACAAAAATTAAATCAAGAATTTTTGAAAGCTGATTATAAACAGAGTTTATCTGAACTAAATCAATACTAACAAGTTAAGGTGTTATCTTCGGCCAGGCGGAAACTCACATACCATACACTGCGTTGAAAGTACCTTTTAAATAAATGTTAAAAAGGCGTTGAAGAGGTTGAATAAGTCGAAAAAACTGTGAAATGTTAGAAAGGTTGAACAATGTTGAAAAAGTCGAAAATATACGCAAAATGTTGAAAAAAGTTGAGAGAGGTTGAAAAACTCTAAAAAAGTTGAAACTTGAAACTATTCAAAATTGATGAAAAAGTCGAAAAATAAAGAAACTAATGAAGAAAGTTGAAAAAGTCGAACAAATACATATAGGATATATTGGAAAAAGTTACAGGGTTGAAAAAGTCGAAAGAATAAGGAAAATGTTGAAAATAATTGAATAGAAATCAAAAATTAGAAATATGCCACGCCCAGTTGTCCAACTCCGCCCACTTTTGGTTCAATAAACTATATTCGTGATCAACATCCTCATATTAAACTTCAGCACAATAGGTTGTATAGTTTCTGATATGTGCCGCAGCTAAATTTAGAATTTAGGGCGGTGACACACCCACTGGTACAATCCAGCCCGGTTTTGATCCAGAAATAGCTTTTCATAAGCAAACCCCTAGCACCAAATTTTAGTATTATTGCTTACATGTTGCGATAAATATGCCACTTACAATATTTTATTTGTATGGGAGGTGCCACGCCCACTGGTGCTATTTCAGCCACTTTTGATTCAGGTATACTCTATAGCTACTGAACCAATTACATTAAATTTCATAGCAATTGCTGCAATAGTTCACTTAAAACAGCGCTTACAAATTTATGTTTATATGGGAGGCAATCCTGTCAAAATTCATTTATTTTTAAAGCTCATAGTAACTGACATCTATTGACCAAATTTTATGAAGATTTCTCTCATAGCACACTATCTATAACAATAAACGTTTTTTGCTTATATGGCACGCCCACAGGTACTATTGAACCAAATTTTTGTTATAAGAGACCTTATAGGAAGTATATCTACCTCATTAAATTTCATAATGATTACGTTGTTAGTTCTCTATATATAACGTTTATAAATATTGTGGGCGGTGCCATACCCTTGAACGAGTTTTTTCAGTAAAGTAGCTGAGATCGTATTGATGACTGCTTTCAGCGGCATCACCCCCAAAATTTTTATGGAAATCGTTTGTGCCAATTTTGAGACATACGGAATCAAAATTTTTAACAGTTGAAAAGTGCCACGCCCATTTTCTCGATTCCGCCTACTTTTATCTCAATTCAAGATATATTTGATATGTATCCGTTTACCAAATTTCATCGCAATATCTTGAACGGCTTACAAGATATGGTAGTTTAAATGATAAAATTTAGGGCTGTGCCACGCCCCTGTACGACCTTTTGGAAACTTGAAACCCAGCCTAATCCTAATTTGGTTCACATGTGCACCAAATCACCAAGTTTCTTCAAAATCGCTGCAACTTTTTTCAAAATTGGCCTGGGTAAATTTACATAGAGTATGGGCGGTAGGCGTGTCCGTCAACCGATTTCGCCCATTTTCAATAGCAAGATGCCTGCAAGAAGATGTCACCTGTGTGTGAAAGTTTTATTCAATTAGCTTTCTTGGTTTTCTCGTAAACCTGATTTCAACGGACAGACAGACAGACAGACGGACATCGCTAAATCGACTCAGGTGGTGACGCTGATCAAGAATATATATACTTTTCCATACCTGCCACGCCCCCTTCGAGGTGTTACAAACGGAGAGACAAAGTGAATATACCCTCGGTGTAGGGTATATAAAAGCTGTCCACAAGGTGGATTACGTGTGCTTGATTGACATTCATTGGTACTGAAACGTTATCGTCAGTAACAGAACACCAACTCAGTTTGCACAAATTAAAATCTCCAACTACACAGAAACTTTCAAGATTTCTATTTTTTGAAAGAGATAATATATTATTTACATGAGCATTATAAGTATCTGATGGACTATTTGGCGGAACATAGGAGGCACAAATAATTATTTTGCCTTTCGGAAGATTAATGGAAACACAAATTTGATCCAATAAACCATCTTAATTATTTATATTCAAAAGCGAAGAGCAAAGGTACCTTCTTACTTCAATAAGAACGCCACCGCCTCCAGTACAACCAGCACGAACAACATTCCGATCTTTCCTATACAGTTCGAAAATATTGGGATCAACAACTTCCTCATCAAAAAAATCATTAAGCCAAATCTCAACAAAGATAATTACATCATAGTCACTTTCAGAACAAAAAGAGCGTATGGAGATCAATTTAGTTTGCATACCAGATAAGTTTTGGAAATAAAATATAAGAGTATTATTATTACTTAATAAGTTTGAATTGATATTAGCTACTAAAGATTCGCTTGTGAGGGCTTTAATTTTTCTAAAAAAGTGAACGGACGAACTTGTACTCCGACAGGCCAAAGCTCTGGATTAACGATCTTCTCATAATAGCAGGCCGGAATAATGAGCTTAAAATTTACTCTCTTTATAATTTTTTCATCAAAGTCTTTTTTGACAAGACGATCACAACCAATAAAATGTTTTTAATGTCAGCATGAGATGATGACATGACATATTCGATCAAATCAGCTGAGACAGATGGTGAAAAGGAAGAGAGATGTAGAACTTTCTTTTGTACAATAACACTAAGCTAATTATTGGTCAACAGCATAATTAACAGCAACACGAGATGGAGAGTGTCTAAGAGAGACACATCGAATTATACAACACGGATCACAAATATAATCTTTATTATTTTCCTCGATACAGTCAACATCAATTTGACTGAGTTTTACACACACTAAATGGTAAAACTCTTTGCATTTTGCGCACTGAATTTTTTCTTGACCGCGATCAACTTTTAATCCGCAAGCGCACGGCATTGTAAGAAAAAAATTACAGCGTAAGAAAAATTTTCGTTAAAAGAAAACACGATTGAACACGTCAGAACACGTCCGACGTCTTTGACGATTCGATTCTCACTGATTTGTCTAGTATTTGAGTACGATCACGAACCATTGTCCATTGGCGACCTTCCATCGCTCGTCCAGATTTAGTGGGGTTACTTGACTCATGGATATATTTTTTAAAAATATTTTAAAAATTTTCAATGGGGATGATTTCTGGTTACTGTCCTGGCCAATCCATGCAGATAATATTTTGGTTTGAAGCCATTTCATTGTAATTTTAGCCATATACTTCGGGTCATTATCCTGCAAATTGATGGTATCGCCTGGTTCGTAATCGAATTTTTCCAAACTGGGTGAGTATAAGGCCACTCGAATATTAAAATAATCTCTTGCTTCCATTATTCCACTGATTTTACGAAGAAACTGCCCTATACCATCAAGGAGCCAGCAGAGTCACCCGTAATTATCCCCATTGAAAATGAGTCAAATAACCCCACGAAATCTGGACGATCGATGGAAGGTCGCCAATGAACAATGGTCCGTGATCGGTACTCAAATACTAGACAAATTGAAAGCGAGTATGCCTAGGAAAATACACTTCACCACTAAAGCCAAAAGCGGCCACATAAAATATTAAAAAATGACTTAAAATGTTTTTATTACTTAAGTCACAAAACTGTTTACAAAAGGCTAAGTTTAAAAATAACTACCCAAGTTAATCAAAATGTGAAATATTTAAGTTTTAGTTTTTTTAGCTAGAATAAAGAAAATGCAAGTTTTCTGCATACTTTTTTTTAAAAGCTTTTTACAAAAAAAAAAAAAATAAAGCCCTAAAACTAGAAATATGTTTTTTTGTGAACAGTTTTGTGGCTCATTGCATATAAAAGCGAATGAAACATTTTTAAATAGGTGCACTCTGAATGCAGAATTTCTTATGAATTAAAATTGAAAATGAATGCACTCTTTCACATATCTGATATGATGAATGAAAAGTCTTGCAAAAGAATGCGAAGAGGGGCTGCTTAACACAGCAAAACATGAAAATGCATTTATCGAGAATTTGTATGACATGGTCGACATTTCACACGTCGATGCACTCAAATTGATTGAAAATCGCAAACAGTTTTGCGACAACAAAGGATAAAGGGCCGTAAGGGCTGCTTGGCTGGTGTTGACGAAATTGAATTTTAAAAGCAAAAATGACTAGCGAAACAAAAACGCCATAAAGAAACCAGAAAAAACGAGCAAACACCATGTCAGCAAATACTGGTCGATCCGGAGGTGCATCACTATTACTTGAGCAACTATAGGATCGCAATCTTTTATATATGCCATGTAGACATCACATATTTAAAACGGAATTACGATTAATGTTTGAGGCCAAATTTGGTTAAACGTCTATCCGAGGAGTGCCCATGTTTTCCCGATTCAAAGAAGAATGGGACAATATAAAAGACAAACCATACAGTCCTGGTATATAAGACAACGAAGTCGACGCTTAAATACCTGTCGAAGTTCAAATTGAAATCGAGTCATTATGCTTGGCTTAACTGCATGACAAACATCCCAGTAAAGACTATAAAGAAGGTTTGGAAATCATTAATTTGTTCTTTGGCGAAGATAGCACATCAGGACCTATAAGTATGCTCGATAGATGTGTAAGGGCGTATGCAATGATCAATGGGTACAATTGAATAAAAATATTTCAAAGCTTGCAGAAGCAAGGAGCCGTGAACGATAAAATGGCTCAGGAAGGAAGTAATCATCAACCCCATAGACGCGAATCATTTAAGGCGATTGTGCGCAGTGGCTCCATTCACTTTTGCAAGGAAACCGCACACCGAACTAATAAAGAATACATGCAGCAATTGTGTGGTCCAAGTTGAATGAAATGTGCCTTAAATCAAGTAGACCTGCTAAAAAGCAACTGTTTGCAGAGTTCCATCGAGCCAAAATTGTTAGCATTTTGCAATTCTTTTGTGCAGTTTTTTTTTGTATTTATTGCTTTTTATTTATTTATTTTTTTATTTATATGGGGTAAAACACACGAAACGCCACCTGGAAAAATTTTTGGCTCCGATTTGGCTGAAATTTGGTATGATTGTAGTATCAATGTCTGGGGACAAAAGTGCGTTTAAGGTTTTGCCCTAATATTATTTGTTGCTCAGATACGTGGGTATGAAATTCACGATTTTCGTACTTTTTCAGAATAAGTGTTTTTTTTCGAAAATTCATAGTTTACAGCAAACTTTATCAATTAATAATTGGTGAACGTACATTTTTAGGTTTTTACTTGTACTTTTCGCAAAAATTTTGAGAATTGAAAAATATTTTTGCATTTTTTAAAAAAAAACCCATATTTAAAAACCTTTTTTTTTTTTTTAAAAAAAACTTTGATTTATTCTGCGCTTAATGCCGTGTTGCAACACTATAAGTGGTGACAGTTCTTTGTGCGAAGTTTATTTTTCTAATTTAATTTCGGTAATAAATTCATATTAAAATACGCGTTTTCGCAGCTTTATTGACTGCTAAGGCTCAGCGATTGGCAGGCAAGCTGAAAGTTAGCTGTTTTTTGTGGTGCTAATATAGCAAACAAGCAGGTAACTTTTGCATTTAAACTGCAACAACAAATTTAACTAAGTGTTGAGAATTGGCGCTCCGCCAAAAACAGCTGTTCGTGAAAAAAAGCTCCAGGCTACGCTTTTAAGAAACCAGGGAAACCAATTTTTCTTTTTTGTTGACAGCTCCTAAAAGTCTGCAACAAATTATGTGGATGACAGAAGTGGTTAAAAAAAAAAGTTGCTTCTGTTTATTCACATAATATTGGGTACTGGAACTTTTTAAAAAAAAAATAAAAAATCCTAATAGTAATATTGTTTTTTATTACATTATGACGTTGAGCCGCTCTCCTCCATCTGGAGGGAGTCAACAACAGCAACAACAACCGCAACAGTTGCTTCAACAACAACAGTTACCACAACAACACTTGCTACAACAACAACAGTTACTACAACAACAGTTGTTACAACAACAACAACAACATTTGCTACAACAACAATCGTCGCAACAACAACAGTTTCTACAAGAAGAGGAGCAACAGAGCAGGCAAAAAGCTGAAAAATCTAGCTCTCCTGCTATGAAGAAAAATAGCTATTCGACCCAGGTGGCTGTAAATAATTATTCAACATCACAATCAACCTCTACCGGTACTATTCCTAAGGCACGATCAACTGAAGTAAAAAATAAAGTTCAAACAGGTATAGATCGTTACATAACTTTGAATTCAAAGCGAAAGCTCAGCCCTCAAAAAGGGAATGTAGGAAATTCAAAGATAAATAAAACTAACAATTTAGTTACACCTTCAAATGTTCTATCTGGCAATCGATTTGCACCATTAAGCGAACTTAATGAAAACAATGCTAGTGAACCACCCAAAACTTTTAAGCCGCCTCCAATTTATTTGCGTGAGCGAAGCTCAAACGCTTTAGTAGCAAAGCTAACACAGCTTATAGGGAAAGATACCTTTTTTATTGTTCCCTTAACTAGAGGTAATCTTCATGAAACGAAGATTCAAGTAAAAAGCGAGGAATATTTCCGCATTATTGCGAAAAACTTTAACGACAGTAATAAATCTTATTACACATACCAGCTTAAAAGCAGTAAAGGTATTACAGTTGTTATTAAGGGTATTGAATCCTCTGTTGACCCTGCTGAAATCAAAGAAGCTTTAGATCTGAAAAATTTCGATGCTAAAGCTGTAATAAATATAGTAAACAAGGATAAGGTTCCACAACCTATGTTTAAGGTTGATCTTTATCCTGATTCTACTAAATTAAAAAAGAATGAGGTCCACCCAATTTATAAACTTGAATATTTGCTTCACCGTCGTGTGGTGGTAGAGGAACCTCATAAAAGAAACGGTCCGGTACAGCGTACTAACTGCCAAGAGTATGGGCATACAAAAACATACTGTACCCTTCAATCTGTCTGTGTCGCTTGTGGAGAACTTCACCACATTTCTAAGTGTTCAAACAAGTTGAAAAAAGATATAAATTTAAAGAAGTGCGCTAACTGCCGAGGGGATCACACTGCAAACTACAGGGGTTGTCCTATTTATAAAGAGCTAAAAGCTAGAATCTCTGAAAAAAGGAAAGTAATCCGAAACCCAACTCAAAATATATTCCCAATATATAACTTTGTCCAGCAACAAAGAACTGCGCATCCAGTTAATCCAGCTATTTCATATGCAAATGCGCTCAAATCAGGAGCAACGAACCCTCAACAAAGTAGCTTGGAAAAACAGATCACAAACTTAACTCAAACCCTGAATCAATTTATGGTTTCAATGCAATCAACTCTACAAGATCTAGTTAAAACGCAAAACCAGCTACTTCAAATTTTGATTGCGCAAAAATAAGTCAGCTAAAAATTTGTGCTTGGAATGCAAACGGCATCAGCCAAAATAAAAATGAAATTTTTCATTATGTAACCCATGCAAAAATTGATTTAATGCTTGTTTCAGAGACTCATCTGACAGACAAGCATAATTTTCATATACCAGGATACAAATTCTACAAAACCAATCATCCTGATGGCAAAGCTCACGGGGGCTCAGGAATTTTAGTTCGAAATCGCCTTAAACACTACTGCTTAGAACCCTTTTCCAAAAATTATCTTCAGGCTACCTCTATTTGCCTACAAAACCATTCCAAAAACCTTACTGTTTCGGCAGTCTACTGCCCACCTCGATTCGCAATCAGTGAGGAAAAATTCAAAGAATTTTCCGATACCTTGGGAACTAGATTTTTAGCTGCTGGAGACTATAACTCCAAACATACATACTGGGGATCTCGTCTTATAAACCCTAAAGGCAAACAATTATATAATATGTTAATGAAACATCGCACCACGTTCGACTATGCTTCTTCTGGTCAACCAACATATTGGCCAGCCGACCGAAGCAAAATCCCAGACCTCATTGATTTCGCCATCACAAGAGGTATCGATAGAACCTTATTAACAGCCGAGACAAATTTTGAACTCTCTTCAGATCATTCTCCAATCATTTTTTGCCTTTTAGAGAAATCAGTTGACCTTAAGCCCCTATGAGACTAACATCGCACAAGACTGACTGGCTTAAGTATAAAAAATACATAAGCTCACACATCCACTCAACCTATTCGATAGAACACAACGAGCATATTGACGATGCTGTTGCCGTTTTTAATACAATACTGTATTCAGCTTCTGAGCACTCAACACCTGATCAGGCTGAGAAAAATACAAAAACCCGTTTCCTTACTAACAGAGAAATTGAAATTCTTGTAGCAGATAAGCGTAGGTTAAGGCGAGAGTGGCAGGTCCATAGATCCCCAACTTCTAAAGCAAACCTAAAAATTGCTACATACAAACTTAGGTCTGCGTTAAAAAACAAGGAAGACGTGGAACAGCAAAAATATGTCTCAAAACTTGCCCCATATGCTAATGGACTAAAATCCTTGTGGAAAGCCACCAAAATAATTAGAGCACCCAGTGAAAGTGAATCTCCGATAAGAGACCTACATGGAAATTGGGCTAGAAGTGATGCAGAAAAAGCTGAGGCTTTTGCCAATCACTTAAGTACAGTTTTTCAACCAAATCCGTATATTCAAGGTTTCATGCCTTCCCAACTGCCAATAAACACCGATACTATCCAAATGAGTTTCCATAGCAGTAATTTAATCAGTTTAATTCAAGAAATGTGTCCTAAAAAAGCCCCTGGGTGTGATAACATCACTCCCAAAATGATTAAGGAACTGCCTCACTCAGGTGTCATCTTTCTGACCAGGCTTTTTAATGCTATAATTCATTACGGATATTACCCAAAAGAATGGAAAAACTCGTTGATAACCATGATACCAAAACATGGGAAAGATCGCACACTACCGTCATCGTATAGACCCATAAGCCTTTTACCTTGCTTGTCAAAATTATTTGAAAAATTAATTCTAGCAAAATTAATGCCATACCATATATTACTGATAAAAACTTACTACCGCTTCACCAATTCGGCTTCCGAAAACAACACGGCACAATCGAACAGGTTAATAGGATCACAAATGAAATAAGAAAGGCTTATGAGCGCAGTGAATACTGCACTGCAATATTTCTCGATGTCGCACAGGCGTTTGATAAAGTATGGCATGAAGGCCTTATCAAAAAAATTGAACACCTATTGCCTCTTAATGTTCATAAAATATTTACTTCTTACCTCGAAAGCAGGCTTTTTAAACTAAAATACAAGAATTTTATTTCAACTCACTTCAATATAAGAGCAGGTGTCCCTCAAGGTAGCGTACTAGGACCGTTTCTATATGTATTGTATACCTCAGACTTACCAATCAGTGCCAACACTACCATCTCAACATTCGCAGATGATACCGCAGTCTTAAGTTTTAACCGTTGTCCTTTGGAAGCTTCTCCAAACTTCCAGTTTCATTTGAAATCAATTGAAAAATGGTTATCGCTATGGCGCATAAAAATAAATGAGCAAAAATGCAAGCAAGTTACTTTTACTCTTAGGCGTGGTGAATGCCCTGCAATTGTACTAAATAATATTTCAGTCCCACAGGGTGAAATTGTTACATATCTAGGTATTCAATTAGATCGACGATTAACATGGCGTAAGCATATTGAAGCCAAAAAAACGCAGTTAAAGTTAAAAACCGCCAGTCTTCACTGGTTAATTAATCATCGTTCCCATTTGAAGCTTGAATATAAAATCCTTTTGTACAAAACAATCATGAAGCCAATTTGGTTATATGGTATCCAATTATGGGGTAACGCCAGCTCCTCAAACATTGAACTAATACAACGGGCTCAGTCCAAAATCTTAAGAATATTTACAGGTGCCCCATGAAAACATTCACAGAGATCTATGCATCCCCATGGTAAAAGATGAAATTAACAGAATCAAACAAACCTACGCCATAAGGTTGCTGCATCATCCGAACCCATTGGCTCGTAATTTAACAAACATAGAAAGTCGCTCCAGATTAAAAAGAAAGGATCGCCCTTCTATGCAAGTCACTTACACCGAACCAAACTAAACAGCTCAAACGTTTACCCTTCCCCCGAGGCACTACACGTAATCATCAAGAATCATATGAGGACTTTGTACCGGGACCTAGCTCGTCTTGGGTATACTTGGCAACTTATCGCCGCCAGCTCCCCTTCCGTTGAGGGTGTAAGACCGGGACCTAGTTCGTCTCGGCCACTTTCCGGTGAATTGGAGAGAGTAGCAGGAAGAGAGTTGAAACAGTGTCTTCTCGGTCTTTTTTGGGTGCTAAACCGGGACCTAGTTCGTCTCGGCTACCACCTCAAGAACATCCTGGAGGCACAAATCACTCCCAAAGTGGTCGACCGGGACCAAGTTCGTCGCGGCGACCACGAAGACAATCGTTTTTGTGGTACTCAAAACCTCCATTCGGGTAGACTGAGGCCTAGTTCGTCTCAGCTACCAAGCCAAGACCGGGACCTCGGTCGTCTCGGGTGGCAAAGAATATGGGGAGAAGCGATCGTCAGCTGCATCCACACCTATGCTCCAATGAGTTATTCGATCTTGTGCACTCGCTGTGCTGAGCCATACACAAGCTGCACCTACTACACAAGAAGTATAAGTCCCTGCTAACTTTTGTTTCTGGAGACAAGTTCATTATTAAATTATATATTCATTATTCACAATAATAATGTATAATAATGTTACCTAGTTTAAGATTTTAAAACTTATTGTTAGTCTCTTAAGAGAAGATACAATAAAAGAAAATGAAGTTTAAAAAAAAATGCCGTAAAAATTTTTTTGGGAAAAAAATTATTTATGTTTTTCTTTTAATTTTAAAAAAAATTAAAGAGCTAAAATTTTGTAAATTGAAATGAATTTTTTAATTTTTTTTGAAAAATCCATTTCTGAATATTTTTTCGGTGAACTTCAGATTACAGCTTGATCTGTAAGCTTCAAAACGACATGCCATAAGATGAGGGCAAGTAGTTAATTAAAATGTTTGAGCCGTTAACCTGAAAACTAAAACTGAAATTTAAAATCAGTGAAGTAGCCTTTCAACGCGTAGTACAGCGCTTTTTTAACGGCTCAAACATTTTAATTAACTACTTGCCCTCATGTTATGCCATATCATTTTGAAGCTTGCGTATCAAGCTGTAATCTGAAGTTCACCGAAAAATATTCAGAAATGGATTTTTCAAAAAAAATTAAAAAATTCATTTCAATTTACAAAATTTTAGCTCTTTAATTTTTGTTAAAATTAAAAAAAAAATATAAATACTTTTTTCCCCGCGAAAATTTTTACGTCATTCAACGCAGAATAAATCATAGTTTTTTTTTTTTTAAAAAAAAAAATTTTAAAACATGGGTTTTTTGAAAAAAATCCAAAAATATTTTTCAATTCGCAAAATTTTTGTGAAATTTTTTTTTTTTTCAAAATCAATATTTTTTTTTGAAAAGTACAAGTAAAAACCTAAAAATGTACGTTCACCAATTATTAATTGATAAAGTTTGCTGTAAACTATGAATTTTCGAAAAAAAACACTTATTTTGAAAAAGTATGAAAATCGTGAATTTCATACCCGCGTATCTGAACAACAAATAATATTAGGGCAAAACCTTAAACGCACTTTTGTTCCCAGACACTGATACTACAATTATGTCAAATTTCAGCCAAATCGGAGCCAAAAATTTTTCCAGGTGGCGTTTTCGTGTGTTTTACCCCATATAAAGTAAACATCAGTACAGTAAGAACTTAATTCTTTTAGCGTACATTACAAATTATGGTCAACATTTAAGAGTTACGTAATACAAAATTATTACTAAAGCTAAAACTAAAACAAAAGAATAATCTTAAAGAAGCCTGTCTGGAAATTTAAGGAATTTAAATTACAACATTATTTGAACAAAAAAACTAACGCGAAAAATGATTAAAAACTAAACGCTTAAAGTTGTTGAGATTATCAGTACATTTGAGTTCAATAGGCAGAGAATTCGAAATTCTAATGGCGTTGACAAAAAACAAACGCGTGGAGTTAAGATACACAAATTTAGGAACAATTAAGTAGTTAATTCTATTCGACATGCTAAACCGAAGTTTATCAAACAAGTAAGATGGTGTATGCGAGTATATAATTTTATGTAAGAAAATACAATTCCTAGCCATAAGGTAGTTCTCGAGGGAACATCCTAGAACATCCTTACTCCATGAAGAGACATGATCATATCTACGCAGACCAAAAATATATCGAGTAGCATTATTAACTGCAACTTGTAGCTTAAGTAATGACCTAGAGTCTAGCCTACTGTAAGCAACTTCAAAATAATTAAAAAATGGTACAATAAGCTGCATAACTAATCTTTTTTTAATTACTAGATGTGTGTACTCAGCGGATCTGCTCAGATACCATAGCGTCATGTAAATTTTCCTGGTCACATGATTGATATGATCATTGCAGGATAGGGAGGAATTGAGATGGAAACCTAGGCAGACAATGTTATTAACAAACATTATTGAAGAGTCACCAATGAATAAAGGGGGGACAATATTCAAATCAAGTTGGGCTCGCGATATGGTTAAAATATATGATTTGGACGGATTTAACGAAAGATATTTGATTCAGCCTAATTTACAATACAAACTAAGTCTTCGTTAAGTCTGCAAGAGAGATCATCAACAAGACCCAATCTTCGTGACAAATACAATTGAACATCGTCAGCATAAGCATGCATTTTAACATTTTTGGTAACCAAAAATATATCATTCAAGAACATACAAAACAGAAGTGGCCCCAAAATTGAACCTTGAGGTTCTCCAAAGGTACACTGCCTGTAAGTGGAGTATTCATCACCTACTTTAACCTTTTGGAATCTATTATGAAGATAGCTTCTTATTAGCCTAACTGAACTTTCACAAAATCCAAAATAAAACTCTAATTTCTGACACAAAAGGTGGTGGTCAACGCTATCAAACGCTTTAGAAAAGTCCAGAAGGCACAAAAGAGTAATTTGATCCTGATCATAGGCAATGCGGAGGTCATCAATAACTGTAAGCATGGCAGTTGAACAGCTATGCCCAACACGAAAACCAGATTGTAGTGGGGAAAACAGTTGGTGTTTATTTAAAAATTCAGTTATTTGCTCGTGCAAAAGCGCTTCACATACCTTAGATAAAGCCGACAAAATACTAATAGGACGGAAATCATTTGGGTTGGTTGCAGCTGATTTCTTTGGAATTGGTATTACTACAGCCACCTTCCAAATTTGGAGAAAGCAAGAGGTTACAATACAATGGTTTATAACATGCGTTAAGGGTCTAAGCAAATACGGTACAATAAGTTTGAGGAACTTAATTGAAACATTATCTGCACCCACTGCATCAGATTTAATCTTCATAATGCTTTTAAATACACTAAATTCATCAACAACATGAAATTCAAAAGAATTCATTGCACAATTTAAGACATTTATATTAGGCTGATGATTGCTAATGGGATAAGAACTGTTTCGTATAAAAAAATCATTCAATAAATCAGGGTCAGCTGTACACTCATACTTATCATTTGCATGAACACCCAACTGTCTGATATTTTTCCATAGTTTCCTCGGCGGTAAGGTAGTATTAAGCTTTGTGCAAAAATGTTTTTTTTTTTTTTGTTTAATCACAGAAACAGCTGAATAACGAGCCTGTTTAAACAATTTCCAGTTTACACTGGTCGGCCACTTTTTTCATTTAGCATATAATCTGTTTCTGCTATTAATTTGAGCTTTGATACGTGAAGTGAACCACGGAAAGGAGTTTATCTTAACCTGAATCGTTTTGATAGGTACGTGGGTCTTAAATAAATTATTAATCTTACCATTTAAAGATTCTAATTTCTCATTAACAGAACTGAATAACCAACATTCATTCCAATCCGTCTGAATTACATCATCAAAAAGCAAATCAAGACGTACAGAACTAAAAACAGGAAAAGAGATGGTTGTAGTTTCAGTCGTACGACAAAGATTTATACCAAGAGCACAAAATATCAAGTCATGATCCGATATGAAGACGATTTGATCAAATCTTAAAACTGGTGTATTATCAGAGGTTATGAAAAGGTCAAGTAAACTAGGAGTTGCATTATTAGCAAAGCGTGTAGGCATAACAGAATTCACAACTGATAAACCATTTGCACTAACCTGGTCAAAAAACCTATCAGTGATATTGTCACACATTAGAATATTGACATTGAAATCACCACATATAACGAAATGATCACAATCAGTCACTCTTCAGACTAAATCAGTAAAGAAAGGTTCAAGATTAAATGTTCTATTGGGGTTATAGACACAAGATATTAGTATTCTATTACTATTATTATTCAACTCAACATTTAAATACTCAATTGTATCATTGTTTGAATTGCTAACAACATTAGTCTTAAAGTGAGATCTGCAATATATCGCTACACCTCCGCCTTTTCTACACACTCTATCATTCCTAAAAAGCTGATTCCTATTGACTTCACTGTCAAACCACGTTTCTGAAACACAGATTACATCAATTAACGAGTTTTCAAATACGAACTTAATATAATCTATTTTAGTCACATTTAAGCTACGAGCATTAAAATGTACTATTTTCAGTCCACTATGCTGCTTACACAACACATCTATTAAAATTTTATCTTTGTTAAGTGTAACACCATTACTGCCATCCAAATTCAACGTCATAAGTCACATAACCAACAACAATAAGCGTTTATAATTTTGTAAATTTTAAAATAGTAAATATAAGGCACAAAAAGACCAGGCATTTTTACAGGCTAAGAAAAAAAAAAAAAAAAAAAAAAACTAATGATAACAGTAATTATTGAAAAATGTCAGTTACATTGATTATTTGATGACTATTTTAGTCATTAATGGCATATACATATTAAAAAACTCTTAAGTTGGGGCTTGCACTGGTGTCCCTTTTGCTTTTCATATAAACTACTCCGCGAAAAGAAACACTAAACAGCTTTCCAAGTCTTTTAAGTTTAATTGCAGATTGAATAATTTTTCTGCTTTCTACTGAAAGGCTTTCGTGAATGAAAATGTTATTTAACTGTCCAGAGCTAGGATCTTCGAGAGTGACAGCTTTTTTGTTTGTACGCTTGTAGTTGCCAAAAATGCGCAGAACATTATTTCTGTCATATCGGGAGTAAAATTTATTAATGACAGTGGAATTCGATTTTTTAGTCCGAAATATGTCACGAAACTGCGGTGGAACAAAGTTGATCACATTACAAGTCTTCAAAAAAAGATCTTTTAAATCTTCAAGTTCTCCATTCGGAATGCCGAATATTACAGCATCACAGGATAGATCATTTTAAGGTCCAGATTTAATTTTATCGCATTCAAGTTTTAAATCGCCAATTTCACTACTAATTTTGCGTACTTTCTCTAATTCAGTCTCATTTAATTCACCAACTCTGTTCGCTAGTATATCAATCTCCGTTCTTATTTTTGCAGAAAGCCTACTATCTAAATTACAAAATTCAGTAAATACTTTATCAAACTGAATCTGCAGTCTCTCCTTCATAAGTTGCAAATGGGATAAAAGTGTTTTGGAATAGGGATGCCCATGGAAAAAAAACCTCGATGTTTTTTTCGATGTGATGTATCGAAATGTTGAATCGATGTTTTTCGATTGCGTCCATCCTTTTGTTGATCTCGTTAATAGCACGTTTATGTACCTCCTTCAGCAATGCTTCTTCAATTACTAGAAATTTTAGTTTTGAAATCATACATCAAGTGGGCGTAATATGTTAAGAAACATTGGCAGTAAGGTCAATTCCATACCAGTCAACATCGGTGGTGCTGTTCTGTGTTGAATTAAAATTTCGCATACTGCATTCTGCAGCTCAAAAAATCGTTGAACCATATAATACGTGCTATTCCATCGGGTTGGAACATCCTGTAACAATTTTGTATCAGCTTTCCTAGATTTTCGCAAATCATCGCTAGCTACACAACTTTGTTTAAAAAATGTAACAATGCTCTTAACATTCGAAAATATTTCTTGCAATTCTGGAATTGCTATAATATGCTGAGCAACTAAATTAAGGGTGTGCGCAAAGCATGGGATGTGTTTTTTTTTCTCAAAAGCAATTTCCACAGATTTCACCATATTTGAGGCATTACCGATGACTACCGGGGTGTCTTTATTATTATTAATACCCCATTTATTGCAGGTTTTTTTTAACCATTGTTGCTATATATTCTGAAGTATGTCTCTCATTCAGGTGATAGACTCCCAATGTTACTGCCTGAAGTGCAATGCCAATCCGAAATGAACTGTGACACCTAAAAAACTTCACATTTGAAGATCCGACCAAATATCACTTGTAATAATGAAGTATTGAACCGTGAATAAATTATTTTTCATTGTTGTGGCTAAAACGTCATATTTGTCGTCGAGCCAACGTCTCACAGTATTTCTGCAGGGAATCTTATAATGAGGTACTATTGTTTTCAATAAATTCTTAAAACCTTCATTTTCGACAAGTGCAAACGCTAGAGCTAGATTGCACTCAGCGCAGCCATTTTAACCGAAAGAACGAAGAGTCATTGGATCAGCTTAGGCGAATTAATAATATGAAAACTATTGATTATAATTAGAGCTGGGAAAAATCGTTAAAAAAAACATCGATGTTTTCGATGTTTTTTGGTAACAAAATCGATTATCATCGATAAAATCGGAATTCTCCCCTCCATTTTTGACTGATTTATAAATTTTTTTTTGATAATAATAGTGAAGTATAAATGATATATGTATGTTATAAATAATATTTCATATATTTTATTTCATGTTAGAGCGTTGCGACTCGCGCATTTCTTAAATAGTTAGTATTAAATACATAAATTTTACATTTGAATGTGTTTCACATTTTGGCGCAAAAAAACCAGTTTTTCAGCTATCTCGGGGCAGAGTGAAGCTCTCTTTTCGGATATAATATTGCCCGCTGTGGAATTGACCCTCTCCGATGGTGTGGATGAAGCCGGTATAAACAAATATCGCAAAGCCAATCTTCTTAATGCATTACAATTTGTATATTTATCCCAGTATTGAATTATGTCCGTTTCATCACTTAACAAAGGCTCTTCGAAATATGAATTTAAATGGACTATTGCTTGCGCGCATCCAGGAATCGTCTTATAAATCAGGGCATTGGTTCGAACATCATTTAAAAAAGCGAAGCGACCTGTAATAGAAAAAAAATACATGAAAAAAAGTGTCGCTCGGATCTAGGTTCGGAAATATAGACCTTGGAAGTTGTGGATATAGCTTTTGTAAAAATGATTATAAGTTGGGAACCGCTGAATAGAAAATATGGGTGTCATAACAAAGATAATTTAATGGACTACATTAATCATACACAGTTTTGAAATTTGAACTAAAATTTTGGAGATATTACGATTCTGAAATGTTGACAAGTTTTTTTTTATTTTTTTCCAAAAAATGTGGTAACTTATAACTTTTTAGCATATTAAGAAAGCTTAATTTAAAGAAAACCAAAAAAATGTATTCAATGATTTCAAATGAAAAGTTTGTATTTATGGACGAAAACAATAAAAAACAAATAACAGTAACAACAATTCTCATTATAAAATTTAAAAATTTTTAGTAAAAATCAAGCGCACATGCTGCGCCCTTTCTTTCAACATAACCATACATTTTAAATAATTATGAATTTGTAAGACAGCCTTATTATTTTATAATGAGAATTGCAACTTCCGTTGTCTATATCTCCGAAACTAGATCCGATCAATACCTTTTTTTCATAATTTTTGTTTACTTTTAAACCCCTATTACCCAAAAAAAAATTGATTTGGGGAATGTCAGCTAAAGTAAGCTTAAGCTGAAAAGAGATGTATGGCTATTCAATATGGGTATATTTGTTTAGGTTGAGTACAAGGAAAAACTACTTCACATCAAATAGACCACCATCTTTCCCATTGCGATTCATATAAGAGAATTTAACATCTATCATGATCAAAATTTAAAACTATCATTACCTGTCACTGGTTGGGCATTTGAAGGAGGTATAACCTCATTGCAAGAAGAGTTTTCTATTTCCCTATCGTCAGAAATGGCTCGTGAGATTTCCGCCTTCAACTCGTTTTTCACGATGTCAGCTTCCTTTCGGTAGAATTCATCTCTGATGAATCCATGTTGTTTGAATCGCGGATCCAAGACAGTACATACCCTGCATAGAAAAAGAAAGATTGTGCTGAGAAAGTTTCGGTCTCAGTAGTGAAAATACCAGTATACACACGCTGAAATAGTTCGTTCCTCGTACTTCATCAGCCTCTGTTTGATTTGAATTTCTAATTGACCGTGCAAACTTTGCACAACTGGAAGCACCGCATTCTTCTGTTCGAACTGCCTCAGGTTACTCAAAAGCAATTTTGTAGTCGGAATGATGAGCGGCATTGTAGCATATGATTCTCCGCCCATTTGGGTGGTTGCGTCAGCAAATGGTTGAAGCAGATCAATTATTTGAGGTATTGCTTGCCTCTCTGTCAGAGTTAAAATCGGCAACTTTGCGTCTAATGTTACAAGTACCATGACGATTGCATCAATAGCGTATGAAATGACTTTTAGCATTTCAAGAGAAGAATTCCATCTAGTAGAAACTGATTGCACTAGTGTTTTCGGCTTTTTTTGTCGCAGAGTTAGCTCCTTCAGTAACTCTCTCCGATGAAAATAACTAGTTATTTTTTTACACTTTTTTAGAATTGTGTACACTGATGAATCTTGGAGATCTTCGTCGATAACATCCTCAAATATTTTCGTCATATCGTCTTTGTTATTTTCATTTGTTTTCTTTCGTGTATTCCAGATTGCTGGGTTGACCACTAGTTGGATTGTGTGGGATATGCACGGCATATTCTTGATCTGAAAAGTAGTGCAACATTTATTATATTTTAAAATTATTTTTCCATGATTTCAATTTCAATTAAAAAATACCTGACCTACCCTCATTTCCGCGCACGTTTTGATCATGTTCTGGCCATTATCAGTCACACCGCAGACAATCTGGAGTCCAGGAAAGTTGCTGAGGCTTTTTTTCTAGTAGAATCTTAAGATCCATTGCTGTTGCTCGTCCTGAAACAGGGGGCACTCCTATGGTCACCGATTCGATCGCACCATCCTTTATGAAGTGGGCTGTGATCGTGAGATAACTTTGAGTTGTACGGCTTGTCCAGCCGTCAAATGTTAAAGCGGTATACCTGTAAAAAAAATTATAGTTACATACTTAAAAAGTTTTTAATAATAATTTATATAATAATAATTTATATAATAATAATTTAAGAATCGGATAGGATCATAATTTTCAATCCATTTATAGTTGAGATGTTAGGTTACAAGGGCTTCATCAGAAAAAATAATTAACGAATTATTTGATAAAAAAATAACTTTCAAACTCGGTTATAGTTATTCTTACTTGGCATCTTTGAGTATTGTAGCCACTTGTCGAGTAGTTTTCTCATAACTGGCTGAAATGTGCACGTCACGCAATGATCGTCGACTTGGCACATTGTAACGTGGATCTAGTTCGTGCATGAGTTCTAGAAATCCGCTATCTTCCACGATACACAACGGTTGTAAATCTTGGACAACAAATTTTGTTAATTTCTGGTCTAATCGCCGTTTTTTCTCTGGCGTCGGTGCGTATGGCGCAATATTCTGCCTTCTAAAAAATTTTTTGAGTGACAACTGAACGGCTTTTCTTTTCCTTGATGGTGTTTCTGGACTACAATAAAAATTTTCAAAAATAAAAACCTCTACTTTAACATTTTTGAAAAAAAAGCCTAGTAAATGCAAAATTAATTCCTTCCCAACTCTTTCCGGCTTAAGTTTACCGTGACTCCCATTGTCCAATGGGAATTAAACTAAACTTTTCTAAGCACAAATGTGTAATCAAAAAAAGGCGCTCGTATCTGGTTTCGGATATATAGCCATCGGAAGTTGCGGATATAGCTTTTATGAAAGTCCTTATAAGTTGGGAACACCTGAATGGATATCAAAAATATGGGTGTCATAATATAGATAGTTTAATGACCTAAAATAATGATGAGAAAATCTTTGAAATCTAACCCATAATTTTGGAGATATGACGATTTTTCTGAAATTTTGATTAACTTTTTTTAAAAAAACTAATTTTTTCCAAAAAATGTGTGATCAACCTATAACTTTTTTAGCATGGTAAGAAAGCTTAACTTATTCCCTTTAAAATGGTGTATAACTTGTTGTAAATTTTTAAATGTATACCCCCTTTTTGACCGAAAAAATTATTCAATAAATTCCTATGGAAACTACGTTTTTATGGTCAAAAACAGCAAAAACAATAGCTATTACAACAACAACAACAATTATTAGAAGACGATTCTCATTGAAAACTTAAAAATTTTTATTAAAAATCGCGCGCGCTCTTTTTTTCGACATATCTTACTTTTTATAAAATTATTAAGCTATAAATAATCTTGTCATTTTATGTTGAGAATCGTCTTATAATAATTGTTGTTGTGTAATAGTCGTTGTTGTTGTTGTTTTTCATTGTTTTTGACCATAAAAACATAGTTTCCATAGGAATTTATTGAATAATTTATTTTATTTTTCGGTCAAAAAGGGGGTAAATATTTTAAAATGTACAAAAATTATACACCATTTAAAAGGTAATAAATTAAGCTTTCTGATCATGCTAAAAAAGTTATAGGTCAATAACACAATTTTTGGAAAAAATAACGGTTCTTAAAAAAAAATGTTGATCAATATTTAAGAAAAGTCGTCATATCTCCAAAATTATGGGTTAAATTTCAAAGATTTTTTCAGCATTATTGTAGGCCATTGAATTATCTATGTTATGAAACCCATATTTTTGATATCCATTCAGGCGTTCCCAACTTATAAAGATTTTCACAAAAGCTATATCCGCAACTTCCGATGGCTATATATCCGAAACCAGATCCGAGCGACATTTTTTTTTTTCTATTTTTATTTCCATTTTAGGGGATAAAACAAAAAAAAAAAAAAAAGATTGGAGCATGGGAGTCACGGTAAACCTGTGCCCTCTTTCCCTGCAAGGAACGCAGGAACAAGGACTTGTAAAAAGAATAAAACTTACTTGGACGGATTGTCAACTTTTTCAGCGGGTTCATTTTCGCTGTCCGAGCTTTCCACAACAATTGCTTGAGTGGCAATATCGTACTCAATTGAATGGTGCCTTTTTAGGTGTTCTCTTAAATTCGTTGTAATCCCATTGGTTGCAACGTTTTCCTTACAACCTGCAATTTGGCAAGATGCACTCCGTTTGTCTTGAGATTGTTGGAAATATTTCCAAACAGTTGATCGCTTGGCCCGAGCTCGAAATCTGTTACAAAGTTAAAATTAATTTTAATTTGTGAACTACAGCTGATAAAATATTCATTGATGTATTTTACTTACGATCTTGCAGAATAAATCTCGCCTGATTCATATTCATGAATAGTGAAATAGATTCATAGATTTCGATTTTAATTGTTAGGGTTCAAAATTAATCGATAGTAAGCTATGTCAAAAAAAATCGATGAACATCGATTTTAATCGATTTTTCCCCAGCCCTAATTATAATTGTCAAAAACTGAACGAGTACTATGCTTACTATACACAATGCGATTCAGTCGTTTGGAAGTTGAAGTAAAAGTGAAACAGTAAAAACTGATTATCGATATATCGGACAAACACATCGATTTTATGCATCGATATTGAGGGCTTTGATGTGTCGGGTCAATTCGATATATCAAAGGCTTACATCGATGTTATATCGAAAATCGATTTACATCGGGCATCACTATTTTGGAAGAGGTTCCCTGGAGAACATCTGCCTTAAAGGCAGATACTTTACCACCAGCAAATTTTTTTTTTTGGCGGTTTAGAGTTCTATGTTCTTTCGCAGCAGGCGACGACATCAATTGAACTGTTGGACGATGATTTCAAATAATATGTAATTTTTATAC
This sequence comes from Tricholauxania praeusta, assembly GCA_949775025.1. Classification (NCBI taxonomy): domain Eukaryota; kingdom Metazoa; phylum Arthropoda; class Insecta; order Diptera; family Lauxaniidae; genus Tricholauxania; species Tricholauxania praeusta. The sequence goes on from OX459032.1 coordinate 14,872,529, forward strand.
GAAGCTTTTGTTACAGAGTGTACTTCGAAAGCGGAAAAAATCTGTAGTATACTTTTCGGCCTCACGTAATTTATTGTGTACAGTGCGACAAGAGAAAATTTTGATTATGAGTAAAAACCGCGGCAAAGTTGACAGATGTCTCGGGAGTCTCAGGTTTTATTGATGTTGTCTTACTCACTCAGATGTTCATCAAGAAAACAATGGCAACGGCAATAGCAATCAAATTAGATAAAACTAATTTGAACCTTTGTTGAACTTGATTTATTCCAGATGCAGAATTTTTCGCTCTTTCAGGTGATTTAATTATCCAATTTTAGTACTGAGTTAAGCTTTTAATAATTTAAAACTAATATGCACTATTCAAAATTTTTCAACGTGTAAGTTACAGTGTCCAAGGAAATAAAAACTATTTGCAGTAGCTTTTTATGCAACGTTTTTGTTATATTATTGCAATACTTTTCCAGACTTTACTTTTATAATTCGTTGTTTGTTGAAACAATAGGTGAAACAATTCAAGTATAAATTGGGATGCAGTTCTTACCCTGGTCAGGAAACAGCCCAGACCTCAATTGAATTGAGAATTTTTGATTCATTATGGACATTTTGCTTAATGTATTGTGAATAAAACCTCGATTTGGGGCAATTTCAAAGTTGTTTTATTTTATTAAAACCTATTTCACTTATTCGGGTATTATAGTCTGGAGGTCTTAAATTATCCTTAACTTTAAATTTGGATTTGTGAACATAAAGAACTAAAATTTTAAAAATGGCTATATGTATATAGACCAAAATATGACTCTTGCTGAGGACTAAGACCAATTAATGGAAATCTGGGCTATCATTCAAGATATTTTAACGAGTCAAAATTTGAGTAAAATCGAATGTTTTTTAAATTTTATACGTACCTACATATGTTATAAATAAGTAATATCACTAAAAAAAAAGATAAGGAATTGACTCCAATCTACATCCTATATAGTCCCTAAATCAAGTTTTTGTTGCAACTCGAATTTTTATTCAAACTTGGTTAAGGCCCACCGTGGATACCTGGCCTTTATTACAAAAATAAAATACAAAAAAAAAGCAAAATATTAGCACTATTACCTTTATATTTTCTTTACAGGCCTTACGCGACCGGCAATTTATTCCTTTCCCGCCAGCCAGTATCCATATCCCATGCTGAGTCCAGACATGTCTCAGGTGGCGTCATGGTGAGTAAAATATAACATTTAAGTTTTTGGTCAGTTATTTAAAGCAAAATTATAAAATTTTATGCAATTTTATTATCTTATTTTTTTTTTTTTTAGTTTAAGTAAATTTTCTACAATTCAACCATGCTTAGTCGACCGAAAAAAAAATAAAAATTTCGCATAAAAAAAATATTTTCAGTGTTCTTTATATCCGGTCATAGCACTCAAAACACCACAAGACCAAAATTGAAAATAAGAATCGCTCCAAAACTTAAAAGAATTTTTAAAAAAAGTATCGGAAATGCATGAAAAATTGCACAAAAAATTCTTCATCCAAAATTTGATATCTCTGTCACAATTTTTTTGGGTGATTTTTCAAAGGGCTTCTCATGGTGAAATATACAGTACTGTCCGCGTATAAGAAACCCTCTTATAAGAAATTATCCATTACAAAAAACAACACCAAATGCACCCAGTACATTTTAAATATTTTCATAAAAAAAAGAAAAACTGCTTATAAGGAAATAATCAAATAAATCAAACGACAAATCTTAATCCTAAAAAAACGACTTTAACTTGAACTTAACTTTAAAAATAAAGAACATAAGTATGCAATAACCTTCTTTGGCACAAGTATGTTTTTTAAACAATAAATTATTAAAATCGGTTCAGTATATTTTGTGCCAAAGCATACAACGCGTTAAAATTTCTCAATAAACGACGATTTGCACGTCAATATCCGATAAAGCCACACAAGTTATCGATGTTTGTGAGTTATTTTCGATTAGGACCAAATCGTAGTTTGATATACATTTTTTTTGAGATAAGTTAACGGGCCTTAACATCTTATTCCTTCTTTCTCTTCAAAAATAAAAAGAAAAATAGTTGAAAGTGAGTTTGTTCTTTGAGCTTCGATGCCGACTTTAAACGGTACAAATGAGTAGAAAAAAAAAAACAACAGTAACAACACAAAATTCAAGAAGCAGCAATGAAAAATCAAGCTACAATTTTCGTCTGATGTTTTGCAAAAACCGAATCCTTAAAAAAGAATATTTAGCTTTTTTAGCACAAACGTATTTGTTGAGGTGAAAGGGTGGAGTAAACTAAAGCAAAATTTAAGTGAAAAGAGTTAGCAGATATTTCTTTTTCGTTATAAAATTTATTGAAATAAAAAGGGTGTAAATTTAAAATATTTACGATATTAAATGTACGTTGATTCTACCGCTACCGTTTGTGGTCCAACGTGAAAACTATTTATTTGTTTGTTTTATGGATCCAACGCAAAGAATTATATATTAAAGAACAACGCTCCCAGAAATGTCGATAATTGGAACGTGCAATTTTAGCTAGATTAGAATAAAGCCCAATTTCCATGTGATCTTATCTTATCTTATTTTATCCCATATCAGGGATATCAAATCAAATTTTTGTAAGAAAGAAAAAGCATGCGAACAGAACCTAATGCGCTTGGAGAATGCGAGAGTGAATAGCATACATTTGCTATCTTAATAGCATGTGATGTCCTCCCTGATATTTGATAAAATAAGATAAGATAAGATCACATGGAAATTGGGCTTTACGGTCTTAGAATGAGGGGAAATGTCTTTTTGCGCATTGGGATTTTTAGCAACGAAGCTGAAATTCCCTCTGATCTGCCATTTTCTATTTTATTAATATTTTCTATTTTATTTATTTAAATTAATAGAGAAGTTTTTTGAAAATAAGAAATGAAAATAAATACTATAAGAATTGAAAATTAAAAAAAAAGGGGGAAACCTTTCGGCAACTATGCAATAATTTCAATATTAGTTGTGATTATTAAATGGAGTAAAATCCTGATGATAATTACTCACTAAGTAATTCCTTCCGCCATGTTTTATTTGCATAACCCATATAAATTAATTAATTTATTTTATATTTAGCTGCATTTGAGAAAATTCATTTGTATTGCAACCAGGCGACCAGCAAATCCAACAACATGATTTTTATTTTGACTTCTTCAAACTTGCAAATTAGCAGCTGTTCGCGTAAATTTTGTTGTTGGTTCTTCTTTAGGAAAATTCAATTGAAAAGATCCTAAAAAAATTGCTTGTATTTGTTGTTGCTTTCTTGTAGCTTACAACTGATACCGTTATTTGTAATTTTGTTGGTATTTTTTCGGCAGAAAAATCACAAAAATGATATTTATGTTGTTTGCGTGTGTGTGTGCTCAAATTATGCTATTTTTTGCAACCAGGATTTTTGCTTCGGGGGCTATAAATATATAGAAATTATGATCTTATATTTATCAATTTTCTTGTTTTACTTGAAACGAACCATTAGTTGAAACAAGTTAATACTAAATAACTTCAATAAGAATAGCTTAGTCATTAGAACTGATTCTGGATTTAAAAAAACACGAAAATCATATTTTCAAGGATAAAAAAATGGAGATTTCCTTAAAAGTAACACGGAAACTAAATCAATGTGCCAAAATACACTACTGCTATCGCCATGTTATTTAAATTTGGGCTTAAGCCTTTCCGAATCAAGAAATATTGATATAAGGGGCTTAGCACCCTTGATCCCTTGATCAAGTACGTACATTTTTAAAATAAAAATGATATTCATGTTGTTTTATTTGCTGAGCGCCTGCTTCAAACAAAATTTCATTTGTCTTACGGATTGAATTGAAATTATTTTACAAAACTCAAAATATTTCTATAATTTCTATATTTTTCAAAATGATCATGGAAATAAAAATAAAGGTTAACCTAAATTGTCACATTAAAATCTGACAGCAAAATGTGGCTTCGCCATGTGTGAATCTTATCAGTATCTAAAAATGGTATTCCGGTTCAAGTCTGAGAAAGGTTAGCAATATTGCAGCTCTATCAGGGAAAGCCCCATGACATTTTTTTCAGTCCTGATCAGCTTTTTCAAATTATGATCGGACCAAGACGATTCTGGTAAGGGGGCGTTCAAGTATTACGTAACGCAATTTTTGAAGATTTTTGACCCCCCTTCCCCCAGTAACGCGCCGTTATTTATTTATATAATAAATATAATATTTATCGCTGTAGCTAATCTAGAAAGCGTTTCATTATACACTAGCTAATATAGAACGCGTTTCATTATACACACCTAATTTCAAGTCACCCTAACTAAAGAAGTTTCACTTCAAAAATATGATACGTAACGCATTGTTAGACACTCCCCTCCCGCCTCTGCAACGTATCGTAACGTTTTACAAGACCCCCCTCCCACAAATTGCGTTACGTATTACTTGAATGCCCCCTAAGGACTGGAGCTGACTAGTCTCATATATGCCTTTTTATAAAAGACCTATAAAACCTATACAGCTCTGATTAGCTTAGCCAAATCAAGAACAATGCAGGCTAGTCAGATCAGGTGTAGGTGTTGTTGAATTAATTTTCGCCTTAAAGATATAGACCCTGTTAAAACCTATAAGGCTCTGATCATCTTAGCCAGATCAGTGTCATGTTTAGTTTGCCTGGATCCATGTATTGCCAAACCTATCTGGTTCTGATCCATGTCCATACCGGACATGGGTAATGAGCGTCGTGAATTTTTTTTTTTTTTTTTTCAAAAAACTTAAAATACAATTTTTCTTCCTTCAAATGCCGTTGAGTTTTTTTCGCCCAGTTATCGCATTTTGAAATTTTCATGTTTATGATTTTCGCTATACCGGAAAATTCATTAGCGTTTGGTTTTTGAAAATTGAAAAAAGAACAGAAAATTTGCAATGGTGAAGAAAATATTTATTTGGAGCGTTACATCAATTCTTGCCATTTACTTTTTAAAGATTATTTCATGTAAGTACTGCCAGCGGCTACGCCTGAGTTGGTCCATCCGTAAGCTCCAACTTTGGCATACTTTTTGCAGCATTTCGGCCGGTATCTCACCAATAGTAGCTATAATGTTGTGTTCTAGGGCTGCAATTGTGGCTTGCTTGTCTCTGTACACGAGAGACTTTACGTAGCCCCACAAAAAATAGTCTAGTGGGGTCAAATCGCATGATCTTGGCGGCCAATGGACTGCTCCAAAACGTGAGATTAATTGTTCACCAAACTCGCCTCTCAATAGGTCTATAGTATCGCGTGCCGTGTTGCATATGGCACCGTCGTCTTGAAACCACATGTCAACCAAGTTCAATTCTTCCATTTTGGGCAAAAAAAAGTCAGTAATCATCGGTTGGTACCTTGCTCCATTGACTGTAACGTTGCGATTTTCATTATTTTTGAAAAAGTACGGTCCAATGATGCCGCCGGCTCAGAAACCGCACTAAACAGTGCATTTTTCAGGGTGCATTGGCAGTTTTTAAGCTGCTTCTGGCTGCTCTTCAGACCAAATTGGGCAATTCTGTTTATTGACGTATTTATTGATCCAAAAATAAGCTTCGCCGCTGAAGAAAATTGAAGGAAAAATTAAGAAAAACACATTTCTCACAGTGCACGAATTTTGATAATAATTTGATAATAAAATTCAATAAGCAAGCACTGTTAGTTTATTAGTCTATTCATGGTAAAATGGCAAACCTTACTGAGCATATTTGAAGTTGATACATGTTATCACGCGTAAGGTGTCAAAAGACTTACACTGAAAAAAAATAGATATTTGAGCAAACTTAACGGCATTTGAAGAGAAGAATTTAAACAAAAAAATTCACGATGCTACATAACCTCAAATATGTCAAAAACCGTGTTTTTTGCACTTTTAGGTGAGAATATCTCAAAAACCTTACGTGAAAGAGCAGTTCTGAGCCCGGATTAAAAAAATTGTAGAACTGTGTAGTTTGACGTGATCTTTATCGTTGATAACGCCATATTGCTATTTTTAAAATTGCATAACTTTTTAAAATATTTCGACTCCAAAGAAGATTTTGGTGCAGGATCCGTTACAAATAGGCCATACGAATTTTGGGTGCTCGCAGGTGATCCGGTTGACGTGAAACGTCTTATATGCATCCATTACAAAAAAAAAATGTGAAAATTTTGGAATATTTTTCATACGAAAGCAGTTTTAATTTTGTAAAATTTTTAAAATTTAGACAGATTTCAAAAAAAAAAAACAAAAATTTAATGTAACAGTCTAAACAAATTATTTTATTTTTCCTACAGGCATACGCCGTCAGTTTATTCAGCTGCTTCAAGTTTTCGTAGTCCCTATCCCTCTTCTCTTCCTATCAATACAACGTTAACGAGGTAAAAACAAACTTAGTTTTATACAAGAATTTATAATAATACGTACGAGATTTCTTTTTACCAAAAACAGTGACTTTTCATTCCGATTTTCACCAAGTCTGCTGCCTTCAGTACATACGTCACCGCATCACGTGCTAAATTCACATTCTGCGATTATTGCAGCAGGACCAAAACAGGATATCAGTCAAGACTCAATGACAAATCACGGCAGGTATTCCAGGTAAGCTAATAAAGAACTTACTTAACAAAGTATAACTAAAAAATTTTATTTTTTTAAGCATTTTGGTAAGAAGAGTGGAGGAAATGGGGAGAGTGGGGTAATGGGCTCGACAAAATTTTTTATTTTTTTAGAATTCGGCGAAGAATTTTACTAAGGATAGGTGTATTTAGAAACGAAAATTTAATTTTTTAAATATTTTGGTGAGAAGAGTCTGGGAAATGGGAGGATTGAGGGAAATCGGTTCGATAAATTTTTTTTGTTGTTTTTTTCGAACTCAGCGAAGAATTTTACACAAGAATAATTGCATATCATTGTTGGTATTGATGTGCAATGAATTTCATATGTATGCGAATTAGAGAAAATTAAGAGTTAAGTGAATATCGATATTGCTGATCAATTGAAAACGTTATTAAATTGCAACAACAATGTTGGGCATGGAAATGAAGAGGCTAGGCTTAAGCAAAAACATGTATTTAGTTCTTAAATACTTGTCGAGCAGAATGGGAATAAAGTTAAAATAGTAAACAAAAGTTAAGTTAGGACTTTATTATGTGTATTTAACTCGTTTTCATAAAATATTGAAAATAACCTTAGAACCGATGGCTGGCCTAAGGACACGTTCACATTAAATCTCGCGAGAAACTGTTTACATAAAATAAAATCAAACTAACCATCCCGCTCATCCGCTAATTTTGAGTAATCGATACGACAGCGGTTGATTATGACTGGTTATGTCATCTACTGAATGTAATGTATTTTACCATTAAACAATACTAAGTGCTATTTATAAGCTATCTATCGTGAATATGTAAATAATCTATTACTAATTTAAGCCACTGTAAATATACACCATATGTTTTATGTCAAACATATGTTATTGTTTATAAGTTAAGGATACCGTTACTCCTGTATACAAATAGGAAGCGACATCAATAAAGCATCAGTTGATCCATAGCCTATAAACTGGCTGTTTTCTTCTCTTCAAAACTATAAGCACTCTTGCAACGCTTTATTTTTTTTGTTGATGCCCGTGGCGCTCTTTAGCGCCGGCAAACTATTTAGGCTGGTCCTAATTAAGAACAATAAGCATTACAAGTAGCACAAAAACTTTATAAAGCGCAGGTGTTCTTAGGGTAGCGTGGTAGTACGTGGTAAATCTTAGCACTTAGCCGCACAATCCACTGAAATTAACATTGGGAACAAATAATATTGTCGAATTTATATGCGTTAATTGTATTTTATACGTTCATAATGTCGATAGTGTTTTGAAAGACACGCAAGAAAGTGTCAATAAAATTGAATTTACTTGTGAAAGTACAAAAAAGAGTTCGTTAAATAAACTGAACGAATTTGAAATCAAGTCTTTATTTGAAAGCATCGAAGCAGGATACGTTGAGAGCCTAAAACTATGAAAAGACCACAAGAGACGTTTGAAAATTTGTGAAGAACTGGAAAACAACAAAAAGTATAATGAAATGTGCGTGGATGTTTAAAAAAATAAGGGGGGTACTCTTCAAAAGTCATTTGCGGCAGCTGTTGAGAAAACTTTTAATAATTAATAATTTTTGTATTGAACTTTTTAGTCATTTATACAACCAACATGACCGTGGCTGGGCAAAACGTACCGCGCGCGGTACTGCGGCAGAATGAGAATAACTTTTCATATACGTATATAAAGCAGAGAGCACAAGATTTAATTCAGTTTGCTTTGAAAAGCGAACAAAGCACAAATACACATGCATTGAAGAACATTAAGGAAAAACACACGTGTAGTGGTGCCCAGCTCTGAACATGACAAAGATAACAACTGGATCAATTTAACCTGGTAATTGGTGACATATGTTTCGGCTATTACCACGTATATACATATTTATATGCATATACATAGCCTCATCAGACCAGTTTTGGTTAAGTTGTACTGAGAATCGAACACCCGACCGTATGCATTTTTGAATTGCGACGGCCACTCTAACACTTGAGCTATTGGGTATGTGACCTTGATGTGTACAAAGTGCGTGTTTCTTTTGATTTCGCACGTATTGTTCCATTTTTCTTGTTATCTTTCTGAGTTATGTTCAGTTGACATAGCTCTTTTTTAGCTTATTTGGCTTATACATGTGCTATGATTTTATAATTATATTTTTCATTTAATTTTCAAAGTTAAATTGATCCACTTGTTATCTTTGTCATGTTGGTTGTATAAATGACTAAAAAGTTCAATACAAAAATTATTAATATAATAATTAATAGTCTCAAAACAAAAATCAAGAAAGAGAGAAAACTTTTTAACAAAAAATTAGCACACAACCCCAAGTGCCGAAAAAATTAATTTATTCAGAAAATGTGGGATTTGAATTGAATTCAATCGCTCCTAACGCTGACATTTTATGGTCGATTTTCTTTTGCTATATCTTGATTTTTGCGTACTAGTACCAACTCTACGTACATGAGTTTGAAGTTTTTTATCGATTTCTATTTTCTCATTGCTATAGAGTACATTGTTAAATTTGATTTGCTTAAAAATCGGGTATGTTTTCGTAGATGCCTTTTTAAGCGTTTATCCAATGAAAAATAAAATTATATGCATTTGCTTATCACTTATATACCTTTAATTTGGTACCGAGAACGTATAAATTCAACATTTCTAGCTTGAGATATGAAAAAATGCACACTATCTCAAAAACAATAACTTTTCATTTTCATTTTCGAATTCAGCGGGAAAAAATACATAAAAAAAATAACCTCTCATCAAAGGTAGATACATTAAAAAAAAATTATTTTGTAAAGTAGTGTAATTTATCAAGCCATTCGGCCATTCACGTTTTTTCCATATGTATCCTATTTATCAATAATATTCTCAAAAATGTTTCATTTGGCTTGCATTCTGAAGGTATTAACCAAATGCTTATGCAAAAACAACGCAGACTTTACCTCCTAAATTTTGCCATTGTTTGTTTATTAAAATGCGCGCAACTTTTTGACAGCTTTAATTTTTTACCCATTTTCGCTTTTCAGCCGAAATTGTGGTGATTCGAGTAGTCAGCGAAAATTACAGTTTTTACTCTCTCAAAAATCGCAATTTGACACCTTTATTTTTTACCACAAAATCCGGCTGAAACAAACCTAATTTAATAAAACTAAAATACTTTCTTTCTTGAAATATTCATTTGGTAATTTCGAATACCACAAAAGCCGGACCAACGACAGCAAAACAATCATTTATTTTCACCACATTTTAATTGAATGATGATTGAAGTAATCATAGGGTTACCAGATGACCTGCCTTCAAAAGTAGTGCACCTGAAGCAGTAGCGTCATTTCACCAAAAGCTTGGGGGGAGAGAGAAACGAGGGCTTAAATAACATATCGAATCGATATTTTGAATTGAATCGATGTAATTAATAATAATATCAGATCCTTGGATGTGGCCAATGCCCCCAACAGCCCTGCCCAATTGACGCCTCTGACCTGAAGAATAAAAAAGAGGTCCTCGAAAAACCTAGAAAAATTTGATATTTTTTTTATTAAATTACAAAATCAACTACACATTTGATTTGATTTATTGGCATTGTATCCTATTTTTTATAACAATTCACAATAACTTATTGTAATATACGAACAAATTTTTTTCTAAAAAAAAGGAGTGTGAACGCGCAATATCTCTGTTCTAGTGACTCTGATTGGCCATTGCAATCGAAGTGTTAAAAAACATAAATATGAAAGAAATGTTTACGAGAAAAGTTCAAAAGTAGTACATTTCACCGAAAAATAGCGCAAAGACAATGAGAACACGAAACTCATTATAAAAACATTGCAAAAAAACATGATTTAGCTCTAGCTGACAGTGACATTATTAACGCGTACCGTATTAAAAACAAAAATAACACGATTGTTGTTAAACTTTCGTTAAGACCAATTTCCATGTGATCTTATCTTATCTTATCAAATATCAGGGAGGACATCACATGCTATTAAGATAGCAAATGTATGCTATTCACTCTCGCATTCTCCAAGCGCATTAGGTTCTGTTCGCATGCTTTTTCTTTCTTACAAAAATTTGATTTGATATCCCTGATATGGGATAAGATAAGATAAGATCTCATGGAAATTGGGCTTTAAGCAACAAGTAATGCAAAAAACCAAGGGAAAACACATTGATAGCGGCACACATTAAGAAGAACCCAGCGGACAAAATAAAAATGCAAAGCGTGTGTTTATCAACGACCAGCTGACCGCAACCAATCGTCGTTTATCATGGCTGGCTAAAACAAAGGCTAAAACAGTGCAATGGAAATTTATATGGGTGCGCGAAGGACGAATCCTTGCTAAAAGAACTGAAAGTTCATCTACTATGTCAATTTCCGTAGAAAGCGATATAGACTTAATAATTTAATTATACTATGAAAATTTTAATTATAAGAGAAAATGAATAATATAACATCAAACACTTACTTAAACTTTCAAAACATAAACATAAAATCCCTCACAAGTTATCACTTATCATGCATTTATTTAAATATTAGATCATTACGCAAAAACTTTGCACCCTTTCTTGCCGCTATCGACAGTGCTATATCATTTCTGGACATTGTAATACTTGTCGAGACAAACATCACCGATGATGAACAAAATTTCTTTCATATTAATGGTTTCATTGCTGAGTTTTTAAATCGAGAAAAGTGCAGAGGAGGCGGTATTGCAATATACTTACATTAAAAATAACACGGCATATACACATAAGGCGCACCCTACCATTTCATTCGAGTGCATGTTGATAAATTTGCAAAAAAATAATCAGCCAATAACACTTTTCGCAGTCTATCGACCACCGTCGCAAAATATTAATCATTTTATTAGACATTTTAGTAAATACATAGTTTGAATGGCAGTACAAATTGTTTTATTCTTGGCGATATCAACATAGATTTGCATAAAACCCATAGTAGCTCAACTGCGCTCTACCTTGAGATGTTGTCTTCGAACGGTATCGAGAACGTAAACAATGAGAGCACAAGAATAGACGACGGCAGAGGAACAAGCAGTAACATCGATTATCTGCTTGTCCGATGTAAAAAAAGCAACATTCATGCAGGCGTTGTAACGACAACTGTCTCTGACCACTACTCCCTTCTGTGTGGCTTCACATTTTACAACAACAACAACAACTCCGAAAAACAAGAGAACCTGTGCACAAAAAAAACCATTAGTGATAATAGGGTAAGTGCGCAAATACGAGCCACTAATTGGGAACAATCATTTGCGTCAACAAATATCGACGATGTTTATAATAACATTCAACAAACATTTAAAAACATATACGATAGTTCACAAATAAGTAAAAAAAAAAACGAAATCCGTGGTTATGCGAGGATTCAATAAAATACTGTGATAAGAGAGATAAAACTTTAGAAGAAATGGTTATCGAAACCAAAAGATAAAAAAATCGAAAAAGCGTATAAAATATTTAGAAATATTGTGAATAAAAAAACGAAATCTTATTATATGCAACAACAAGTCATAGGGCCTCAAAACGTAGATCGATGCTAAGAAATAATAACAATGCTGCACAAGATAATGAGAGAACTACCGCTGATGAGGATGATGGTCATTTAGAGCATGGATGCGCATCCCATAGCTCAAATAGCTCTTTTAGCTCTTACAACAATAACAAAAAATATTGAGCTCATCTCGAGCTCTTTCCGTTATTCGAGCAAAATCATTTTGGTTCGCAATCACCACATGTATTTTGTTCTTGTAATTTTTTCTTCAACACATCGACTCGTTCAACCCTTGCCGTTGCTTAAGTTAAATAATTTCGGTCCGCAAACACCGCATGTATTTTGTTCCTGTAATCTTCAACGCACTTTATTGTTTGTGTGATTTTTTTTTTCAATTCATTTGCTCCTTCACCTTGAGATTTTTGTTTACATGCAATTAGCTTGCCGCCGCTATTTCAAAATTTTCCTCAATACTAGGAATTTTTTCGCAAAATATTTTTCATTTTTTTACCTAAATTGATGTTGTTGTAGCGGCCAGCTCGCGAAAAAATTTTTGTGCGCATCCCTGATTTAGAGTATGTTTCTCCATAAACTAGGTTTTATTTCTTGTATTATTTAAGTCCTTTTAAATCATCTCGATCTGATCTCATGATTAAAAATTAATATTTTTGTAATTTTTCTAGGTTTAATGATTACATTTTCAATCTAAAGTGCCCTTTCTTAAATATTATTAGTGTAAACATTAGAAGCGTTTCATCAATTGATAAATTTAATAAGCTTAAATCCCTTATTGCAAGTATGCCAAAACTACCAGATATAATAGCTATTCAAGAGACGTGGTTTGATGAGAATTTAACCCAACTCTACTCTATATATTGTATTGTTCATTGCTGTAGAAGCGACGAATATGGTGGCACTTCGCTCTATGTGAGCAGTAAATTAAAGTTTTCAGTGGAAATGTGTATAAGTGAGAGTTTTGTTGACTTGGTTTCTATCAAGTTAGATAATTTTTAAATTTAGAGCAAATCGTTAAGGATAGTGTCGTTCTATCGTTCTCAAAAATGTTCTACTAGAACATTTCTTACCATTATGGAAAGGTTTATGGCTATGAGTACGCACGGTCCTGTCATTTTAGTTGGGGACTCAAACATCGATTTGTTTCAAAGTTGTCAATTTCCCGATTTGTCTGAATTATTTCAAAATTACGATTGTCACAATATTCATAATCTAGAAACGAGGCCTAAAAGTGGAACTTGCATTCATCAAGTATTCAGTAATGTCTTCGATAACATTTTTGTTGACTCTGTAGAGTGCAAGCTTACAGACCATAATATAATAAGCTGCAAATTAAGTAGTGATTTTGTTACTAACCGATTTATTGAAAAAGCAAAGACTCATGTCGATTATGTAAAGGCTATGGATTACTTGCGTTGCGAATTGCCAGAAATAGAAACTTCTGGAAACTCCTCAAGCTTAGCAGAAAAGCTCATATGCTGTTTAACTGATACCATCAGTCATTCGACTATAAGTAGTAAAAGTAGATCACAGCTGAGGTTTGAAATAACGCCGTGGATTAACAAAAATCTGCTAGCTCTAATTATGCTAAAACGGAAATTACTGATAAAAAGACGTAAAAATAAAGACAGTAAATGTGAAAGTTTGCTGAAGCGAATTAGTAAAGTTATTAAAATTGCTTGCAAGTCATCGAGAGACAATTGCTATTGCGAGAATTTGAAAAAATTTGACGGTGACCCAAAAAAGTGCTGGAAATTTATAAATAGTTGTCTCGGACGCGTATCTAAAAAAGAGTATGATATTCAGTCTTCTGAAGGTATAAGAATTTTAGATGAAAACGTTAAAGCTAATCTTTTTAATGAATATTTCATAGGATCCATTAGCAATATGAGGCAACATATACCTACATTTTCCGGTGACCACTGTAACCTTCTCGGTACCTTGCGTCAAAGTTCTTGCCGTTTCACTCTTGACCCTCATAAGCAATTTAAACTTGAAAAAGTCTCCCGGATTCGATAACGTTTCACCAAAGTTAACTGTTATGAGTAAAGAAATTGTAAAACCAGTCTTAGTGACTCTATTTAACAAAATTATTGCTACGGGAATGTATCCCGATTGTCTCAAAGTCAGTAAAGTTGTTCCAATTCCTAAAACTTTAAGATCTTCTACAGTAAATTGCTTTCGTCCAGTTGCACTACTATCTCTTATCGATAAAATATTTGAAAAATATATTCATCAAAGAATCGCACCGTATATTGAGAACAGCAATTTTGCTTACAAGTATCAGTATGGTTTTAAAAAAGGTTGTGGCACCGAAGAGGCGGTTGTAAATGTAGTAAATTATATCTGCGATGGCTTAGATAAGGGTTTCAAGGGAGTTGCAGGTTTATTCCTTGACTTTTCGAAAGCTTTCGACCTAGTTGGTCATAATATAATGTTGCAAAAATTGAAATTTTATGGTGTCATGGGAAGAGAGCTTATGTTGTTTGAAAGTTACTTCAAAAATCGTAAGCAGTATGTTGAGTTAAATGGTGTAAAAAGCAATATTTTGGAAGTTAAATGCGGCGTTCCTCAAGGTAGCTGTTTGGGACCGCTAGTATTTTCCTTATACTTGAATGACTTGTCTAATCTAAATCTAACCGGCCGTGTGTACCTATTTGCTGACGACGTGAGCATATTTTATCCTTACAAATTCGATTTGGTTTTAAAATCTAATATGGAACGAGATGTTTCTTAAATTTTTGAATTTGCCAGAATAAATAAACTGGTCTTGAACGCAAACAAAACTAAAATGGTACGTTTTAGGCCATACTCTAATGCCACAAATAACAATTTTAGCATCTTTGTTGATGGAAATTTAATGTTGGAAACCAATTGTGTGAAATACTTGGGCATAACCTTACAAAGCAATTTCGCTTGGGACTTACACATTGGTGAAGTCAAATGAAAAATAGTCCCTGCAGTTGGTATTTTATATAAAATGAAAAACAAACTAACCAATCACACGAAACTATTAATTTATTATGCTTTGGTACAGAGCCACCTGAATTATATGGTTATGATTTATTGTTATAAAAATACGAATGTACTAAAATCGCTTCAAAGCTTGCAGAATAAAGCTCTTAAAGTAGTTTACAATCTGCAAATTGCATACTCAACGTTTTCACTTTATAATCATATTTGCAGTCCAATAATGCCAATCCATTTGCTACACAAGTACCATGTAATAGTGTATGTATATATATAAATCGCTGAATAGTATCGGTTATCATACTATTAACTTTTCACAAAATCAGTCGGTGTTCAATACAAGAAACCAACATAATTTAAGAGAACCGAGGTGCAGGTTGGAGACCAGCAAACAACGAATTGAATATTTAGGTATTGTTGAGTTTAACCAACTACCAGCTTTTTTAAAAATTCAAAGTAGGATATCTCACTTTAAAACCCATATTAAGGAGCACTTACTACAAAATTTTGAATCGTTTCTTTTGTAATTGTGAATTTAAATTTTTTCTTTTTCTTACATTTTCACCACAAATAAGATTTTAATGTAAATAACTAATAAAGTATTATTTATCTATTATGTACATGTTGATAAACTGCCAGCTTGCTTCATTTATGCCTATTCGGCGCCGCGGCTTTATATTAATTAGGAATTAATTTGTATGAGTAATTAATAAATTAAAAAAAAAAATATGCCACTTACCGTATTTTATTTGTATGGGAAGTGCCACGCCCACTGGTGCTATTTCAGCCACTTTTGATTCAGATATACTCTATAGCAACTGAACCACTTTCATTAAATTTCATAGCAATTGCTGCAATAGGTTACTTAAAACAGCGCTTACAAATTTATGTCAATATGGGAGGTGCCACGCCCACTGATGCAATTCTGTCAAAATTAATTTATTTTTAAAGCCTATAGTAACTGACACCAAATTTTATGAAGATTGCTCTCTTAGCACACTATCTATAACAATAAACAGTTTTTGCTTATATGGGAGGTGCCACGCCCACAGGTACTATTGTACCAAATTTTTGTAATAAGAAACCTTACAACAAGTATGTCTACCTCATTAAATTTATGTTTATGTTTATGTTTATTCGATCAAAGCCTTTGGATACAAATTCCTTACAGACTAACATTAATACTAAACAACAGAAATATATGATTGATTAAATAATAAATAAAATTAATCTATAATAAAAACAAACTATTTAACAAATTCTTAAAATAATCTTTAGATAGAGAAAAATCAATGTTATTATCAACCAATAAAGTATTACATAATGACAAGGCTCTAATGAATAGGCTCATTAAGAGCATAGTAAGTTTTATGGAGCTTAATATAAAATAAATCATTATGCCGCAAAATCCTTGTAGGAATACTAAAATCAACAAATTGTAATAAAGGAGCACAGTCAATAGAACCAGAAATAAGGTCGTGAATAAATATAGCAGAATGAATCTTGCGTCTTGTTTCTAAAGATTTTAAACCCAAGAGCAAGCAACGTGCATTATATGAGGGCTGGGATATATTAAAATTTAAGGAACGCAGCGCGAACCGAGTAAATGATTTTTGAATTTTTTCCAATCTAAACGAGTGAGTCGAAAAGAAAGGACTCCAGATGAAAGAGGCATATTCTAACCTAGACCTTACAAAAGAATTATAAAGGATCTTAAGAGAATGCGGATCTGAAAATTCACAACTATTCCTTCGCACAAAGGCAAGAAGAGAATAAGCTTTAGGGACAATATAATTTATATGTTCAGAAAAACTGAACTTAGAATCGAACACCACACCAAGATCACGAATGGAATCAACCAACCGTAACGGAGTACCACCAAGACAATATGTCGTACTAAGGACATTTCTAGCCTTAGAAAATTTCATAGAAAAACATTTCATAACATTTAATGGTAGGCAATTAATTATGCTCCAAGTACACACATTATTTAAATCATTTTGTAATAAAGCCATATCACTTAAGCTGGAAACTTTACGAAATAACTTTAAATCATCAGCATAAAGTAAAAATTTAGTTGCAAGAAGACATTTACTTATATCATTTATGTATAGTATAAAAAACAGTGGGCCAAGAATGCTACCTTGTGGTACACCGGACGATGCCACAAAATAGTAGGATTTAACATTGTTAATTTCTACAAAACAAATTCTAGCTTGTAGATAGGATTGAATCCATTTCAAAAAAGATGAATGACAACCCATTTTACCAAGTTTTGCAGCTAATGCCTTATGGGGAACCTTATCAAAAGCTTTAGTAAAATCTGTATAAATTACATCAACTTGATAACCCTGTTCAAAGGATGAGATACAGTATCTCGAAAAGAGTGCTAAATTTGTCACAGTAGACCTACCTGCGACAAAATCATGTTGTTCAATACAAATATGATGCTTAACCAAGAAGAATAATTTCTTCATTATAACACTTTCGAAAAGTTTCGAAACATTAGACAATTTTGAAATAGGCCTATAATTAGATACTTTATTTTTTATCCCACTTTTAAAAACTGGTGTTATGCATGCAATTTTCCAACAATCTAAAAAGGTACCTGTTAATAAAGAATTATTAAAAATATCGCACAAAGGCTTAGACAAAGCACGAGCACATTTATTTAGCAAAATGGACGCAATGCCATCAATGTCATTTTTAACAGATATCTTCATAGAGGACATGGCACTGAAAACATCAAATTCCGAAAGAGACAGAAAACCAAGGTCCATGAAGGAGTCTATATTATTTAAAATTGATTCATTAAATCATGGCAGAGTATCATCATAATTGGATCTAAAATAGTCCGCAAATAAGTTTACAGTGTCATTAATAGTAAAAGATTGATTACCATTGTAGGACATAGAATTTGGAATACATGACCCATCTCTTTTTGACTGAATAAATCTCCAAAATGATTTAGGATTTTTCTTGATATTATTCTCACAACGTAAAATGTACTGATTGTAAAGGAATTTATTTAAAAAATTGAACTCCCTCATATAAAAAACATATTTTGAATGATATTGGGTATCATTAGTAGCTTTAAATAATTTGATATATTTATTACGAAGGTTTTTTAACTTTTTGAGACCTTTAGTGTACCAAGGTAACTTATACACCTTATCTGATACACGAGGAATATGCTCATTACAAATTTTTGCTATTTCAGTTTTAAAAGCTTCAAAACAAATTGCGACAACATTACTAGAAAACAAAACACTCCAATCAATCCGATCAAAAATATCAGTTAACAAATCAAAATTGCAAAGTCCAAAATTGAAACAATTTTTTTCTTGTTTAAAATTTATAAAAGCATAAAATTCAAAATTAATCACTAAAGGAATGTGGTGGATATTAGACGGAGAAATTGGAATTAAGCACTCCGATAAAGTGTTTTTGTAGTTTTTTGAAACAAAAACTAAATCTAAGATTCTATTCAATTTGTTAACTAGAGAGTTAATTTGTGCTAAATCAAGACTTAAAGCACTATCAATAAAATTGATTTCAAATGCGTTATTAACATTAGACGGCATAAGATCATTCGCAAAAAAATTCCAAGTAATTTTACTTAAATTAAAATCACCCAAAAAACAGAGGTGATTATCTGTATTACTCAGGAGCGGTTGCAAACACACTACATTATCAATATGCGCTGCATATATGTCATCTGCACTATTAGGAGGAATATACGAGGCACAAATATAAAGTGATCCTGTACCATTGTTGACAGATACACACAATTGATCAATAATAGTATCACTATTCTGCATCATAAAAATTGAAGAGCTCAGCGAACGTTTGATTGCAATTAAAATACCACCACCACGATTAAGACCAGTTTTTTCCGCATCTCTATCTTTACGGTACACTTGATAAACATTTAAATCAAAAAATTCAGCATCGTAAAAATCGGAACTAAGCCATGTTTCCACTAAAACAATAATGTCAAAGTCAGCTTGCGATGTCCAATTAAAGATAATATTAGATTTAGTTCTAATTCCAGACTTATTTTGGTAATACAATTTGAGTTTGCTAACATGAGTGCTGTTAGGGCTATTAGTTATTATTTCGTTTCTGCATTCTCTCCCAACTTTGGAAAATTTACAAACGGTCGCACCTTCACGTTCTCTTGCCAAAGAGATGGACTGAGAATTTTACTATAGTATATTTTAGACACCCCGAGTTTAAAGTTGACACTCTTAAGATCTTCCAGAATAGCATCTTTTTTTACAAGTTTATAACAAACTAAATGAATTTTATCAATATTTGAGTGTTTATGGACATACTCAATAATGTCATCTTCTTTCACTGTCCGCATAAATGAGGATAGATGCACAAACTTTTTTTTATTTTCAATAATTACATCAAGATCAGAACTCTCTTTAAGCCCAACAACAGACGATTACGTTGTTCGTTCTCTTAATATAACGTTTATAAATATTGTGGGCGGTGCCACGCCCTTCAACGAGTTTTTTCAATAAAGAGGATGAGCTTGTATTGATGACTGCTTTCAGTGGCATCATCTCCAAGATTTTTATGAAAATTGTTTATGTCAATTTTGAGATATATGGAATCAAAGTTTTTAACAGTTGAAAAGTCCCATGCCCACTTTTCAATTCTGCCCACTTTTATCTCAAATCAAGATATATTTGATATGTATCCGTTTACCAAATTTCATTGCAATATCTTGAACGTCTTACAAGATGTGGTAGTATAAATAATAAAATTTAGGGCTGTGCCACGCCCCTGTACGACCCTTTGGAAACTTGAAACCCAGGCTTATCCTAATTTGGTTCATATGAGCACCAAATCACCAAGTTTCATCAAAATCGCTGCAACTTTTTCAAAATGGGCCTAAGTAAAACACATAGAGTATGGGCGGTAGGCGTGTGCGTCAACCGATTTCGCCCATTTTCAATAGTAAGATGCCTGCAAGAAGATGTGACCTGTATGTGAAAGTTTCATTCAATTAGCTTTCTTGGTTTTCCCGTAAACCTGATTTCAACAGACGGACAGACAGACAGACGGACGGACATCGGTAAATCGACTCAGGTGGTGACGCTGATCAAGAATATATATACTTTTCCATACCTGCCACGCTCCCTTCGATGTGTTACAAACGGAGAGACAAAGTGAACATACCCTCGGTGTAGGATATAATTAAAAACAACAAAATTCTATAACAACTATGGAAAAAACACACTGGATGCTGTCATTCCAAGAATTTTAAATGAATTACCATCAAATATAGCCAATCTCATCCGCGTTCAAAAGTATAAACGAAATCAATCTATTTAATTATTTTTTATTCAACGCTAAATTTAAACTCTTTAATTTAAATTATTTCGGCCGCGGTTCACTATAGTATATCCAACCCTGGTGTGATAGCGAATCCCGTGTTCGACATAGTGCAGTGGACATATTGGAGGATGTAAACCTTGAGCATTGGCCGAAGGCTGCCCACTTACAATAACATACTAACATTTCAAGAATATCGGGAGTGAGTGCGTTAATATAAATAATAACTCTAGTTCATCCTAGGCTAAACTGGTTCATTTTAACATTCTTTGGATGAACTAGTTTGGCCAAGAAAAAGCTAGTTTATCCTAAAGACTAGCTATGCCGATAACATACATATATAAACATATTAAAAAAATTCTATTTAGGGTGGCTCTCATACACATTTTTTTTTAAAATTGAATTTTTCCAAAGACCACTGCATCGATTCACATGGAATTTACACCACGTAGCTTTTATATTAAGATACATGGTTCAGTCTATAAAACTTATATTTAGGGTGGTCCTCAACAGCAATATTTTTAAAATAGGATTTTCACAAAGACCACTGCATGGATTCACATGGAATTGACACCACGTATATTTCATATTAAGAGGTAAAGCTAAGACCGTGCAGTACCATGCCTTCCATATAAGAAGATACCATAATTTGTGATGCAGATGAATGAGGCTAGATACATGTATAAAATGTACGGTCAAAAAGAAGTTTCAATGAGAAAATGGGTGGTGCCACACCTTCCGTATGCGAATAAACCATTTTGTATATATCAGCAATTATTTGATGCAGATGATTGGGACTTGGAAATTATATAAAACACAAAAGCTATAGGAAATTTAACTCATCGCTCCACCTAGCAGTAAGGCCAGAAAAATGTCTGCCAAGTCTACTATACTATATGTAAAAAAGTAGGGACAGAAGTTGATTTCACTTTAACGATGGGCTGATTCGCTTTTACATTCCATAGCATACAGCTTCGCATCACCTACCGGAAAGGGCAGAACAACGTCTGCCGGGACAGCTAGTATGTAAATAAGATATTTATTTTTATAATTTGATTTAAACTTACATTTTGATTTGAATTATTTCCAATTGCGTAGTTATCTTGCTTTTTATTTTTTTACGCCACACAAGCTTTTTATTTTTTCTATTAAATGTCAAATTTTCTATCTATCTATCTATCTCTTTCCCTCTACTCCTTATGGCATTGATGTACGCAGTGGAACAGTCTCTTTTTCTCTGCTTTGATTTAATAGCAAAAGTTTATTTATGTATTAACAAATATGAAAATTACTATCAATATGTTAGAGTTTCGGTCAGTCATTTCTTGTAGGGTTATTTCTTGTTTTTTTTTTTTTTTTTTTTTGTAGGGTTGTTATCCCTATGTCAGCGTTTACACGAGGAAACTCTTGCCGGAAAGTTTCCTTGTTTGTTGGCAAGAGGGGAAAAACGAAAGGTTGGTGTACAGAATTTTCCGTACCCGCAAATTCTCTTTCGTTCTGTTCGTTAGCTTATATTATGCTTTGACTCTACGTTTGTTGTGGTGGATCGACGTAGTAACTGCTATGATATTCACAAGCAGAAAGAAATTCTAGTTTTCGTGTGTAAACGCAAAACAAATTCACAAAAGGGAATGGACAAGAATTTCTTTCATCGAATTTCTTCGTGTAAACCTTGACTATGTAACTTTCAAGATTTTACCTCCAAAAGGATAAGTGCAATCAGAAAAATTTTTAGTTAAAAACTTATTGCATATAACATATTCAAAAGCTATTAGGTAGTTTTTGACCAAAACAATAAGGTGCGCCCACTATTAAAAAAAGTGGGCGGGGTCGTAGTTTAACTTAAACGTTTTTAATTAAGAACTATGACTAATCAGCACTTAGGGTGCTATATCCATATATATGTAGATAAATATAGCTTTAGCACTCAAACCGGAAAACTCTGGTGCCTAGTTTGTTCTGAGAATATGTTAAGAAAGAGTCAGTGATTATTTGTGTGGAAGTTCAGCTTGAAGTTTACTTTTAAACTCAACTCAGAGCTCAAAAACTTCGATACAAACAGTGTTTCAAAAACAAAGAAAAAAAAACTAACGCACAAAAAGACTAAAATTTTGTTTGTTGTTGCTTGATATTGTTGATTAGCCCTTTTGTTAGATTTCGATGCCCACCACTGGTATAGGGGATGCTTATATATTAAGGGATTAATAGTAAAGCAAAGTGATGGTAGTTGGTTTGTTACCCGTCAGCTGTTTCGGCATGTGTACGTTAAGCTACGCTAGAAGCCGCTAACTGTTGCGCTGTCGCCTTCGTCGTTTTCTCAAACTCGCCACAACTTGTTGGTTTGTGCAATTGCTAAAAAAGAGGAATAAAGTAAAGGTGCTTTCTCGTTGTGTTGTGCAAATTTATTTTTTTTACACAGCTTTAGTAGGGGTTAAAAGCTTTTTTCCCAAAATGTATCGGTTTCACGAATTACTAATTTTGTTTATTTTTTTTTTCTATGCATTTAGAAAAGCAGTAAAATTTATTTATTTTACTTATTTTATTTACTTTATTTATTTAATTTATTTAATTTATTTTATTTATTTTATTTATTTTATCTATTTTATTTATTTTATTTATTTTATTTATTTTATTTATTTTATTTATTTTATTTATTTTATTTATTTTATTTATTTTATTTATTTTATTTATTTTATTTATTTTATTTATTTTATTTATTTTATTTATTTTATTTATTTTATTTATTTTATTTATTTTATTTATTTTATTTATTTTATTTATTTTATTTATTTTATTTATTTTATTTATTTTATTTATTTTATTTATTTTATTTATTTTATTTATTTTATTTATTTTATTTATTTTATTTATTTTATTTATTTGATTTATTTTATTTATTTTATTTATTTTATTTATTTTATTTATTTTATTTATTTTATTTATTTTATTTATTTTATTTATTTTATTTATTTTATTTATTTTATTTATTTTATTTATTTTATTTATTTTATTTATTTTATTTATTTTATTTATTTTATTTATTTTATTTATTTTATTTATTTTATTTATTTTATTTATTTTATTTATTTTATTTATTTTATTTATTTTATTTATTTTATTTATTTTATTTATTTTATTTATTTTATTTATTTTATTTATTTTATTTATTTTATTTATTTTATTTATTTTATTTATTTTACTTATTTTATTTATTTTGCTAATTTTATTTATTCGTTTTATTAATTTTGTTAATCCGTTTTTTGTTATATTATTTTTTTTTTTTAACTTTTTGATGCTTAATTTTTATTTATGTATAATAGCTATTTTAAAGTTCCTTTCATAAGTATTATTATTTAATAATATTTATGAATGGTTTTTAACATCATCTTTCTCTTTTCCAAAGAAGTGTGGTGTAAAATTTGTTTGCCTTCTTTGCGCAGCGGCGTGCTGAGTTTCATTTTGAATGAAACCGAAAGCAGAGAGTAGCTGGCCATTTGAGAGAGAATATTCGAAGGTTGACAGCACGGCTGGCACTCCCGTCAACAGGGTATTTTTTTGCAGTTCAATGAATTGTGGATAACCGAATCATCTCTCATACTTCGTTGATGTTATGGAAAAGTGCTTTTGCCTATATAAGAACAAATCTTTTTTACGTTTTCTGTATGAAGTGAATTTAATATAAATTGCAGAAAACAACTGCAGCAAAAAATAAAGCGAAAGCATAAGCAAAATGACAAGGGAACTAACGCAAACCGTGATATAAGAAATTTACACAAAAGTTTTCTTGCATACATTTAGGCAAGTGGCTGTTATGTATTTGTTTTTCTTTTGTGTGCATGTATATGTGTATGTGATATGAAGGAATGAATGAACAATAAAAAGCTAAAATAACACATATGCGGGCAAATCACCATTAACTGCAATAACAACAACAAAAAACAACTTGAGCAAAAATCATCATCATTCAGCAGCAAGCAGTCGTCTAGTGAATGGCAAGAATTTTTTGTTAAGTGTATGTAAGAAAAGTGCAACAATTTATAAAGAGTATGCAAATTAACTTTAAGCTTAATAGCATAGCAAACAACAAACACGGAAACAGGATTCAAATTGATGTAAAAAAGATAAATAAGACAAAACAAATAACGCTCACAATAGCAAGAACAGTAAAGTACTGAAAACTTTACAACTTTAGCGGCGAAATGTGAAAATTTTTAAACAAAAACTATAAAATATGCAAAATCATATATTTAAATTATGCTACTTAAATTGTGTAAAGTTAAAATATTGCCAAAATAAAAATCAAAACATTCTGATAAACTGTGACAAAAGCTGTGACAAATCTACTAAGCAGAGTAGTGTGGCAGATTGAGCATCAACTTAACACATGACTTTTCAAAATAAATTTTTACTTCATTTTAAATTTCTTTTGTAGAGCTTATTCATTTATTTGAAATATTTCGTAAAAAGTTTTTGCATTTATTTAAATTATGCAGAAGACAATAGCATGTATACTAATATATGTCCATGTGTATGTATTAAAACAACAACAACAACAACAGGATAAAAAACAACATAGCTAAGCGCAGGTTGTCTTTGACCTAGAGGTATCGATACTCTTGTAAATAATAAAAAACACAACATAAATTGAAACAAGTTAAGGTGTTTTCTTCAGCCAGGCCGAAACTCACATACCCTACACTGCACTGAAAGTACCTTTTAAATAAGTGTTAAAAAGACGTTGAAGAGGTCGAATAAATCGAAAAAAATGTGAAATGTAAAAAAGATGGACAGAGGTCGAAAATATGTGCAAAATGTTGAAAAAAATTGAGTAAGGTTGAAAAATTCGAGAAAAAAATTTGAAAGAGGTTGTAAAAGTCGAACAAATACATATAGAATATATTGGAAACAGTTAAAAGGTTGAAAAAGTCGAAAGAATATGGTAAATGCTAAAAAAGATCGAATAAAAATTAAAAAGTTGAAATATGCCACGGCCACTTCTCCAATTCCGCTTACTCTTTGTTCAATAAATTATATTCGTGATCGACATCCGCATACCATTTTTAAGCACAATAGCTTTTATAGTTTGCGATATATTTCGATAAATATGTCACTAACGGTATTTTATTTGTATGGGAGGTGCGATGCCCACTGGTGCTATTTCAGCCATTTTTAATTCATACACCTCTGTAGCAGGGGTGTGCACGGTTTTTTGTTGGTGGGCCGCACAGACCATTAAAAATTTTTGGAGGGACAAATTTTTTTAAGCTAATTTCATTATCAAAACTGCAAACTTAAGAAGTAATTCAATTTTTTTGAATTTTTAATGTTTTTAATTTTTTTTTTTTAATTTTTAATGTTTTTTGAAATTAAATATTTCTTTTTTTTTTTAATTTTTGTGTTTTTAATATACATGAGTATGATCAGATGATTTAACTTTGAAAGATATGATTCAATTGATCAGGAAGAATTTCACTATCTTGGAAATATCTCTTAAGACGTTGAAAACGAGCAAATAATTTTTCGTTTAAGTCTTTAATGGTTTTTAGAATTGTTTTTTATAAAATTTACGATTTTTACCACTGCAGTAAACACATTTCCAAAATTAAAATATTTTGCAACAAGTGTATTTGTTCACGGTGTAGAATGCAATGTACTAGAGCAGTGGTCGGCAGAGCGCAAATATCAAATATTTTCTTACTCTCAAATGAGAGAGAAATGACAAAAGCTCCAATCACTGTGAAAAATGCTTCTACGTTTCACTGTTTACGCTCCATATGATATCTTATTTCAGGGGTTGAATTTTAGTTATAAAATGCCTTTTTATATGAAATTTATTAACTATCCCTAAAACTCACTTGTATATTAAGCGTTGCGCATTGACAAAAAATTTTTCAGCGAAAAAATATTTATTTTGCCATTTGATTTCAAACATTTTTGCAGTGCATTAACGAAATAACAAGCTCATTTTGTAGTTTGCTTACTCTCGCTTATTCTCTTCGTTTGCTCGCGAGCCTATGGGGCGCCGACCACTGTACTAGAGGTATGCGTGAATGCGCTTGCTGTTACGTCAGACCTTTGGATTTATTGACAACTCTAAATCAAGTTTGACATTCTGCAGCACCTTAATAACAGTGTCACGAAACAGGACAATACAAAGAAATGAGTTAGCGTCGTTTGTTTATGGATTGTAATTCGCTGTGATTTAAACATACGATTAAGAACGACAACGTCAACAAAAAAAGACACGAAACGCACAAGCAAACAATAACAAAGCGCACATTTATGCTTACTTGGCTGACATTTGAAATTTGGTTTGTTGCGTTGTAAAATTGCGTTGATTAATTGTGTTAGGATTTTGTAACAAATAACAATAAAAATTTTTTTTTTCTTCTTCAAGAGTTGCTTAATCCAATGTTATATTATTTATATGCCTTTAATCTCAAATGTTCTTAAAAAAAAAAATAATTCAAACGGCCTTGTTTTTCATAGCATAAGGGGACATGACACTTTCAAAAAATTTGTTCTTAAGTGTTTTAAAATGCGTATAGTTCTTATAAAAAACAAGATATCATTTTGAAACTTTACACATATATTTTGACACAAAACAATATATAAAAAAATTTTTTTTTAATTATTTTATAATATTTATGACCACTAGAATTTTTTGAAAACAACATCAAAAAATCATGGCGGGCATGATTGCAGCTCACTGGAACATCTAAAAAAAAAAAATAAGAAGTTTTAATCAGCATAAAGCCGCCAGGGAATGAATGAACTACAGGCAAAAATGTTGGTCCAAAAACAACAAAATGGCGTAATTTTTTCGAAAATTTGTGCCAAAATCGTGCCAAAATCAAAAACAATTATACCGATCTTTCTGTATTAATATGTGCACAGCAACATATTAAAATTTCAGAAAGATCAGTCGAGTAGTTTATTTTTTATCATGCCCGCCAACTCGAAAAACGTGGTTTCGAGAAAAACGCGTTTAAAGTTTTTTAACTATAGCTTTTCAAGTACTTTGACACGATGTTCCTAAAATGCTCGCTATATATTTTATAAGCCGAATTTGAGGTTTATATTATTAAAAACGTATTTTTCAATATTTTTAAGCAAGAAACAGTCAAGAAAAATTTTTTTAATTCTTGAAAATTTGAAGGTGTCATGTCCCCTTAAATTACATGCATAATTTGGTTTCATAAAAATTTGGAGCTGAAGTAAATTTAGTCATTTCCACAGTACACAGTGTGTTTGCTTCTCAACAGTCAAAAAGCGAATTAAGATTAAAAGGAAGTATGAAAACGTACAATTTGCTGTGTTGAACACTTAATAGACAAAATGCGAATTAAGAGGAAAAAGAAGCATTAAAATGTACGATTTGCTGTCACACTTGCGCTTGTACTGCGTTGAACACTTAATTTACGGTTGCAGCAATCACCTCACTTGCTGTTTTTATACCCTACACCGTGGGTATATTCACTTTGTCTCTCCGTTTGTAACACATCGAAGGGGGCGTGGCAGGTATGGAAAAGTATATATATTCTTGATCAGCGTCACCACCTGAGTCGATTTAGCGATGTCTGTCTGTCTGTCTGTCTGTCAGTCTGGGTGTCTGTTGAAATCAGTTTTACGGGAAAACCAAGAAAGCTAATTGAATGAAACTATCACACACAGGTCACATCTTCTTGCAGGCATCTTGCTATTGAAAATGGGCAAAATCGGTTGACAGACACGCCTACCGCCCATACTCTATGAATATTTACCCCGGCCAATTTTGAAAAAAGTTTCAGCGATTTTGATGAAACTTGGTGATTTGGTGCACATGTGAACCAAATTAGGATAAGGCTGGGTTTCAAGTTTCCAAAGGGTCGTAAAGGGGCGTGGCACAGCCCTAAATTTTATCATTAATACTACCATATCTTGTAAGCCGTTCAAGATATTGCGATTGCGGAATCAAAAAAGTGGGCGTGGCACTTTTCAACTGTTAAAAATTTTGATTCCGTATATCTCAAAATTCGCACAAACGATTTCCATAAAAATTTTGGAGATGATGCCGCTGAAAGCTGTCATCAATACAAGCTCAGCTAATGTACCGAAAAATCTCGTTGAAGGCCGTGGCACAGCCCACAATATTTATAAACGTTATATTTAAAGAACTAACAACGTAATCGTTATAAAATTTAATGAGGCAGATATACTTGCTATAAGGGCTCTTTCTACAAAAATTTGGTCCAATAGTACCTGTGGGCGTGGCACCTCCAATATAAGCAAAAAACGTTTATTGTTATAGATAGTGTGCTATGAAAGTAATCTTCATAAAATTTGGTGTATAGATGTCAGTTACTATAAGCTTTAAAAATAAATTAATTTTGACAGGATTGCATCAGTGGGCGTGGCACCTCCCATATTAACATAAATTTGTTAGCGCTGTTTTAAGTGAACTATTGCAGCAATTGGTATGAAATTTAATGTATGTATTTCTGTCGCTATAGGGCATATCTGAATCAAAAGTGGCTGAAATAGCATTAGTAGGTGTGGCACCTCCCATACAAATAAAATACGGTAAGTGGCATATTTATCGAAATATGTGAGCAATCATACTAAAATTTGGTGTCAGGGGTTTGATTATGGAAAGCTATTTCTGGATCAAAACCGGGTTAGATTGTACCAGTGGGTGTGCCACCGCCCCAAATATTTAAATTTTTGTTGCAGCATATATCGCAAACTATACAAGCTATTGAGCTAAAATTTAATATGAGGATGTCGATCGCGAATATAATTTATTGTACCAAAAGTGGGCGGAACTGGAGAAGTGGGCGTGGCATATTTCAAAATTTTCATTTCTATTCGATTTTTTCCAACATTTTCTACATTCTTTCGACTTTTTCAACCTTTCATTTTTTTCCAATATATCCTATATGTATTTGTTCGACATTTTCAACCTCTTTCAACTTCCCTCATAAGTTTCTTTATTTTTTCGACTTTTTCATCAACTTTGAATTGTTTAAAAATTGTTCAACCTTTTTCAACTTTTTTAGAGTTTTTCAACCTCTCTCAACTTTTTTCAACATTTTGCATATATTTTCGACATTTTCCAACCTCTGCCAATCTTTCTAACATTTCACATTTTTTTCGACTTACTCAACCTCTTCAATGTCTTTTCAACATTTATTTAAAAGGTTATTTCAGTGCAGTGTAGGGTATGTGAGTTTCGGCCTGGCCGAAGATAACACCTTAACTTGTTTCTTTTTGTTTTGATTTGATTTATGATTAATCATAAAAATTTTGGAAGATTTGAAATGTGGAAAATGACTTAAAGGCCGATTTAAATCCACTCACGCAGACCTCTACAATGTACTGCAATGAAGTCAGGTATATTTGCATCTTTCTTAAGTAGTCCTAAAAACACGTTTTTTTTGCCAACGATTGATAAAGCTCCATCAGTGGAAACACTAACTAGTTTTTGGATTGGTAGTAAAGGAATGACAGAATCGAGTGCTGACTTAATATCAAAACCTCTTGTTGTATCTTTCAAAGCAATTAAATCTAGCAACTCTTCTTGAACAACAGCATCTTCTTTTAAAAACCGAATAAATATGCTAATTGGGGATGATCTGTGTTGTCAGTAGATTCATCAAATCCTAAACTAAGTGCAACACAATCTTTTATATCAGAGTGTATGGATGATAAGGATAAGGATATTTTTTTGAAAAGTCAGTCTGTACTGATTCGTGATGGCGTTTTAAATTACAAACTTTTAAGAAAGATATAGTAAAATTACATATAATATAAAAGGCCTGTCCATTTTTTTCAACAAATGCATATTCCCATGCATTTTGAAACTTTCTCTTCTACTCCGAAATTCTTCTTTTTAAATTTTTTTGCGCACTCATGACGATCAATTTATAGATAATATTTTAGCTAACATTTTTTGAAAGCAACAGTAAAATTTAAATTGGATCAAAGCATACTATCTGTGAACAAGTATGCCTTTTTTTGAATTTTGATTTTCTGAATTTTCACTTACATCAAATTTCATACCAATTACTGTAATAGTTCTTTTAAAACAGCGCTTACAAATGTATGTTAATATGGGAGGTGTCACGTTCACTGATAAAATCCCGTCGAAATTCATTTAATTTAAAGCTTATAGTAACTGACATCTATACACCAAATTTTTTGATGTTTATTCTTATAGCATATATCTATAACAATAATTGTTTTTTGCCCAAAGGTACTATTGGATCAAATTTTTGTAATAAGAGATCTTATAGCAATTATATCTGCCTCATTGAATTTCATAACGATTACGTTGTTAGTTCTCTTAATATAACGTTTGTAATTATTGTGGGCTGTTCCACGCCCTTTAACGAGTTTTTTCAGTTAATTGGCTAAGCTTGCATTCCCAAGTAGAAATTTGTGACTTTTAAGGTCACAAAATTCGCGTGCGAGTCACAGTGTGGTTATTGTGACTAAATTTTGTGTAAATAAAGTAACTTTGACTGTATTGAGTCGCATTAACCGGTTATTAACTAAAAAAATGCCTAAAAGGTCAGTTTGACTTTATGGTAACATTTCAGTAATTTTTGTGTACCAAATTGATCTTATTTGGGTCAAATTTTAGTAACAATAACTACACAGTTCCTTTTAAAAGTTACCTAATGGTAACCACGATATTTTAGGCACAAATCGGTAAAAGTGACTCAAAATGTGATCATTTCGCACACAAATTTAGTTAGAGACACATTTCGGTCACATATGTGTACATAACATTTTGAAAGTAGAGCGGTTCAAAAAAATGTTTTTTTTACGATGTGTCAGCGGATATTTATAGCGTTACATATCTTGAAAATGCTCCTCATAGGATTCTCATCATATTGAATACTGGATTTGAGCCGCCTGTTTGAAGTTGTCAGCTTTTGAAGAAATAGATTGATTTTAAAAGTTGCTTAAGTTATAAAGGTTATCCAATTTTCGAGCAAGATAGGGTTTGAATTGACAAATTCAAACAGGCGGCGCTAATTCAGTATTCAATATTGATGGAAATCTCTTGAGGAGCGTTGTCAAGATGTGTTATGCTATCCGCTTACACATAAAAAAAGCACAATTTTTTTTTTGAATAACTCTAATTAATAATGAGTTACGTTGGAATTTTTAAGATTAAACAGCTACGCGCTTAAAGGTACACACGAACTACACAGTGTAGTTATTGTGTAGGTATGAGCACTATTGTGTAGATTAAGTCATGTTAACCACACCGTGTAGGTAATAGAACATAAGTTTTGTACTGAATGGTAACAGTGTGGACACAATCGGTCACAACATATGATGCAGTCACAAATATGCCTGACGCCATTTTTCATAAGACATCCATTTTGATTTATAATTGTAAATAATTTCTAAAAAAGTTATTACGCAAATTTAAGGCTCAAATTATCTCAATTAGACTATAATCATACATTTAAAACACCTAGTAAACGTTTTAAGATCATTCCAGCATTTTAAAAAGCATTTGATTACTAAAGCTTTCTTTTTTTTATTTTTTATATATTACTAAATATTCGATATTTACTAAGCGCATAAGTTTTTCGTTCAACAGAATATTAATATTTACCATAAAAATGAGCTTCGTTTGACTTTCTACGCATAATATGCAGAATTTAGTTCATATAAAAAGTAAATATTATAAGTCATAATAATATGCATACATATTAATGCTTCTATTCATTTATGTATGTATACTACAATGATAAAAGTAACTTAAAAGTAAAATATTTTCTACACAAAAACGTCTGCGTGTGGGTCGCTATAACTACAAATTGTGGTCACAAATCAGTCACAAATTCAGTAACAATAACTACACATATCCCTTAATCTTCCATATCCCCACTTGGTAACGGTTACGTAACGATTACGGGGTTTGAGTACTTAACTGAAACAAACCGAATGTGTGGTCACAGTGACGGAACGCTGGCCGAAATTTCTACTTGGGTTGATGACTGCTTTCAGCGGTATCATCTCTAAAATTTTTATGCAAATCCTTTGTGTAAATTTTGAGATATACGGTATCAAAATCTTCGACTGTTGAAAAGTGCCACGCCTACTTTTACAATTCCGCCCACTTTCAGTACAACTTAAGATACATATGTTATATATTCGTTTACCAAATGTCATCACAATATCTTGCACGGCTTACGATATATGGCGGTATAGGTGTTAAAATTTAGGGCTGTGCCACGCCTCTGTAGGAAGTATTAAAATCTTGAAACCTAGCCTAATCTTAATCTTGTTCACATGTCCATCATCTCACCAAGTTTCATCAAAATCGCTGCAGTTTTTTTCAAAATGGGTAGGCGTGTCCGTCAACCGATTTCGTCCATTTTCAATAAGAAGATGCTTGCTATTGACAAGTGTGAGCCAATTTCATTCAATTAGCTTTCTTTGTTTTCCCGTAAAACTAATTTCAACATACGGACAGACAGATAGACAGAAAATTGGAAAATTTTGTTCTGAGGTCCGCTTCTACATTGAGGTTGTTTTTATGCATGCACTGATTTCATATATAACTGCCTGCTCACCTAAATATATTGTGCAGAACAGAATCAAAAGTTTGAATGCAGGAACATCATAGCTTAGAAGTAGCCAAAAGCTTGTAAGTTCAGTTTTGTTGAATTGCAGTTTCGTATAATAATTCCACGAGAATATATTGTTCAAATATAGACAAATGCTTAGCATTAGTAACTTCCATGTTGCACATGGTTCTTTTATCCAGTTTTTGCCAGAAACTGAAATAATTCCAAAAGCTGCTACTTAGAGACATTAAATGTCTAACAAAAATCTTTTATTTCATAGAGTTCTTTATACGAACTTTTTATAAAATATATGAGCATTGGAAATAAACTCATACATACAGTTGTGAATGCGTTTCGACCACAAGCCGATTTTATTTTAATAAACGCTTCTATTTTATATTCAACTTTAAATATACTCGCACTTGCAATTTCACTCTATATAGGGGCAAATTCAGTTCATTCAAAGAAGTAAAAAATTGCAGCCAAGAGCTAATCAAGACAAATCGTTATCCCGAGTAGGAACTCCTATCAGGAATAATGGATCCTATAAGAAGCAGCCTAACCTGAGTAGGATGTAAGATGTAGATACCAGGACCATAGTTTTAGAACATTTGGTCTACAAAAAAAAAATCTTTATAAGCTATTGAAGTTTCGAGTTTAAGTTGAAAATCAGTCAGAACTGAAATTTTGGCGATTTCAATGTTTTTTTTTTAAATTTTCGCAAAAAAAAGATTTTTAAAAAATTGAATATGATTTCAATACTTTTTTGTTCTAACTGAGTTTTGCTATTTTAGCTGAAAAATTTAGCAAAAAATAAAAAGATTTAAAAAAAATCAGATTTTTTTTTCAAAAGCCCAAATGATATTTATCTGTCATTTCTGACAAGGCAGAAATGGTTACAGGAAAATGATATTTCACTTAACTTTTTTTTCAACGTACCCTAATGCCATCTATAGCCGTAACAGTATGTAGTCAGTAGCATACCTACTGCAAAATGGTCCTCGTATATACATACATAGCATCTGATTATGCTAGGGTTTTTGGAGAACCGAAAAGGGGCACATTTTTAGTAAATACATATTTGGAGATGATTTTGCAAGTGATTGTGAAGTATGCCTCTTTTTCCTAGGGTTTTTGAGGAGAAAAATTGACTACTTTTATTTTTTTTACAATTTGAAAAAACAAAACAATTTTTCTGGTGAGGGCGGCAAAATACCTGTGCGCCGAATATGTTCGGTACGCCAATGTATGTAGTTCTAACAAATGCTCATTCATTATTCAAATCATTATGTCAAAGAGCTACTGTTGGTCAAACAGCAAATGAGTATTCTCTTTTAATCCCTCATTTTTTTGACAGCGACGATTTCGCATGAGTTGCAGGATAATCTTCTTTTTCATGCGGAAAATGTAACAGTTTTTGGTCAAAATCTAAGGCAGGCCTAATGCGCTTATTTACTTGGCAATTTTTAAAAAAAAAAAAAAAAAAATTAAATGTGGATTTTGAAAAAAAAATTAAAAATTCTCCTACATTTCATTCCTTCTACATTCAGGAGTAGTTTTTGAGAAAATTAACTTTACTTTTTTCCGTAAAAAACGCCACAGCTCCGCCGATTTTTAAACCTTTTTCAAAAATAGAATCAAAGGAGAAAATGGAATTATTTCGATTTTAATGGAAATACCGCTTTTTTGAAAAAAGCATTTCAGCGGTTTTTTTTCCGATTTTTGACACCTTAAATTGAAATGCGCAAAAATTCGTAAAAAATTTGTTTCGTTAAAATCGATGGAATACGTGTCCTCATTTTTCTGCTGAAAAACAACATATTTTAAAGGCAACCAATTCCAAAATTTGAAGTTAGTCCGTATACATGATTTCAAATGGATTTGGTCTATAGCTAGATATCAAGTGTTAAAAATATCACCGGGAAGAACATGCAATTTTTGCACAGAGCCAACAAGAAAAGTTCCAAAAAATTAGTATGTTATTAGTTTCCTTTACGAGTACGCTTGGGTGCTTCTGCGGCTCTCATTACCGTGGCTGGGCAAAACGTACCGCGCGTGGGACTGCGGCAGAATGAGAACAACTTTTCATACACGTATATAAAGCAGAGAGCGTAAAATTTAATTCAGTTTGCTTTGAAAAGCGAACAAAGCACAACTAAACATGCATTGGAGAACATTTAAGAGAAACACACGTGTAGTGGTGCCCAGCTCTGCTCATTACTCCCTTAGTTTCAACTTAAATACAAATCATAAAAATTTTCTTTATTTTAATGTGATAAGCATCAGACAAATTGTCATCACTATAAATTATTTCAAAAAATATCACCACACACAATGTTCATGTTATTGGCGCTCTTTCGATTGCGCATTCTCATTTACTCAGCAATATGGTTACGCTCAATTTTTTTTTTGCCGTGAACACTCATAATTATCACAGACTCAACAAGTATTCCCATTCCTACCCTTCTCAATGAGAAAATTCCAACGAGTTGTCATCCCTGAGCGCGAGTAAAGGAACTGTTGTTTTTGTTGTTGTTGTTGAGCATGTCTAAAAAAATAGGGAGGTTTTGTCTCTCTCATGTTGATGTGTTTCAAATCTGTTACTACTGCTGGAATAACAATAATAAAAACAAGTGCGAAAACAAAATGTTGGTTTCTTAGTCAGTTTTGTTCGTTATTTATTATGTAATTGGTTTTCAGCATGCTGGTCGTACCATAGCTTAAAGTGTGTATGCGGCCTAAATCGGAGTTAATAAAATATATGAATTAATAACAATAAATAAAAAATAAATATTAACTCATAGATCTGTTTAAAACGCCCAATTATGTTGGTGCACAATTTGCCGCAACATAATTGCC
This sequence comes from Tricholauxania praeusta, assembly GCA_949775025.1. Lineage (NCBI taxonomy): Eukaryota > Metazoa > Arthropoda > Insecta > Diptera > Lauxaniidae > Tricholauxania > Tricholauxania praeusta. The sequence continues at coordinate 14,908,406 of OX459032.1, forward strand.
AGACTCCGCTAAGCCGAATTGGTAGGAGTTTCCTTCAGGTTTTTTATTGGCGAGTACTAAAAGCAGAGAAACAACATCTACATTAACGGTTTACTTCCGAAACAAGTAACATGGCTTGCGCATTGCAGACCGGACCCTTTCACAAACATTCCAATACATGAAATAACTTCAAGCTCAGTAATTGTCAATCGAGCAGTTTCTTAGCTGCTCAGCAACTATTTCAACACGAAGATAGATTACAATTATCTTCTCCTGAACATAAAAGCCAACACCCATACAAAAACAAAAATTCTACAGAAACCAATTTTAGTGAAAATATTCTGCCACTTAGTGACTTTGATTCAAGCTTAACAAGAGTTTCATCTCTAGAAGCTTTCATAGTTTATCCATCGATTTCACTAGCAACCACTTGAGGTAAAACATTCATGCAAGTCAGCTTAAAATCAGCCAAATGACTTCTGTAGGTCTGAGTCAAGCAACACCGACACAAACATTACAAGCACATCGTCAGCAACAGCAGAAAAAGTCGAAAATTCAAAGAATATCGCCTCCACATCACTTACCGTTGTACCTGCCACTAATAAGTACCGGTCCGCCTAATAGCACCCACTATCAGCAAAAGAGCGAAACTACACAACATCATCAACAAGTGCAACACCAACAGCATCTTTCACATGATCCACCATCGCACCCTAATTCACTCTATGCACTGTCATCTCCATTGGAATTAAGCTCACTTAGCACTTATGCTACAACGTCCAACCAACTAAAGTCCATACACTCTAGCTTGAACTTTAATGCCGCAATGGAGTTCGTGCCACCGGCGGCACCAGCGATGCCACCTTTATCTGCTACTGCTTCCGCTTTGCCATCACCATCTTCTGCAATGCTTTATAGCGGCACTGGAAGTTATTTGCCGAGTAGTTTTAATAATAACTACTTGCTACCTCAGTTGTCCAGCAAATCCAGCAGCAATATACATAGAAGCAACAGTTGTTTATCGCCAACAAGTTGCAAATCGTCAGCAGGAGCTGCTTACTTACCAATTACAATATTAGATTCCAGCGTATACGGTAATGTTATAAGCGAAGAAAACACAACGCGCAGCATTGCACGTCGTAGTTGCCCACCACAACTGCAGTTAATGACTGAAAACGAATTAGATGCAGAAGTGGAAGCTGAAACAGAATTAATTTCTTCTGAAGCTGACGAAACAGAAGATGCAGAGGCTGAGCAGGACAATGAAACAGACGTTGATCAAGTCAATCACGATACAGATGGGGACGCTGATCCTGATGGTAATCTACATGCTGTAGAAGAAGAAGAAGATAGTGAGGGGGAAGAACAATACTTAAATGTGGCAGCTCCACTTATATTGAAACGAAACCGGCAAAGTATTGAAACTCATCAGTCTGAGAATAGTGCGCCACACAGCTGTGAACACGAACATCATACTCAGCACCAACATGAAAAATATGTCAAGCTGAAAGGTGTTAGTTGTGTTGAAAAGAAATGGTCCAGCGGCTTCGTCTGCATCGAAGATGGCAACAGTACTGACAGCGATGTTATCAATAGTGATACAAAATCCAAACTGCTCGTACAACTCAGACGACATGAAGGCGTTGGCAATGTTTTAAAGTTAAAGGAAAGCAGAGGCCACACAGAAATTGGTGTGGGATCTAAAAGAGTTGAGATCGGTAGTCATTTTTCCGACAAAAAAAATACTGCGGGTAGCGCTGGTGCAAGTTGCAATGGCAAGCGACACGTCAAAAAATTCGCAAATGTGAACAAGGCTAGTTTTGTGCTTGAAAATGAAGTCAAAGACTTAAATTTGGCAAATAAGCATGAATTCTCAGATGGGATCTTAACCACTGATCAAAAACTTATAAGCAGCGTCTACAATAAAAAAGCACAAATAGATCAAAGGTTTTTGGAACACTTGAACTATGGAAGCTTAAGTGGAGTCGAACTGGATGCAGATCTAAGATGCAAAATAAAAAACGGTAAGTTGGTATTGGGCAAAGGTATACCAACTGGAAAGTCTAGCTCTAGTACTCATACAGATACATCTGCGCACAGTGAAGAGCTGGTAGAAGCAGGTTTCAATAAAACTAAGAACCTTGTGACACAAATTATACGTGACGCATTTAAAATGTCTGAAAAAGACTATACAGCCTTGTTTCCGAATACTAATGATTTGAATTGTAACGATACTAAGAAAAGATGTTCAATACATGGTAAGTCATCGAGTGAAATATATGCCGAGCATATGCAGCATCAACAGAATCAAAAGCTACAAGAAAAATTTTGTAGCTCGGAAACAACTGCAGAATGCGAACCGACTTCACAACATCTAAAGACAGCGTCAGCGTTAGTCCCAGTCTTAAGCTCATATCAAAGCAATTCAAATCAACATACAAATGACAGAGGCTTGGTTACCTCGCAGTTAATGTGTCTGCAAATGATAGACAATCAAACATCCACATGGGCCTTACGTGGTGCTTTACAGCAATCACTTAACAATCATCATCAGCAACAAGATCTGGATGAATCAAAAAACAGGCGAAGAAGTAGTGACATAGTTGGAAGAGATGACCTAAAGCGTAAGACACAATTTTTTAAAGATGCTAGCGGTAGTGAACGCAGTCATCGTAAACTTTCAACCAGTTTTAATACGAACACCATGAACTTTATAAATCAAGAGGAAGCTCTTGAATTGGCTAGAACTCATTTGGAGCGTTTTCTTTTGCTTAGCTTTGAATTTTTACAAAATGCCACAATGACTACGTCAGCATCAATTGCACGAGGATCGACAATGGCTTTGCCTTTTGATAATCCAATCAGCCGAGCCATTGAACAGGATATTGAACAAAATTTCATTAATAATCAGGAAACCATCAAATGCATGGTTGGTACAGTTGATATGCTACTGGAGCAGTGCCAGACAGCGGAATATTACTTTCAGCGTGCGCTTGGACGCTATCAGCAGTTGGAGACAAATACAACGACAAAAGATGCACTTGCACTTGCTGCTGCCGCCTCTGCAGTAGCCGCATCAATATGCCCTGTCAGCAATAGAGCTGCATTATCAGCGGCAGCAGTACAACAGCCAAAAAGTAGAGTAGAAACTGCAGATGGTGACGATGAAGATGACGAAGAAGAGTTCGATGAAGAAGACGATGAAAATGGTAATACAAACCACTGTAAGGTAGGCGGACAATTAACGGACTTGCACCCCGATAGTATGTTATACAACGCTGTGAGAGTTACGACAGGTAATACGGAAAAAAATTCAAATAATGCAGCTGCGATTGATTACTCAAGCGTCAGTTCCACTGCGATTCCGCCTATTAATGGACATCATATGTACGGTGCCAACAGCTGGATTGCAAATCAGACGACCATACGACCTCGCACATATCGCCGTTTGCATTTTGCTGAGCGAAACACCAATGAAATCGAGCAGTTCATACTAAGAAATGCTTCAGCTATAAAAGATTCTGCTGCATCGAACCCACCAATGACTGGAGCGATTGGTAGTAGCCATGAGGCAATGCAGTTTCGCAACCAAAACTGTACTAACTTTTATGCTAATCCAGCACCGTCGCATACAGATTCAAACCAATCACTTGGCCTTTGGCGCTATGAACACATTAATACGCTGTTTCAAAACAAAGCACTCTCTGCTGCGGAAATTATACTGGAATGTGCTGCTTATGCTGCACAACTATATGGTAGCGATCCAGCAACTGCAGTTACAGCTGTTGCCGCGGAGATTTCACAAGTTGCCGAAGCGGCCCGAATCGCAGAGCGCGCAGCTGTTGCTGCTGCAGCTCACGTTGCAGCCAATCCCAGCATCCTCACAATGCAATATAACCGTCCCGTAAATCTGACGCGTGAATCTGGAACGAGCAATCAATTCTCAGCTCCACTAACACATAGCGATATGGTGATAGGCGAGGGATCAGGCTGTGCAAATGCCAGTAGTCCAACACACCCGACAACATTTGCAAATTTTCAACCGCCACCTACGCCACCACCTAGCAGTAACAACAGCTCGGCTGCGCCCAGTCCTGCGGCCAGAAACAAACGTAAATCGAGTTTGGCACGTCGTATCGAAACACCGTTAACAGCAATAATGGGAACTGCTTCACCGAGTGTGCAAAGCATAAACGTATCGCCTACCGTTTTCACTGATATTAATTGGAACAGCAACAGAAACGATGGCAATAGTTTCTTAAATAGATCGCCGTCTGTACCAGCTGTTGCTGCTAATGTTGCAGCTGCTATATTGCATCATCAGCATCAACTATCGCATCCACAGCAACAGCTGCAACAGCAGAATGCTGAATCCTTACAGCCCAGAAGTATTGAGCCTGGGCTAACTACACTTATTGGGCATCGCCACAATAAGCTGCAATACAGGTTAGATGATGCAAATACACCGCCAGCAGTGTTACGTGATTGTGCGCTGGCAGAAATTATTAAAGCCCGCTTAAGTGCATTTACAGTTGCAGCTGCAGCAGCAGGCGTTGCAGTTAGCAGTGTTAGTACTACTGCAACTGGTGCTGGTAGTAGAGCAGTAACTGCAGGCAGCATAACTGATGTACCATTTGATTTGAGTATTGGATCCAAATCCAAAATTGAAACGTAATGTATATGCAATTAAGTAGTTGTTACTTTTATTTAAACCTCCTTTTATGGTGCCTCGATTGTCTTTATATTTCCAAGACTGGTGTCATCCATTACTTATTTTAAAGATCTGAAAATTTTTGATCAAACAAAAACCATTTCAAATGGCTTTCTCATAAAAGGCGGGAAGCCACGAAAGTTGATAAAGTCCACTGCGTAGCAACAGCTTTTGAAACCCGGGGTGGTAACACTTTAGGAGGTTCCCATTTTCAAAGTGAACTCCGAACTATTTATGGGTTTCCTTGCTCACGGTAATCAAAGTGAGAATGTTTTTTTTCAAAGCAACGAAGTGATACATAATAAGGTCTCGACACAAAAGGCTGATACGGCACCCATTTGCTAAACGTCTCTGTCGCTAACGATATTTTGAGTATACCTAACGTGACCAACTATTTTGAATGTTTTTCTATTAATTATTTCTTAAGTAGTAAAAAAAAAAATACAAAGCATTAAAAACAAATAGAAAGGAGTACATTTGCCTGTACTTCGAAGTACGCAGTACAACGGACGGTTGATCACGTTAGGTATGCCAACCTTAGTTAGTATGGGAAGACACCAAGCCATAGAAACACGCCTAAGGATTCTGTCAGTTTATGGTGGAACAGTTTGTAGCTGATCTTCCCTTAGAAGTCCGCTCCGATATTTTTAGTTCCAGTATGCTTTTAAGGCAGTAGTAGGTAGTTTCCCCATCAGTGCTAAAGGGGTTTAATATTGGCTTTAAGGTCAAAAAAAAAGTGGTTCTGAGCAACCCAGTGCCTAACGAACATTTATTTTTGATTTCGTTTGTAATAAAAATTTTTTAATTATCACTGTATGTTTCTTAATTAATTTTCTCTTTCACAGAAATTTGGATACAAAAAACTTAACGAATACATCAGGAATTGACTGTAAAGACAACTTAAATGACAAAAAGAAGCCGCATATCAAGAAACCATTAAACGCTTTTATGCTTTACATGAAAGAGATGCGTGCGAAGGTTGTGGCTGAGTGCACTCTGAAAGAGTCCGCTGCAATAAATCAGATTCTCGGACGTAGGGTAAGCAAATCCTTTTTTCAATAATATTATTACTGTCAGCTTTAGACTATGTATGTATTGACCATTACGAATATTCTACATAAAAAAGAAATATTTTTTTCTTTATTATGTATGAGTGAGAATGCATGTGCTATATATGTATGTATGTTAAAAATATTTCCATTCTCAAATTAGTTAGGCATAAGAACACAGCAGCTGTATATGTATCGTCACATTAAACAGTTTGTTACGAAACTGGACGCTTACCAGGAAGTACTTTCTATTTCACTATCCTGGATTGAAAACAAGAAACAACTGCCTAGGGTCATAGCGTAAGCTTCTTAGACACGAGTCTATCACAATAGATCTGCCGTTGCCGCAGTAACATATGACCGGTGCTCACCTCCCCATTCAAATCTAATCTTTGATATAGTATTGTTAACCGTAAAATATCGTTGTGTTTAATTTTTGAAAAGCCGTCCATAGAGTGGTCACCTTAAAAGAATCAAAAATTATATCAAAATTCAATTATATCTCACTTTGGGTCTTCTAATACCCTGGCAAAATGAGCTATATATCACTGTAATTATTAGAAAAAATGTCACTAAATTTACAAAATTTCGTATTTATGCCACAAAGAACATTTTGATTTGATCAAGTACTATTTTGCCGCACCCCAAGTGGTTGCACCTCAGCCTCCCCCCCTCCCCCTAGTTACGCTACTGTCTCTCATATTGGCTTATATGTATAATTTACAAATTTTATTGCAAAAATAAAACATTTTTTGGTGAAATATTTAGTGCATTGGTTTCACATTACTCTACAATCCAGAAAATGGGAATACCAACTCTTTTCTCTTGTGTCCTTTACCTGCTAGCGGAGCTTAGGGCGGCCTAGGGAGCATCGCGCTTTTGAGACTTGTTGTCGTTGAAAGGCACGAAAAATTGATGTACAAAAAAAAATATTCACTGTAATCTACAATGTGACGAAATGTTCATATCTTCTAATAATTACTAGAAACTTAAAATTAATCTTATAAAAATTAAAAGTTAAGTAAAAATGCCATAAGACAGGGTGTGACAGCAGTATTTTTTTTAAAAGATACATTAGAATTTTCTGCTGTTTTTTGCCCAACACGCCTGAACAGGAAGTTATTTTAATGCTCACCCTGTTAATGTAAATCTTGTTAAACTGTACGTGTGAATGGCGTATGAATGTAATAGTAGCATTTCTTTTGAGACATACTACATATACACGCTTGCATTTTTTTATTTTGTATTGGAAATTTTTCTTATATAAGCTTCTTTATCCTAATGGATCAATAAACATCTTATAAAAACTAAACAATAAATAAAAAAATAGCACCAAACTCAGAAAAAATAAAGGTTAAACAAAATTGTTTAGTAATGATAAAACTTATTACATATATATATTATGTATACATATATTTTAATTATATATATATTTCATTTATATTATGTATTATTATAAGAAAATTTTAAAGTTTTTGTTTTCGCCGTAATGATTGCACTTCCTTAAAACAAAATCAGTATTTAATTTATTGGATAAAGAAAAAATTAAATTTAAAAGTATACAAAAATGCGTAGGAATTTTCATATTCTGTTAATAAAATTAAATGGATATTATAAAAAAAATTATATTATTTATTTATTCATGCAAATAATTGATATGAAGAATAATATTTAAATTAGGTAAAAAAACAATATAAAAAAGTGTAAATTTTGTCAAAGTAGAAATCTAAAATGAAACAAATGAATCCCAAACTTTTATAGTGGCATGAACTTACCCGAGAAGAACAGAGTAAATATTACGAAAAAGCCCGACAAGAACGCCAATTACACATGGAACTCTATCCGGGGTGGAGTGCACGAGACAACTATGGTTACGTTTCGAAAAAGAAGAAACGCAAAAAAGACCGATCGCCCGCGGATTCGGGAGGTATTGCACTAAAATTTACGACAAAAAAAAACACACACACCAATACAAAGAAATGTATACATTTACACACACAAATATTTCATGCATATATGTTTATTTATTAAATTTACTACTTAGTTATATATCTACTAGGTCAATTACCACTTAACCGTTGATAAACTGCACACAAAAACACAAACGCTCACAAATGAACCAATCCAAACCTATACATACATACATATATGCACAAAATAGGTCATTTTATCAAAAGTATTCTCGTATCAAACATATATTTCCCAAAGAATTATTTTCTCTTGATTTTTCAATGATAACCGTCGATAGCATAAATCATTAGAGTGCTTCAATTTTTTTTTTTTTTTTTCAAAGTAGGAAAAATGCTGCTGCAAGGAAAGCTCATTGTGTTAATATTAACTTGTGACTCATTGAACTTTTTCATAGGAATTACATGCGACAGCATGCTTTACTAGACAATTTCGTCTATATTTAGTGAAAAACGAACGGAATCAAGCCCGTTAGAATGCACATTTTCCATAAAAAAAAGTATCTAAGCATTATTTTCGTGCAGAAAGCTTTTTATCAAAGTTTAGGAATATTTTTAAGATTAAGAAAATAAAATGTCTTAAGGGCCAATTAGACTTTCATGCGTGCATGATGAATCAAGTGATTGCTCATGCAAAGTGACCGTGTAGGTGGCTGATTGATTGATTGGTCATGCGCATGAGCCATATTAAAATATTTTGATATTTTTTTGATTGATCATGCATGCATGATAGTGTGTGCTGAACTTAGCTCAGTTTACATGATTTTTTGACGAAGAAGGTGACAATGAGTGCGGAAAAGAAATTAGAAATATTATGCACTAAAGATAATTAGATGAAATAATTAAACTTAAAGTTCATACAACTTTGTTTTTTAAAATACATTTTTAAAGATTTTTTGAGCTTAAATTAAATTCATTTCATACTTTTTTTTAAATATTAAATGCAATTTTAATTGCCGCACATGCTTCTGACGTCATAATGTTAACACTTTAAAAGTTCAACCAAAAATGATATCCATCATGCGTGCATGAATGGTGTGTGTCGAAATCATGATGGCGTCGTCATTGTATTGATCATGCAAGCATGAAGGTCTATTTGGCCCTTTATTTTTTGCTTCTTTCCAACGGGCTTGTTCCCGTTTGTGTAAGATTTTTCTTACACGAGATATAGACGAGATGTAGGCCTTCTGTCGCATTGAATTATATGTATATCGATATGGACGAGATGTAAGCTTTCTGTTGCATGTTATTCCTTTGGAAAACGTTGAGTCACTAGTAAATATTAATATTGTGAGCTCTACTTGCACTAACATTTTCTTTTACAACTATTAAATCTGTTTGAAGCGTAAAAAAAAACAATTTGAATCACACTTCTATACATATAAATATCTTTCTATTCTCTAACATATAATATAAAAACAAAATCTTCAGGTACTCTCGTTTCATCCGTTTATTCCTTAATTCTTAGCCCAAATTTAATCCATTTAATGTACCAAAGTGGTTTAATTTTTTTTGTAAATCATTGTTTTATTCAAATTTACATAATAGTTTTTTTAAATATATAATGAGCATTTTATGTCAAAACGAGATCTTCAAATTTTCAGAAATTTTTTTTTTTTGTTGCTAGTTTATGATACACCATAAATCATTTTGTCATAAATCGAGCCAATGTTGCGCTACAATTTTTGAGAATCTATCAAAAATAAAGAAATTAATCTTAAAATATTTTCTGTCTCTGTAAATATCAACTAAATGAAAAAATTTCTCAGGAATTAGTGGCGAGCCCGCCGGAAACAACCAAAAATTTCAACTAAAGCGCACTACAATCTTGTGGTTCAGCAAAACTTTAAATGTCCTTATGAAAAATATGATTTTTGCGTTTAGTTTAGTTAAACCCCAAAAAAAGTATAAATTTTTATTGTGGTATCAATATTTTTGTAGATAAATATCGAAAATAAATAATTTTTTTTATGGGCTTACATAGTACACCCAATTCTGTTTTTACAAGGTCTTTTTTTACACGGTTTTGATTTAACACTGTCTAGATTCGTCGATTTAGCACGATTAAAAACAGCAATTTAATTGAAAATTTAAAGAAAATATTTTTACTAACCGTAATCTCTTACAAATTTAGTTAGGGAATTGGGTTAGAAGGTTAATAGGTTTGCAGGATATGGAACTAATCCTCTTTTTTCTATGTATATACAAACATACTTCATGTCTTTTCTTACACGGTTTTGTCTGAAACGTATCTACCGTGTAAAAACAGAATTAGGTGTATTTTAAGTCAGAGAGTCCATAAAACAAAATAATTATTTTCATTAATTTTTAGGCTGAAAACAACTGACTTTTTTCCATAAAAAATTGTGAATAACCCATGCGCTGCTCATCAGACTTAACGATAAAAAAACATCTTTTCGTCTCTTAGCGACTTCTATTCTAAATGTTTTTTTAAGCCAGCCAGCTTTTCAACTTCGTCCATTTTTTTTGCTTTTTTGACAGCCAGTTCAGTGATGTTTTCATAAACTTACCAAGTTTCGCAATAATTGCTCTCATACTCACACGGTATGTGACGTTTCAAAAACCTTTTAGAAATCGTTCAACTAATCCGTACATAGTTTCAGAAAGCTTTCATTTTCGCTTCAGAAAGCTTTCTGCAATGTTTCAATGACTGCAAAAAAATATTTCAGCTGTGGCTCTAGAACCTTACACAAACATTTTAGAAAGCTTTTTGCAATATGCCAATGTTCGCTTTTTGATTTAATTTGAAACGTTTCTGAAACGTTAGAGGAACTTTTCCTGATATGACGAAAAGCATTTTAATTAAATATTTTTATATAATTTGTCTTAAATAAATAAAAAATAAATGAAACTTCTCTTTAAATTACTTTTTTACATACAAGTCTTTAGTAAATAAAAAAACGTTAATTCTGGAACACTTCATAATGATTACATATGAACAACTTCGCCAAGAATGTGCCAAAAAGACTTCACATGAAAGGTTCAGGACACGTTGAATTTGAAACCTTTCAGCATGATTACATGTGAAAGATATCGTTTATAGCCAGAAAGATTTTATTTGATAGGTTCAGGAAGTCTTGAATACGAAAATTTTCAGAAACACTTCATTGTGATGGCAGTTTAATTATTAGATTTGAAATATGTCAGATAGATTGCAGTAACGTTCCATTTGCAACATTTCAATTGTAACATTTCTGCAACGTTAGGTACTGTTTCTGAAACTTTCTGAATCGTTACATGCCAAGTGGGTAGTTATAGACATATGTATTAAGTATTTGAAATTGAATGTTTGGTCGTTGCCACGTAGACCTGTGGGACATAACTGTAGTGTTTTATGCAAATCTTTCAAGAGATCAAAATTAACTCTCAAATATAATAATTTAATAGTGTATTTTCTGCTATATAGAAAAAAATGTGGGATTAATAATAATGTGGGAAAACTAGTATCAAGATTTAATTTACTAATGTCAAGACTTAGATGTAAAATGATATATAAAAATTGCCAATGAAAATTTAAAATCCGGCTAGGGAGATTGATAGAGAAATTCATAGAGAACATTTCAAAAAATATGTTTCTTAATATTTTTATTTTTCATTTATTTATACCTACATATGTACATATTTTTATTTTACTTTTTTTTTATTTATTTGATAATTGTGGTTGTATATTGAGACCTGAGGTCTTATAGAGTACATCAATTTAAATTAATTTCGATTAAATATTTATGTATGAAAAAGAGAAAAGATTAAAAAGAAAAAGATAATTATATATGTATATAAAAAAAAAAACAAAAAAAAATAACAATTATAAAAACTTTTAACTGCCAATTTAAAGTGCTTTGGACATCGGATAAATTTGATTTGATTAGGTAACATATTCCACAACTTGACCACACTAACAAAAAACAATCTAGAAGACGCAAGGTAATTCAAATCAGGTATGTACTAGTAAATTGCACACTCGAGTGGAATGAAGAAAACTTAGCTTAGAAAATAAATAATTAGGTGAACGGGAAGAAATTAGTTTGTGTAGAAAAATGAGGTTTCTTATTTTATAGTAGGTAGAAATATCACAGTTTAAAATTGTAATTGAGTAATGAGAAATATGCTCAATATGCACTGTTCAAAGCTAGTTGCAACTTCTGCTTAGATGCAACATCTACGTTGCCATAGGCAAGCTCGCTATAACTAAGAATTGGTATTATAAAACTTTTGGTTAGTGTCAGTTTTACTTCTTGTGGGATAAAGTCTGATGTGGACCACAACTTTCTTATGATCAAGTATATTCTGGCGACCATGTAACTTATATGGTCCACTCAGCTTAAAATTGAGTTTAATTTGAACACCAAACTGGTCACGCTTTGTTCAAAATTTATCTTCGAATCATCCAAAACTAATGCAGGTATCGAAACTTCATCAAATTTATAATGGGATATAGCTAAAGCTTGAGTTTTACTAACATTTAAGTTTAAATTATTTTCTTTTGCCCAATTGCTGATTCGACTAAGATCCTCAATTATTCGGCAAACTAGATCTTCACATAGACTAATAGGTCTTGAAAGATACACATGTGAATCATCTGCATAAAGATGTATTGATACATTTTCACAACAGCACGCAATATCATTTATAAAGATACTAAATAAAATTGGGCCTAGTATGGAACCTTGCGGAACTCCAGATAAAATTTGCTTCAAGGCAGAAAAACTGTTTTTTGAGCGAACACGCTGAAATCTATAAGACAAATAACTTTTTAATTATTGTAAAGCATGTGTCCCACATCCAAAATAATTTTCTAATTTGGACAGTAGGACATCATGATTAAGCGTGTCAAACGCTTTTGAAAAATCCAGCAGGACCATAATTGTCAAATCTCCTCGATCAAAACAGGGGCGAATGTCTTCCATAATTTTTAACATGGCCGTGGCACAGCTATGATCAGTTCTATAGCCAGACTGATTATCGTTAAGTAACTTATGATTTTTAAGATGATTAACAACTTGAATCGATAAAAATTTTTCATAAGCTTTAGACAGTGCTCGCAGAATGCTTATCGGCCGAAAATCCGATGGAGCAAAAGCCTTGTATTTCTTAGCTATTGGAATTACGTTTGCAATCTTCCATTTCTGAGGGAAAGTTCTAGAGGTCAAAGAAAAACTTATGATGTGAGTTAATGGAGCTATGATGAAAGGAAGAAGGAGTTTTATAAATTTAAGACTTAAGCCGTCCTATTGCATTTGATTTTATCGCATACACACATTTCAAAACATCCGCCTCGCTTGCCATTTCAAATTCAAATTTTGATAGGAGTTGGAACACTTGAGAAGACTTTATTTTGAAAAGTGAGCTATCGACTCCAGAGTTTGATTGCGGAAAAAAATCATTCAATAGGTCAGGCTCAATATCACATTCCGATTTACTCTTGTTAGCCACTCCTAACGAATGAAGATTGCTCCACAATTGCTTTTGCTGCATATTTATGTTTAACTTGGTCATAAAATATCTTTTTTTCGCATTTTTAATAACAAGAGTTGCATGGTTTCTTGCTTCACGATATCTATCCCAGTTTATACTCGTACAATTACGTCTCCAGCGACTATAGGTTTTACTACGATTTTTAATGGCTTCAAGAACCTCACAATTAAACCAAGGCTTACAGAGCTTTTTAATTTTGATTGTCCTTAGTGGCACATGTCTATGAAAGAGATAATTGATACATGCAGTTAAGCTGTCAACTTTGTCGTCCACACTGGAATTCATCCAACAGTCACTCCACGGAGCTAAAATAGCGTAATTCATTAAAGCCGCAGTATCAATTCTTTTAAAATCTCTAAATGAAAAAAAATGACTAACTTCCGTTTCCCTGAAATCAATATTGTAAGCAATGAACTGCATATCATCGTCAGAAATACCTGGCAATGACAGCTGCTCATAGTGAATAACGTCATTTGTATCAACAACGCATGATATGTCTAGAAGGCTAGGTTTGTCGGTAGAGCTGTATCTTGTTGCAAATTTGTTTACTATTTCCATCCCAATGCCACCAACTTTATTTTTCAGATCCTCGGAACGAGCATCATTTTCTAATAGATCGATGTTCAGATCTCCACACAAAATAATATGCTCATAAAGCGGACATAGCTCTAAGTATTTTCTATTACAAATCAAACAAAAAAAAAAGGAAAATAAAAAAACCTAAGTTTTAATTCAATTTTTATTGGAACGTCACTTTATTGATATTATCGGTAAAAGTGTTTACCTTAAAATGGCCATAAAACGAGTAAATTACCATTGTCAGATTTGGTTGACAATTTAATCGATCTTGATCTTTCTTAAAGCGAACCGTGCACAGAGATAAAAATATTTTAAAAATTAATTTTTTTGAAAATAAAAATTTTGAAGAAAATCGAAGTTGTTAAAAATTACGATTTATTTTCAAAACTTAAAAATATCATAGCAAAGATAAGTACGCATAAAATCGAACGTTCTGAAACAGAAATCATGGAATTTCGCTAATGCTTCGCTGATGCTTCGCGGAGCTATGAGCATTAAAAGAAAAATCTCAAAAAATTTTCGAAAATTTTTATTTCTTTCTATCTATATTTTTACGCTATTTGTAAAAAAGTTGAAAAAAGCTACTCTCAACTAGTGCTAAAAAAAATTTAAAAAAAAATTACAGATGCAAACGCAAAATGGTGTCCGATTTGGCGTGGAATACACTATATACAGTGACTCACGAAATTGATCACGCTTTTGATATGTATGCAAACTACTAATAATATTTCCGAAGAAGTTTAGTATTTTTACTTGATCTTTATTTTGTTCAAACTGGCTGACGATAAAGAAAAAGAAACTCGGGCAAAATTTCACCAAATTTTTTTTCTTACAAAATAACAACAACAAAATCAAAAACATTCAGTGTGATCAATTTTGTGACTTTGCAAAATAAGACTTAAAAACTAATATTGATATTTTGTATAGCCTTTTCGAGCACCAATTACAGCTTTTTTCTACTAGGCATACTATCTGCAAGGTTTTAACAAGTTTCGGGATGCATTTTGCACCTTAGGCCACAATTCATCTAAAGAGTACCAGTTTCGCCTACTACTGATTTTTTTAGTATCACCCATAGATGCTCAATTGGATTGAGGTCTGGGGATTGTGGTGGCCAACTCAACGGTGGAATTCCATTATCCAGAAGCCATTTGCGTGCCATTCTTGCTTTAGGTTTTGGATCATTGTCCTGTTGGAAGACAATATCCGGAGCAGTCACATCCAAATCATCTATAGTGCCAAGCAAATAACTTCGTAGAATTCCAATGTAGGACCCCGTTGTCATTCGACCTTCAATTTCGCTCAGTCTGCCAACACTTTTGGTGGTCATACACCCCCACACCATTATTGAGTCTCCTCCAAACATACATAGCAAATGCGTGATCAATTTCGTGAGTCACTGTATATTAAAAAATTATTATGTCAATTTGAGAAGAAAAACAAATATACTTAATATTATAGCATCATTCAAGTTAGACAGAGAGCTAGCAACCTATTCATCTTTGTAATTTTTAAGCGAATATAAATCATTAGTTTTACCCCAAACTTACATATACATACATATGTATAATATCGGTCATTCTTTTAATAACAGCACACTTCGTTTTTTATGACGTTTTTGAACATTTTTTGAAATGAAATATCTCAAAAACAATAGTAGATAGAATAAAAAATCATTTGATCATATTTGTTAAGAAAGACTATAACTTTATCAAAAAAATTAAAAAAAAATTTAATAAATTTGTCAAAACATTAATTTTGAGAAAAATTTTTTTAATTAAAAATATTAGTGTTTTTAAAAATTTATTTATGTATGTATATATATCATGGTGTTTTTTTTTTCAAACTTTAGGACAGGGATTTTGTTTATTTTTTCCTATATTATAGCTTGAGGAATAAAAATACTTGTCCCAACATTTGAGCTTCCTAGCTCAAACCTGAAAACTGCGCGGACAGAGTTTATGTTCAATTCCGTTGAAATTTAACGAAAAAACCGACTTACTAAAACGTAGAAAAAAACTGCCTTAGGTGCCAAGATATAGCGTTTTGAGTTTTTTAGTTGAATGGGGGTCGCCACCCACTGTTGTACAGCCACGTCCACATTTTTCGTGTGACTAAAAATGCGGAAAAAATACACCCAAAGGAGGTATTTTTATTTTTTTTTTAAAAATTTGCGGTCATTAATGCCTGTATAATAGAATCGGGTTTGAAGAAAATTCTCCCAAAATTTCAGCTTCCTAGATCAAACCTGCGAACGGCGCATTTTTTTTTTGTTTCCTCGTACAATTCGTATGAAAAACGAAAAAGCAAAACAACGAATATCAGAAAATTTACTAAAACACAAAAAAAATCTATTTTTCGTTGTTTTGCTTTTTTGTTTTTCATACGAATTGTACGAGGAAACATAAAAAATGCGCCGTTTGCAGGTTTGATCTAGGAAGCTGAAATTTTGGGAGAATTTTCTTCAAACCCGATTCTATTATATGGGCATAAATGACCGCAGATTTAAAAAAAAAAAATAAAAATACCTCCTTTGAGTGTATTTTTTCCGCATTTTTAGTCACACGAAAAATGTGGGAGTGGCTGTACAACAGTGGGTGGCGACCCCCATTCAATTAAAAAACCCAAAACGCTATATCTTGGCACCTAAGGCAGACTTTTTCTACGTTTTAGTAAGTCGGTTTTTTCGTTAAATTTCAACGGAATTGGACCTAAGCTCTGTTCGCGCAGTTTTCAGGTTTGAGCTAGGAAGCTCAAATGTTGGGACAATTATTTTTGTTCCTCAAGCTATAATATAGGAAAATATAAACAAAATCCCTGTCCTAAAGTTTAAAAAAAACACCTTAATATATATATGTATCTTTCTTAATAAATATGATAAACTGATTTTTTATCCTATCTACTATAGTTTTTGAGATATTTCGTTTCAAATATGTTCAAAAATGTTCAAAATCGTCATAAAAACAAAGTGTGCAGTTATCAAAAGAATGACCGATTTATATTAAGGTGTTTTTTTTTTCAAACTTTAGGAGAGGGATTTTATTTGTTTTTTTTCTATATTATAGCTTGAGGAATAAAAATAACTGTCCCGACATTTGGGCTTCCTAGCTCAGACCTGTAAACGGCGCGGGCAGAGCTTATGTCCAATTTCGTTGAAATTTAACGAAAAACCAACTTACTAAAACGTAGAAAAAGTCTGCCTTAAGTGCCAAGATATAGCGTTTTGAGACTTTTAGTTGAATGGGGGACTCCACCAACTGTTGTCAAACCACGCCCACATTTTTCGTTTGACTAAAAAGTGGAAAAAATACACCCAAAGGGGTTTTTTATTTTTTTTTTTTTTGAAAATTTGCGGTCCTATATTTCTACATTATAGAATCGGGTTTAAAGAAAAGACTCCCAAAATTTCAGCTTCCTAGATCAAACCTGCGAACGGCGCATCCACTTTGTTTCCTAGTACAATTCATATGAAAATCGAAAAAACAAAACAACGAAAAACAGAAAATTTACTAAATCGCAAAAAAAATTCTGTTTTTCGTTGTTTTGCTTTTTCGTTTTTCATATGAATTGTACTAGGAAACAAAGTGAATGCGCCGTTCGCAGGTTTCATCTAGGAAGCTGAAATTTTGGGAGAATTTTCTTCAAACCCGATTCTATTATGTAGGAATATAGGACCGCAAATTTTCAAAAAAAAAAATAAAAAACCCCTTTGGGTGTATTTTTTTCGCATCTTTAGTCACATGAAAAATGTGGGCGTGGTTTGACAACAGTGGGTGGCGTCCCCCATTCCACTAAAAATCTCAAAACGCTATATCTTGTCACTTAAGACAGACTTTTTCTGCGTTTTAGTAAGTCGGTTTTTTCGTTAAATTTCAACGAAAATGGACATAAACTCTGCCCGCGCCGTTTACAGGTTTGAGCTAGGAAGCTCAAATGTTGGGACAATTATTTTTATTCCTCAAGCTATAATTAAGGAAAAAGTAAATAAAATTCCTCTCCTAAAGTTTGAAAAAAAAACACCCTAATATATATATTAAAGCCCATAAAATAAAAAAAGTACAAAAATTTTTTTTCCACTAGCTTAAGGGCCAAAATAAATTTTTTAAAATTTTTTTTGTAGTAACGAAACAAACAAATTTTTTAGTATTTTGTTTTTAATTGTGGACCTTTTAGTCAAAGTAACTTTTAAGGCCCACAAAAGAACAGAAAAGAAGAAACTTTTCACTAGCTTCTTTTTCATAGAATTTTTAATTTTTCTTTTTATAAAAAGTGAATCTGTTTTTTTTTTCGTAAGAAGTGCAAGTTTTTTAGCTTTTCCCTTTAAGTGAGAACATATTGCAAATAAAAATTTATGTGTGAAAATTCTCAATGGGGCGGTTTGAATCCCCACTTCTGTCCCCCCCACTTGCGCACGAGCCTGAACTCGAAGAAAAATTACAAATAGTTTGAAGTTTGATCGTCTATATATCAGGGAATCGTGATCGTATTGGGGGGGAGGGAGGTTGCACTCTTTAAAATTTGACAAGCAGCAACTACCATGTATACTTTTCATGTCTGATACGTTGAATCTTTTGCATTGAAATGATGTATTTTTGCTACAGCTGCATACTACATATTTCACTGCTACTACCGATCCCACTGCATAATCATAGTATTATTGCTCATTATACACAATTAGAACTTAATATTTATAGTTTTAGATTATTTTTTTGTGTTGTTGGAATTAACAAATTTGCTTAAATTATTTTAAAATTTTTTGTTTGACATTATTTGTTTGCAATGCGCCTAACAAAATATATACTGAAGAACTGAAAATTGATTAAACCACAACCATTCAGTAGTCGGCTTTACTTACTTTTGCCACTGCTATTGCTTTCTTAAGCAGAGGCGTATGCACACAAAAATTGGCTACAAGAAATACTTTCCTTATAAATTTGGGCCCTACCTTATAATTTTTGTGCGAAATGTGCCAAAAAAATTTGTTTTTCTAAGATTATTTAATGTATCGCAGCTTTACGTGACTTGAACTTTCAAGCTAAATAGCTTAGAAAACTAAAGCTGCAGTATCCAAACTCCATTCTTTAGTATAGCATATCACATTTGAGGTGTTAATTCTTTAGAAAAAATGTTATGGAGAGAGCCAAGTCTTTGACTCTTCACTTTGCAGCATTCGATAAAACAGTCACTAAATATTATAATATTTATAAGTTGTGTCTTCTATTGTTTTTGTGAAGCTCAATTTGTAATTTTTTTAATTATCGCACATATTTCTCGAAAACCAAATGACTTAGAAAAATTTAGTATGAGCTTGTGCCACTGAAATCTCGTATATTGACTATTTCGCACTCAAGCTTAGTTTTACTTTGGTAGTGGGGCATAAGAAGTAAAAAAGGCACTGGCTACGTTTCTGTTGATATTTTTTCGTGGGTTGTTTTTGCCTAGCTGGTGATTAATTATAAATCTTTTTGTCATTAGCCAAACCATTGTTGCGCTACAATTTTTCAAAAATTTATGACACATAACTGGAAAAATTTATCAAATATCGCTTTTTTCAGCGAATGTAAAGAATTAGCTAAAATTTAAATAAAAAAAAAATAAAAAAATTATATTAGAAAAACAAAATAATAGCATAAAAAAAAATGTTAAAAAAAATTATTTTTTATCTTCTCTAGAGTACATGATTTATAAATTGATTTAAATTTTGCTAAGACTCATATTTCGAAATATTTTTGTTTTTATACCGTTCATTTCATAAATAGCTACACACGATAGCTACAATTAATCGAAAAAATTAAAAAAAAAAAATAAATGCGCAAAAATCCCTTTGCAAACAAATTTTTTGTCGTTTGCTCGTCCAGAAAACATAAGAAAAAAAATGCGTGCAATATTTTCACAATATTGCCAAAAACAAAGAAAATGTGGCATAGAACTGCAATTTATCGAAAAAGTTCTAACAAAAAAAAATCTGCGCTAAAATCCACCTGAAAAAAAATTTGTGTAAGTTAAGGATTTCTAATCCTCTTTCAATAAAAAAATCAAATTATGGCCGCATTGGCTAGCCTATGCTAGCCAATGCCCCCGGGCCAGTTATAATCATCTTTTTTAACACTAGTTTTCCAACACAAAACACGTTAATCCTGTTTTACAATCCAACACAAAACACGTTAATCCTGTTTTACAATCTGCCTTTTATTTTATAATTATGACCCAACTGATTAATGTCCAAAATTAGACTAAGGGGCCGTTCAAGTATTACGTAACGCAATTAGGGGGGGAGGGGGGGTCTTGTGAAACGTTACGATGCGTTACAGGGGAGGGGGGGGGGGGTTCGAACAACGCGTTACGTAAAATTGTTTTAGAAGTGAAACTACTTTAGCGGGTGGTGATTTGAAATGAGGTGTGTATAATGAAACGCTTTCTTTATGTGTATGCTTATTGAATAGCTACAGCCAAAAAATTTTATTATAATGATAAAAGTTGATGGGATCTAGATAGTTTACAGCAATAAATGATATGTTAAATTAAAGCACTTATGAAGCAGAATATTCTAAAACTATCATCTTCGAGATTGGTTAACCAAAACCAGAGATGTAAGCGTGGAAAGATTTCCTATTTTTCTCAGTTATTGCTGTAGCTGTTCTAGATCCCATCAACTTTTATCATTTTAATAAAATATGTTCGTCTCATTTTTCGCCATTTTAACATATTTTAAGCTTAAGCAAATGTTTATTACATTATGTGTGATTTTTATTAAATAACAATATGAACAAGTTAAGGTGTTATCTTCAGTCAGGCCGAAACTCACATACCCTACACTGCACTCAAAGTAGGTACATATATGTATTTCAGTAAAAAAAGACGTTGAAGAGGTTAAATAATTCGAAAAAAGTGTGAAATGTTTAAGAGGTTGAAAACTGTTGAAAAAGTCGTAAATATATGCAAAATGTTAATGTTGAGAGAGGTTGAAAAAGTCTAAACAATTTAAAATCGATGAAAAAGTCGAAAAAATAAAGAAATTTCATCACAATATCTTGCACGGCTTACGAGATATGGTGGTATAGAGGTTAAAATTTAGGACCGTGCCACGCGAATCTTTGAAAACTTGAAACCTAGCCTAATCTTAATTTAGTTCAAATGTACACCTAATCACCAAGTTTCATCAAAATCGCTGCATTTTTTTCCAAAATGGGATTGGGCAAATATACATAGAGTATGGGCGGTAGGCGTGTCCATTAACCGATTACGTCCGTTTTGAATAGCAAGATGCCTGCAAGAAGGTCTGACATGAGTGTCCTAATTTCATTCAATTAGCTTTCTTTGTTTTTCCGTAAACCTGATTTGAACAGACAGACAGACGGACATAGCTAAATCAACTCAGGTGGTGACGCTGATCAAGAATATATCTATATACTTTTTCATACCTACCACCGCCCTCTTCTATGCGTTACAAACAAAATGACAAAGTGAATATACCCTCGGTGTAGGGTATAATAAAGAAAATAAACAACATACGCATGTATTTCCGGTACTTTTCGCAACATAATTGTGACTTTTAGGTAAATATGGTCACTTGGGTGTTACGTAACGTTTAAGGGGGGGGGGGGGGGTAGAGGAAAACGTTACGGCGCGTTACATAGGGGGGAGGGGGGGTCAAAAATCTTCGAAAATTGCGTTACGTAATACTTGAACGGCCCCTAACTCAATAATAATAACTTAAATAATAAGAAACCTAAAATACCTTATCCTAATTGCTGTGCCAGCGGTCTCACGATAGCCATGGGATCGCTAACCTGCTCTAGATACGTGTGCCAGCAATATGCTGACGAGGTGCAACGTGACTTGCGCTGGTGCGATGAACTGGAGCGTGCAGGCGCAAGCTGATCGCCAGCACATGTTAACTGCCGCCCCTTAAATATCTGCGTCCCGCAGATTTCTACAATCGTGACAGGAACAATACGTATGTAAGATTTCCTGGATCTGAGGTTGGGGAGTGGCTAGTGGTTGTGCAAGCGGAAGCTGGATGGATGGAATCCCTAGTTTCTTGGTAACTTTTCTCCAGACAATGGTGATGGCGAATGCCATAAAGAATATTACCATGGCTCTGTAACTAATGAGATCTCAAATTTTTCATTAAGCGTTCCTAGGTTTCTTATGTTTCTGACACCGAGTTCGTGTACATAATCCAAATTAACCCTTAGCCCTTGACTCGTGATGTTTGTCAGGACAGATGGCAGTGCGTGAAGACTCAAACGGGTTTTGCTCATAAACGTCTGATTCCCGACCAGAATTGTCTCGTTGCTGAACTGTAGTATGTAGGTACCGTTAAGAAAATCAGAATGGTTGTTCGAGTGTACATGCCCCACAAAATTGGTAAGAAATAGTGTGTGCTCATTAACTAGTTCAAGCACCTCTTCATTATTAGTGCGATACTGACATCTGGCGTTCCCGCCCTTAAGGACCCTTGGTAAGCACTCTTCTTCAGGAAGCTTTTCTAGCGCACTGCTGCTACAAATGGTCGAGTTATTTATCGAGTAGCAGTCCGCTACTATCCCATAGGTTTCATCTTGATTGACTAACATTTTCCGAAATTTGAGATCCAATTGTTTGCCATTCCTTATAGCAGCTCGTGTCAGGAGCATGTTAAACTCCTGTTTGTTTACCTTTGGAATTGAAACGACATAAAGAAATAAGGATTGGTTGGTGTAAATAGAGGGTGTGCCATATTCGATCGCCTCTACAATATTCTGGTATGGTAATGTTTCAATTTCCGATAATACCTGATTCAACTCCTCCTTGTCAAGCAAATTACTGTTAATTATTCCGCTCTTCGCCATTTGACAGCCCCTTACAATTTCGTTTACGGCCTCTTTGAGAATTAGGACCTAGTCAAGTGCTGCTTGGTCTGCATGTTTATTTTCGTCATCCTTTGCGATACGGTTCACCACGGATAGCATCTCATTTACCTTTTGCGTGAGCTTATGCGATGACTCGAGTAGCTGCCTGTTGATTTTGTATTGATGATTGCTGTTTTCTATGACTTCTTCCTGTCTTTGGAGCATATTATCCCAGTCGGTTGCGTCAGGGTTTCCAGCGACCCACTTTCATGCTGAGCCGATCCAATTTATTGAGCGCACTGTTCTTCTTTGGGTGTTTTGAAGTTCATTAAGGCGATCTTTTGTCTGATTCAGGTGGTACTCCAATACAGAATTCGTAGTATGTCTGACTACACCAGCCTGATTTATGAATCTCGAAATCTGCTGCAATATTTCGTCGTACTGACTCAAGTCCACCACCTGCACCAATCATCCAACGCTTTCCGTTGCTTATCGATACAATAGGTGCCCGATATTCGAAGACGCTGAAGCCACGTGCACCGATGATCATTATGATTATTATATATCAGAAAAACATCGCGTTCCCTTTAAAACAAATTTTTAAAAAATCCTTTTTTTTTAAAATGAGAGTTATGGAATAAAAATTATTAAAAAATAAGAGCTACTAAAAATAAGAACTTATTTTATAAAAAATTATGGGATTAAATGTACAAAGACTAATGCTATAATTTTAGTTATTTAAAGAATAATAATTATATTTTTATCATTATATTCCTTGTTCCTTTTTTACTCATTTAAAAATCATAAGATTTATCGTACAGCAAGGATCATTATCTTTTCTGTTATTTATTAAATAAGAATCCAATTTTTATCATTATATTCTTTTTTCCTTTGTTTTTTCAAAAAATATCAAATTAAATGTATAGCAATAGGTAAGTGGAGAAAAAATAACAGATATTATTCCACTTTACCCTTTTTTTATATTTTTTTTCTTTTTAATGCTTTGCATAAATATGGAACTTATTTCTTGTTTAATGGACTAACATTCTTAGTGTGGGTTTTGTGGATTCTTCTTCCGCTCTCTGTCGTGATCGTTACCCTATTGTCCCTTGCTACGATTTCTCTCTTTAAAAGTGGCGTATTTTTTCCTTTAATTCTTTTAATTGCAACATAAATTTCTTCCCCCCTCCGATATTTTCTGGGTGAAGACCTTCTACTGTTGAGCCTAATGTTTCGCGTTTTAGTATTCTTTTTGATGAGTGCCCGTAAGTCTGTTTTAACCAGACCCTGATAATTAATTCTCTGTGACCTGTTAAAAAAAATATCCGGTGGTTTTTTTCGGGTTACTGAACTGATATATTGTAACGGTCAACCGATATTTCAATCAGTTGTTTCACTTTCAACGTCAGATATTCATTTTTCATGCACCTAAAAATTTTGACAACCGTAGAATGGACCCTTTCAACCTGGCCATTTACCTGGCTTCTCTGTGTTGGCGTTAAATAAAGTTCAATATCAAGCCCTTTTATAAAATTAACCACTATTGGACTGATGAGACTTTTTTCATTGTCAGTCACCAGAATTTGAGGCACCGTAAAATAATGAAGGATCTTAATGAGCTTACCTCGCACACGCAACACCGATCTATCTTTGATATTGAAAAACTTAGCGAATTTGGAAAATTTATCGATACAAGTGATGAACTTTTCCCCCTGAATTTTCCATTATATCCATGTGAAGGATCTCGCAAGGATACCTTGGAATGGGTGTTGGTTGTAATTCAGGGTGAACCGGATGCCTATCGTATTTGTTGGCTTTACATATTTCGCAAGCAGACGTGTATGCTCTAATCTGAGCACTCATGCCGGGGAAGTAAAAATTTTCTAAGATCTGTATCCTATTCTCCCTGGCATTTCTGTGAGCCCTTTTATGTTCGGCCTCGATAATACTAAATCTCCGCTCAAGACCTTTTACATCTTCTACAACTCTCTGGGTTATGCGGATCTTGTACTAGGAGAAATGTTCTAAATACACCCTTTGGAGCAAGTCTAAACATATTTCAGGAACTTTTATGCCATTAATCACATTTGGATTCAGTCTTTGTTTAAGGATATCAGTGAGAGCGTCTGCGTCTAGGTAAGAGGTTGAAATGAAGTGCCTAGAAAAACCGGGATGGAGAGTTTCAAAACACGAAGAATTTTTTCCATCATTAATTACCAGCTGATTCTTAAACACATTCAACGGAGCCTCCACATGGAAAATCAAATCCGTAGCGTCCTGTTCTGCGCTGTGCGCCGTACCATCGGTATCCACCTCGCTTGCCGTCTCTGTTTGTGCAGTGTTACCTTCGCTTCCGTGTCAGTTGCGGAATCATTTGCTCCAGGTAAATGATTCAACTGAGTTTTCAGCCTGGAGAGAGCATCAGCCACGAAATTTGATTTACCTGGTTTGTAAATCAATTCGTGATTGTACTCTTCAATGCGGGCCTTCCACCTCTTTAGCTTGGCATTATAATTTCTCGTACCCAAAGCGAATGTCAGAGGTTGATGATGATAGGGAACAGATGTTCCCTATGTATTCTTTAAGGACGTCATCTATCATCCTCTGAAAAATCGCGGGAGCATTTTTCAGCCCGAATGGAAGCCTTAAAAACTCGTACTTTCCATTCATGGTGGAAAACGCTGTCTTTTGTATGTCGGAATTCTTCATTGAAATTTGGTGGAAGCCAGATGTCAAGTCTAAAGTCATGAAATATTTTGCCTCGCCAAGGCTAGAAAGCGTAGCGTTTATATCGGGTATCAGGGATAGTGACCGAATTTAATCGCTTAAAATCCATCACCATACGGTACTGCTTCTCCCCAGAAGGTTTAGGTTTCTTAGGTACAATCCATATCGGTGAATTGTACGGACTCTTGGACGGGCGAATTATACCTTCTTCTAATAATTCCCTGACCTGCCTATCTACCTCTCCACGCATGCATGCAGGGTAGGGATAGCTTTTGGTGTAGATTGGTTCATTGGTATTTGTTCTTATTTCAGCCCTCACGTTAGTTTTTACAATCTCACTACCATAGTGGTTATCAATTTTTATCCTGGTATTCCCTGAGAGATGTTCATTGATAAAAATGTTCACTTCAGCTGAATACCTGGCTTTAAGAGAAATTTTCACCCCGAGTTTAAAAGAAGAATATTTTTTTACAGTCTATTACCGCTTCCAAGCCCGGAAGAACAAAAAAGGTTACGGGTAGGGTGATTCCGGCTTGCATGAAAAATTCACCCGTGATTTTTTCCGTAATCAATATTTCGCCTGCTGCAGAGTTAACCGTAAAGGATTTTCTACAGGAAACCGCTTCCCTTCGATGGCTGAGCTAATAAGATTTTTATTAGCACCCGTGTCAATCAGGAAGTTCAGCTTCCTGCCGTCCTTGGTAAGATATTCCATATAGGGGACACTGGACGGATGGTCCCCTTTTGGTGTATTGGCTGTATTGGTGATATTCTCTCCTAGATCTCGAAGGCGGGAGAGGCGCCCACCATGAAGTTTTCCGACTCCTGTATGTTTTCTTGCACTTGCTGCTCGTAATCGTCACCGTTGGGCTGTTCCTGTGATTGCAGGAAGTGTTGCTCCTGAGGTTGCATGAAGTGCTGCTCCTGAGGTTGCAGGAAGTGTTGCTCCTGTTGCCCGTTGTTCGACTGTATATTATATAATCTTTGCTGTTTATGTTAAAAATTGATGGAACCATGCTTCCTTTTGAAGGTTTTGTTACCTTGTTGCGGCCAGTTCATATAGTTCACTTGCTTGGTCCGGACCGACCTATCCACATCCATTTGTTCTTGCGGTTTAGCGCCACTTGGTCTGGGAGGTGCGTTTGCTTGGTAAGACCCGTGAAACCTGTTATTATTGTTAAAATTATTAGAATAGTATGGACGAAACTGTTCATTTCTCCTTGGCGGCAATGGGGGCTTGGCTTCGACTCGGGAAACCTGATTCATTGGGACCGTTACTCTATTCGCGGCTACAACATGAATTGAGCTGCTTCTCATGCTCAAATTCTGCAGCTCGAGGCAGACAGAGTATGTCTCGGGTAAGGTTTGAGGTTTCTGAACTATCAACATTCTTGATAGTTCAGGACTTAATCCCCGAATGAAAACGTCCAGCGCCCTGTTGCGATATGTTACCACCAAAGCCTTCACTGTTTCTACCAAATACGTTTCCGTTTTTATTTTATTTATAATGAGCGAGAATTGATGATTAACCGTGGCATAGAACTCATCAAGCCTTGCTCCCTTTTGGGAAAGCTGATTGAGCTGATGCTCAAGAGTTCTTATGTCACGCTTATCATCGTAGTGAAGGGATAGAATTTTTTTGATTTCTAACCAGCTATCGTCAAACACATTATATGATACTAATGCCGTGTCGGCACTGCCCCTAATTTTTTGTCTAATATGTTGCACAATTGCTCGATAGAGGGGTTTGCTCCTAATGATTTCAAAATCACGCAGTATGCTCTCGACATTGTGTACCCAGGATATATATCGAATACCTGCAATTCCCTTACACAGTCGGGGAGCTTGCAGATATCCTTCAGATCTTGTTCACTTTTTGGGCCATTAAGGTCCACTGGTTGTTCCCCCGAGACAATGCCCACAGTCGCCACTGCTTCCATTCTATCAACCCTTTCTAAAATATCGCCTATTTGGGACATCATATCCGTTCTACCACTAGCCTCGGCCCTTTCCGACGCAGTCAAACGCGACTCTATGCCCTTCAATTGGGCGAAAATAGCATAAATAGCCCCATTAAGAAAAATCCACTCACCTTTTTTACTGAATGTGCGAAATTCCTTGATAATGTACGAGTAGTTCCAGTTTCTGGTTTTCCTGGCTATCTCAGTTTTTGAGGTTTTTATGATTTTTTCTAGAAAAAAAATAAAGATTAGTTCCAAAAAATAACAACCAATTAGCCTTGGAAGGATCATATTCTTCCCGTTTAATCGCCAGCGTTTATGCTTGCCAGCAACCTACTAGGGTAGGTGATGCACTTCACCACTTCCTCGGTGTGTCCTTTATCCTCATAGGCACTCCAACCTGTTCTCACGGGAAGGATGGATGAGCACGAAGGAAAAAGTGATTCAATGGGCAACCGTGTTCCAATGGGTACGGCACCTTGTGATCCAAGAACGTAAGAACACTTTACCACATTTCAGGCATTAGTAAAAAGACACACCACAGAAGATGAAACTCGTTTCTTAAATTAAAATTTTTAAATTTATTGCTAGCACTGGAGGGTCCCGTGAGATTCGCAGGGTTCGCATTCTAATTTTTTTCACTTTATATTATATTCTTAATTTTTTAAGTAACTGGAGGGTCCCATGGGGATTCGCAGCCTTTTTTCTTTTTTCAAAATTAGTCATAAGTTTAATTAATATAGAACTGGAGGGTCCCATTGGGATTCGCAGCCCTTTTTCTTTTTAGGATTATTTATTTAATTATTTTATTACAGTTCTTTATTTAATTTTAAAAAATATTTTATATATTTGTTTTTATTTCTGAACTGGAGGGTCCCGTGGGATTCGCAGTCCTTTTTTTTTTTAAATACTGGGGCATCTTTCCTTCACATGTCCCTGAGGGATACCCGCATTAAAGGCGGGTCCCTACTCGGGCGCCAGTTAAGGATTTCTAATCCTCTTTTAATAAAAAAATTAAATTATGGTCGCATTGGCTAGCCTATCCTAGCCAACGCCCACGGGCCAGTTATAATCACCTTTTTTAACACTAGTTTTCCAATACAAAACACGTTAATCCTGTTTTACAATCCAACAGAAAACACGTTAATCCTGTTTTACAATCTGCCTTTTATTTTATAATTATGACCCAACTGATTAATGTCCAAAATTAGACTAACTCAATAATAATAACTTAAATAATAAGAAACCTAAAATACCTTACCCTACTTGCTGTTCCAGCGGTCTCACGCTAGCCGTGGGATCGCTAACCTGCACTAGATACGTGTGCCAGCAATATGCTGACGAGGTGCAACGTGACTTGCGCTGGTGCGATGAACCGGAGCGTGCAGGCGCAAGCTGATCGCCAGCACGTGTTAACTTGTACAATATTGTCAAAAACCAAAAACACCTGGTTCGGTGTGGAGAAAACTTTTATCCATAAAAATTGTTGCAACGATTTCCTTAGTTTTTTGTCAATATTGTGAAAAATATTCCATAGTAAATTTTTTCGTGTAGCGTTAAGTGCTGAGCTAAATGTTTTTGTTTTTTGGAAAACTATCCAAAAATATTTCGGGAGCAATTTTTTTGGACATATTTCCTGGACGAGCAATTTTTCTAGATAAATTTTATATTGTTATCTCGTAGTCACGAGCCTACTTGACAAAGCTTTCTCGCAGTATAGCATTTAAAAGGTTTCTTTTCTAGAGGGATGCCACACGCTCTCGACGGATTTCGCCATTTTTTTGTCCAGACCTTGTCCGAGCTATTCCTCGTATGTGTGAGAAATTTCGTTGCACTACACTGAAAAAACGATTTGTTTGATTATAACAAATGCAAATTTGATAAAGATCAATCAAATATATATTTGAGTTTAACATATTGTTTGTTGCATTTGAATCAAATAGTAGTAAATATAGATTGAAGCATTTTATGTTTGCCGTAATCATATATTTAATTGCTCTATATCAAGTATAATTTGTTATGTTCGAACAAATTATTTTCTCAGTGTACATCAAACAAGTCTCTCAATTTTGTGTTTTAAATGTTTAATTTGTATGGGCGGTAAGCGTGTGTGATGAGCCATGTACCTAATTTTATGGAACTATTTCGCTTGGCTTTCTCAAATCGTGAATTTCACAGTTTGATTATTTCGTGGTTAGGGTTGTGGCACCGCCCATTAAAATATATTTCATCAAACTCGGTTGGTTAGTATAGCAATGAGAAAGTTTTTCCAATTAGGAGGCGGTGCAAAATTTAAAAATTTTAAATACATTTTCTTCATCAAATATATTAATAAAACCAAACTTCATCAAAGTCGGCCGTGGAAGCGTATTTTCCTGCTAGAGGCGTGGCACCGCCTACTATTGGAAAAAAAATTAAATTCTGCACTACTCACGCTTCGCAGCCTTTTCAACAACAACAAAAAATCAAGCGATTATGTTATGTTATGCAAGTTGTAAAGGGATGGAATCATTTTGCCACAGTTTATTTATATACAGCATAACTATATTTTGGTGACTGCACTAAAAATATATGCTTCCTACAACAAAATTTTTTAAAATCATCTAAACTTTTCGATTGTCACTGACTGACAAAAAATTTTGACTCGTCCCAATACACATTCATATAGTTTTTATAAACTGCCTCGTTACAAACGGTATGACAAAGTTAATATATACTGAGTGTAAGGCATTTATATCATTTACACTATGAATATTAGAATATTGAAAAAAAATTTTTTTTTTTTAAAAAAAATAAAATTTTAATTTAACTAAATTGTACCGCAACACTGGTTTGGCTGCTGCCAAAATAGTTTATGGTAAATCATCAACTAGTCAAACTCTATGCATAAAAAAAGTATAAAAATCAATAAACTCTTTCCGTTTAGGCTAAGAAAATTGTCCACTTTAATTGAAAATAAATTCGTGATTGAAGTATAGTCCCAGTGGCTAGACTCTTTTTGTTTATGTTTGTTAGTTATAGTATTTTTTTTTAGCAACAGAATTGCGTTTCTCTAAATGTAAAGGTTTGATATTACTTTGCTCACTAACTCACTTCAGTTTTTTACAATATTCAAATTAATCTGAGTCTTTAACGTCCGTAGAAACTACAAATAGGACGACTTCGGCTTAGCATTGTGTACATCTTCGAAAATTGCAGTATTCCAATAAGCACTGCAATTCTACCACAAATTTCGCGCCGCAGTGCTTATTGGTATATTATTGAAATAACAGTGGGATATTGCAAACGATATTTTTTTTAATTGTTAACTTTCCTTCTATTGAAAAAAATTCTATTATTTTAGTACAAAAAAAAAAAAACTTACATTTTATTTGTATAATTAGTTTCATTGAAAGTTACACACATTTAACATACAGCTTTGCAATTTTTTAATATATTTTTTTTTGATTATGATTTGTTACTTATTTTTGTAATTTTTTGTTTTTGTCTAGTACTTAAATTATAAACATATTTTGTATAATTTAATGCAGAAATTTTTGCATAATTTTTTTCAACGTACGAACTAGTCACATTATTGAAACAAAAGCAAATAATTCAAAATTATGAAAATTTTGTTGACATTTAATTTGAGTAACGTTTTTGTGCATGTTAAAAAAATTAGAGAACTTTTTCTTAGTTTCTAAAAAAAAGTGTGATAAATTTGAGCGTTTTCCAAATATGTATACTGAGTTTTTTTTTTAATTGAATTTAAATCGTTATAAGAGTTTATTTTTTTGGAATTTTTACAAAAATCGGCCCAATTTTATGTTTTGGAAATTAAAAACTTTTATTTAAACATATGTTAAGAAGCAGCAACAATATTTGAAAATAAAGAAAAAAACTTTTTTTTTTTCACCAAAAATAAAATTAATTCGCAAGAAAATTTAGTTTCCTTTAAAGAAATCCTTAATATTTTAATACTTATTCATTAGACAGATAAGCATACAATTTTTAAGATCTTACTGTATCAAAAGAACATTTCAATAGATTTCTTATATAAAGTTATTTCTAAATAAATAAGTACTTTAGGCTGTATTAATAAAAAATGACGCTTCACTCGTTGAGCGACTGATTTTAGCTGAAACACTGATTAAGAAATAACTTATCTGATTAATAAAAAAAGTTAGTTTATTAAATTAAACATATATGTATGTATGTATATTTGAAGAATGTGGCATCACTACACAGCATGACATAATTTGCGCGCATTTAAAATAAATTCAAGAGATCTTTGTTTTGTTTTTAGTTAGTTTGTGGTTAAATAAATAAAATGTAAATAAAGCTCTTTTTTTATTTGACCCAGAAAAAAAAACTGAATAAAGCTCATTTTCATTTTTTAAAAGAATTTTGTGTTGAAACACTAGTTCATGTTGACGTTGCATAATATTTGGATACTTGGTAATTATCAAACATTTTTAGTCAGTGTTTTTGCATAGTCAGTGACCAAAGTCAGCTGCTTGCTAGTCAACGTTTATTAATACTCGTATTTGTAAGCAATGTTTATATATACTGGTATTAAGTTCGTATAATACGTATAAGAAACCCACTCATATATGAGATTGGCAATTGCGAATGCGCCCGAACCCGTGAAAACGATCAGTCAATCCAACAGCAACTATATACATATGGGGCATTATATTTATTTAAAAATATTGATATTTTATGCAGTACGAAAAACTAAAATATCACCTATTTATTCTCATCTTTATTCATTTTATTCAGAACTTCGAAAGTTATAATCACCATTTTCTCGAGTTTTCTTTTTTGCTTATTCATGAAATTTTAGCTAAAAGTATGGAAACATTGCAAAACAATTTTTAAAATTTTTTTTTTAATTGTTTTTTCTTAAAAAATTTTTTTTCTTTTAAAAACTTTATTTTTTTAACAAATTATAAATTAAATTATAAAACAAAATTTATTTTTCAAGTAAGTCCATTTTATTTTAGAAGTTACAGACTTTTCAAATCTTTTTATATTTAATAGCAGCATTAGAGTTCCACATCAGAAAGCTCTTTTCAGCTTATTCGAATGGTATTTTTTTAGAGCTACAGCTTTTACAAATTTTAACGCCCTTCAAGGACCACGATTTTTTCACCAATGTAGTTTTTTTGTACAATAACTAATGCAAAGGGACTAAAAATGCCCCAAAGTTTGAGGTTTATCAAAAAAATATCATTTCAGGATTATTTTCTGGGCTATACCAAGGCCAAACTATGTTTCTTTGAGCACGGAAATGTAATTCTATTGAAACACCTCTCTCTTTAATTTTTATAAGAAACTATTTAGTCCAAAAGTCAAATTTTCTATATAAGATCTCTTCATCTTATTATTAACATAAATACAAAGAAAAGTTGGCCTGGTTATGTGTTGTCCATAGACTTGTCATGGGGAACGTTAAGATATAATGGTTTGGATAAGATCCCGGATCGGGACAAGAATCCTCTTAAGGTTTTTTTTTAAACTAGATTCCACTTTGAAGGTTTTTGACTTCTATGTATGTGCCGATCATGGATCTCGTTAAGACCAAGATAGCTGTCAGCCCATAACCCCTGTTCAGAATAGGTCTTCGGCTATGCCAACTATTTTAGTTTATTCTTCTTTGAAAAATAGGTTTTTTGATCAGTGAGTTTAAGTTACGATTAAATATTCATTGAATCAAACTTTTTTCCCGACGTTTCGTCAGTTTTTTGCTGACTTCCTCAGGGAACGTTTATTAATTCAATTTTAAAAAATTACACTTAACATTGCTTTTACATACGACATTAAACATTGAAATACAAAAACTAGATTACGAAAAATTAAAAAACTGAAAAACATTTAAACAATTAATTATTGCACCACGGCAGTAGTCTTGAAATTGAACTGTATTTCTTTTGTACGCCAATACGGCGCTAGAAACATTCGATGAGCGCATAATTTCGCGGAATGGACCTGTCAATTGGCCACCAAGATCGTGTGATTTGACACCATTGGATTATTTTCTTTGGGGATATGTGAAGTCGCTCGTCTACGCCAACAAACCAGAAACGTTAGGGGACTTGGAAGCCAACATTCGTGGCGTTATTGCCGACATACGGCCCCATATGCTCGAAAAAGTGGTTCAAAATTGGACCTGTAGAATTGGCTTTATTCGAGCCAGCCGCGGCGGCCACATGCCCGAAATCATATTTAAACATTAATGGCATAAAATTATCCTTTCAATAAAGCCAAATTGATGGACATTAAAACGATTTTCTTGTGTTTTATTTCAATTCGAAGCTCTATACCTCTAAAAAAAACACCCGTATAAGTTGTAAAATTAAAAAATACCGAGGTATAATACATATTTCACATAAGTAGTTATTGAAGGCAATTTTCTTAGGTGGAATTCCAATTCTGCTGTATCTTTTTTTTTTCAAAAAAAAAAAAAATACATTTTTTACGAAAATATTAAAGATATGCATACTAGTGTACCCGCGGCTTTGCACGCGCACGTCCCGTTTTATTTTTTTCATGTTGAAATTACTCTCTTAACATCTTATTCTCTCTACAAAAGTAACAAAAAAAAAATGGAAAGAGAGTTTGTTCTTTGAACATCGACATCAAATGCAAACGGTACAAATGTGAAAAATCAACTAAGTATTTCACAGAGTTCAAGTAGCGGCAACGAAAAATGCTTAACCTTAACCTTAAGAAAATAGAGCTTTAACTTTGAAAAATTTAAAATAAGTATGCAATAACCTTCTTTACCATAAATATGTATGTTGTTTTAAAAAATAAATATTAAAATAGGTTCAGTATATTTTACGCTAAACCGTAACAAACTATTTCCATATAAGCATTTTTGTATAAATAGTAAAGATACATAAATATGCAATTTATTCTTCTTTCTGAAATTTCATAAAAAGCAAACAAAAAAGACCGTCAGCAAGTTTTTAAATAAATAGCGTGTATTAGCTTTCGAAAGCTCTTAACCTTCATCTGCTCCTTGTGTAGAAAACTACACATCTGAGAAACTATTTTTGATTTTTTCTAAAACCATCAGTTGAAAATTTACCAAAATTTTTGACTTTGTCACCAACATTATTCCGCAAGTAAAAATGGGTTGTCCGTTAAATAAAAGTTTTTTTATGTGTGTAGATTTCTACACACATGCACATTAGACATGTTCAAATAAATGGCATGTTCTAGAATACTTCAAGAACATTCGATTTTCGAAAATTTATTCATATTCGAGTATATCCTCATTTAAAAAAATAGAAAAAAAAAAAATAGTCCTAGGGTTGCTACCAGAGCTGCAAAATTTTCGTTTTTCGGAATTTGTCCAACAAAATTACGAATATTTGAGTTTTTTCTAATACATATTACTTTTTTTCGATTTTCCATATTCCTATTTCAGTATTTTTTTAAAAATTTTTTTAAATGAGGATATACTCGAATATGAATAAATTTTTGAAATCGAGTGTTTCTAGAACATGCCATTTATTTGAACATGTATAATTTACATGTGTGTAGAAATCTACACAAAAGGGCCACCAACGTATTTTTTTTTTTGATGATGAAGGTTGAAGTTAACTACATATACTGTAAAATGGAAAAAAATTATGTATAAAAAGATTGGTTACTTTATTTTTTCATTCATACGAAAACCTCAAGTTTCCAAATATTTTGTGCTTCAATTTAATTTTTTGTTAACTCTTGATTATTTTTTAATTTATTTTTTTTTTAATTTTAAATCATTTTTTTTTATTCATGAAAACTTTTTTCTTGAAAATTGTTGAAAGAATACAATTTACTCATAAGTTTCTCATTTTTAGTATTTTAGTGTTTATTTTGTTTTGAACTCAAATTTCATGAAAGAGAAATGATTAATTTTTCTGCTATTTATATAAAATTTTCTTCTTATTATTTATTTGATTTTTTAAGTTCAAAATTAGTTTGAAATTTGTTTAAATATTGGATTTCCGCTCCCACTTTTCCAAATCAGTTCACAGCTTAGCTTTGATTCGTCACCATACCAAGTTTGCTGAAATTTATTTTAAAACGTATTAGGTCAATTTTTGAGTCACTCTCTTTCTTCATATGACCTTCGTTCAGTGGTCGCTTTATCCGTGTTGTGTTAGATGGTTTCAAATCAAATGAATTTCATTTCAGAAATCTTTCGTATAAAATCTTACACAGTTTTAGACACGTTTCACATAGCTCTAATTTTCAATTCCGGAAGATTTCTGCAATGTTTCAATATCGATTTTTTGGTTTAATTTGAAACGTTGCAGAAATATTTCATGATGTGTTCCTGAAACGTTGCAGAAATACTTCACCTGTAGTTCTAAGACTTTACAAAAACATTTCAGCAAGCTTTCTGTAATGTGCCAATGTCCGATTTTTTATTTAATTTGAAATGTTTCTAAAACGTTACAGAAACATTGCATAATATGATGAAATGTCTTTTATATTTTAACATACTGTCAAATAAAAAAACGTTAATTCTGGAACCATTTCCTTTTTCTGGGAAAAAATGGAATGGCTTTCACTTTCATTGCAGAAAGCTTTCTGCAATGTTTCAAGGTCCATCTTTTGCTTCATATGAAACATTTTTTAAACATTTTTTTTTATGATGTGTTGCGAAAACGTTGCAGAAATATTTCAGCAGAAGGAATTTTCTATTTTAATTATTTATTATATATGAGTCTTTCACTTATACGAAATGCATATTTTTGGATATACGTTTACAATATTATGTAACGTGTCAGGAAGATTTCATTTGAAAGGTTCAGAAAACGTTGAATTTGAAACTTTTCAAAAACACTTCAAAATGATTGCAGGTGAAATATTACATTTAAATACATAAGAAGGATTTCTGTAACATTCCATTTGCAGCATTTCAAATTAAAGATTTCTGAAAACTTTTTGGAACATTTCATACATGATGAGTGGATTAGGCATTAACTTGATTCGCACAACTTTGGCGTTTCTTCAAAAAGTACTTTGAAGCTGCTAAATCGAGTGCAATGAAATTAGTAGGGTATGCCATTATCATCTCCACTAACGATTTCCTTGATCATTCGTAGTTTAGACGCACTCAGGATTTAATAAAAATGGGTGGAGCAATTTCATGTTGTTTCTTTCTTCTTCTATATAAATTCTAAATATTTATTAGGTCCATAAATCACATTTCTACGTAAAAAGCTATTCGAACAATAAATGTTAAAAATTAGTTGATCTCCCAACTTTTTTAGTCTTATATCTTTTGCAGGGAAAAATATATTTTGTGTTAAACTTGAAAAATAGCGAAAACTAAAATGTGAGTATTTTAAATTATTATTTTTCTTTTTAAACTAAAATAATTTAAAAAATATTTTTTTTCTATCATATATTTTTAAAAACTTAATTTCTTATAAATGTGTCTATGTAAATATCAACTGTACGGAAAACTCGCTATGACGTAATATGTTTGAAATTAGTTAATTTTTCGCAAAAAAAAATTTCAAATTTTCGATTTCTGATTGTTGTGCTGATTTCTAAAGAAAAATTGGAATTTTAGTGAAGCTTTCATAGCTTATGAAAGAGATGCGCACAAAAATCTGTTTTGAAAAGCTAGTTACAACAACACCAATTTGAGCAAAAAACTCAAAAATATTTTGCGAAAATATACCTAGTATTGATGAAAATTTTTAAATAGACAAAAAAAAGGAAAATAAAACAGATATCGCAAGCTAAAGAAGCAAATGACTTGAAAACAAAGTAGCACAAGCAATAAGAAGACAATATTACTTAAATAAAAACCATGCAACGATAGCGAACTGAAATTATTAAACATGAGCAGTGGTGGCCAGAGAACAAGCAGGCTTGGTTTTTAAAAATTGAAAAAAGAACAGAAAATTTGCAATAGTGAATTAAATATTTATTTGGAACGATACATCAAGTCCTGCCATTTACTTTTTAAAGATTATTTTATGTAAATATTGCCCGCGGCTACGCCTGTATTGGTCAATCCGTAAGCTCCAATTTTTGCATACATTTTGCATAATTTCGGCCAGTATCTCACCAATGACAGCTGTAATGTTGTTTTCCAGGGCTGCAATTGTGACTGGCTTCTCCCTGTGCACGAGAGACTTCACGTAGCTCCACAAACAATAGTCTAGTGGGGTCAAATCGCATGATCTTGACGGCCAATGGACTGCTCCAAAACGTGAGATTAATTGCTCACCAAACTCTCCTCTCAATAGATCCATGATATCGCGTGCCGTGTGGCATGTGGCACCGTCTTGTTGAAACCACATGTCAACCAAGTCCAATTCTTCCATTTTGGGCAAAAAAACTCGGTGATCATCCATTGACTGTAACATTGCGATTTTCATCATTTTTGAAAAAGTACGGTCCAATGATGCCGCCGGCTCAGAAACCGCACCAAACAATGCATTTTTCAGGGTGTATTGGCAGCTCTTGAACTGCCTCTGGCTGCTCTTCTGATCAAATTCGGCAATTCTGTTTTTTGACGTACGCATTGAGGTAAAAATGAGATTCATCGTTGAAGAAATTAAATGAAGGAAGAATGAAAAAACACATTTCTCATAGAGCACGTTGACAAAGTTGACATTTTAGAATCGTCCAAAAATATTTTGGAATTAAACTCAATGACTGAAAATGGGATCTTAGTATCTTTGTGAATATTTGAAATTAATTTTTGTTGAAAACTTTTCAAAAATTCAGAAAAAATACACGGTATGCGATACCATTTTAGTTTTTATACAGTACAGTGAAAATTAAAAAAATGTAAATAAAAAAAAAATTAATTTTAGCTTCCGCCAATTTTTAAATTTAACTCTAAATATAATTATGCTTTAGAAGTATAAAATTTTAAAAAATTCAAAATATCCACTAGTTCTATTTTATTCTCAAGCAATTTTTTTCGTACAGTTGTTATACGTATATGGCGATAAAAAAAAATTCAAATTCTCTTGTGACATATTCATAAATTCTGTTTTGGTTCGACTTATGCCGAAGTCATTTATGGTAAATGATCATATAATAGTCAAATAATGCCTACAAAAAGAAAAAAAAGTCATGAAATTTGGATAGGTCTGATTCCTTTCATTTGGCAGCACAATGCCTCACAAGTTGTACGCGGAAAAGGTATTTGTGACATACTTGCCACAACTCGGTTACTTTATGCAATAGTTATTCAATATCTTGTAGACATTCTATACTATGATTTGACACACAGGGTTAGCTTATTTTTATTAAAAAAAAAAAAAAATGTTAGTTATCAGTCTTTGGGAATTCCTCCCGTTTGAATACATTGGACTTTTTTAGTAACAAAATTTAAATTTTTCGATGGAATCAAAGTTATAGCAAAAGCAAAAACACAAAAAAAAAGCAAAATTGTATAAATTAAAATTAAAAAATAATAATTTATAATACATCTAATTATTTAAATAAACATAAAATAAATTTTTATTTTTCTTTTATTCCATAAAAAACCAAAAAAAAAAAAAATTTGAACTGATAAATATCAAATTTTTGGAAAATAAAATTTGTGTGATCAAAAAAAAAAAAAAAAAAAATGCGAAAAAAAACAGTGGCATGCACTTGGCCGTGATGAGCAAGCCAAATACTACGAGTTAGCACGACGGGAGCGCCAGCTGCATATGCAAATGTATCCGGACTGGAGCTCTCGGACAAATGCGTCCAGAGGGAAAAAGCGAAAACGCAAGCAAGATACAAATGATGGAGGTTAGAAAAACAAAACATAAGCTAAAAATACACACACAAAACAAGAAACAAATACACACAAAATCTAGAAAAAAAAACAAACAAACAACAGGAGAGTTTTCAAAACATAATTACTATCCGATTTTAACTAAACTTTTTTCTGGTTCCAAAACTGTTTATTCAAGTAAATAACCATTTATCCGTTCATAACTTTTTGTATATATATAATACGCTTGTTTGAAGAAATACTTTTAAATATATATTCTCTGTATCAACTTTAAAACATAATTACTTTTAATTTTGCTGGTTTTAAGCATAACACTAAATCGTTCAGCAAATAAAATTTAGTTAACGTAAGGATCACATATTTAAGTGCCATAAGCTGTTATTTATTTACCAAATTTAAATTAGATTTACGCTGATAATGTGCAAGCGCTAGCATCAGATTGTTTTTCAAATTCCCATTAATTTTTATAGCTATCTGTGTTAAAAATATTCACAATAAAATATTCTAAATAAAATAAAATGAAAAATTAGATTACGGCGAAAAAAGCTATTCAAAACAGCCCAAAAAACTAAAAAAATTAATGTTACAAGTTCAAAAAAAATGTATGCCATCGTTTGCACATTATCAGACCATATCTACTTAATATTTTGTAAGTAACAGTTTTTTGAAGAAAATCGTTTTTAATTTTTGAAACTTAAAAATATCATAGTAATATCGTTTTAAAAAATTTTCGATTACTTTTTTTTCAAAAGCACGCTTAAAAACGCAAATTGTGAAACAAGAAACATGCAATTCGGCAAATCATTCGCGGAGTTATGATCTTTTAAAAAAAAATGGTAAAAGACGTTAGTTTCAAAAATTTATATAAGAAAGAAAAGAAAAACAAATTTAAAAAAAAAATCAGCGATGCAATAGCAAAATCGTGTTCGCCTTGGGTTGAAATGCAAATAACTTGCGAAAGTAACTCAAGTCACTTTCATACGTGTGATTTGAAGCATTGAAATTTTTTCAGTTTTATTAAACTTAAATTCTAAACACAATGAATGCGAGATGCGAGTGCGAGAAAAAAAAAACAAAACGAGATAACATAATGTTTTCTAAGAGCAAGGTGCGCAATGGAAGCTCTATTGCACATCTTGCTCTAACGTAACGTGACCAGATACTTTGCGGCAAAACTCGAAACAACAGAAAAGTTCATCTAATTTGCATTTAAGTCCAAAAATTTTTCGGAAAAACTTGATAAGCTTTTTTTTTTTGGGTTCTTTCTCATATTTACATTCAGCAATGAGATTTATTTCAGTAAGTCAAAGTATTTAATAAAAAAATAGGTCTTTACTTTTACATTCCGAAAACTCTAGCAAAATGAGATATATTTCATAAAATGAAAACGCGGTACGGAAAATCAAAAACGCGAATCATATGGTCACGTTACTTTTACGTATAGGAAAAATCCTGTTGTCTGGTTTTGTTTGTGCTCGCGCTCGAATTCATTGGGCTAAGAGCTTTTTTAAGCGTAATGGTTACAAACTCTTCTGCAAGCTCTAACGAGAGCGCATTTGAGAGTAACGGTAGAGCATTTGTGTATATGCCTATAGTATAGGCCCTATACACAACAACGATTCAGTTCTACTTCAGCAGTAGTAGAACTCCATATGGTTGTTGTCCCACAACATGGAAACGAAGTTTTGCGTGCATGTTGGTGGTGCACATCATTGAACCTTTTTGTTTATATGTATGAATGGGATAGAATTATAGTTTTTACAAGTGCTTAATTTTCTCTAAAGCACCTGCTATTCTCGAAGGAAGCTTTCTTGAGTAATTGCTCTTCTGTGTGTGTGTAAAACAGTGGTCGGCAGAGCGCAAATATCAAATATGTTCTTACTCTCAAATGAGAGAGAAATGACAAAAGCTCCAATCACTGTGAAAAATGCTTCTACGTTTCTCCATATAATTTCTTATTTCAGGGGTTGAATTTTAGTTATAAAATGCCTTTTTTTATAAAATTTACTAACTATCCTAAAAACTCGCTTGTATATTAAGCGTTGCGCATTGACAAACAAATTATCAAAGAAAAAATATTTATGTTTCCATTTGATTTCAAACATTTTTGCAGTGCATTAACGAAATATCAAGCTCATTTTGTGGTTTGCTTACTCTCGCTTATTCTCTTCATTTGCTCGCGAGCCTATGGGGTGCCGACCACTGGTGTAAAATGATTAGATCAGTGATGGACGAAGTTGAGTCTTGGTGTGGGTAAGATCCAGTTTCAATTGAAACACCAAAACAGTGAAATTATCTACTCTTTTTAGCATAAGCTTAAAATCGATCTCTGCTTACAGCTTAAGCCGTAACCAAAATAGAATTGAACGAACGTTTGCACTCGTTTCGTCTGTTTTGACATTTAACCCAAAATGTTACGATAGCCAACGAACCGAAAAAGCTGTTATGACGAGTAGCAACGTTTTGAAGTTCGGTTTTTACGGAACTCTTACGTCTCGTCAAAATGTTTCGTTCACTTTCGATCAATTACGTAGGTTCATTTTGGCTATCAACATTGGTTT
The DNA here is from genome assembly GCA_949775025.1 of Tricholauxania praeusta. Classification (NCBI taxonomy): domain Eukaryota; kingdom Metazoa; phylum Arthropoda; class Insecta; order Diptera; family Lauxaniidae; genus Tricholauxania; species Tricholauxania praeusta. Next base: position 14,950,010 of record OX459032.1, read on the forward strand.
ACATCAGGGGTCGGCAAAATTTGATTTTTCACAGCTCAATTGAGCTGAAATACATCACACACATTGCTTTTTGCCGACCTCTGGTTTACATACACTCGAACTTACTCGTTATGTCTCGTCTATTTTGGTTTAGGCTTTAGCATTTAAAGAAAAGCTTACTTCAGCTGAATTTGATGGTTGCGCTTCTTCCACAAAAGCAGCTGTTTCTGAAGAGCAAAAATACGAAGCGCTGCTATTAGGTCTTACACACTTTAAAAATGAGCCTACCCGAAAATGCAATGAATTTTATAGAAGCCTCAGACGTTCGGTCTTTTTATACAACCGTCAGTGCGACTTAGTTGTGCGTTTGCCTTATACGCTACATCTACTTGTTATTCGAATTCAGTTCACTCAGTAAAGAACAAAATGAAAGCGGATTTGAATACAAAGAATAGAACAGGCTTACTTTAGCTCCTGTTTTTTTCATACGACTTGCTCTCAGACGCTAGGGTCCCGGACTTGTCAAAGTCGCATTAAAAGTCGGCACGTCTCTGGAAGATAGAAAAAAAATATTCTTAAAATTCTTCTTCCTTGCAAGCGCTACTGTTGTAAAACTTTATAGTTCAAAAGCTTTTCAATGATTTGGTGAGATTGTTGATAAAAGCTTAAAGTTTGTTATGTGCATGTACAATAACCATGTTTTGGTGATTTGCTCATCAATTCCGTATACATGCACGCTATTTTTCGCTCTTTAAGCGCCTGCTCGTTCTCTTGGCACAGCGTCGGCTATGTGCATCAGGGATGATATTTGGGGGCTTTTAGAGCTCTTTTGAGCCCTTTTATTTTTCAAAAGCCCCGTGGCCCTTTTCATTCATTTTTGGCCCTTTTGCAAAATACTACCGAAAAATTAAAACAATTTTTTATTTTTCAAAGGAAGCTTACTGGGATACACGGTTCGCTTCAAGCAAGATCAAGATCGATTAAATTGTCAACCAAATCTGACAATGCACGATTAATAAATAAAGTCCGGAGATTCCAAATATATAATTTGCAAAATCGGAGCTGCTCATTTACTCGTTTTATGGTCATTTTAAGATTAACACTATGGCCGACACGGTTCGTTTAAAGCAAGATCAAAATCGGTAAAAATTTTCAACCAAATCTGACAATGCACAATTATTATTTAGTGTTCAGAGATTCCAAAAACAAGATCTGGAAAATCGTACCTGGTCATTTACTCGTTTTATGGCCATTTTGATGTAAACGCTTTTACCGATAATTTTGACAAAATTATGAAGCGAACCGTGTACAGTTTTTTACGCTTTTAATATCAATTGAAATTTTAAAATATGCTATGATAATTGTTTTTATATGTATTTTGAGTTGATTCATACGATAAAGTCAATAACTTTTGCAAATATGCAAAGATTTTTGTGTTATTCACCGTTTTTCATGGAAAAAAATCGATACCAAAATAAAATTTTTTTTTCAGCTGAAAAACTAGTGAAAAAATTAATTTTTTTATGATCTTTTGTGAGCCTTAAAAGTATTTTTGACTACAAAGCAAACAAGGAAAAAAAATGTTTATATATGTTACCTTATTCATCATTTTCCATGGAAAAGAATTGAAAATACTGAAAAAGTATTTTATGTATTTTTGACTACAAAGCTCACAAAAAAACAATAAATAAAAAATATTTTATATTTGATGTGTTATTCACCGTTTTCATGAAAAAAAAAAAAATTAAAAAAATATTTAAAAAATTCTTTTGGGCCTAAAAACTAAATTAAAAATAAGATTTATACAGTTTTTTTTATGGTTTTTAAAAGTATTTTCTATTACAAATCAAACAAAAAAAAAAGCAAAATAAAAAAACTTAAGTTTTTAATTCAATTGTTGCTGGAACGTCATTTTATTGATATTATCGGTAAAAGTGTTTACCTTAAAATGGCCATAAAATGAGTAAATGACCAGGTACGATTTTACGGATCATGTTTTTGGAATCTCCGAACACTAAATAATAATTGTGCATTGTTAGATTGGGTTGAAAATTTTTACCGATTTTGATCTTGCTTAAAACGAACCGTGTCGACCATAGTGCCAATATTAAAATGGCCATAAAACTAGTAAATGAGCAGCTCCGATTTTGCGAATTATATATTTGGAATCTCCGGACACTATTTATTAATCGTGTATTGTCAGATTTGGTTGACAATTTAATCGATCTTGATCTTTCTTGAAGCGAACCGTGGATAAGTGATTGTTGATTGGGATAAAATTTAAGTGTTTTACTTTTCTCTTAAAAAATGTTAGTGGACCCTTAAGTAATACGATGGCCTTTCGACTTTTCAAACTTCAAATTGAAATTATTTCAAATCAAAAACCAGAGATTTTTTTATATGAAAAAAGTTTTATTTGATTTATAACACTGGTCAACACTAATTTTGGTGCCGAGAAGCTGTACTTTTATTTTAACTAAGGACCTTATATTGAATACATTATTAGCAAAACTTTTGATATCCTATGTGTAGTTTTCTAGATTTTGCCTTGTAAAAAAAAAGTTTACATGAAAAACAACTTACATTGTTTAAAAAAGAACTTTCTCTTTCTCGATTATGTGTAGTTTGTTGTAAAAAAAAAGTTTACATGAAAAACATTTTACATAATTTAAAAAATAACTTTCTTTTACGCGACTTTCGTGAATGAGGTGTAGTAGGGACTATCACGTTGCATCCCCCCGCAATAGTCATATGGCGATCCCGTCGGCCTTGGTATCTTTCTTCCATAGTTTTTAAGTCCTGGTGAAACCGCTCCCCTTGTCAATTGGTCAAGATGACTGTGAAGGTAGGTCACTTTGATGGACATATTGCATCCTAAGTTATTAAAGTACTCTAGCATGTTATTTACAATTTCAGAGCAGTTATTTGACTTGTAGTTTCAAAGAAAGTTCTTAGTAACTTCAACAAACGACTAAACGACTTCATTTAGAGCTGTCTATAAATACACGCCATTCATTTGGATGGTATTTTGAAAGACCCATTTCGAGAATAAGGCCTTGCACATCCAAAAAAAAAAAACTATCATTTTCCGATTGAAAAGAAAGTAGCAAGTCATGCTCTCTTGTTCTTTTATACCTGGCTCCAACAAGTTTTTTTCTTTTAATCTAAAAGCCAAAACCTCTGCAGATTCTTTAGAAAGTTCAAGATTCCTTATCAAATCATTTAATTCTTCTTCGATATCGCTATACATTTCATTAATGATTTCTTCAAATGATAATTCACGAAGGTAACGAAATGTTGGAACAGGTACTTCCTCTGAATGTGGTAAGGGTCTTCTAGCAGAATCTAAGTCGGGATAAATCATTATTTTAACATTATTCCGAAACTCATATGGTTTCTTTTACCACTAATACACTGTCTTAAATGTTCATAACACATTTAACAAACAGTTTGGGGTATTGTCGGGTAGTATTTATCCACAATTTACTACTTAAAGTAAGCAAAATAAGCACTTTTTATAAAGTCTGATATAGGTTTTCTGAACTTTTTCACTGTGTATTCACCACAAATGTAACAAAACACATTTGAATCATTGAGACAACTTTTTCCCGATGATGACATGATATAATAATCAAGTTAAATAATCAAAATTGACGGTTAGTCAAAAATGATACGTGGGAAAAAAAAATTAAAAATATTTTTAATTTTGCCATTACATACTTAATACAAAACCACTAACTATTCCTTGGCACCAACATTTTTTTTCGATTTGTTGACCTAAGTAATATGTTAAATTTGATGTGCTAAGTCTACAAATATGTTATATCAATTGTTTCTGAATTTCCTTTTGAAGAAGTTTCTAAAAATCGATCTCAACATAGTTAGTTCTTTAATATAACGCTCATTTTCTTCAATAACGTCATAACTCAAAAAATCAGATATTTCGGGGCAAGCATTTAAACTGAATTTTTGCGTTTTTGGGTTATAACGTTATTGAAGAAAATAAGCGATATATACAAAAAAATCGTAAACGCTTAAATGTTCCTATGCAAAATTTATGTTTACAATTAAATTCAAACAACAAAATAAATTTTGTAAAAAGAAAAAATTTGGTTATAATATAAATGGTTGTATACGATTTGATTTACAGAAGCCCTGTTTATGTTAAAAAAGCCCTATTTTAGTTCGAACTTTGGCCCTTTTACAAATATGCCAATATCATCCCTTATGTACATAGCTAGGCAAAACGTAGCGCGAGCGTGACTGTGGCAAAACGAGAATAACTTATCGTATACGTAGGTATATAAAGCAGAGAGCGTAAAAATCAATTCAGTTCAACTTGAAAAGCGAACATAGCAATAATACTGTCGCACAAATCTTAAAACATAACTAGACATGAATGGTAGAACATTGAGGAGAAACTACGGCTATAGTGGTGCTGAGCTCTGGTTACATCGTATTTTTTTATTTGCCTGATAAGTCGGCGTTTACACAAGGCAACTAATTCTTTGGAAAAATTCTTGTTTATTGTATTTTGTGAATTTGTTTTGTGTTTACACACGAAAACTAAAATTCGTTGTGCTCGAAAATATCAAAGCAATTACACCGTTAAACAGCCACTGGAACAAAGCATAATATCAGCGAACGAACAGCACGAAAGAGAATTTCCGAGTACAACAAATTCTGTACAACACTCATTTGTTAATGTTATTTTATTGAGCTTACTGTTGATATGTGTGTGTGTCAACATCAAAAAAATTACAACTTAAAAAGACAAATCAAAAGGAAAAATGGGCTATAGTAAAGCTAGTTATTCTAATTTCATCCTCTGCACTTGCCAACAAACAAGCAGAATTTTTCGGAAAGAATTTCTATGTGTAAACGGTGACTTAATGATAATGTATACATAGATCTCCCATTTAGTTAGTGTTAGTTCACAAGCTATGAGCAGAGCTGGGCACCACTACACGCGTGTTTCTCTTCAATGTTCTTCAATGCATGTGTAGTTGTGCTTTGTTCGTTTTTCAAAGCAAACTAAATTAAATTTTACGCTCTCTGCTTTATATATGTATATGAAAAGTTATTCTCATTCTGCCGCAGTCCCGCGCGCGGTACGTTGTGCCCAGCCACGGCTATGAAGGAGGCCAAAAATGGGTGTTTGTTCAATGACTTAGACCTTAAATAAAAAGTGTAGGAATTTTAAAGAGTAGATAAAATCAGAAGAGTTTTGACTTCTTACCTGAAAGACTTCCTTACGATAAGATTTGACACACGCTATATCATCTTGAAATGTGTAATGAAAACAGAATTTTTCTTATGAAAATAGTAAAATACGGTTTTCAGATTTAAATTTAAAAGTTTGCAATAAAACCCGACTTTTTCACAGCTTTAATTGGAAATTTTAAAGCGTTATAAAGTGGATCAAATCTTATTATATGGAGATTTTTTGGGCAGTTAGTAGTACTGTTCTCACCTCCATTAAACTTCGGACTACAGCATTTTTATTCAAAGTTTAAGTTAAGGCTTTTAGAGCTATTGAGCAATGATCTTTTGAAGTCACCTAAAACTATCGTATCTCGCGAACAGACCACCAAATAAATCAGGGATGCGCACAAAAATTGTTTCGCGAGCTGGCGGCTACAGCAGGTAAAAAAATGAAAAATATTTTGGGAAAAAATTCCTAGTATTGACGAAAATTTTGAAATAGCGGCGGCAAGCTAATTGCATGTAAACAAAAACAAAAATCTCAAGGTGAAATAGCAAATGAATTGAAAACAAAATCACACAAACAATAAATTGCGTTGAAGAAAAAATTACAGGAACAAAATACATGCGGTGGTTGCGGACCGAAATTATTTAACTTAAGCAACGGCAAGGGTTGAACGAGTCGATGTATTGAAGTAAAAATTACAGGAACAAAATACATGTGGTGATTGCGGACCAAAATAATTTTGATCGAATAACGGAAAGAGCTCGAGATGAGCTCAATATTTTTTGTTATTGTTGTAAGAGCTAAAAGAGATATTTGAGCTATGGGATGCGCATCCATGAACTAAATCAGCGGTGGGCACAAAAATATAACCAAAGAGGAAAACAACAACATCAAGCAACAACAAACGAAATTTTAAAGTTTTTTTTACTTTCATTTCCAAAATTGCCATTAGCACAAAAAAAAAACAAATTACACTACAAACAAAAACAATTGCTACATTCGTCAAGACACAATGCGGCGCCGTCATTTATGCCTTTGTGTTTTGTTTTTGTTTTCATTTGAATTCAAGTTAACGCTGTGCCTCGATTGAAATTCTGCGAATTTTGTGCCTCGATAGCGTTGAAATTCTGCGAATTTTGTGCCTCGATAGCGTTGAAATTCTGGGAATTTTTTTTCGCTTGGTTGTGCGTCGAATAACGGTTAGAGCAATGTGAGGAAATTGATGCACTAAGTGCCCTTCCCTGAACTAAATGATGGGTCTTTGAAATTGTAATCAGTTTGGTGGCACAAAAACCATATAACGAACTTCTAAACAAAAAATTCTTCAAAGAGTTGACAAGCTTTTGTTCCAGTGAAGCTTTAATCTTTGCCTAGATAAAAAATTTAAAAGTAAAAAGTCCAAAAATTATTTTTCAATTATCGAACTTCATATATTCTTAACTTGTTTGTTAAAATTTTTAACTATACCAAAAATTTCGTTTTATTGAAAATGTGGGAACTTTCGATTGCGCAACTAATTTTTTAAAACATGCATTTTAATACACACATTCCATTATTGTCAATATTTCAAAATCATAAATATAAAAATTTGGGAAAAAACTTTCATCAAATTTTACAATAAGTATTTTGTAAGTACCCACCTAGCATTTAAATGATCATTTTATTTTAAATCACCTATACGAGTCATTTTTGACTACTATTTATGACCAAAAAGTGATTACAAGTAATAACTGAGAAAAAAAAATAAAAAAAAATTCCAAAAATCACATTCCGATCTACCCAATGATCTAAAACTGATTGCACAGGAAAACAGTAACAATATTATCACTTTTTGATCTACGTAATGATTCGAATATGACTTTAGAACTTATTCTTGAAAATGTATTTTGAATTGTGTTCTGTTTTGTAGTTCATAATAACTTTACTAGAAGTAGATAATATATATATATTTTTACAATAAGTAAAATTATGCATATAGGGCTGATGGTGATGAAAAGAACGGCAAGGACACGCAAAGGAACGTGGATGCGAAAAAATTTAAGTTATATGACTCTCAAATTACTAGAAATATGACTCCAAAAATACTCGCAAATGCTTAGAAATATGACTCGAAAAAGACTCGCAAATGATAAGAAATATGACTCGAAAATGAGTCGAAACTGATCGGAAAAACGAGTCATAAACAACTCTTCAAGAAGAGTCGCGGATAGGGTACCATTTTCTCCCGACAATAGTATCATTTATGATCAGAAAATGAGCGCATTTATGATCATTTTAAACAGACAGAGGACTCAAAAAAGACTCGAGGGTAGTATGTCAAATATTAAAGAAAAAACACAACAAAAAAACATGTACATATGTATATGTTAATTTCTTCATACTCGCATAAACAAAAGCAATATTTATTGTAATGAATAAAATATTTATATATATATAATAGGAAATTTTATTTTAATATAGTATGTGAACATTATTCATTATTATAAGCTATGTATATCAAAATTCAAAAATCTTGCAAATATTTAAAATTGGGCCTTTTATGGAAAAATTTCATACATATACATATGTTTAACTTTAATTGAACATTTTTTTAAATAAAAACTTGCATGACGCATGTTGCATGTCTTAAAATACGTTTGTAGTATGTGCTTTAACAAAAGATAGTGCCATCCAATAAGCGCTTGATAATATTTTGAGTAAATTTTGATGCTTGTAATAAGTAACATTCATTAATTAAAATATAAGGCTTTCTACTTATTATCTACTTTCATAATATATAAATTCTCTCAGCTAATTTTTCGAAATATACGAAAGTAGGCGCAAATTTTCTAGGTCTAAGTAAGAAAATCCCATTTAAAAATTTGAAAATAATTCATGTTTGACAATATACCGCGATTTCGCATGCGTGGTCTTCGTTTTTTTTTTTTTTCTTAAAATTTCATTAACATTCTAAACATAACATCCTATGTTCTCTCTTCAAAACTAAAAAAAAAGGACTTCGAAGCCAAATACAAATGGTACAAATGAAAAGAAAATAAGACAACACATAATTCAAGAAGCAGCAACTAAAAAGTAGAGTGACAATTTTGTGTGCGGATATTTTACATTTAAAAATTTTAAAAAAATAAGTATGCAGTAGCATTCTTCAGCACAAATATGTTGTTTTAAAAAATAAATTATTAAAATCGGCTCAGAATATTTTGCGCGAAAGCGTTACAAACCGTTTAATCCTAAAAAACAAGGATATTTAACTTAAAAAATTAAGTATGCAATAACCTTCTTTAGCACATACATATGTGTGTTTTAAAAAATAAATTATTAAAATCGGTTGTGTAGATTTTGCGCCAAAGCAAAAGCATTTTCATATAAGCAATTTTATATAAATAGTAAAGATAATGCACTATATTTTTCATATTTTTTTATACAATACTTTACTAACATTGCAGATGATTGAAAATTTATGTTGAAAAAATCGACGTATTTCGTTTGAGGAATCCAGTACCCCCAAAACGGGTTTGCGCTTAAAATTTGTAGAACTTAAAGCTTTGCTGAGAACATTGTTCAATATTATCAAAAATGCGCTTGGCGCACACCTGAAACGGACCATGTTTGTTAAATGCATCTCAAGCCTTTTTTATCGCCGTTGATGAAGTCAAGCCCGAGGCCAGTCGCTGTGGCCAGTCTCCAGTGAGAGGTATGTGGCGAGTGCTAACTGGTAGAGTTGCACTGCTGATGAGCTCCCAAATCGTTTTTTTCAACGGGCTTGCTGCTGAAATGTGCCATATCGTCGTGATAAGCTTTGAGAATTTGCCATCGATCGGATCACAGGTGGAATGACCAGCAAAATGTTGGTTCCTACTTTTCGGTAAAGTTTTCCTTCGTACATCTCATATTCCGGATTCTTACTACTTTGGTCATCGGAACATGATATTGCTTGCCCACATTAGTGTGCAGCTTTTAACGTTTCTTAATCCTTCTGAAAAAGAATTCTTGTAAACATCATTGAGATCAAATATTCGAATTCGTTGGTTGTCGTCATTGTCACTTGTTTCATACATTTGAAGCACTTCTTCTGCCCTTAATGCACGACCACCTTTGGAGCATAAAATATCATGTCCACGAAAAATACTATGTGGCAAAGCTTCAGCCTCCATCCAGTAGTGTTGAGCTTCGATGTAGTTTTCGCTGACTTTAACTGTTGTTTTGACCTTGAAAAGTGCCTCGATTACGCAACCTCGAATTCCTTTAAAGCGCTTATACGTGGAAATCTAATGTTTCGTCATTAAAGACGGTATTTTTAATGAATAATCATTACCGTATTTAAGAATACCATAACTCGATTTCCAAAGAGCAATTTTCACTTCCTTCAATAATGGTGGTACGATTCGCAAGCATCACAAATACCGAGTGTAAAACTGCTTTGCAATTGTTTGCGTTGTGATATATCTTTGAACAATGGCTGCGGACGTTTAACCGAATGTTCCCATAACCATTGCAATTATTACACCTTGGACAGTTTTTCTTTTCACTATATCTTGCATATCCACCATATTCCATCAATCTGGATGGTCTCCATAGTCTGAAAGGTTCAGTGCGAATTAGATGATATAACTTGTTTTTTGTTAAATGCTTATGTGTTTTGAGTTATGTATATTCTTTAAAGGAAAGGTCCGTTCATAAGTTTTCAAAATGTCCGTATCATATTGTGGAAGGTCAACAGCTGAAATGGCATCCTCTGGACACCAACATATGTTTGCGGATCTTCTTTATGTGAGTTCGTCATGGCCTCTAAGTGCTCGTTCAGTGACGCAAATCAGTTCAAATAAGACTTATATGTATTCTTGTACTCTTGTTTCACCATTTCCACATTATTCTCTTTGTCTGCATTTTCCTCCAAGTTCCTCATTTGCAGTTTAATCCTCATGTCATTGTTTTTTATTTATCAGAGAGAGGATAAATAAATATAAAAAATATATGGCAAATATAACGTATTGAAGAAATGCTTTCGATAGCATTGGGAATAATCGATGAAATAAATTAAACAACTATTCTTTCGATTAGATGTAAAAGAGAACTTTGCCGAGGTCTCTGACCATAAACGAGTTGGTAAATGTGGCTCAATATATTATAAGGTTAGTAATTACTAAACCAATGAGCATTAAAATGGTTATCTAGAAATTCTGCAAATTATAAAAAGTATAAATATCAGTGTTCAGTTACACTTTGTTTTTATTTTTTTACTTTTTGGAACATTTTTTGAACGAAACATTCAAAAATATTTATGGAGAATAGCATAAAAAATCATTTTATAATAAAAAATAACATGAAAACCTTTAGTAAATAAGCTTAAACATTAATTTTTTTATAGTAAAAAATAAAAAAAAAACTTTAATTTTTTTATTTAGAAAAATGTTTCTGAAAATATCTTCGATATAAATTTTTTTTTTTTTTTCTTATATGTAATTCTTCAATAAATTTTAAGAATGTGTAAACAAAAAAAAAATTATTGAAGTGCGCATGAACTGTATGATATTTTCGGAGTTTTGTCGGGAATTTCGATTTGTAAGCAGCTACAATCTTAGGAAATATAAGAAAATCAAAAAAAAAAAAAAAACGAAGATATGACGAAAATGTTTTAAGAAACATGGTGCATAAAATTCATATTTTGTCGGGAATTTCGATATGAAAGCATATACATATAAGAAAGATGTAAGATGTCGAAAGCATTTCGAGAAACAATTCAATAAATAAAAAAATTAAAGTTAAAAAAAATTTATGGTAATTTTTAATTTTTTTGTAAATTTAAAGCATTTTTCAACAAAATGATTAATGTTTTTCATTCTTTGTTCCCCTTAGTTTTCGAGATATATTCACCCATATCATGAATAAACAATCCCTCGAAATTTTTTTCAAATTCCCTGTTTTGCAATCGTAGAAAAAAATTTTTTTTTTCATTCCATGGAAAATGAGCTATCGGTAATAATTTTTATGAGAAATCGCAAAATTTTGTTCGAAAGAAAAAAAAAAAAACAATCCGTTAGAATCGTTTTCTTACGAATATTCGAAAAAGTCAAACAAATAAAGTGTGCAGTTATTTAAAGATTGAGCGATATGTATATTAGGGTGTCTCAAAATTTTATTAAATTTTAGTTTTTAAAGTGCCGTTGCGGAAAAATTAAGTTTATGATATGAAGCAAATTTTGATGCTCTATACCTCAATTTTAAAAGGCGTTGCCGAGGTCTGTTAGTTTTGCATGTAAATTGTATGGAAAATCTATATTTTATTAAAAAATGTATGCGAATGAATAGGTGATGAATATTGTTGGACTGCCAAGTATCATTTTTCGAAGTTAGTTTATGCTTTGAATCCGTAACTGGTCTAAGACATGACCCATCATGTCAGAGTTCTGAAATAATTGAGATTAAGTACCTAAAAAATAGGTTTTTTGACTACTTTCGAGGCCATGTATAGGATTTAAAAGAATTTTGTTCAGCTTTGTTTTAGTAAAAGCATCATTTAGTACCGTCTTTCCCCTTTAAGACGAGCTTTTAAGTGGTCATCTATGATGTTTCCTTGCAAGGTTATAGCAATTTTAAAGTGACATGAATTTGATCACGTACGATCTAACAATATTAACCAGACGGTTTTAAATTTATGTCAGCTTAAAATGGCTCATTTTAAAGAGGAAAGACGCAACTAAATGATGCTTTTATTAATAAGCTGAGCACATTTTTTTGAATCGAAACTAGACAAAAATCCTAATTTTTTAGCTTCTTATCCTCAAATAATTCAGAATTCTGAAAGGTTGGGTCAATTGTGAAGACAGATTCGGATTCAGCGCAAAAAAACGACTCTCAGCAGCACAACAATATTTATCATTCAAAAAAAAAAAAACTATAATATTCATCACCTATTCATTCACATACATTTTTAATAAAATATAGATTTTCCAAACAATTTACATACCTTAAAAAAAAAACATAAAAAAATTTGAATCACCCTAATGTTAATATATTATATTGTTGTGAAGCAAATGCATGCGCAATTTTTGGAAGTTGCAGAAACTTTGTTTCAAACGTTCATTCCGCTTTTAAGTAGTTTATGTACCTCTGTCTATTTATACAGCAAATATAGTAAGTACCTTATAACCTTTTTGTAATCATGGTTGGAGAAATTTTAAGTTTTATTTAAAGAAAAACTTTATATGTATATTGTTTTAACGCTTGAATGTATTTAAACTAAAATATATGTAATTTATGTACAAATTATTTAAATGCAGCGGTTTTTATTTTCTTAAATGCAACCAACGTCTTCAGATGTTAAAAATTTCTCTAGTATTCAGAAGTTTCAACGTATTCCTGTGCTATAAGCTAGACTGAAGTGCTACAATATTTACTAAGTAGTCAACCTTAGTAGAGCCCAACCAGTCTATGCTAACAGATTTCAACTTTATTAAATTTTTTCACTTATTCAACAATTTTCAAAATTTTTCGAATTTTTCGACTATTTTAACATTTTTCTATTTCTTTTTAAAAAACAATCTTTAATTTACAGAACAACCAATAGACCTGCAGCTCATAGATACAATTTAAATTTAGTATAAAAAGGTCATTAAATAAAAAAAAATTCTATTTCTTCAACAGTTTTCGACTTTTTCAATCTATCGCGACTCTTTCGAAATTTTTCTATGTTCTACTTTTGAACATTTTTTGAATTTAAAATTTTATAACATTTTTCAGCATGTGCTCGTACGACAGATTTTTCAAAACTTTGCAACCTTTTCAAGATTTTACAAGTCAGTTCTTTGGTCATAAACAGGGATAATATCGGCTAAGGTTGATTACACAGGCCAAACAAAAAAAAAGTTTTGGTCGGAAAATCAAACCCACTTATTCTTGTGTATAATTCTTCGCTGAGTTCGAAAAAAAAATTGTCTAACCAATTCCCCTCACTCTCTATATGCCACACTCTTCTCAACAAAATATTTTATAAATCCAATTTTTTTTCTAAATATACCTATCTTTTGCAAAATTCTTCGCTGAATTCTAAAAAAAAAATAAAAAAAAAATTAAAAAAATAAAATTAAAAATAAAAAAAATTTTGTCGAGCCAATATGCTTTAATGCATATTGCGCTTTTAATTTTTTTTTACGTTTTTTGCACTAACATAAAAGCTCAGTAAAAAAAGCAACGAAACATGTTTTTTCAAAAATCTCTTTTTTTCATTCAAAATATTATTATTCCGATTCAACGCACTTTGTATAGCGACTCAATAGTGATTCAAATGCACACTTAAGCTATTTTTGTGATATTGCTTCCAAGGGGCGTGTTAAAGCTTTTTGAATGGTCTCAATGCTATCGAAATTTTCTGAATGGTCTCAATGTCTTCAAATTGCGAATTGAACTGCCTATTGCAAATATAAGCAAGTTTAGTTTCCGGAGAAAAAAAAGGCGCTCCTGTTAATTCTCCACGCTTTCGAAATCCCTGCCTTAGTCGAGACCTTCATAATAACAAAGATGTCACGAGGCACACATCTTTTTTTTTGATAAAATAATTGTGCCTCGATTTTGATTTTTCTGTTATGACATTTCTACTCAAACATCATTTATTGGATTACGCTGGATTAACGTAGGGCCAGAAGGGGCTATGGCCGCGGCCCTGAACTTGCAAAAAGTCTATTGGAAAAAGCTCACACCGTTAATATATGTACATGACAAAAGTTTCATGGGGCGCCCGGGATTAACTTATTTTTTGGTCACCAATGTAATCTTATGCAATTTTAAGAAATTATCTTTGAAATGAGCTTTTTTTATCAACAATATAATTTTATATTTATAAAGTTACACTATTAAGTACCGAGTTCCACAAAGTCATGTCTTGGCTATAACATTGTTGTCAATTTAGAACAGTGATCGGCAGTGCTTGAATGTCAAATATTTTTTTACTCTCAAGAGAGCAAAAGCTACCAGCACTGAAAAAATGCTTGCTTGTTTTGCTATATTTACGCTCCAAGTATTTTTTTTTTTCAGCGGTTGAATGGGTCGAATTTTAGTTATAAAATGACTTTCGATATGAAATTAATTAGCTATCCTTAAAAGCATTGCGCATTTCCAAAGAAATATTTATTTTGCCATTTAATATCAAACATTTTTGCAGTGCATTAACAAAATAACTAGCGAGAACATGCTCGCTTGAAGTCTGAACTGCAACTGAGCTGCAGTTTACCTTGATTTTTTGATGAAGGTGGCAATGAGTTCGGGAAAGAAATTAGAAAGATTCTAGACAGAGAACAATTAATTAAACTTTTGTATGAGTTTTTTTTAGGACCAAATTTTTAAGGATTTTTTGAGCTTAAATGAAACTCATTTCATAATTTTGTTTTAACACTAAATGCAATTTAAATTGCCGCACAAGCTTTTGACGTCACGATGTCAACACGTTAAAAGTTCAACCAAAAATGATAACTGTCATGCGTGCATGAATGGTGTGTGTCGAAATCATAATGGTGCCATCATTTGATTGATCATGCAAGCGTGAACGTCTATTTGACTCTTTACTCTCGCTTAATCTTTCGTATGCACATTAGAGGTCTGCGTAATCGTATTTGAAACGGCCATCAAGTCGCTTGCCACATTGCAAAACGAAAAACAAAACAAGAGAGGTGAGCGCAGCAACCGCAAATTAACAGCCAGATTATGTAAAACGCGACGCGACGAGTCATATTTTCGCGTCAGCAGCCAATTTCGTATTATATAAGCTCACTCACTCACATCATCGTCAAAAAGTGACGGATAGCGTGTTCTTTACGTTTTTTTGGTATTATGCACAGGCGCGAAGAGGCACAAAAACGCACTTCAATTGTCAAAGTCGCCTTTATGCTTGCGTCGACTTTTTCTAATATGATTTTCATTATTTTTTTCAATTTTTTAATAAATATTATACTGTGACATATTTATTAAATTGGTGTTTAAGCATTATTATGCGAAATCAAAAAAAAAAAAACAGATTTCAACGAAAAAAAAATTCTGTTCTGCATCCACTGGAGTTCGAACATAGGCATTTTGTGCTGCTAGAAGCGCAGTTTAACGAGGTCAGCCAAACTCATTGTTAGTTTTTGGCTCGCTAAAAGTATAATAATTTTTTAAACCGAGTCTTATTTGAATTGTCATTTTGTCAGAGTTCCCAGATTTGGGAGTTTTCGTAATTTTAGGTAGTTTTTTGCCATAATTTTCCTATCAAAGTGAAAAATTGAGTTGAAAGTTCATTTGCTACTCGATAATTGGAAGAATATTTGTAATACCATACATACGACTACTGTAGCAACGACTTTTTTTTTAATTAAGAACAGTATTGCTTCAAGTTGTTGTTAAATAAAATGAAAATTAGAGTCGATGGAGAGGTTATGCGGTAGAATTATGGTGTGACGCATTTTACTTATTTAGCAATACTATCTCAATTATAAAGTATATAATTGTTTTTGTAAGATTTCGTTTCCACACCAGAAGATTTTGGTCATCGATAGTAATCTTAGTTTTCATTTATTTCAGGTTTTTACTTATTACATAACACATGATTTTTGACACAGCGATGTCATTGCAAAAGTAGTGGGCGATCCTTTCCTTTACTCAGTAATTAAACTTTTCATTGATATGAAAAAAAAAAAAAATTACCTTACCGAGTATCGATCTCATGAACTATTATTTTTAAGCTCACAGTCCTAACCCATTGCTTTACAAATATTTGTGTAATTTTACTATGATTTTGATAATTTGCTTATTATATTACACCTTCGCTAACCACATTGTGTATTATTTCTAAATCAAAGTGTAATGTAAAAAATCAATGTTTACAAAATTAATGCATCGCCCCAAAAACTAGAAGGATGTCTATTTTGTAAAGCTGTATATGCAAATGAATGAAGACTACTCTCCAAATGTGAGCTCTTGGATTTTGGTCAAGGGTCTTATGTGGTAAATTGTGTTTTGTAGTTTAGTTTGTCTAACATCGACTTTTCTAGGCACATTATTGCATTAAAACTTTTAGCAATTAATTAAAAAAACCACAGACTTGATCATTTTTACACACTAAGAAATTGTCTTCATTGGGGGTATAATAGATTCTATGTCATGCAAATCTTTTACATTTTTCACCAAAAAAAGGTGGCATCATGACAACGTAAAGTTTTACGTTTAAAGCTGACAACTCTAGTGACAAAATAACTGGACGAACGCCATGACGTAAATAATTATATAATTCCAATTTGTGACGAAAGGTGACTAAAAGTGTCGCGCACGCGAAATGTCACCGCGTTTTACATAATCTGGCTGTAAATGTTCAACAAGCTGAAGCGCAAGTATGAAGGCCAGTCGTACGTTTTCATGCTTCCTTTTACTCTTAATTTGCATTTTGTCTGTTGAGAAGCAAAAATGTCAATTCCAAGAAATAAGAGAAGCTGGCGTTAATGTTCGCTTAGTTGTTGTTTCCTTATATTTTTTTTTTTTTTTTTTTAAACGACGTTTTTGTTATAAATGTTTTGTTAAATTAAACAACGTTTACAGCAGAGTACAAGTTATAAGCGTGGCTGGGCAAAACATACCGCACGTGCGACTGATGCAGAAAGAGAATAACTTTTCATATACGTATATAAAGCAGAGAGCGTAAAAATTAATTTAGTTTGCTTTGAAAAGCGTACAAAGCAGAACTACACATGCATTGAAGAGAAAAGCGTGTGTAGTGGTGCCCAGCTCTGGTCATAAGCAAACGAAGCTTAGTCATTTCGTTGTATCGTACAGTCCGACGTCACAGGCACTTACGCAGGCCTATAATGCACTTATGAGATGCCGACAACTTTTTTAGAATCACCCAGCTGTCGACGAAGTAAAATTGAATCGGATTTGAAACGATTTCAATAGTCAGTATTGATTATCGAACTTTTATTAGACTTTTAAGCCTTTGTGGGTAAACACCTAAGGATTTTTACTTTGTTATTTCAATTTCATCTTTTCACTTATAAATTTTTTTTTCTTTTTTTATAAGTGAAAAGATAAAATTACAAAGCAAAAGCTTTAAGTGTTTACCCACACTTTATTTTACTTTTAAAGAATTTCACTCCAAATAAAATTATCAAGGAAAAAACTTTGAACATTTTTATTTTTTAAAACACTAATATTCAATAGCATTCTGAAAAAATAAAATTTAAAATAATTAAAAAACAAAAAATGCTGGCGGCTCAAAATGTTTATCTTAGGCAGAGTAAAAGTAAAAGTCGTCAATTTTACATTTTTGAAGTCAGCTGTTAAGCTGTATGTGTGAAGTGAGAGACGTTATATTTATGCAATTCACAGTTTATTGCAAATTGGGCTGGTAAAATTACAATGTTGTAATATGACAATATTTTTCGAAGTGGTAACTTATGTTGTTTTTGTTACCCATATAAATGCAAAAAAAAATACTGCAAATCTACACATATTTGACTTGGAAGACAAATTGCTTCAAAAAGTTTTCGAAATGAAAACGTACCGAATTTCGCGACAGGCCGGAGACATGCAGAAATTTTTAGCGGTATAACATTGATCTAAACATTTGCGCAAGAAAACAGGCCGCACTGTTTGTAGTCCGTTATCGACGCGAATTTTCTATTGATTTTTAACACTTGACAGTGGATTTTTTTTCGGTTGAATAATTAAAACAAATAAGCCGCTGCATGTTGCATAAGATTTACTGAACTCTTTTTTTCATTGTGTGTGTGTTTTTTTTTCAATTTATTTCAAGTATTTTTGTGTGTGTTTTCACATCATTTTTAAATAAATATGCAATTTTTTTGTGACAAAAAAAAATAATATATTTTCTTTCTATTTTTTCACATTTTTTGCTGCCTTGCTCTTGCATTATTCTTTTGAATTTCTAAAAATTGATCTAGGCAATAATATGAAGAAATGTCGCGCACGCTTTGGCTTGGATCAGCAGAATCAGTGGTGTAAGCCATGCAGGTATGTAGTATGCATATTTTTGTTTTATGAAATTTGTTTTGAAGGCTTAACAAATAATAAGAAAAACTATATATTTTTTTTTATTCAGAGAAAATTCTGTATATAACTATTGTAGTCTGTTACAAAGAAATATTTGGTTTAAATTAAGTCTCTTTAATTCATTTTTTTTATTATCTGATAAAAATACCACCACTAGGACGAAGGCTCGAGAAATTCACAAAATTTTGCTTTATAAATTGGCAATCTATCACATGTCTTGATTTATTGCCTACATAGTGCAGTGCGAATTCATCCTTAAATTAAACTGTGTACTCAACAGAGTCTCGCATTGAATACTACGTGAGTCATCATCGTGGCTGGGCAAAAAGTACCGCGCGCGGGACTGCGGCAGAATGAGAATAACTTTTCATATACGTATATAAAGCAGAGAGCGTAAAAT
This sequence comes from Tricholauxania praeusta, assembly GCA_949775025.1. Classification (NCBI taxonomy): domain Eukaryota; kingdom Metazoa; phylum Arthropoda; class Insecta; order Diptera; family Lauxaniidae; genus Tricholauxania; species Tricholauxania praeusta. The sequence continues at coordinate 14,968,630 of OX459032.1, forward strand.
TTAATTCAGTTTGCTTTGAAAAGCTAGCAAAGCACAACTACACATGCATTGAAGAACATTTGAGAGAAACATACGTGTAGTGGTGCCCAGCTCTGGTCATCATTCATCGTTTACGCATACCACACTGATTCATACCTACAGTGGCACAAAAAAGTATAAATACCCCACTTGTAATACTAGTTTTGTAAAATCAGAAAGAGAAATCTGAATAAAATTTGTGTCACATGATTACTTACTTACTTAGATGGCCATAACAACCCGTTGTCAGGTTACGGCCGACCTCATTAGCTCTCGCCAGGCGCCTCTGTTTTGCGCGCGCCTTCTCCAATCGTTAATGCCAAGCGCGGTTAGGGCTTCCTCAGCTTAGTCTATCCACCGTAGGCATGGTCTCCCTCTTCGTCGTCGACCGGGGACCTTCCCTTCGAATACCTTTTTCGCTGGAGCTTCTTTATCTATACGATGGACATGACCCAGCCAGCGTAGTCCCTGTATTGTTATACGCTTTACTATGTCAATGTCGGCGTAGAGCTCATACAGCTCGTGGTTCATTCGAATGCGATAGTCGTCGCCAACTCGAACAGGACCAAAGATTTTGCGGAGAACTTTCCTCTCGAACACCCCAAGAGCGGCTGCGTCTGTTGTCGAAACCACCCATGCCTCAGCGCCATAAAGAAGCACAGGTAGAATGAGCGTCTTGTAGAGTGTTAGCTTTGTCGATCGAGAGAGAGCTCTGCAACGTAATTGCTTACTGAGACCGTAGTAGCACCTATTAGCAATTGTTATTCTCCGCTTAATCTCTAGACTGACATCATTGTTGCTGGTTACGGCAGTGCCAAGGTAAATGAATTCCTTGACAACTTCTAATTTACAGTTGCCCGCTGTAACATGAGAGTCTAGATCCCGTGCTCTCTTGTTGTTGTTAGTAGACATCATGTATTTTGTCTTGCCCTCGTTTACCGTCAAACCCACTTTGGATGATAGCAGTGAAAGCAGCAGTAACATCTCTCTTACTCCGACCGATAATATCAATATCATCAGCGTACGCAAGGAGCTGAACACCTTTGAAGAAAATGCTGCCATTATGATGCACACCGGCTTTTCGTACGATCCCCTCCATAATGAAATTGAAGAGATCGCACGAGAGCGCCTTGTCTGAAACCTCGCTCGGTATTAAAAGTTCCGGAGAGGTCATTCCCTACCTTGACGGAGCTACACGTATTGCTCAACGACATCCTGCAGAGCCTTATCAACTTTGCAGGTATACCGAACTCAGACATTGTTGCGTATAGGCAATCCCGCACTGGGCTATCGAATGCAGCTTTATAATCGACGAAGAGATGGTGAGTGTCGATTTGATATTCATGGGTTTTCTCCAGGATTTGGCGTAGTGTAAAAATCTGGTCTATGGTGGACTTACCAGGTCTAAAGCCACACTGATAAGATCCGATCAGCGTTTCTGTATACGGCTTCAATCTTTCACACAATACGCTCGAGAGGATCTTATATGCGATGGAAATAAGACTGATACCCCTGTAGTTGGTACAGATTGTCGGGTCTCCTTTTTTTATTACAGGACGAAGCACACTCAGATTCCAATCGTCGGGCATGCTTTCCGCTAGCCATATTTTGCTGATGAGTTGATGCATGCACCTTATCAATTCATCGCCACCAGCTTCAAACAACTCAGCTGGCAGGCCGTCAGCGCCCGCTGCTTTGTTGTTTTTGAGTCGCTGGATAGCAATTCGAACCTCTTCATGGCTAAGTGATGGTACTTCCACTGCGTTATTATCGATTGGTGGTATCGTTCTGCACTCTCTATGGGCGGAATTGGTGGAATCATCGCCCGTAAGCAAGTTGGAGAAATGCTTCCTCCATAACCTCAGTACACTCTGTGTATCTGCAACCAGATTTCCATTTTCGTCTCTACAAGTGGATGCTCCGGGCTTGAAACCTTGAGTTAGACGCTTAACTTGTTGATAGAATTTTCGTGCATCCTTCTTGCCCTGGTACACCTCAAGTTCCTCACGCTCACGCTTTTCTTGCTTCCTTTTTTTACGTCTGAAAATGCGCCTCTCTTCCTTCCTCTTTTCGCGGTAGTTTTCTCGCACGGCTCGCGTTGCGGCTGACTGCAGCGTCTTCTTGTATGCGGCGTTTTTTGCAGCAGTCGCATCGCGACACTCCTGGTCATACCATTGGTTTCGAGGTTGTGGGCATCGAAAACCAATGACTTACTCGGCAGCAGCGCGCATGGAGTGGGAGATGTGTGTCCAAAGTCCACCGGCGTCGTCGGTTCCAGAGGTTGGTTGGTTGAGCTTAACCGAGAGTTGAGCGGAGTACGCCTCGGCGGTCCGTTGTGATTGCAGCTTGGCAACGTCCAGCTTTCGTTGCATGCCCGTGCGTACATTCTTCGCATTGCATAGCTGCATGCGGATCTTAGCTGCAACAAGATAGTGGTCGGAGTCAGTGTTGACCTCCCGAAATGTACGCACATCCAGAACGCTTGAAGCGTGCCTTCCGTCGATCACAACATGATCGATTTGGTTTTTCGTTTTTTGATCCGGGGATAGCCAGGTGGCCTTCTGAATGTCGAGGTGTTGAAATCTGGTACTACTAACTACCATTGAACTACGATTGAACGCCACTTAACAAACTAAGGGTGGCCCAACAAGATACTAATTTTGTTCATATTATATGTGTTAAATAGGTTATAATGAAATGTTTTTTAAAGTATGTATACTTTTTGGTTTTTTAAATATGAATTTTACTAGTTTTTGTTACTAAATGTTTATATAACTGCTGAATAAATATGATTCAATGTTTGTAATTAATCATGTGACACAAATTTTATGCTCATTGCTCTTCCTGATTTTATAAAACTAGCATTTCGAGCGGGGTATTTATACTTTTTTGTGCCACTGTATGTTACACTACGCTTACATTCATTTATACCAGTGGTCGGCACCCCATATGCTCGCGAGCAAACGAAGAGCTTGAGCGAGAGAAAGCAAACTACAAGCTGAGCTTGTTATTTCGTTAATGCATTGCAAAAATGTTTGAAATCAAATGGCAAAACATTTTGTCGAACATTTGCTTGGCAATGCGCAATGCTTAATATGTAAGCGAGTTTTAGGGATAGTTAATAGATTTTATATACAAAAGCATTTTATAGCTAAAATTCAACTCCTGCAATAAGAAATCACATGGAGTGTAAACAGCAAATCGAGCAAACATTTTTGTCAGTGCTTGTAGCTAAGTCATTTCTCTCTCTTGTGAGCGTAAGAAAATATTTGATATTTGCGCTCTGCCGACCACTGATTTATACACATAATCTTGAAATACTCTCTGTCTCTCTTTTATTTACGCAACACTTATCAGTATACCAGAGTTTCGGCAACAGATCCTTCGAAACTTTTAAATTTTCTTACTGTTTATTTTTTTTTTTTTTAAATAGTGATAGTGCAGCAACGGTGAGTTATTTCATTTCTCTTTCATTATATAAATAAGTGAATGATTACTCGCGTCACTCGTAGAATTGGCAGTATTCCAAATATTTTCGTGATGGTCAGCTCATATGCGAGCTTTCTCTCTTGGCTAAGCAAAATTATCTTATTGTTAGTAGAAATTGAGCTGCTGGTTTTTGTTTTTTTTTTTCCTAATTCATTAACAAAACCAGTGCTCTCAATGTTCAGAGCTTTTCATATTACGCGCTTTTTTTTTAGCATAGGCATAAATTTTACTTTCTACTTTTGGTCATCACTAAATTATGTTATGGTCAGAGGTAGAAAATGAAATCTATGCCTGTTTTTTTTTTTAAAAAAAGCTAACATATCAGGGTATAACCCTTTGACACGTGGTTTGCTATCTTCGAAAGGAGAGATAGAAGAGTAGGCATGAGGTTAATTTACTGAGCAAATGTATTTTTTTTTTTTAATTATTCTAGCTAAACAATATGTGAAAGTGATCTGAAGCAAGTGTTATGCCTTTGAACTTCATTAAACATGTACTTTTCCTACCATAGCTGAAAAGCTCGAGCTCGAAAAAACCTGCAGAAAATTAAGAGGAGAAGAAGAAAATAATTGGAAAAAAAGTGTACTATCCCATGCCTGAACTGGTAATCGAACCCGGGACCTCTGGGTTATGAGCGCAGTACACTACCGTTGCGCCACAAGGCCCGCTAAAAAGAAAAAATTTCAAAAGCTTCCAGCATTGAGAGATTGGTGTTTGATTGTTTTGTTGTTGCAATTATTTAAAAATTATTTCAATTGCAATTTTTAGCAAAGGGGGGAGTGCAACAAAAAATACGGATATTTAATGGAACATAGTTTTAGCATATAATCAATTGTTGGATTTAATGTCAGATGTCCTAAGCCATAAATCGAACATAACCAATTGACCTCAAACTTGGTCAAAGAGCGCTCTCACTTTGTGGACAACTGTTAAATCTTAGCTCAAGTGCTTTCAATTGATTTTTTAATAGCCAAATTATTTTTCGATAGTTTTACAATTTGACTTTGATTGTTCAAAACCAGAAATAAATAATGGATACTTTTGATTTTTTCTTATATCCTAAAAAGAAATCTGAGGTTTTTTCCTTTTAAATACTTAAAATTAAATTGAACTACTCATTGAACATCTCGGCCGGTGCAAAAAAATAATATAAAAAAAGTTAAATCCATTTTGAAAAATCAAGGTCGAAATATTTTTAATTTTTGGAAAAAAAATTACAACCATTCGAAAGTCTACTAAAGTATCATTCAAAAGCACTTGGACTAAAATTTGCCCAGTTATGTAGTTCTGGAAACAAATTAGCTACACGAAACAGAGGGTGTCAACCAAAAATCTCAAATTATCATCACCCCTACTTCAGCCAGATTTTGAGGAAACAAAAAAAAAATATTTGTGATATAATGACCAGATAGGCCGGAAATATGCAAAATAAAACACGTTTTAAGAGCATAGAATATGCCCCAATAAACACCAAAATATGCACTTTAATATGCACGAAAAACAGCTTGAAAATTTCATGAGGACTAGTTCCTGCACGAAAAAATATATGAAAAAAAAGCGGCGGGTTGTACTCCGGGAGTGCCGACAGAAGTGAAAACTTGAAATTATATTTTGGATTTATTTTTTTAAGTGTTTATTTGCTCCTGCACAAGTATGCACTATTGTATGATACGACACAATGAACTATTTTTAAATTAGATATAATCACAAATAAATTTGTTTTCTTTACTGTTCATTTGATATTTATCACGATATTCCTCTTAAATATCAAAATATTAAAGTTTTAAAATTGCTAAGAAAATTAATTTCACACGTAGAAAGAAGTATGCAAGCATTAAAAATCGTTTAATGGCAAGTTAGTGTGTTAGTTGGTATGTGTGCAATTTCTTTTTATATGGCAATGCAATGGACGACAAAAACGGAATATGTATTCAAATTTTACTCTCGCTCTCATTCTCAATTTGTCAACGCAACAACGCGGAATTTGAAAGAAACAAACATGTAAGCATAACAATCGTTGAATGAGAATGGAATGTGTCAGTTAGTGTGTCTGCTTTGCTTTTTGTCTTCTGGAATATTTATTTAAGAGAAACAATAAAACATTCAAATTTTACTATCGCTCTCATTCATGACGGGGAATCCCGATGACGGTCGGTGTCGCGAGGTTATACTATTTTCCTCAGCCGCACAACGTGCCATAAGAAGTTTTCACTTCAAAAAATCAAAAACTGATTCTTAACAGATCAACGCAAGAAATAGAATATAGTAGGCTTGCAGACTACTAAACTTCGGCTAACTAAGCTTACTGATGTTATGACGTAGCGGTCATTGAAACTAGTATAAGCAGATTGTTGCCCATTTGAATGCATTTTACGCTTGTAATTTTCTTGTTGTTTTTTGCACTAAAAGTACTGAACAAGAAGCTCTGTACAAAAATAAAATCAAAAGCTGTTTTCAGGTGGTTTTTTTATTTGAATATATTAAATGCTGCTTCAAATTTTCGAATAAAAAATTGTATCGCTTTTCAGTCACGAGGCTGTATTTATATAGAGCTATCTCGCTAGGAGAATACTGTTCACAAAACGGGCTTTTTGACGTAGTAACTTCGTAAAGAATTTGATGGATATCAAAAATTACAGATAATCACACTTTTTCGAATTTGTTACTGATATCTGCACGATTTAGAGTATCCAACTTTTTGCGTTTTCAAAAACTCTTACGCTTTCTTTGAGCTGTAAGCCGGGAGTTTCTAATTTTAAAATAGAATCAACTATTAAAATGGAACCTCGATAAGTCGGAAGCCGCCCAAACTCGAAATAATGTTGTGTTCCCTTCTTTTCAAGCCACAAAACCTTCGTTGCTCAAAATCTGACCCCTTTATAAATCGAAATAATTAGTAAGTCCCTACAAGTAAATTCAGTACATAGTATTTTCTCGAAAAAAAAATTTGACCTCTGCATCTCGAATATAGCAATGTTTGATTTTATAACCTTAACAACTTGATTATTTGAAACGTATTACCTCTATAGCTCGAAGAAAAATAAGATACCGACTTTAAGAATATGCCGACAATGTTCACCATTTTTTTCTAAAAAATCAATGTAAAAGCCTACTTATACAATAAACCAATCCTATGAAATAATAAAGGAATTTATGAGTGACGTTAACTCGTGATTTAATTTGAACTTTAGCAAAGTTACTTTATTGCTGTCGATTAAAAAATTATCATAAATAGTTTGGTCCTACTGCAATACATCAATACATGGAATAAATCTTAACCTCTACAAGTTGAACCTTTCCTGACAAAATTCGCTTAAGTCGAAGTCCTCCATAAGTCGAAAACTCTAATTTTTTGGCGTCTCCCTTCAAGTTCGGCTAACAGAGGTTCTACTTTATTAAAAAATTGCATTTGATGTAGCTTAGCTCAGCTTTTAAGCTTGTAGATCGCAGCAGTCCTTTTGTTATTCGTATGGCTTCAGCATCATCTTCACTGAGATCTTTAACAGCTGCGTATACGTGTTTAAAGTTGCCGCTGGAATAAACTATTGCTTCTAGCCAAATGCCCCATCGAGTAATAACATAATTGGAGATGGTGGCAGAGGTGTGTTTGGAAAAGTAAGCTCAAAGGCTGCCATCGAGAACCCCAAAAATTAAATTTTTATATGAGTTTCTAATGAAAATGCTTAAATATGCAAACATATGAAAATTAACCCAAAATATGCTCTAAGGTACCAAATATGCAAAATGCATATGCAAATATGCACTTATAACCTCTCTGATAATGAGCATCCAGTAAGACAACACTTTCCCTAGGTTTGAAGTCAATTGCTTATGTTCGATTTTTGGCTTTGGACATTTAACATGAAAAACGTTAGCAATGAAATGAAATCATTAATAAATGATAACACTACTCAACAAGATTTTTGACATCGAATGGCGATAACATTTTCTATAGTGAAATTTTCCGTAGAATCCGAATATCGCAATGGTTTTCTTTGATTGGCCCCAATTTTCCACATAAATAGCAAAACTCAAAAAAATTCACTTTTGAGAGCATATACTTCACATAAATGCTTGTAAAAACTTTAATCGTCAGCCAACCAATTTTAAATTTTTCTATAGTGCAGAATAGAGTCTTACAAACATTTTAAGGTACAAAATGTGCATTTTGCATTAATTTTATGGCTGCTATGATCGAAAATAGGTAAAAAAATCGCTTTTTTTTCGTTTTTTTTTTTAAACAAATTCTAACTTTGAAGCCTTCTATCTGGAATCAATTATATGAGTTACAAAAATTTAGCCATCCTATCTTATAGAAAATTTTATTAAAAAAATTTTAAATATACATCTGTTAGTAGAAAAGTCATAACAAGAGTATTTTATTAACATCAATGCAAGCAATATTTTTTCACATAAATGCATATTATTTTTCAAATTGATTAAAGCGGACCACATCAATGTCATTAATTTGCTTAAAACTTACACGTATCATTCCATGCTCAATTTTAAGAGACTCATATTTTTTCATTTTGCTGAAAAGCCACACATTTCAAAGTTATCGTCATTAGAACTTTGTATGTTAAAATTACAAAATTCTGAAAGGACTTTTTTTTTAATTGTCGTTATTTAATCAATACGTAATGGATTTTCATAATTTTTTTTTTAAATTTCTTCATTGTTATATGTGTTTTATGAAAAAGTGACTTTTAGTGCAAAATAAATTATTTTGCGATTTTCATAATTTTTTTTTTAAATTTCTTCATTATTATATGTGTTTTATGAAAAAGTGACTTTTAGTGCAAAATAAATTATTTTGCAAAGGAAATTGTTCATACCGCAAGGCTGAGGCACTTTCGTCAAATCAAAAATTGTAAAATTTTCTTTGCACTAAACGTCACTTTTTCATAAAACACATATAATAATGAAGAAATTTAAAAAAAAAAATTATGAAAATCCATTACGTATTGAGGAAATAACGACAATTTAATAAAAAGTCCTTTCAGAATTTTGTAATTTTAACATACAAAGTTCTAATGACGATAACTTTGAAAAGTGTGGCTTTTCAGCAAAATAAAAATATATGGGTCTCTTACAATTGAGCATGGAATGATACCTTTAAGTTTTAAGCAAATTAATGACATGGATGTGGTCCGCTTTAATCGATTTGAAAAATAATGTGCATTTATGAGAAAAAATATTGCTTGCATTGATGTTAATAAAATACTCTAGTAATGACTTTTCTACCAACAGATGTATATTTAAAATTTTTGTAATAAAATTTTCTATAAGAAAGGATGGCTAACTTTTTGTAACCCATATAATTGATTCCAGATGGAAGGCTTCAAAGTTAGAATTTGTTAAAAAAAAAAACGAAAAAACCATTAAATTAATGCAATTTGCACATTTTGTACCTTAAAATGTTTGTAAGACTCTATTCTGCACTATAGAAAAATTTAAAATTGGTTAGCTGACGATTAAAGTTCTTACAAGCATTTATGTAAAGTATATGCTCTCAAAAGTGAATTTTTTTGAGTTTTGCCATTTATATGGAAAATTGGGGCCAATCGAAAAAAATCCATTGCGATATTCGGATTCTACGGAAAATTTCACTATAGAAAATGTTATCGCCATTCGTTGTGGTGTAAGTTGTTGTAAATTTGTAGAGTAGTGTAATTTGAAGTGGATAATGCTATTTCTCTAACATTGCTTCGCAAGTAAGCATTTGGTATTTTTTGTTTTGAATAAACAGCCACATTTCTGCGTCGTAAAACATTATGTCATCGCTCGGATAAGTTTTTGTGGCATGTATACGCATAATGCGTTGCGCAGAATTAGGACCATGGCGGTAAAGCGGCGGCGAATATACGCTGTCAAAAAAAAAAAACGCGACGAAAAATCGTTGGAATAAACACAATTGCGGCGGACAACGAACGACGGAAAATTCAGCTGTCATTTGATTAACATGAAAAAATTTTTTGAATTGAAATATTTACTGTGACAAAGTGAAAATTTTTTTGGTGATTTTGGATGGTTGTAAAACAACAGTTTGAATTTAAGGTCTTCCCGATTTATTGCCAAATCGCGTCTTTCTTATGAACATTCCGGTAGTCCTTTGTTGAAAAATCGTACAAGCATTTGTACTTGCGAACTTCCTCCATTAGATGCTCGTTGTTCATTTTGTAATTTTTTTTTAATTAAGTAATTTTTAGCTATTTCTTTTATTTAAGCTAAAATGATTGTGTACAATTCGCATTTCAAACGTAAACAAACGAATTGACACAAGCTGATTAGAAATGCAACACTGATCGGACGGTGAAAATAGGATTAAATCAGTGATCGGCAAAGAGCGGAACTCAAATTTTTCCTTGCGCTCAAAAAAGAGGGAAATAAAAAGCGCTCTCACCACTGAGATAAACTCTTGTGTGTTTTAATTTGTTTGCATATATTCTTACAATTTCCATATTGCATTCGCAGTTCTTTGTTTTCAGCTCTTTGAACCTATTTCTTACCGAGTTGATAGGAACAAATTATTTAAAGAAAATTCATTCAAAATTTATGTAGTGAAGTTATAAGAAAATTCAGTCTTTATGAAATATTATGATATTTTCTTTTTTTAACTGAATATGTGGCAAGAAAATCCAGTTTTCATGAAAAATAATCTCAAAACTGGTATAGAGTCAAAAAATTCCTTCGCTTCATTTCCCTTTTCACCAAAAAACTGCAGAACCTCTTTGCTTATATCCAAAAAAAATTAAATATTCAAAAGGACAACATTGACTTTATCATATATTCAATTCATAAAATAAAATTTCCTTCTCATTATCCTGTTTGTTATGAAAATCTCCATGAACAGACAAGAAATGTCTTTCTATTTTCCCTTTATGTATTCCCCTAAAACGCGCATTCAAATCAAACATTGCGGTTGACCAAAGAAATTTTCTGTAACAAAATAAGGTTTTTCCCATTCCACGTTAAACATTTTTCGCAGTGCACTAAATAAAATTCGCAGCGCGAACATACTCATTCAACGTTCCAATTGAAACTGAAGTGTTAAATTTGTTAAGCAAGAGCGAATGCTCACATTTAGCGCCATCTGTCATCAGCTATTCAGCAAACATGAAATGACAAAGTGGATGACAGATGGCGCTAAATGTGCATATAAAAAGTGCACTTTGTACTTGTCACTGGCAGAACTTCCATGGCTCAAGTGTTAAGAGCGGCTGTCCACATAAAATTCATGGAATGGTCGGGGTTCGAATCTCATTACAAATTAACCAAAACTGGTCTGATGAGGCTATGTATATATGTATGTATATGAATATATATATAAGTTAGTTTTCGTATGCTTATTGTTTGCAAATATATTGTTGACCGATGGGCGCAACATGAAAATAAGAATTTTTATTTAAAATATTTATTAAAAGCACAAAGTGCCTGTTGAGTTGTACCTTAAAAACCAATGAATAAAATTATATTTCTACATACTAAGCCCTAATTCCCGTTGACTGTGCAGCCATAAATTCACTATAACGCTGAGCTTGCGCCTCGTGCCAGGCATCGCATTACTGCAGCGGATGTGTTTGTCTGCTGCGCTTGCCCAGTACAGAGCTGGATTATCAGTTGTTAACTACTCCCTCTTCGAGACATTGCCGTCCTCGGCAGTGCTTAAATTTGCCACCATCTCTTTTATTTCACGCTTATTTCGCTTTTTCTTAATGTGTTGTTTTAGGAAAACGAGCCCAATGATCACTGCGCAAACGCCTAGCCTCAGACAGAACGCCTCTGCTGCCTTAGTATTGGACGAAACCTCATTCTTAACTTTCTTGAGGAAAAGGAGGTTCCTCTCGCTAAGCTGATGGAGGAAAGGGACGCTCAATATGGTATCCCGTTAGCCTTCTCTGGATGCTATTACGGTTCATGTATCTCGTTCCATTTATCAGGGTCAAATGTGATGAGATTTGTACCCTTCACAGCAATTTCTGTTCCATTGTCGACTCTAATTTTCGCTGGGTGATCATTGACGATGATAATCATCATCATCGACTAGAGTTATAGGGCTCAGATGGCTATGTTGAGTCTGGCAATGAGCCAGATTACCAGCATGCAAACCTTGGGCACTTGTGCCATTTTCTGTCTTTCTGCAAAATGTTATTACGGTTGTCAGCGTGCAATTGGTGACAGCCAACACTTGGTTATCACATTTGGCCACAATGTTATCGAAAAGTTAGAGAATAGTGCCATTATGCGCAACGGGGAAGATTGTTACCTTTTTACATGAGAACTTAATCCTAGGATACTTGATAATGAAATGTATTATGTTATCTGATTGCAACACCTTAATACTAGATACTTCTAGAATATTTGTAATGCTAGTCCCTGTGAGATGATCAACAAAAATTAGTTTCAAGTCAGCATGGTCCAAAATGTAAATATAATATTTACTTTCGCTAGCGTAATAGTGAGCATTAGATTTTGTATTTCCGTAATCAACATTCTATTCCTTGCCAATAAGACCTCAAACAGGTGAGCCGTATCAATGTGTTCCTTTTTTGTGAATTCTAACATACTGTTCACCGTGTTTGTTAACTGATAGATTTGATTTTGTGTTTGGCTGTTCATTACATGTTCGGTGTCTTTCTCCAGTAACGTCTGCATGTGGGATTGGGGGAAGATGATCGTCATCTTAATCGTCTCATCCGTCAAGCCAGCGTAATCGGTCAAGTTGGCGGTGTTTCTTAAGTAGTCATGCCGGTCCCACACTAGTACGTCACCGTCCAGTATCGAAACGTAATCGGAGTGAGTGCAGTCAGAGATTCTAGCTGTCACTATCGTGACTAAAGACAGTATCGTTGGAAAAAACCTGTATTTATAAAATGAAACCTACGTGAGCCTAAATTGGATTTAAAATTTCTAGAGAATGCCAAAGGGAAAAACCTAGGTTACTATCTTAGGTTGTCCTTGTGGACCTGTTGTTCCTAAATCTGCCTCTATTTTCCCTTCGACACATAGGGGGGTCAATGTATTCCCGAGCCTTCTGTTTGTTTTAACAAAAACTTTCTCGCCTACTTTGAAAACCCTATTTTGTCTAGTCTGATTATTTCTGTTGACTTGGAGCTCTTGCGCTACCCGAACTTTATTCTTTACTTCTTCTCTGAAACTTTGCGAAGATGAGTTGAGTATGTCTATGGGTTTCATGCCGGTGACAGAGTGCACCGACCTGTTGTACTCTACCGTCGCCTGTAAGATAAGGTCAACAGTATTATCAATTCCTCTTTCGAGCCTTAGGCACCTCGCAATCTCCAGGAGAGTGCTATGCAACCACTCTACCTGGCCATTTGAGGTACTGTGGAGTGGTGGCACGTTGGCGATGCTAACCCCAAACTGATTCAACAGTAGAGATTTTATTGTCTCCGAATTAAAAGAGGCTTCATTGTCGCAGTAAACTAATTGAAAAATGTTCATCAGCTGAACCAATTTTCACATCTTCGATAGTGCGCGAGGTTATCGGTTGTACGATTGCGAATTTCGAGAATTTGTCAATGCAAGTCAGGAAAAACCTCCTATCTGTGGAAAAAATGTCGGTGTGCAACATTTCTCCCGTGTAGGAGAGAATTGACATTTTGCCAAGCTCCTGTTTTTTTGGGTGTCTGCTATACTTGGCTTTCGAACAGATTTTACAGTTTAGCACCACTTCATTGGCCGACTTTGTCATTCTTGGGAAATAATAGTCGGCCAAAACCTGTTTCACATTTTCTTGGGCTGCTATGTGGGCCCGATTATGCTCTACAGTAATAATCTCTTTTCTCTCACTGCTGTCGAAGATATCCGTAACCAAATTCTTACAATACCAAAACTTTGTGTTTGGGAAACACCTTACCAAATCATGTTGAATACGGGCTAAAAATGGTAAGTCACAATGTATGGCGTTTACAACGTCCGGATTTACTACTGACTTTACATCTTCAACAAGGGAATCCCTGTCGGTGAAGTGTATAGCATGACGTGCTTTTTTGCCAAACAGAATAAAATTCCGTTTCAATGGGAAGCGCGCTCTTCTAATATGATTTGATTCCTAAAGCAGTTCAAGGGCTTTTCTGTCGTTTCTAACGTGTAGGTCAGGGACAGCTCACTATGGATTGTGGCTACGTCAGATGTGGGGCACTGATTTTCCAGCGTATTCAGATTCTGTCACGACAAAGCGTCGGCGACATGATTTTCTTTGCCAGGCTTATAGAAAACGTAAGCATTGAGCTCTTCAATGCGCGCCTTCCAACGCTTAATTTTTGCGTTAGGATTTCTTTCTGAAACCGCAAAGGTAAGCGGTTGATGATCTGTGAAGATGTTGATGTCCTTCAACCCGTACAGGTAATGACGAAGTTTTCCAAGGGCCCACACTATGGCCAGGAGTTCCCTCTCATTAGTTGCATAGTTCATTTCCCTGTTCATCAATGTTCTGGAAATCATTGTGATAGGACGACCATTCTGGGAGAAAACTGCACCTATACCACAGGCTGAAGCGTCGGTGGTTAAATCGAAAGCTTTTTTATAGTCTGGGTATCTGAGCATGACATCTTCTGATGGCAAAATGTTTCCTAACTTTTCGAAGGCGTGGCGTTGAATTTCATTAAGCTGAATGGGGACTTTCTTTGAACTGTGCTTACTGACAGACCCGTTTTCCACCTTCAAAATGTCCGAGAGGGGCTTTGCTATTGATGCATAGTCCTTTACGAAGCATCTATAGTAGCTAGCTAGGCCTATGAAAGATCTTAGTGCAAATAAATTCCTCGGCTCAACGTACTCCTGGATGGCTCTCACATTCTCCGGGTCCGTTTTTGCACCTTTCGCTAGTCACGATAAACCCAAGGTATTCAACGCTCGTTTTAAAAAAATGTGATTTCTCCTGTGCCACCCTCATCTTGGCCTCGTAGAGACTTTTCAGAACCCAGTCAACGTGCTTCGTGACGTCATCGACGTAAACATAACACGCCTTGCCGATCGTTCACGTAGAACGTCATCAATTACCCTCTGAAAAATGCTACCAGCATTCTTTAGGCCAAATGGGAGCCGACAAAATTCATACTTCCCGCCATTGATTGAAAACGACGTCTTTTCGCGGTCGCGCTATGCCAATGTAATTTGGTGATAGCCAGATTCAAGATTCAGATCCAAGGTCGTAAAGTACTTGGCTTTTCCCAGATTTTGCCAAAATCATAGATATGCCCGGCATCGGGTACTTATCTGCAATCGTTTTTTGGCTGAGTTTTCGAAAGTCCATTACAAGACGTTTCTTTCTATAACCTAACTCATCGGTGCCTTTTTTTGTCAACCACCCAAATTGGGTTGTTGTATGGCGACTTAGACACCCTGGTAATGCCACTTTTAAGAAGATTTTTTACTTCAGTGGCAACAATATCTGCTACGCCCATAGGATATGGGTATAGCTTGGAGTAAATTGGCTCATCGTCCGTTGTCCGAATTGAGGCAACTACAGACGTGTTATATGGCAGCGACTCGTTAGAGTCCGCGAATGCCTTAGCCCTACTCTTCATCATTTTGGTGAATCTGGTTCTAACCGCGGGCGGGGCGTCGACGTCAAAAATTTTGGTAAAGTTGACATCAGCGCACTTGTGGTACTGTATTGCTTCCGACTTCGAACCGATCTTGATCTCGTTCGTTTTTAAACTTAGGATCGCTCCTACTAGCGTAAGCAAGTCAAGACCAATAATCCCGTCGAATGTCGAGAGACTGTTAAGCAAAAAAAAATGCTGTAATTTTTCCAAACATTGGTAGGAAGCAGTTTTCGGCAATACTGTTAGAACCATGAATAGAGTGCACGACGAATGGGGAGTCGACCGGGGACACATCTTCTAGCCACTTGCAGGGCTTAACGTAGTTCTTTGACGCGACCGTGTCGATTAAAAACTTCATTTTTACCCCGCTACTCTTCGCCAAACGAAAGGCAGCAAGGAGTTTCCCCTAAAAAATTAATGCCGACGTTTTCGTATTCGTTTTCACTCTCTGCCTGAATCTCAGCTACCGCATCTGCGGCCACTTCGCCATATGCTTGCGTAATCGGATCAGAGCCTTGGGTTATATGATCGAGCCTCTGTCGCCTTTGTCCTGAGATGCGCTCTGACCCGTTTCCATCTTTGGGGCTTGCATTATATTTACCAGAGCCTTGGTAGCCTGTCGAAATTTTGACGAAGACGGATCAATGTCCATTACTTACTTACTTACTTGGGTGGCCATAACAACCCGTTACCGGGTTACGGTTGACCTCAAAAGCTCTCTCCAGGCGCCTCTGCTTCGCGCGCGCCTTCTCCAATCATTCACACCAAGCGTGGATAGGGTTTCCTCGGCTTGGTCTCTCCATCGGAGGCATGGTCTTCCTCTTCGTCGTCGCCCAGCGGCTACCGCATCAAACACCTTTTTCGCCGGAGCTTCTTCGTCCATACGCACAACATGTCCCAGCCAGCGCAGACGTTGGATAGTGATGCGCTTGACTATGTCAATGTCAGCGTAGAGCTCGTACAGTTCGTGGTTCATTCGAATACGGTGGTCGTCGCCGACGTGAACAGGACCGAAGATTTTGCGAAGAATTTTTCTCTCAAAACTCCCCAAGCGTGGCTGCATCAGTTGCGACACAATCCATGCTTCTGCGACGTAAAGTAGCACGGGTAAGATGAGCGTCTTGTAGAGTGTCAGTTTTGTCGGGCGAGAGAGGTCTCTACTACTCAATTGCTTACTGAGACCATAGTAACACCTATTAGCAAGAGTTAGTCTTCGCTTTATCTCCAGGCTGACATCGTTTTGAGTGTTCACGGCGGTGCCAAGATAGGTGAATTCCTTGACAACTTCGAAAGTATAGTTGTTCGCAGTAACAAAGGATCCAATACGCCGCGTCTCCCTGTTTGTGGACAGCATATACTTTGTTTTGCCCTCGTTCACCGTCAAACCCACTTTCGCTGACTCTTTTTCGATAGCAGAGAACGCAGCAGTAACATCTCGCTTACAACGTCCAATGATATCAATATCATCGGCATATGCAAGGAGCTGGACACTTTTGTAGAAAATAGTGCCATTCCGATGTACACTGGCTCTTCGCAACACCCCTTCCATCACAAAGCTGAAGAGGTTGCAGGATAGTGGATCGCCCTGTCTGAAACCTCGTTCGGTATCAAATGGTTCGGAGAGGTCCCTTCCTACTCTGACGGAGCTGGCTGTGTTGCTCAACGTCATTCTGCAAAGCCGCACCAGCTTCGCAGGTATACCGAACTCAGACATGGTGGCATACAGGTAATCCCGTATCGGGCTATCGAAAGCTGCTTTAAAATCGATAAAGAGATGATGGGTATCGATCTGTTTTTCGTGGGTTTTTTCCAGGATTTGACGTAGTGTGAAGATCTGGTCTATGGTGGACTTACCAGGTCTAAAGCCGCACTGATAAGGCCCAATCAGTGTGTTGGCAAACGGCTTAAGTCTTTCACACAGTACAGTCGACAGGACCTTGTAAGAGATGGCAAGAAGACTGATTCCCCGGTAGTAAGCGCAGATTGTCGGGTCACCTTTCTTCAGTACAGGACAAAGGACACTGAGATTCCAATCGTCGGGCATGCTTTCAACTAGCCATATTTTGCAGATGAGTTGATGCATACACCCTATCAGCTCATCACCGCCGGTCTTGAACAATTCAGCAGGCAGGCCATCGGCACCAGCCGCTTTGTTGTTCTTAAGTCGTTGGATCACAACTCGTACCGCGTCATGGCTAGGTGGTGGTACGTCCACACCATCGTTGTTGATTGGTGGCATCGGGTTAATTTCTCCAAAGGCGGGATTGGTGGAGTCATCGCCAGCAAGCAGCTTGGAAAAGTGTTCCCTCCATAATCTCAGTGTACCCTGCGTATCCGTAACCAGATTTCCATGTTCATCTTTACAGGTTGATGCTCCGGGCTTGAAACCTTGGGTCAGACGCTTGACTTGTTGGTAAAATTTTCGAGCATCATTCCTGCCCCGTTCGAGTTTCTCACGCTCGTGCCTTTCCTGCTCTCGTTTCTTGCGTCTGAAAAGGCGCCTCTCATCCTTTCTCTTTTCCCGGTAGTTTTCGTGCACGGCTCGCGTTGCTGCTGACTGCAGGGTTCTTTTGTAGGCGGCGTTTTTCACTGCAGTAGCTTCGCGACACTCCTGGTCATACCATTGATTTCGCGGAAGTGAGCGTCGGAAACCAATGACTTCCTCAGCGGCAGAGCGCATGGTGCGGGATATATGCGTCCAAAGTCCACCGGCATCATCGGGTAGAGAGTCAGGTTGAAGGAGCAGTTCTGAGAGGCGAGCGGAATAGGCTTCGGCCGTCCGATGTGATTGCAGCTTAGCGACGTCCAGCTTTCGTTGCGTACCAGAGCGTACATCCTTTGCATTGCACAGCCGCATGCGTATCTTGGCTGCAACAAGATAATGATCGGAGTCAATATTGACTCCCCGGAACGTACGAACATCTAGCACGCTGGAAGCATGCCTTCCGTCGATCACAACATGATCGATTTGGTTGCGTGTTTTCTGATCAGGGGACAGCCAGGTGGCCTTGTGGATATCGAGGTGTTGAAATCTGGTGCTACTTACTACCATGTTTCGCGCCGCGGCGAAGTTGATCAGCCGTAGACCGTTGTTTGAGGTGGTCTCGTGAAGGCTGAACTGACCGACAGTGGGGCCAAATATACCTTCTCTTCCGACCTTTCCGTTGAAATCCCCGAGTACAATTTTAACGTCATGGACCGGGCAGTGGTGGTATACTTCTTCGAGTCTCGCATAGAAGGCATCTTTGACAGCATCGTCCTTTTCCTCCGTCGGGGCGTGCGCGCAAATCAAGCTGATGTTGAAAAATCGAGCCTTGACGCGGATCGTAGCCAACCTTTCGCTCACAGGTGTGAACCTGGAGATATGGTGGCGAAGTCTCTTGCTTACTACGAATCCGCATCCCAATTCGCGCCTCTCCGCATGGCAGCTGTAGTAGATATCGCAACTTGCTTGCTTAGAGCAACCTTGTCCTATGCATCTTATTTCCTGGATGGCGGTGATGTCAGCCTTAATTTTTCCGAGGGCATCCGCCAATTCGATAGAGGCACCTTCCCTATTGAGGGTCCGGATATTCCAGGTGCATATCCTTAAATCATAGTCCTTTTTTCGTTTGCAGTGGTCGTCAACGTTGAGGGGTTCATTATCCGAGGCTTTTTTAGTCTTCATTGGAGTGTTTTTTTTTACGTGGTGGGGTACCAAACCCTGCGCACAACCCAGTTTACTTCCAGGGAGGACACGCTGCACACATTCGCTCACTATCTCAGCGGATGCGGAGATAGCTACCCAGATGGAGCCGCGGGGAGGCTGTGTGTCAACTTGCTAATAGTTGGCTCAGAGATCGCTCTGGCAATCCCCTGGTGGAAAGCAGAAACTTTACTCTGATCAACCAAAAGCCAATCCATCCAATCAATGTCCATTAGTTCAGCATAATTTCCACGGTTGGGTTTGGCTTGGGCCTGGTCAGCCTGTCGCTGATTACCCTGCTGTTTTCTGAAGAAAGTGCTTTTACCCTGACCTGCCCGGGCCCAGTTTCCTTGATCTTGTTGTTTCGGCTGCTGCCGATTCTGTGATCGGTGGTCTGACCTCTGCGATTTCTCCTCATTGCTTCTCGCATAGTTCGCTGCAAACGCGTATCTATCAAGGTTAGCCTCAACTTCCTGAGCCAACGCTAAGGCCGATGGCAGATCAGAAGGATGGGCCGCAAATAGCACATCTGTGAGGTTTCGTTTGAGCCCGGATACGAACACTCGAAGAGCATCCCCCCTAAACTTTTCACACATGCCCTTCGCTAAAACTGAATCGTATGACATGTTTACTTTGTTGGTCAACAAGGTGAGCTTTTTCTCAACCTCATCATAATATAGTAGGAGCGACAAGCTTCCTAGCCTGAGCGTGCCAAGTTCCTGCTCTAAGGACTGTCCCAGAAAAAACTTGCACTTTGTTTTTTAGTTATAAAAAAATACCCAGCAATTTTTTTGGTTTTTTTTATTTTTTTATTAATAATGGCTAGTGTTCAGAATATAAATATCTAAAAACTCATTAACAATTTTGTTTTTTCTATAAAAATTTCTTACTTTTTTTCAAGGCCCTTCATTAAATTTTGCACAGTTGTTTCATCGACAGTACGGTACGATCTTTTCCACTTAAGTCTGAAGTCTTGAAAATTTTTTGCAGTCCTGCCACTTTTTCGAAGATCTCTTTTCATTAGAGCCCAATATCTTTCAATTGGGCGAAGGTCTGGGCAATTAGGCGGATTTGCTATTTTTGGTACAAAATTGATCTTTTTACTTGCATACCATTCCATCGTAGCTTTAGAGTTATGAGAGGTTGCTAAATCTGGCCAGAATATCACGGTACCCTCATGTGCACGAATAAATGGTAGAAGACGTTTTTCGAAGCACTCGTCTATATAAACTTTGGAATTGATTGTGCCTTGCGTAACAAAGAAGCTGCTTCTGAGGCCACAGGTGCATATGGCCTGCCAAACTATATATTGCTTCGAAAATTTCGAAATTTTTTTTCTTTGAATTTACTAGGCACATTCCCCTTCTTCGGTGACGTATAATATTCGTGCCCAGGTAGCTGCTTAAAATCTGCTTTAACGTAAGTTTCGTCGTCCATAACACAGCAGTCAAATTTAGTCAGGTACCTTTCATACAATTTTCGGGCTCGCATCTGAGCAACCAACTGCTTTTCATCAGAACGGTCTGGTACTTTTTGAACTCTATATGTCTTCAGCTTACTTTTTTCCTTTATCCTTTGCACAGTAGATTTTGATGTACCTGCTCTATCCGCCATATCTCTGAGGTGTTGGGATTCTGCTTAAAAAGGCGCTTCACCTTCGCCGCTACCTTTGGTTTAGAAAATTCTGGTTTTCTGCCTGAACCCTTTTTTCGTGAAACAGGTAGACCCTTCTTATAATTAAAAATAACCGTTTTGACAGTTCTTTCTGATGCAGCAACTATTTTTGCTATAGCTGAATATTTTAACCCTGGATTTTGCAGGTGTGTGAACAAAATCAGTTCGCGGACTTTATCTTGCTTGCTAGACATCTTTGTCGTTAGAAGTGCTATCTTCAAGTGTTATACATCACTTTATATGGAATAAATATTTTGTCTTTTTAGACCTATAAGATTATCAGGTAGAGTATAATCTTAAAAAAGAAAAGTGCAAGTTTTTTCTGGGACAGTCCTTATTATATGGATTGGCCGCTTATCGCTATACGTGAAATCTAGCCTAGCCAGGAGGGCATTGAAATTCAATACCATATTGAAGGATGCGAGTACAGCATCCGCTGGACCCCTCACCTTACTTCTAATTATTATGACCGCTTGATAATGGTGTGCGCTGCCATTTGTTTGAAAATCTTGTACACAGCACGCGCTGCTTGACGCCATGACACGTATGTCTCTTGCGAGCCAAAGAACTCTGGCAAGCATTTCAAGGCGTCTAAGGGTTCATCACATTTTTCACCCTCAACAATTTCAACTTCCTCATACACCTCAATTTCTGGCAGTGCAATATGTGTGCTCCTGAGGCTACTCGTTAGCTCGACAATTTGCTGGTTAAACTCCCGCCACAGGGTGGCGTCTCTTTGCTCATAGAATGCTGCCTGCACTGACAGCGCACTGGACACTGCACTCTTCACCACTAACCGTAATTGGTCTGGATTCATGCCAGAGATTTGTTCCGTAACTCTTAAACTTCCTATCCTATTAGTCAGTGATTGTAGAACACTGCCTTCACCTGTTAATAATTGTAGGGCACTGTCGTCGCTGTCGTAATTTTTTAACTGGCCACGGTCACTGTCGGCGTCGCCTGAGTTATCGCTCATTAGTTAAAAACCTTAACACACTGTCACAAGGCTACCAATGAACAATTGATTTTACTTACTTTTAATTATTGGCAAGGGACACAACAACACTGAAATACATAAAATACGCACAAAGCGCACACAAAGAACAATTTGTTTTTATAATAGTAAATGGCCGACAGCAAATCACATTTAGCGTGAACGCTTTTGTTAGGTTCTTTCTAATTTTTCTATCAAAGCTCACACAATCAATTTTATCTGATCATCTCACTTACATTTTATTCAATTTGTATGGTGATCCCACGCTGCCGTCAAACTGACAATCCAGCCCTAGCTAGTACGTTGATTTGATGGCACTCTGATTCTTGCAAATTTTCTTGCTGTTGCAATTGCAATATTTTTATTTTATTTTTTTACGTTGGGCGCCAGTTAGTATTCGTATGCTAATTGTTTGCAAATATATTGTTGACCGATGGGCGCAACATGGAAACAAGAATTTTTATTTAAAATATTTATTAAAAGCACAAAGTGCATGTTGAGTTGAACTTTAAAGAATAAAATTATATTTCTACATACTAAGCCCTAATTCCCGTTGACTGCGCAGCCATAAACTCACTATAACGCTGAGCTTGTGCCTCGTGCCAGGCATCGCATTACTGCAATGGATGTGTTTGTCTGCTGCGCTTGCCCAGTAGAGAGCTGGAGTATCAATTGTTAACTTATATTCGGTACTAGCCGAAACATATGTCACCAATACCAGGTTAAATTATTCCATTTGTTATCTTTGTCATGTTTGTTTATAAAGCATAAGTCGATTTGTGAAATTTCACATAAAATACAGCAAATGTCTGTAAATTCGATTAAGTAATTTTCAATTAAGAATATAAAAATGTCAAAAAAGCAACCGTTATGTTGTGTTCAACAAAATGACGACGCATTTATTAAAGTGAAGTCAAGTGAGTCACACGTGCAGTAATTTCTGTGCAAAATATAAAAATTAAATAAAAATACGTATAAAATATTTTTGAAAATTCAAAGTACGCAGTTTCACGTAAAAAAAGTGAAATTAAATATACAATTTAAAACGTTAGAGTACTATTGCGTCGTTACGTTTCTATAATTTGTTTTTGTTATAAGCAACTTCTAATTATCTAGTGACTGGATTAGTCTAGAAAGCTAAAAACTTTCAAAATGCCATATATGTCTATGTAGACTTAATAAGCCTGAAATTAAGAGAAATTTTTTTTCTGGCAGCTGGCCTTAGGGCGGGGGTGAAAAGGTTATGCGCAGCAGCAAAAACGTGACAGATAGTAATGATTACTACATCATGAACTAGTCAAATCTTACCTACAAAAACATCAGCAGAATCGTAGACCTCAAGGTCCAGCTCCTTTCGTTTTTACTTATTCGTATAATGTATGGGATGAGTAGTGGCAAAATTCCACAAAAAATAAACACAAAAGAAAAATCAAATTTTTCATAAAAACAAATAGCAAACAATTTTTACCGTTTTAATTTTTGTTCTATTTATTCTTAGGTGTAATCTATCAAACACCAAAATAGAAGGAAAAGCCCAAATGCTCTATTGAATAGACTTCTCTGTTTAAACAAAATTTTACTAACGTTTCCAGTGCTTTGTGCATTTTTCTATTGGTGGAATTTTTTTATATTTTTTTTTTTTTGGACTTAAGTTTTCAGTTATTGTTATTATTTTTTATGAACTGATTTTATGTTCTTAAAAAATGCACAGAATTAATGTTTTATTAATTTTGAAAACTTTTCCAACAAAAAATTATATTAGTAACATACATAGATATCTTTGTTGCGTTTAATTTTTCGAAAATTCGGCAAATGTCGACAGACTTTTAGCTGCATTAATACATAAAGTGTTGATTGAGATCATATTTTGCTTGTAAATATAATTCTCAAAAAAGATTTCGACTTATCTTTAAATGAAAAAAAAAACATAAATTATATATTACAATACGAGGACTAACCGAAACTTTTTATGCGAACTATAATTGACGAAAATGGGCTAAAAAAAAGTCATGATTTATAGTAAAAAAGTAGCGTATAGCCAATTACCTTGTTTACACGCAGCGTCGACTTCTAACACCGACTCAAAAGTTCGATCTTATTCAGGCATTTACACACAGATACGTCGACGTTCAAATGTCATTATTTGATGACAAAACGAACAACAAAACAGTTTGCTATGACGTTGTTTAAGATTAAGAAGAAGAATTAATAACAATAGATGTTTTCTTTTGTTTTCATATTTTAAAATTTATTTTTTTTTAAATTTTAATATTTATTTTAGCTTAATGCTGTTTTAAACATTTATTTTGCTTACACATTAATTTAAGCATTTTAGACATTCGAACGTCGACGCTCAAATCTCCATTTACACGGCAGCGAACTTGTGCATCGGCTCACCACGTCGACTATGCTATTTACACACACCGAATTTGAGAGTCGACGTATGACTTCGGAGTAATTTTTTGTTGTGTAAGTGCGACATACGTCGGAGTGGTAGTTCGGTATTTCTACGTCGACGTGGTGAGTCGATGCACAAGTTCGCTGCTGTGTAAATGGAGATTTGAGCGTCGACGTTCGAGTGTCAAAAATGCTTAAATTAATGTGTAAGTAAAATAAATGTTTAAAACAGCATTAAGCTAAAATAAATATTAAAATTTAACAAAAATAAATTTTAAAATACGAAAGCAAAAGAAAAATAAGAGAAAACATCTATTATTATTAATTATTCTTTTTAACCTTAGACTACGTCGTAGCAAACTATTTTGTTGTTGTTCGTTTTGTCATCAAATAATGACATTTGAACGTCGACGTATCTGTGTGTAAATGCCTGAATAAGATCGAACTTGTGAGTCGGTGTTACAAGTCGGCGCTGCGTGTAAACAAGGTAGACGTAGAAATTCCGACCTACCACTCCGACGTATGTCACATTTACACAACAAAAAACTATTCCGAAGTCATACGTCGACGCTCAAATTCGGTGTGTGTAAATAGCATATACGTGCTCCTTTAAAAACTACGCAACATCATGCTAGTTAAACGCAAGGTGCGAATTTCGTTAATACGTTGGTTATATCCAAATTGTAAGTTTATAGTACCAATGATCAAAAATAAAAAAAAAATCTTTGAAAAAACATTTGGTAAGATTTTTGAGACATGACCCATAAAAAATAAAAAAACTACTGTGTAGAATAAAAAATGTGTTTAGAAAGTTAAGCCAACATATGCGTGTAAGGTAACAACCCAGGTAGGCAAGGGCAGCAGCAAGCAGCGCTTTTAGAAGGTCTTTGGCAGAAAAAGGCCTTTCCAACTGCCTTTTTTATATGAAATTTTTCTCTAAGACAGGCATTCCTAAACAGGCGTTCTAAGACCACTTGTTGTAACAGGGCACAAAGGAGTACTGGAAAGAACGAAATTTTATTACGTCGTGAAAACTCTGAATTATTTGTTTTTATTTTATCTTGCTTTAATATTTTAAATGCTTATTTCTTGTGACTTTTGTGTCGTAGCAGTAGTGCTCGTAGTAGGCCTTTTCCGAGGCAGCCTGTCCTTAATTGCCTGCTAGGTTATAATGATTACACAAAACTCTATCTACCACCCTAACATAACATGAAACCGAAGAGCAGTCTTGCACCAGTGTGCAGACCGTTCTTTACTGCTAACCATTTATCTACTTTTGATGTCGTATGTACATGTATAATGCATATGACAAAAAAGTATCCATGAACTTTCTGCCAGTATGCAATTTTGGTAAATTTCGATACAAACAAATTAGTGAAAGAATTTAATAAAAGTTTTAATTGTTCCTTCTAAAACTACATTAGGAAAAACCTGATAAAAAAAAGTTATGAAAATGCGCAGCTTTTTTTTTTTTTTTTTGGCCAACCATACCTTCGCACATAATATATAAAAAAAATTTTTAAATCCGGGGATATAGTTTTTTGTTTTTTTCTGTTAAAGTTTTAAAATTTTTCACTTTTACCATTTATCATTCTAATTTTTGAAAATTCCGTAAAATTCATATAAGGCCGATAAAAGAAAACTAAATTAATTTTTATAAAGCCGAAACAATGTACTTTCCGCCAAAATGCTACATTATTGCATTTTGTTTCAAACAAGTTAACTAGAGCACCCTATCTAACAGTTGCTTATATAAAAAAAACTCATAGAAAATTTTTGGAGTACAAAGTTCAACTTTGAGCACACTGTGTCGATAAGTCTAAAACAAATTCAAAACATTTATAGTTTTTTTTTCATCCCCTAAGTATTATCTGACGATTGTACTACAAAATTTTTCAATTCCAACTACTTTCAAATTCTTCCTAATTATGGCCACAAAACTCCACTGTGCGTGGTGCAAGTTCGGAGTGAATCGACTAACCTGTCTTCTTGAAAATGATACTTAAAAATATTTTTGTATGAGGCTCACCCTAAGTATGCACCCTAAATAAAATTTGTTTAAGCTTATCTGTGCCTCTTAATATAAAAGCCATGTGGTGTAAGTTCCAAGAGAATCGATTAGGCAGTCTTTGAGAAAATGATATTTAAAAAATACTTTACCCTAAATAAAAGTTTCGTGTCCTTAACTATGCCTCTTAACATAAGAGCTACGTGATGTAAATTCGGTGTGAATCGACTTACCAGTCTTTGTGAAAATGATATTTAAAAATATTTTTGAAGGAGGGCCATCCTAAGTATGCACCCTAAATAAAATTTTTATCATCCAATCTGTGACCCTTAACATAATAGCCATACGGTGGAAATTTCATGAGAATCGATTCGCCTGTCTTTAAGAAATCGCTACTTTTAAAATATTTGTGTATGAGGGCCACCCTAAATAAAAGTTTTGTAGCCTATGACACCCGCCTGATCGATACTAACATACTGTAAAAACTTCATCAAAATCTGCTGGATAGTTTCCGCGTGCATAAGAGACAGACAGACAGACAGACAGATAGACAGACAAAAAATGAATTTTATATAATAGTTATAGCCGGACGATATGAAACGCGTCTATTCGCATTCACTCATTACTTGTCATTGTTTCAAATTTGTATGATTTTTAGAAAAGCTATATCCGCAATTTTCCATGACTATATCTCGAAAACTAGATCCAAATGATACTTTTTTTTGATATATTCTTTCTTAAAATTTAAAGCCACTAAAGAAAAAATAGTTTATAAAAAATGGCTTAGGTTAAATTTCACTTTGAAATAGGGTCCGTATGGGTTAGTGATAAAAATTTTAGACTATTTTTTAAAATTTGTTTATCCTATTTCGAACCGATTGAAGGGGCGTCCCATTTGATTTTCGCAAAAAAAAAAACCAGATAAGAAAGGTCAAATTTCATTTTGAAATAGGGTCCGTAGGGGTTAAAGATAAAAATTTTGAATTAATTTTAAACTTTTTTTATCCTATTTCGAACTGATTGAGGGGGCGTCCCCAATTTTTTTCCTAAGAACCACCGTAATGTATACATATGTATTAAGGTTTTTATTAAGGTTCCGATTAGCCATTGTTTTAGCATTGGACTTAAAAAAAATTCTCTCAAAATTTCAGCTCTCTAGATAAAACTTGTGAACAGAGTCTGTTTCCCATTCCATTGGCATAGAAAAAACGACGTTTTCACTAAAACGTGAATAGCTCGTTGACATGCACCCGCGAACATTTCAAACAATCGATTTTTTCGTGTCGCCATACTATATATGAATACCTGGTATATATAGGATTTTTTTAAATGTATTTTTCGGTCCCAATGGGCAATTCAACTTTCTAGAAAAAATTAAAACAAAAAGATGGAAAAAATACCCCAATATATATTTGGTCAACCTCATAACTCAAAAACATTTTCGTAAAATACACTTAGATTTATAATTTAGAAGAAAAAATTGGCAATTATGTAAACTAGAGTTCGCCCAGTGGTTGAAATTCAACCATTAAAAATGCTTTTGGTATTAAAAAACTGATATAAAAAGAGCTTTTTTTGTCATCGCTTTTAAACATAAAAATCATACTAAAATGTTGCCCTGTCCCTATATCTATCCCTTCGTAGAGTTCAATATACATATTTCCATACCAAATTTCATCAAAATCAGTCAATTAGTTTAGCTAAGAAAACATATTTTCCTGTTAAGAGCGTTGCACCACTCACATAAAAACAAAAACTTCAATCTATCTCCATACCGAATTTCATCAAAATCGGTCCATTAGTTAAGTTGTAAAAACAAATGTTCCTATTGAAGGGGTGGCACGCTCCACTTTAAAACATATATGTACTTCTCCTCAGAGTTTAATCTATTTCTGTATCAAATTTCATCAAAATCGGTCCATTAGTTTAGTAGAAAAACGTTTTTACCTGTTAGGGGCGTGGTACTGCTCACGCAAAACAAATGTCTTTAATCAAGATTCAATCTATCTACATACCAAATTTATTAAAAATCGGTGTAGTGGCACAGCCACAATCTATCTCCAAATCAAATTTCATCAACATCAGTCCACTTATTTAACAGTGGAAACGCATTTTCCTGTTAAAAGTGTGGCTCCGCCATTCTGCACTGCTCCTCTTCATAACCTTTACATAAACAAAAAACTAAGGATAATGTTGTGTTATGGCAGTTAAAAAAGGATGGAGCCGCCTTGCAACTGCCTATTTATATATAGATAATCCTCACTCTCTTAAGGGCCAAATAGACGTTCATGCGTGCATGATCAATAAAATGACGACGCCATCATGATTTTCACACACACCATTCATCCACGCATGATGGATATCATTTTTGGTTGAACTTGTAACGTGTTGACATTATGACGTCAGAAGCATTTGCGGCAATTAAAATTGCATTTAATATTAAAAAAAAGCATGAAATGAGCTTAATTTAAGCTCAAAAAATCTTTAAAAATGTATTTTAAAAAACAAAGCTCTTACAAAAGTTTAATTATTTCATTTAATTATCTTTAGTCCATAATATTTCTAATTTCTTTTCCGCACTCATTGTCACCTTCTTCGTCAAAAAATCATGTAAACTGAGCTAAGCTCAGCACACACTATCATGCATGCATGATCAATCAAAAAAATATCAAAATATTTTAATATTGCTCATGTGCATGACCAATCAGTCAATCAGCCACCTACACGGTCAGTTTGCATGAGCAATCACTTGATTCATCATGCACGCATGAACGTCAAATAGACTGGCCCTTTACAAACAAAGAGTAAGAAGCTGTTGTATGTCTCAATTCTATTTTCGATTGTGTGGAAGATCGCCTAAACTCATCTAGGTATGGTCTAATGAAGCTTGCATTTATGTAAGTATTGAAACCTATTTTTTAGTTCCAAAAACTAAACTGGAAAGAGTAATTTTTTGGCATCGCTCCAAAAATTTAAATCATAGAATCATGTTGGTATATCCCTACCTCTATCTCTTTCTCTTCCTTAAAGCGCAATGTGTCTCCATACCAAATTTCAACAAAATCGATTCATTAGCTTAGCTGTGAAAACATATCGCTCACTTACTTCAAGACTAGCATAACTCAAAAACCGAGATTTTTGAGTTAATGATGCAAGAATATCCGCCATTTCATGTTTTATTTTGTGTCAAAAAATCAGAAAATTATCTATAAACTTGCTTTGTGAGAAGAGTTTATGTAAACATACATTTCATTATTTTCATATAAAAAGCAACTTATTGAAAACTTTAAATGCGGTTTTCTCCCACTTTATGTTTTTTGAGTTATGCCAGTCTTGAAGTAAGTGAGCGATATCTTCCTACTGGGGGTTGGTATCGTACACTTTAAAACAAATAACTTACCTCACGGTTCAGTCTATATCTGTACCGAATTCCATCAAAATTGACTTATTAGTTAAGCAGTGAAAACTCTTTTTCCTGTTAGAGGTGCTGCCACGCCTCCTTAAAAAATCTGAGTTTTTAGAAATCGTTTTTAGGGTTCAGTCTATATCCTAACAAAATTTCATCAAAATCGGTCCGTTAGATTAGTAGTAACAACGTATTTTCCTGCAAGAGGCGTGGCACGGCCCACTAAAAAAACATATTTTTACTCAAGACTCTATCTATCTACATACAAAATTTCATCAAAATTGGTGTAGTGGCACAGCCGTGATACCGTTTTTTACTATTGGGGGCGATGCCACTCCTCCTAAAAAAATTTGAGTTTTTAGAAATCTTTTTTAGGGTTCAGTCTATATCCTAACAAAATTTCATCAAAATCAGTCTTTTAGTTTAGTAGTAACGACGTATTTTCCTGTAAGAGGCGTGACACCACCCACTAAAAAAAAATTTATTATTACTCAAGATTCAAATTTCATCAAAATCGGTGTAATGGCACAGTCATGATACAGTTTTTTCCCATTTGGTGCGATACCACGCCCCCTTTAAGGAATCAGAGTTTCTAATAATCTTTCTTAGGATTCAATCTATCTTCAAACAAAACTTCATTAATATCGGTCCATTAGCTTAGCCGAGGAAACGTTTTTCCTTTTTAGGAGTGTGGCAGCGCCTACTATTGAAAAAAAAAGTATGCATGTTCCTCCTTCTCTTCACAACCTTTCCAACAAAATAAAAATTGAGCGATTATGTTGTGCTATGGCATTTAGACATTGCGTATTTATATATACCAGGTGTATGCATAAGTTTTTTCCGGTTTAACTAAGAGATGGCGCCAGCGAAAAGTACGCAACGTATTAATTTGACACATATGTACGTCATTTTGTTCGTCTGACATTTAACTACAAACACACACAAGTTGAGTCCGCCAAAAACTAGTATCTTTGTTTTATCATTCAGTGATCATGTCGAGATTTGTGCCTGAAAAAGAACATTTGCTGCACATTTAAACTATTCTATAGATTTTTCTATCATTTTCAAAAATTCAAATTATGTCAGTTCTGTTAATTTAGAAAAATGCAGATAGATAAGCAAAGAGTTTTGCTAAGACGTGTCGTGTTCGTCGTCACAAGCAAGAATAGGACAAACATTGAATTTTAAACGGACGCGCTTCTCGTATATTTTATCCGAAACGGATTCCGTTTTTCGTAAATAAAACGGATCCATTCCGGATTCCGTTCCGAACTACGAGCATGAAATTCCTCTCGAAAAAGTGGAATGATCGTCCGCTTTGTCGGATCCGTTCCGGAATCGTTTTTTGTAAATAAAACGGATCCGACCCGGTTTATTTTTTTTTGTGAATAAAACGGATTCGATATGGATTCGACAAATCGAGCGATCATTCGAGTTTGAAACAGAATCTGGAACGGATCCGTTTTATTTACAAAAAACGAATCCGAAACGGAACCATTTCACTTACAAAAAACGAATCCGGAACGAATCCGTTTTATTTACAAAAAACGAATCCTCATATACGGATGCGTTCCGAGTTCGAGACGGATCCGTCGAAGCATAAAAAAACGCAATCCGCACCGACGGATCCGTAAAGGCTTCGAAACGGACCCGTATCCGTTTTTGTGCACATTGGGATGCTACTCAGTTCGGTATTGGAACTTTTAGGTGTCACGAACAAGCATTAGACAATGTGTGAAAGGGATTATTAAGCAAATGTGTGGATTAGAACATTGGTCACATAAATATGTACAAGTAAAAACTTTGAAACAATGTACCTGTGGCATTAAAGGTTTCAGTACAAAAAAGATTTATTTCGAATTAACGGTCGTATTTTACACAAATAAAAAATTTCTTCTAAACTTTTACATAGTAAAATATTGAACTTACTTTATGTTTTTATTTTTTGCACAATATTTAATTTTTTAAGCTATGCTATTCGCTATTACTCAATGCCGCAGTTTGAACCCTTAGTTGACTTGCTCTGCTCTAACCCTTACAAAAGAAGAAAAAAAAATTAAAATAAATAAATAAATTTTATGTAAATTTTAAATATATATATCAATTATTTCTTAACATCACACGTATCCACATTGTTGAATAACATTTCCATCACAGTCACAAACAGCAATCTTAGCCCCCCCTCTCCCTCCTCCCATAATTTACCAAACAGCAGCAACTACAACAACAACAAGCACAAACATTTAATTGAAAATAAAAAAAAAATTTTTGAAAACGTTATCGAAACTAAACATGATTTATTTTGTTCGACACGCTGCTTTTTAAATTATTATAACTTTAACTATAAAAAAATTAATATATTAATTAATTTAAAGGGTTAGTTTTCTACAAGACTTAATAATAAAACTTGATATTGAATTTGCAGCAATATTTAGTATTGAAACATAAAAACACTGTCCAACAAAAAATAAAAAAAAGGAAAATTGAATTACAGAATTTTGAAGGCATGTCCTATAGGGTGATTTTGAATTCTACAGACTTTACATCAACATGTCAAAAACCCCAAGTTTCTTCCGAATAATTTTAATTACTTGTTTAACTCTTTAAAACGTATTTTTAACTATCGCGGTATGATTTTTTTTTAAATAAGATATATGCTCCTTAATAAATATTAAAATATACAGGGTGTACGCCGGGAATGTATACTACTTTGCTTTGCCACAATTTTAATTATTATTAGTTTTGACCATGGTTGGGCACAAGTTCTGCTGCAAGTTCTAAGGAGTGCGCAATTGAGAGTAAAGAGAGAGGACATTTGTGTATACGTATACAAATGTGAGCCGAATGTGCACAAAAACGTTTGTGCGCATTCCGTTTTTTGTAAGTAAAACGAATTCGTTTCGAATTCGTAACGGACTTCAAATACAAATTCGTTTCGAATTCGTTTTTTGGTTTTTTGTTCATAAAACGAAATCGTTGCGAATTTTGTTTTTTGTAAGTAAAACGAATTCGTTTCGAATTCGTAACGGACTTCAAATACGAATCCGTTTCGAATTCGTTTTTTGTTCATAAAACAGATCAAATTTTTTAAGTCCCGAAAAAATTTTCAAAGAAAAATTTTCAAAAAAAAATGTTGAGTCTTAATCGAATTTGAAATGCTTAAAAGTCGAAAAAACACATATATTTTTTTTAACACTGAAATTAACAATCCGTTTCGGATTTGCTTTTTTTAGACTTTTTAAACATTTCTAAGTCGATTTAGACACAAAATATTTTTTTAAAATTTTTCTTTGAAAATTTTTCCGAAAACGAATTCGTTTCGAATTCGTATTTGGAGTCCGTTACGAATTCGTTTTTGGAAAAATTTAAAAATTTTGGAAAATTTGGTCCCGGAGTTCGTTTTTTGTTCATAAACCGGATCAGTTCCAAACTCGTTTTTTGTTCATAAAAAAATTTAATGTCCTGAGCGACTTAAAATTGCTTAAAAGTTTAAAAAAACTTATAAAATTTTTTGGAAAAACTAAAAAATTTTGGTTTTCCAAGTCCCGGAAAAATTTTCTAAGAAAAATTTTTGAAAGACCATTTTATTCTTAATCGAATTAGAAATGTTTGAAAAGTCGAAAAAAACTAATTTTTTTTTTCCAAAGTTTTCAAGTTTTTCCAAAAAAATTTGAGTTAAAAATTTTATAAGCAATTTTAAGTCGCTTAAAACATTAAATTTTTTTTTATGAACAAAAAACGAGTTCGAAACTGATCCGGTTTATGAACAAATTCGTTTCGAATTCGTTTTACGAACAAAAAACGAATTCGAAACAAATTCGTATTTGAAGTCCGTAACGAATTCGTTTTTTGTAAATAAAGCGTATCAAATGAGAGAAGATATCATTCGCATTTGACATATATTTTAATATATGACAGGTAGCATAGTAGGTAACGCGCATGACTATGAATCGCTGGGACATGGGTTCGAGCCTGACTTTGGTAATTTGTAAATCGTAAATAAAATTTAATTTGATAATAAAATAAAATAATATGCAATAAAATAAAGTCTTACAATTTGCATATTAAATAATAAAATTTTTTTTTTTTTAAATAAAATTAATTTTTTTATGAACAAAAAAAATTCGTTTTATGAACAAAAATCGAATTCGTTTTAAAGTCCGTTACGAATTCGAAACGAATTCGTTAATGCGAACGATCCTTCCGTTTTTTCGAGAGGAATTTCATACGAAAAAGAGTTCGACACGAATTCGTAACGGAATCCGAAACGGATGAATACTACGAAGTAACGAATTCGTTTGGCACACTGGGAGCACACAACAACGATTTAGAAGTAAAACTCCATTTGATTGTTGCACCACCACAAGGAAACGAAATTTACTAAGGAAAAATATTCGATAAAACTACGTGCAAAAACAACCAACAAAACGCACTACTTATCGTGCGATAGTGAATGCACAAGCCCAGATCATAAAGTACTGCAAGTTAAGCTGAGAAAGAAAGTGTACCAAATAATCCATCAAAGTCAATTTGAAACCGTGCTCAGGTAATTACAAAATGATCGAAAACTTTTGGACGCCAGACTAATTACAATGTAGTTCCAACAAGACGGTGCCATATTGCATACAGCTAGAATTACTGCGAGCCTTTTTGAAACAATAAGCTATTTCAAAAAAAAAAGGTGATATTGATTGGCCTCTACGGTCCCCGGATATTAATATTTACTTTGACGCCCTCATTCCCGATTTTCTTGAAATTTTAGTATTTTAGGGTAAATGGGCGGCGATCGGCCACATTCTCCAATATAAACAATGACGGCTTCGTGGTGGCCTTCGGTCGCGGCTTACTATCCTATGTCCAACGCGGGCTTCGCTATTAAACCGGCGTTGGATATACTAAAGCGAGCCGCGAAGCTGGTATTGGACTAAATCGCAGTCGAAGGCCGTCCACTTACTCTAACAGTTAAGCCTACGAAAAACTTTTTTATCCTAAAAACTAGTTTGGCTGGTAACATCTATATGGGACGTTCCATGTCAACCGGGACAGTAGTCTGCCCAAAATTGAGCGCAGCGGTGTCAAAATGTTCGTATGCTCAAGAGCTTTCATATGAGAATGGGTGTTTTCGATTTTTTTTTTTTTTAGGAAATGGCGACCATAAAACGGTGCCTTCATATAGATTTCTATGTATAAATAGTAGGGCGGATCAAATTTTTAAGTGGTCTGGAAACTCCACTTTTCTGAAAATTCGTGAAATTTTAAGCAAAAAAGTCCACTACACCATATGGCTAAAATGAATTTCGAGCCCGCGAAATTTTATTTGAAAATTTGTATCATGTACATTAGGTTGTCTTTTTTTTCAATTCTTTGGTTATGGATTTTATTTATTTTTTCCTGTATTATAGCTTGAGGAATAAAAATAATTGTCCCAACATTTGAGCTTCCTAGCTCAAACCTGTAAACGGCGCGGACAGAGTTTTTGTCAATTTCGTTGAAATTTAACGAAAAACCCGAATTACTAAAACGTATAAAAAGTCTGCCTAAGGTGCCAAGATATAGCATTTTGGGCTTTTTAGTTGAATGGGGGACGCCACCCACTGTTGCCAAACCACGCCCACACTTTTCGTGTGCCTAAAAATGTGGAAAAAATACACTCGAAGGGGGTTTTTTATTTTTTTTTTTTAAAATTTGCGGTCCTATATATTTGTCTACATAAAAGAATCGGTTTTGAAGAAAAGACTCCCAAAACTTCAGCTTCTTAGATGAAACCTGCGAACTGCGCATCCACTTTGTTTCCTATTACAATTCATATGGAAGAAATTTTTTGTTTCGCAGGTTTCATCTAAGAAGCTGAAGTTTCGGGAGTCTTTTCTCCAAACCCGATTCTATAATATAGGCACTTTGGACCACAAATTTTCAAAAAACAAAATAAAAAACCCCCCTCGGGTGTAATTTTTCCACATTTTTAGGCACACGAATAGTGTGGGCATGGTTTGACAACAGTGGGTGGCGTCCCCCATTCAACTAAAAAACCCAAAACGCTTTTATCTTGGTCTGGTATTGGATAGGAAATTAAGTTGGAAAATTAACATTGAAGAAAGAGTTAGGAAAGCAACTGTAGCGCTATACTCTTGTAAAAAAGCGGTAGGTGGAAGATGGGGGCTATCACCTCGTATTGTTCACTGGCTTTACACAGCGGTCATTCGACCGATTCTTTTATATGGCATTGTGGTATGGTGGCCTGTCTTAGACAAGATTACCTATTACAAAAAACTGCAAAGAGTTCAAAGGGCAGCTTCCATGTGCATCAGTGGTGCACTGAGGACTACACCGACTGACGCCTTGGAGGTCCTCTTTAATCTCGTTCCTCTTGACCTGCTAGGTAAACGGATGGCAGCCTATGCTGCCATCAGACTCAGGTAAACTATCTGCTGGTCCGAGGGTAGAACAGGCCACTCAACTATCCTTAATAGCTTGCGGTCTGTACCCTCTAATTTGGACTATATTGTTCCAGTAATCTCATTCAATAAGGATTACGTAACTCACATTCCATCTAGGGATGACTGGAAGGGAGGAATCCCGGGGAGAAGGGGCTATATTAATTTCTACACAGATGGTTCCAAGCTAAATAACCAGGTGGGTTATGGTATTTACTCTAAGGAACTGAAAATTAGTATCGCTGCGAGGTTACCAGACTGTAGCGTTTTTCAGGCAGAGGTTATAGCGATAGAAGAAGTAGCATCCTGGCTGAGGAAGAATGTTGTATCCAGAAAGGATATAACCATTTATTCAGATAGTCAGGCTGCTATAAAATCTCTAGAATCAGTCTTCCTTAATTCACTAGTGGCCCAACAATGTCGCTCATCTCTAAATGAGATGGCCCAGCATTTTAATATTCACCTCATCTGGGTGCTAGGGCATAAGAACATTGATGGCAACTGCAAAGCTGATGAACTTGCTGGGCAAGGGACTACTGCACAAATTCCTCAAGATAAAGAAGGTGTTGGCATGCCACTTGCTACCTGCAAGTTATTGCTTAAAGAAGAAATGGTAAAAAATGCTAACAAAAGGTGGACTCAAGGGTCAACTTGTAATATAACTAGGCAGATTTGGCCGAAATGGGATGCTAAGCGTTCGTCAGAACTGATTTCTCGCACTAGACATAGTGTCTCGACAGTTGTTGCAGTCATAACTGGACATTGCCTCATTGGTAAACATGCGGAGAGATTAGGTGTTAGGTCTTTTGACTTTTGCAGAAGTTGCGGAGATGTGGAGGAGGAAGAAAACATAAAACATTTTCTCTGCTCCTGCCCGCACTTGCTGAAAACGCCACAAAACACTCGGTTCATTTCTATTTGATGACCTGGATGACCTGAAGCATGTTGGTATAGGTCAGCTATCAAGTTTTATTAAGAGATCTGTTTGGTTCAACGAGAGGGTATAGTGAGACACCCTGTGGTATTACAATGGATCATTTTTGGTCTAAGTGAGTCAGTTCGCAACTGACTGCCACTCCTACCTAACCTAACCTAAGGCAGACTTTTTATTCGTTTTAGTAAGTCGGTTTTTTTGTTAAGTTTCAACGAAATTGACAAAAACTCCGTCCGCGCCGTTTACAGGTTTGAGCTAGGGACAATTATTTTTATTCCACAAGCTATAATATAGGAAAAAATAAATTAAATCCATCACCAAAAGTTTGAAAAAAACAACCCAATGTACATGATACAAATTTTCAAATAAAAACTCGCGGGCTCGAAATTCATTTTAGCCATATGGTATAGTGGACTTTTTTGCTTAAAATTTCACGAATTTTCAGAAAAGTGCAGTTTCCGGACTAAAAAATTTTTCTCCATACAATTTAATCCGCCCTAATAAATAGGCAGTTGGTAAATAGCCATAATCATAATTGCGTAATTTTTTTATTTTGTAGGAAGGCTGTGAAAGGAAGCAGTGCAGTGTATATTTCTTTTTTTTCAATAGTAAGTGGTGCCACTTTCCCTAACGGAAAACACGTTACCACGGCTAAACTAATGGACCGATTTTTGATAAAATTTGGTTTGGAAATACTCTGAACCATAAGAAAAGTAATTAGAAGCTCTGAGTTCTTAAATGGGGAGTAGTATCACTCTTAATAGGAAAAAAGTCGTTTCGGCTGAATCGCGTCATCGATTTTAATTAAATTTGGTATGGTACTAGATTGAATCCTCTGTAAAGATATCTCTTTTGAGTCGGCGAGGTCATCCTTCTATTAAGAAAAAACGTTTAACTGCTAGGTATTTCTTTTAAATAGGACGGTGACACGCCCATAATCGAAAAATATGTTGACACAGCTAAATTAAGGGGCCGATTGCATATTGACCAAATTTCATCAAAATCGGTCCATTAGCTTAGCCGTGGCAACGTAATTTCCGTTAGGGGCGTGGCACCACCTACTATTGAAAAAAAAATATGCAATGCACTCCATCTCTTCACAATCTTCTTACAAAATAAAAAATTAAGCGATTATGATTATGGCTATTTGCCAACTGCCATTTTATATGTACATAGAAATCTATATGAAGGCACCGTTTTATGGTCGCCATTTCCTAAAAAAAAAAATTCGAAAACACCCGTTCTCATATGAAAGCATATGAGCATACGATCATTTTGACACCTTAAAAACGTTTTTCCGCTGCGCTCAATTTTGGACAGACCATTGTTTCGGTTGGCATGGAACGTCCCATATACATATATCGGTCATTCTTTTATTAACTGCACACTTTGTTTTTGACGTTTTTGAACATTTTTTGAAACGAAATATCTCAAAAACTATAGTAGATGAGATAAAAAATTAATTAATCAAATTTGTTAAGGGCAGGGTAACGTATTTAACGTAATATTTTTACACTTTTTTTTATTTTTTCATCTAAATGAAAAACCTTTTAAGAATATTGTGTGAAAATTTGAGACGGATCGGAGCAAAAACAACGAAGATACAGCAGTTTAAGCAACCGTGCCTCATACATGACTCACTGCACGTTTAAGACTTTAAAGCGTTTTTCCCACAACTTACGTTTTCAAAGTCGGTGCCCACCGTATCTTCAAATCGATTCTTTTGAAATTTTGAAGACTATCTCTGCACATAATTTACGAGGTAACGCTGGAGATTTTTTTTTTCAAATTTTTCAAGATTTATTATTTTATAATAAATAATCCGATTTTTTTTGCAAAAATCGCGTTTTTCACTTCAAAGTGTTCCCAAAAATTGAAAAATTGAAGTTTCAAAAAAACCTCCCAGGTTTACCTGGGGAAATCGATTATCTAACGAACAAAAACTTTCATTTGATTTGCGATGATCCAGCACTGACTTATCGTGGGCACCGCAATTCTACTTTTTTCTGAGGCGCTTCCAAAAAAATGCTGCCATTGCCGTAGTTTTCAATATTTTTACCTGAAAATTTTTCAAAATATTTTTCGAATGTTATAATTTGATCAACCATTGGTTTTAATAAATATGTATATTTTAACTGTGTTGTCGAAAAAAATTCACAAAAATGTGCCTGTTTTTGTACGAATTAACGTTACCCTCCCCTTAAGAAAGACTATAACTTTATAAAAAAAGTTAAAAAAATTTAAATAATTTTGTTAAAACACTAATTTTTTTATTTAAAAAAACTTTTCTCATAATATTTTCAATATAATACATATTTATTTTGTTTTGATTTTTTTATATGTTATTCCTCAATCAAACTTAGAACGCATGTGCTTTCATATCGAAATTTCCGCCATAACTTTGGAAACTACGAATTTTTTACTGATGACGAGCACCATGTTTTTGCAACATATTCTTAACAAACATGATTTAATAATTTTTTATCCAATCTACTATAGTTTTTGAGATATTTCGTTTCAAAAATTGTTCAAAAACGTAAAAAAGAACAAAATGTGCAGATAACTATTTAAAGAATGACCGATATATACCTTCTCGGCGTACACTCTGTATTTGCATAGAAAGCGAAAAAGTGCTATACTATATATCCCACTGGATATTAAAATAATCGGCAGCTCTCGATGAATTTTCGAAAGCATTTAATTAGCATTTATAAGGCTCTTAATTTATACCAGAGTATTTATTCGCCTTTTAAAATGATTAAATTAAATCTTGCGATGAAAAATATTTATGAAGCATTTCAAAACTGCTAATTAAGATGTTGACAAATACAAAAATTACTTAGACTTTTAAAAGTATTTATAAAGGTCTTAACGACGTCTTGTGAGAGGTTCTTAAAATGTCTGTAAATATCTCCTTCTTAAGTAGAGCTTAGGTATTCATAAGGTTTTAACAAGCATTCGGAAGATCTTTATAAAACGTTTATAAATATTTTTGTATTCGAAAATTAAAATATTTATCAAGGCCTTTAAAAATTTGATAAAAGCTTTTTAATAAATAAAAATTATTTTTTTCTTTAAGAGCTATAAATTTTATTGAGCTCTTTAATTTCTGAGTTTTTAAGTGCTCCATAAGAGCCAATACAAACTTTAACTCTTACGTGAACTTATAAAATACCTCTGTAAATATCAGCATTTAATGAAGAGAATCTTAAATCGGATATATTTATAGGACTCTTCGCAAGAGTTCCATAAAACATTTTATGATCTCACAGTTATGGAGGC
Source organism: Tricholauxania praeusta (assembly GCA_949775025.1). Taxonomy (NCBI): domain Eukaryota; kingdom Metazoa; phylum Arthropoda; class Insecta; order Diptera; family Lauxaniidae; genus Tricholauxania; species Tricholauxania praeusta. The sequence continues at coordinate 15,008,521 of OX459032.1, forward strand.
TGCAACGTACGTTTCGAATAGTAGGCTTACCAAACTTCCGCAATTCCATAAAAATTCTTATACTATAAAAATTGTCTTTTAAATTACTACTTAAATATTTAAGGACTGTCCCAGAAAAAACTTGCACTTTTTTTTTTAGTTATAAAAAAAAACCCAGCAATTTTTTTGGTCTTTTTTCTTTTTTTATTAATAATGGCTAGTGTTAAGAATATAAATAACTAAAAACATAATTAAAAATTTTTTTTTTTCATAAAAATTTCTAACGTTGTTCTTAAGGCCCTTTATTACATTTTGTACAGGTGTTTTATCGACAGTACGGAACGATCTTTTTCACTTATATCTAAGGTCTTGCAAGTTTTTTGTAGTATTACCACTCCTTCGAAGACTTCTTTTCATTAGAGCCCGATATCTCCGAATTGGGAGAAGCTCTGGGCAGTTGGGCGGATTTGCAATTTTTGGTACAAAATTGATCTTTTTACTTTGATACCATTCCGTCGAAGCTTTAGAGTAATGAGAGGTTGCTAAATCGGGCCAGAGAATCACTGTACCTTCATGCGCACGAATAAATGGTAGAACACCTTTTTCGAGGCACTCGTCTATATAAACTTTTGAATTGATTGTGCCTTGCGTAACAAAGAAGCTGCTTCTGAGGCCACAGGTGCATATGACCTGCCAAACCATGTATTGCTTCGAAAATTTCGAAATTTTTTTTTCTTTAAATTTACTAGGCATATGCCTCTTCTTCGGTGATGTATAATATTTGTGCCCAGATAGCGGCTTAAAATCTGCTTTGACGTAACTTCCGTCGTTCGTAACGCAGTAATCAAATTTAGCCAGTTACCTTTCATACAATTTTCGGGCTCGTATCTGAGCCATCAACTGCTTTTCATCAGAACGGTCTGGTACTTTTTGAACTCTATATGTCTTTAGCTTACTTTTTTCCTTTATCCTTTGCACAGTAGATTTTGATGTACCTGCTCTAGCCGCCATATCTCGCGCTGAGGTGTTGGGATTCTGCTTAAATAGGCGCTTCACCTTCGCCGCTATCTTTGGGTTAGAAAATTCTGGTTTTCTGCCTGAACCCTTTTTTCGTGAAACAGGTAGACCCTTCTTATAATTAGAAATAACCGTTTTGACAGTTCCTTCTGATGCACCAACTATTTTTGCTATAGCTAAATATTTCAACCCTGGATTTTGCAGGTATGTGGACAAAATCAGTTCGCGGACTTTATCTTGCTTGCTAGACATCTATGTCGTTAGAAGTGCTATCTTCAAGTGTTATACATCATATCAAACGTCACTTTATATGGAATAAATATTTTGTCTTTTTAGACCTATAAGATTATCAGGTAGAGTATAATCTTAAAAGATAAAAGTGCAAGTTTTTTCTGGGACAGTCCTTATTTAAAAAATTAAAGTTTTGAAATTTGATAAATTCTTGATTCAATTGGCTAAAAGAAGTATATCGCTATTTTTGACCTGTTTATTCCGTTTTCGCAAAGAAAAGAGTTTTGCTCAATAACTCGGAAAGTAAGCCACAAACAGAAAAATATATTTAGGCAAATGTTGTAGAGCAAATAAAAACACAACGATTTTATGCCCAAAAAATATCCATGTGACAAGATTTAACCCAATAAATACTGTAATTTTGAACAAAACAGTTATTTTGGGCGTAAAGTCCAGTTTTTGGAACTAATCAAGTTATATTACCTTAAAATTTTCCATAAAAACAACGTTTTTCGCCAAAATACTTGCTATTATTCGAAAATCGTGGTGGTGGTTGGAAATTTTAAAGCTATGAAAGAGGGGTCAAATGTTGTCATACCGAGATTTTTAGGATATGAAATCGATGTGTTTTCATCTCCTCTACAAAATTGGTCTTAATATATTTTTCTGTTTGTCGCTTACTTTCCGAGTAATTGAGCTAGTTTCGTTTCACGGCCTCTTGAATAGACCAAATCTTGGCATTGGACAACAATCTTTGATTTACGAAATTGCTACACAACTTTGTAGATTGTTATCAATGATCAGAATTAAGCGTTTAAAAATTAAATATCGCCCACTGCTAAATTTGTTTTAAAAATATGAGAACATAAATAAACGCTAGATTACCCAAAATATGTTCATTCAAACTTGGGTTATAATTTATATTTTTATAAAGAAAAACGGCCTATAAAAAAGCTCAAAAGCGCTTCTTCCTTAATTTGCCTCTTGTTCATATGGTAACCCTAACAATGGACTCACAACCATTTTAAAAAAACAATTTAAACATATTAAAACTGTAAGGTTTTATTAAGCCCTTTAGATAATTCTTAAGTTTAAAGTACCTCTTATGAAGCATTTGAGATAATCCTTAAGTTTTATAAGGCACTTATCGCGGAATTTTAAAAATATGGCGTCGTCGGCCATCTTTTTCGAAATTCATGCCGACAAAATAGCAACAACAACAAAAAATCAAGTGAGTTACTTTTTTTGCCAATATACTGATTTTTTCTGCACTAAATCCTTTTATTTCCATATGCTTTTACGTAAAAAATCATTTAAACATATTTTGAGACATAAATATTAAAGAAAAAATTAAAAAAAATGTTCGCCCAAAAATTTTATTTTCCTAAAAAGCTATATTTTCGAAGCGCGTCAAGTTTTTCGAACCAAAACCACAAACTTCACGATAAATCCTTGCTCGCACGTAAATTTTGATCAATATTAGTGCCGAAATTCATAACTATTCGTTGCATCATTTTCAATTGTCATTTTATATTTCCATTTGTTATCATCCTTTTATCTAGTTATTTAACTTTGGTATACTGCAAATAGTATGTATAACAAAAACCAAATCTTTATTAAGACTTCGTAAGAATAATATAAGCCTCATTAAAATTTTTTTAAAAAAAAATTCTGTATAAATATTTTCAAGAGCTCAAATTTTTTTATAGACCTCTAGTTGTATTGATTTAAAAACATCTTGAAGAGGATTTGAAAACGTCACAACTAACTCTTACATAAACCTCTTAAAGGCCCCCATAGAAGGTGCCCTTTTGGTCTTAAATTGGATTTATTGTGTATTTTAAAACCTCTTTAGCGAATATTTTTAAGAGTTCTGCTCTTAAAGAATGGTTATATAGAAGTCTTGAAGACCCTAAAAAATGCAAAAATGCCTAGTGGGATATATAGACTTTAACACCCTATCTGCAAGTGGTCATTTTTTATGCTTAAAATCGGTCGGGTAAAGCACGAAAGTGTTTGTCTCAAAAATAACTGCATAAAGGTGGCCATAGAAATAGGATTTTAACATGTTCAAACTTTAAAATAACTCAAAATAAAAAGCTAATTCCGCAAAATGGGAATCGATTTAGGATTCAGCAGAGTAAAAAAAAACCCCTAGTCTATTTTTTCTAGACCGAAACCATTTTAAATTGTGCCGATAAAATATGTTGTTTTTCATATTTCATATTTTTTTGAGAAATTCAGCTTTGTTTATTTCCATAAAAATCTCCCCCGATTTTCAGCCATTTTCAAAATTTCTTAAAGATTCTGAGAGAAAATTAAAAGTTCTATTAGAAATAAAAGAGAAAAATTAATTTTTTTAAAATTTTTATAAAAAAAATAAAAAAAAAAATAGTTATTTAGGTTAGGATGGAAATGCTGTTAAAAGAAAATCTAGCGGTTTTTCGATTTTCGACACCTAAGATTCGTAAAAGATGTTTTTGAATAAAATCGGAGGCATACGTGTCCCAGTGATGACTTTTGGTTTTTATGGAAACGCTCTGAATCGAGACTTCAAATGTACTTTTTAAAATGTACTTTTTTGGAATTTTTGTCTTTTTTTGCCAAATTTTAGTAAAATATGTAAAAAAAAAGTTTGATATTTCAATGAAAAAAAAAAAAAAGATCATCACTTCTGGGTGAATACAGAACTGTGTAATTTTTGTATTTTACTAGTAAAAAAAAAACTAAAGGTCATTACTTTTGAGTATGCAAACATAAGCAGTACCTCATTTGTTAACTTAATTATTTCAAAAAACAGACCTTCTAGTCATTCTTTGCTTATTTACATAAGTATATGTAACATAAATATGTTCAAAATGAAATTTCCCTTTAATTCGGAAGTATTCTATTATTTATTTCAAATTATTTCGAAGCTTTTCCAGCTACTGCAATGTTGAGGTTTCATTCAGTTGACTAAAAAAATGATCGTACGACTTTTGGTCACAAAAAAAATGTAATTATTATAAATTGTCCAAATGTACCGAAAATGTACCGAAAGGGTACTGAATATTCTCCAAATGTACTGAAAATGACCCAAATGTACCGAATGTACTGAAAACTTGTCTAATGTAGCGAAGACGATTTTTCAGGACGCAAATGTACCGAAAAAAGTACAAATGTACCGAAAATGCCATCACTGACGTGTCCTTTTATTTCCTCTCTGAAAAACATATTTTATCGGCAACCAATTCCGCAATTTGAAGTCAGTCAGACTTTATGATGTGAAATGGATTCGGTTTCTAGAGAACTGAAAAAAAAAGTTATGATAGAATAGTTTCAGCTCAATATATTGCTTATTTAAACAACTAGCCCAACGACGCAATTTTTCCTTAAAAGCTCACAGTTTTTTCTGGCTGGAAACAAAAAAAGCGTTCCACAAACAAAAAACTTCTTTGCGTTTGCAAAAAAAAAAAAAGTTTTTAAATGATACTGCAAAGGCTCAACACTCCGATTTTCTTCAAAAAAAAATATTGTTCGTGCGCATCCTTTGATGAAAAGTTAAATCGTGAGTAGTTTATCGCGGTTGTTTTTGCATTGCATATTGGAATTCATATATTACTTAAGTTTGGTTGAAACTTGGCTCGTTCTCTATAAAAATCGTAAGGTAACAATGCTCCATCAAAAAACAAAAATAGGATTGTGATTTTTCTCCAATGACTTCGAAAGTGATCAGAATTTTTTCTATCTGTTGAAAATCGATTTGGAAGCAAATTAACAATTTCAAAAAGTTAAAAAATTTTGAACAAGAAAAATATACTAGGCAACAAATTGAAAAAAGCCGTTGAGTTTGACATGCCACTGTATACACTTCTTATAGATTTTGGCCCACTGTACACGAAATACTTAAATTTTTTCTTTGAATAAGATTTTGTTACGAAATCTCGAAGTTTTCTTTTTATTCTTTCGGTAGTAGTCTCATATACGAAAAACTCTAGGAATAGCATGCTTTAACAACCTCAGCGAACTGGCTGAAACTGAAACCGGATCGCTACTTAACTACCTCAACAGCACTAACTGGAAATAACTTTTCTCGTTACCAAATATCTTATTAAAATCTTTTCATACCAGTTTTGTAGAGTCCCGTATGTGGTTTTAAAACGGCGCAATAGTGATCTTTAAGCCATCTGGCATGAGTGTTAAGCCGCGACTCTAACCTTACCTAACCTTTGAGAACGCTTGGTCTTCTTTGTCCAATGTATTGATGAAGTTATAAAGAGTCTCAGTTTGATGTGCAAGCCCCATATTTGACAGGGCGCCCACTGTTATGTTCTCTCTATTCGACTAGTCCTTTTTGATGTAATTCTCGTCAATGGCTCGACTCTCCTAGAGGCAGAGAAAAAAGCAATATTTCGTGTAATCAGCTTGCAATTCATACGATAACATGACGATAACTTTTAAGTCTCAACTAACTTTCCAGTCGTACTCCTTTATATTTGAAGTATTTCAAGAATTTGGCCATTGTTTCATATGTGATCCCTTCATATTGACAGCATGAGTATCGACGGTTTGTGGTTTCCATTGTGGGATAACACTTCTTTCAAGCTTTCATTGCTGTTGCAGGGCCAAAACACAAAAGAAGATGAAATGAAAATTCAATTTTTTTTTGGAACTTGGAACTAAAACTTAAGACTGCATTATCCTTAATACTTTTGGGTTATTGACTCAATCATTAACAACTCAAAAAACGTCCTCAGGCATATGCCTTCTTTAAACCCCAAATAGTGTGGTATGCAGTGAAATGTCAACTAATTAAATTACCATCCGCTATAGAGATAGTTGGTCAGTTTTTAACAATTTGCTGTGCATTTTTCAAAGGAATGCGCCAATTCGAAACCGAAACTGAATAATTGGTTTAAAGCTAGCAACCAAGATGAGCCGTGTGATCTGGCTTGTGGAATGTTTTGCAATTTATTTTAACGTTTTTATTTTTTTTGTAAACGTTTGCGCAACGTTTGCAAATTCTTTGGCAATCGTATGCGCTTGCGCCAATTTGCGCCATCACTAAATTACGCATTTTTTGCGCGCCATTGGGTGTATTGCGGCCGCTTGCATATACACTAACCTTAGAGTAAAATATTTTTGGTAAATTCGTGCGATTTTTTTTATCGCTGTGCCTGATATTATTTAAGTCGTGTTGATCAAAAAACAAAAAAAAAATTAATTAAATTACATATGTGCGATTTTATTTATTAATATATCTTGCTTTTTATTGCTTTTTTGTTTTGTTTTTAAATTACTTGAGCTTTATTAGACTTAAGTGATCTTTTTGTTAAATGTTTTTATTTTGTTCCAATTTTTTAAACGTATGAACATATGTATACATGAATTTTTTTACATAAAAATAATATTTATAAGAAATATACGTCTTCGAGTAATATTTTTTCTTTTTTTAGTTTTTATGAAATTGTATTTATAATAGCACCCTTTTTAAGGCAAAATTCCTTGAATAGGTGACGTGAACAAACTGCAAAGAAGCTATCTATATGTCTCTCTTGTAAGCGAAAATAATATTTCGATGTCTGATTTGTTACCTCAGCGTCAAAAAAGTCGAAAGAGTTAAAAAAAAATCTTCGCAAAAAATTTCTCAGGCCCCAAATGTTTTGTTTTTTTCTTTTATTTTAAAAACTTGTTTTAGCAAATAATATCAAAGCTAACAAATACATAAGCTTAAAAAAAAACTTAAAACACAAAATTTTTCCCCATTCTTTTGCTTCCCTACTCTCGTGCGGTTGAATGACTTTTGAATGATCTACCTAAAGTCCTGGCATGTCCAGCCTGCAGACAACATCTGGTGGCAGCGGTGGCGGTGCCTTAGGTGCCAATATGTTAAACTCTGCTGTAACTGGTAGTGCAGGGATTGGCGGCTTAATCGGCGGCATTGCTGGTATCGGTGGTGGCACCGTTATGCTGCCAAACTTGTCATCATCGTCATCCTCATCGTCGTCTTCATCAACGACAACAGCAAATCATCAGCAGCACCTGCAATTGCTTGGCCCACCATCAAGCAATGGTGTAGGTGGCGGTTCAGCATCAGGCACAAGTGGAGGTGGCGGACCACAGCAGCCATCGCCACAGGCGCCGCCAACGTATGTGAATTTGTAAAAAAAAAACTAAAATAAAAAAATTATAATAAACAATTAAGTATAAAAAAACAATAATTTAACAGAGTTACAAAAAATGTAAATAAAAAAAAAACAATGTTAAGCAACAATGGAACTTCAGTGCAATAATGGTAAACAGATTTTGTGCAATACTTTGTTATGGGCGTGTCAACGAGCTACGATAGCAACAACAGCAAGAACAACAACACATTGAATCGTATGCATTGCTTGTAAATCAAATTACTTACAGCAAGAACAAATTTTATTTTTGATGATCCACTTGTGTTGCAAGCGAAAGACGCAAGGGATATTCATATTATGTTGCAAAACATTTATGGAGCTTTAAGCTCTCGCTGCCTAACGTATGTACATTAGAGTGACCAAAACAAAATTGAGTTTTCGATTTTGATGTTGCTTATATGAAAAGTAGTTAGTGTTATGTAAAAAGAACATTAGACTAATCGGCGTTGTTTTTTCGATGTTTTCTGGCAGTTTTTTTATCTTACCAAGAACTCAGCCACTGTATAAAAAACAACTATCACCATCGTGTTCAGCAGACCCGAAAATATAAGAATCAATACCAACAGCCCGTTTCTCATGCGGAATTATCTTTTGGGAAGAGTTATAATCACTCGCAAATAAATTGAATGAAATTAATTCATAAATCGGACATTAGCGACCTCTAAATATCAATAGTTATTAATAAAACTTTAAGTGTCTTATTTTTTACATAGCACCCACTACTTTTCATATAAGCAACATCAAAATCGAAAACTCGATTTTTTTTTGGACACTCCAATGTACATATGTATGTACATAAATTGCGCGCTGTAAACAAAAAATTCCGCGCATGAAGTATCAACATTGACTGAGAGCTTTATTCAGTCAATGTATTGACTTTATGTGCGTGTGCGTGGCTGCCATTTATGCGCGTTGAGTGGCAAGCGAAGCAAATGAGAAGCTTTGGCACAACGTCGATCTAAATGCGTGCAAGATCACAATTTCTACAATACGAGTGCAAATGTTAAATTTTAGTGTCTTTACGTCATATGTGTGTTGCAGCTTGCAACAAAATGTGAAAACTTCCTTCACCAATGAAAAATAAATCCTTGCAACATTAAAGTTGATGTTTTTTTGCATTCTCTTGTTTTGCTTCTATTTTCTTTTTTGTATTTTTTTTTTTAACCTTTAATTTTCGTTGTTGGACTGTGTCTTTGCTAAACGTGTTGCGAACATTTTTTTTATTGTGTTTCACTTCTTAATTAAATTCAATTTAATTTTTTTTTCTAACGTGTGTTGTTGCATCAATATTAAGTAAATTATTTTATTATTTTCAAAAAAAAAAAAAAAAAATAAATAAGTAAAATGTTTTTGTTTTTCATATCTATAGTCAATGCTGTTAATATTAAGGAAAACTTCGCTTTTATTGTAAAATATAAAAGTAGTTTGGGTTTTTTCGTTACTCTTTTTGATATTTTTTCTAATTTTTCCAAAAAAAAGAGAAGCCATAGAAATGCTGTCGAAACAAAATATTTTTTTGTATATTTTTCTATCAGTTTTTTTATTGTTATATTTGTTGTTTGAATGTTTGTTGTTCGTGTAAGAAAAAATATAAATAAAATTTAAATCCTTTTTTCATTATATTATTAATAAACATAAAAAAAATAATAATTGCATGTTGAAAATCCAACCTTATAGCTTAGAAAAGGTTTTGAGTAACACAATGTGCTATCCAGGGCCGCATCATAAGAGTACAGAGCCTTAGGCATTTTTTTATACATCAAATTGTTTAGAAAAACCCCTCTATTTAATATTTAATTTATAACCACAACAAGTACGTTTTCTTCAAATTGCTCTACCCGCGGGGTGGCCCTGGTTTCTTCAGGTGTTAAGCCACAATCACGATGACAACTTCACAACGAGACGAGAGCGAGGCGTGCTGTATTTCAAACACACCCTGTCTAATGTAACTTCGCACAATGAAACGCGTGACGACGTGATGACGCGACGTCAAACGAGACGACGAGAGTTCTGACATATGTGACTATCTGACTATGACATATGTTATATGGCTATCAACCACGCCAGCAAACCACAACGAATGAATATATTTTTATGAAATATATTCAACAGGATAAATTAAAAATAAAAGAGTAAAAGGAAAAGTTTGAATGCTATTTGGCACAACGACTAAATTTTGTTTTCCGAAAAATTTCGACAAACAAAATTAAATTGACATAAAAATTTTAATCTCGCTACGCAGCCATTGTGTTTCACAGCATGACGACACGTAATTATGACATTTTGAACGATTCTCGTTGCGCTCTCGTCTCGTCGTCATTGTGATTGAGGCTTTCAACTTATCGTTTAACTTAAATGATACAAAAGTTATTTCACGGAAGTAGTTTCCTTAGCAGCATAATTAGTGGAACTCAATAAGCACTGTTATTTGCGCAAATTCGCGAAAGCGTTAATTCTTCATATGCCCTATTTTTTTAAAATTACCAATTATTTGAAAAAAAAATAAAGTTTCAAGCGATTTACATTAAATTTCAAGCGAAAGTTCTCAATTTAAATTAGTTATTTTATCTATTTGTGTTTTGGAACAAAATTTCATAATAATATTTTTGTACAGAGCTTCTTGTTCAGTACTTTTAGTTCAAAAAACAACAAAAAAATTACAAGCGCAAAATGCATTAAAATGGGCAACAATCTGCTTATACTAGTTTCAATGACCGCTACGTCATAACATCAGTAAGCTTAGTTAGCCGAAGTTTAGTAGTCTGCAAGCCTACTATATTCTATTTCTTGCGTTGATCTGTTAAGAATCACAGCAATAAGCAGAACAAAACTTCTACATTTCAATGCAATTGCTTTTGTAATCTCTTTGATATCACACATTTCTTGACGAGCGCTTCGTTGTCCGCTTTTCTGGCGATTCGAACGAAGTTGCAAGTTCTACGTGTAAATATCGGCGAGCTCACCGAGGGTAATTTTTCTATACGTGTTTTGGAACAAAATTTCATAATAATTTTTTTTTCGTACAGAGCTTCTTGTTCAGTACTTTTAGTGCAAAAAACAACAAAAAAATTACAATTTTAATGCATTTTGCGCTTGTAATTTTCTTGTTGTTTCTTGCACTAAAAGTACTGAACAAGAAGCTCTGTACAAAAATATTATTATGAAATTTTGTTCCAAAACACAAATAGAAAAATTACCCTCGGTGAGCTCGCCGACATTTACATGTAGCACTTGCAACTTCGTTCGGATCGCCAGAAAAGCGACAACAAAGAGCTCGTCAAGAAATGTGTGATATCAAAGAGATTACAAAAGCAATTGCATTGAAATGTAGAAGTTTTGTTCTGCTTATTGCTGTGATTCTTAACAGATCAACGCAAGAAATAGAATATAGTAGGCTTGCAGACTACTAAACTTCGGCTAACTAAGCTTACTGATGATATGACGTAGCAGTCATTGAAACTAGTATAAGCAGCTCGTTGCCCATTTTAATGCACTTTGCGCTTGTAATTTTTTTTGTTGTTTTTTTGCACTAAGAGTACTGAACAAAAAGCTCTGTACAAAAATATTAAAAAGTTATTTTATAACCTGCAGTGTTTTGAAAAACGCCAAATAACGTGTGTTTTTTCTGTTACTTCTGAAAAAATAACATGAAATTTTTCTTGCAGAAATTCAATGGTGCTTGAATTTTAATATAAAATGCATTAAATCTGATATTATATTGGTCAAATCTTCTGAGATTTATACAAAACGTTTGACATTTCTAGCTTTTTCTTAAAAAAAAAAAACTTTTGTCTCATATGATTTTTGAAACTGAGACTTTTTTGAAATCTAATGAAAAGTCTTAAAAATATTTTGTTTATCAAAAAAAAAACTCAAATGACTCTTAAAAAGTAGCATGAGATTTTTTAATAAGCTTTACGTTCCTGTTTATACATATTTCACTCATTACTTAGCATATAAAAATAGCTAATTTTTTTTTGTATGTATGTGGCATTCAAGCCAAATCGAACACCAATTTGCTTTTACGTAGCTGATTTTTTTTAAATTTATTTCTTTTAGTACTGGAGAGTATTCTCCATAATTTTTTAATTTTTCTTACCAAACTATTAAGGAGATACAAATATTGGAATACAAACTTTTTTAGATTTTTTTTTAAATGCTCAAAACTCTGTGAATAATCAGCTTTTTCGATTCGGAATTTTTGGTTTTAAGCGTTAGTTTCATAAAAAATAACGAACATCTTTTACTATGATGTTTTCAAGTTTTAAAGTATATTTTGGGGTGTATATTTTGAAAATGTTTTTTTATTTTTTGCCCTTTGCTTAATCATGGAACCTAAAAAAAATATTCGATACATTTTATAAAAAACGCTTAAGAAGAAAAATTCTGAAACAAAAATCATACAAATTATTATTCGCGGAGATATGAGCATTAAAATTTATTGCAAAAACTTGGAAATCATGGAAATTATATTGGAGAGAACCAATACTAAAAGAAAAAAGTATTCAAAAAAATCAGAGAAGCAAAAGCAAACTGGTGTCCGATATGGCATGGAATTTCCCGTATACATTATAAGCGATTAAGATTTTTTTGGAAAAGATTTTTACTCAAAAATAGTGTACTCCGTTTAGTGGTGCAGTAATATGGTTATTCAACTCCTCTTACTTGTGATGGTCAGTCCAACCTGACGTTTGCAAGAAAATAACTACATAGAAGCAAAAAATTTAATGTTTTTTTCCTTTCTTCCATCGCCTCACATTGGGGCAATTTCCAACCTCTAGGCTTTAAACTCGATTTTTGAAATAAATGTGACACTCATTTTTGCTCATATCATTTTAAATAAGTATTTCCAAATTTTATCAGATAACTACATTTGAAAATTATTCCAAAAACTGTATGTTATAGTTTTTCCTAAGCCAAACTAGTTGACTTGTGTACCTGAAGATATGCAATGAAATTTTAATGCCGAATTACTGTTGCTAGCAAAAATGACTATAAAGCTTACATAATTTTACATAAAAGTAAGGGTAAGTGGTCGGCTCAGGACTTACATTCTATAGTATGGTAAAAGTCCAAAATAATAAAGGCTTTTAAGCATTGAAAAATGTAAAATTGTACATAAATCATTTTTGATTTAGGTCAAATTTTTTACTTTATTTCTGTAATTATTTTATAAGCCAAGGCTCGAGCAAGCACCAATTTGCTCTCGCAAGGTACGAAGAATACTTCAACTTTAAACGTCGAAAATTTTCATACTTGTGGTCAGTGTTCGAAAATGTACAGTACGGTACAATTCAATCGTGATTTGTGACGATTTTAATATGTGCGCACAATTCAGTATTGTACTGTGCAAACACAATACGTTTATTTTTCCTTATAAAAATAGCGTGCCGAAGCTCTAACGAGTACACATACTTTTCATAAACGAAGAGTGCACACAACCAATCTTCTTTTGTACGTCTCTGAGCACAGAACATAACTTTATTCTCATTATGTTTTGTGAAATAGAACGAAACAAAACCAATTCGCTACCATGTCAGACTTGCTTCTTCTTGCTGTGAGAAGCTTACATAAATATGGCCACATGTTTCGATACTTTTCGAATTTTTCGACATATGCGACAAAAAAATGTAAAAAAACAGTTTAATAATAAAAAAAAGTGTATTTTAAATTTTTTCAGAAAACAATAAAAAAACCGTAACTCAGACTTAATTACATATTTCATGATTATTCTAAATTTTGGAATTAAAAAAAAATTGAACAAAAAAAAAAACAATTAAATTTTTTTTGAACCGGTGGTATCACTGGTGCAATTCGCTGTTGAGTGAAATAAACGACACAATTGCGAATTGTACCGAGCCAAAGCACGACACTCTATTTCTATTTATAAAGTACATGCTACGGTGCAAACACAAATACAGAACAAAACAAAAGCCAACAAATGCACAGAACGATTCATATTTTGTACCTTACTGAGTACACATTTCTGTTTTGTACTGATATTGTTTTGTGCATTGGATTGCACACTATAGAAAATAAATAAGGTTTTGTACTTCGGCTCGGTACACAACGAATTGTACTGTTTATTTTCGAACACTGCTTGTGGTACCCGCGGCTCGTTGTTGGTTTTTTTTTTTCGTAATGAAATTACTCTCTTAACATCTCATTCTATCTTCTCTCTTCCAAAGTAACAAACAAAAAAAAAAAAAAAATTGAATTGTCTTGACTTCCGAAGCCAAATCCAAATTGCACAAAACTTTATCCTAAAAATAAGGATATTTAACTTTAACCCTTCGCGCACCACTTCAATCTCACAACAATCCAGCACCACGACCGCACGTTGAAAAAAAAATTTAGAAAAAAGCGAATATTCAATTCCAGGCTTCATAACTAAGAAAGAGTGTTGAGATGACTTTACTTTATAAAATTCAAGGATTGAACTGGAGTATTTATTGGTTCGAAAAATCATTTGAAAATTGTTCACGACCCCATGATTTCGCTAAGGATTAAAAAATAAATATGTAATAACCTTTTTTAGCACAAATATGTTGTTTTAAAAAAGAAATTATTAAAATCGGTTCAGTATATTTAGCGCCAAAGCGTTACGAACCATTTTCGTATAAGCAATTTTATATAAATAGTGTAGATGTGTGTACAGTTGCAGTCAAAATAATAGCACCGCGGTGTCATTTATGAATTGAAAGAAAATATTTCGAATAAAATAATGTTTTTTTTTTCTTCTAATATTTTAAAGTATAGTTACTTGATAAGTACACAAGATAAGCACATGAGATTTTGTTCCAAAAACATAACGGTGTTTTCTAGGTTTGCTATTATATTGAGTAATTTGTAATTTTGAGCGGTCACAATAATAGCACTGTTCAACTCCTTTACTTCTCAAGATTAGGCATTTACTCTTATTAAAAAAATTTGATAGCAACAAGTAAGCTCTATTATTTTTGTATAATACTCCAATGATTTTTTCAAGTTTTTGCATTTTAGTGGGCCGTGGAAAGCATTATACGACAGAGCAAAGTAAAACTATTTAGAAATTCCATTTGTTAAGGTAAAACTTTTAAGGAAATTTAAAGCTTATTGATTATGTATCGAAAGCCGTTTCGAACAATTCACGTCCCGGGGGGACATGGAAGGCATTCGGTCTCGTGATTTTCGTTTATTTGTGTATTTTGTCGTATTCGAAACCATTTTCGCAAAACATCCGATAAAATTTTAAATTTCCTTAAAAGTTTTACCTTGCGAAATGGAATTTTTAATAATTTTACTTTGCTCAGTCGTAGAATGCTTTCCACGGCCCACTAAAATGCAAAAACTCGAAAAAATCATTTTTCAAACATGTGAAAAAGTGGTATAACCGTTTAGACATTGCGTATTTATATATAGACTAGCATTACCCTGTGCGCATCGCCTCACCTCAACCGTGGTGTAGAATCGATGTGCGGTCTGCGTGAAAATTCTATTTAAAAAATACTTTTGTATGAAGACCACACTTAGTATGCACCCAAAATAAAATTTTTACAACCTAAGCCTCTTAATATAAAAACCACGTGATGTAAATTTCATGAGAATCGATTAAGCGGTCTTCGAGAAAATGATATTTATAAATATTTTTGTATGTGGGCAACCCTAAATAAAAGTTTTGTAGCCTAAGCTATGCTTCTTAACATAAGAGCTACGTGGTGTAAATTCGGAGTGAATCGACTAACCTGTCTTCGTGAAAATGATATTTAAAAATATTTTTGTGTGAGGGTCACCCTAAGTATGCACCCTAAATAAATTTTTTTTGGGCTTATCTGTGCTTCTTAATATAAAAGTCATGTGGTGTAAATTCCAAGAGAATCGATGAAGCGTTCTTTGAGAAAATAATATTTAAAAAATATTTGTGTGTTAGAGCCACCCTAAATAAAAGTTTTGTATTCTTAACTATGCCTCTCAACATAGGTGCTACGTGGTGTAAATTCGGTGGGTATCGACTAACCTGTCTTTGTGAAAATGATATTTGAAAATATTTTGTATGAGGGCCACCCTAAGTATGCACCCTAAATAAATTTTTTTTGAGCTTATCTGTGCCTCTTAATATAAAATCCATTTGGTGTAAGTTCCAAGAGAATCGATTAAGCTGTCTTTGAGAAAATGTTATTTTTAAAATATTTGTGTATGAGGGCCACCCTAAATAAAATTTTTGTGGCCTAAGATATGCTTCTTAACATAAAAGATACGTAGTGTAAATTCGGTGTGAATTGATTTATTTGTCTTCGTGAAAATGATATTTAAAAATATATTTGTTTGACGGCCACCCTAAATATGCACCCTAAATAAAATTTTTACCATCCAATCTGTGCCCCTTATTATAAAAGCCATACTGTGTAAATTTCATGAGAATCGATTTGCCTGTCTTTGAGAAATCGCTATTTTTAAAATATTTGTGTATGAGAGCCACCCTTAATATGCACCCTAATTTAAAGTTTTATAGCCTATGACACCCGCCCGATCAATACTAACATACTGTAAAAATTTCATCAAAACCGGCTGGATAGTTTCCGCGTGCATAAGAGACAGACAGACGGACAGACAAAAAATGAATTTTATATAATAGATAATAGAACTTACTTGTTACGATCAAACTTATTTAATAAGAGTAAATACCTAAACTTGAGAAGTAAAGGAGTTGAACAGTGCTATTATTTTGACCGCTCGAAATTAAAAATTACAAATTGCTCAATATAATAGCAATCGTAGAAAACTCCGTTATTTTTTGGAACAAAATGTCATGTGCTTATTTTGTGTACTTATCAAGTAACTATACTTTAATATATTAGAAGAAAAAAATATTGGTGACGCATCAATACGTGGAAACTTCAGTAGTCCTTATGGTCCTTATGAGTGAAAACTGGCGACCTATGGGTAATAAGTGCAGTACACTTTCATTGCGCTGTAAGGTCGGAATTGATATGGTAACTAAACGAAACCACATTACATGCAACGTAATCGGCGAACACAATAGTTCGATATCATGTCCCTATAATTTTTACCATTGGCCTAATTTCTGAAGAAGTTAGGTCCGATGACTCCTCCAGCTTAATGCTGCGCATGGTGGCGAAAAGACAAATTTGGGTTTCTTAAAAAAAAACAAAAAAAAAAATTTTATTTATCCACGTTTTGCTCAACAATCCACAAAGATGAGGCATTATGTCTTATATAAATCACGCGAAGCGCTCCAAGAGTTTGGACAAAATAAAATTGCACAATTTGCAAGCAATTACTGCAAGCTAATTTCAGAACCAATAAAATACCCGGATAGCATGCTAGCTTTAAGTTTGGTCTTAGAAAATTTCGAAGTAAAATCTAATCCGCGATATAAACGCCATCAAAAATATAGATCTACACTTAAAGAATTAAATTTTGCAAAACTTCTCAAAACGTGTTGTCTTGAACAATTTTCATTAAAACACCACAAATGAAATTCCACTGTAAGTCATCCTGCCCCTTTTTACCTTAATTGCATGCTGCATGCGTAGTTTGTGAGCTGTATTTCAGTCGTTTTTTTTTTCTATCGTTTAGTTTTTTTTTCATATGTAGGTTTTTGTTGAAAACGATTTAGCTGCAAGTTTCTAATTTACTTTTTTTCTTTCTCTTCCACCTAATTGAATACAGACGCAAGAAAAAGTGCATTCGCTATATGGAAGTCGGTTGTGGTGGTGGTAGCCGCAGCGGTAGTGGCGCCGGTGATGGCGACAATGATGATCGTGATCATGATTTAGATGAGCTGGACGCCCAAATGAGCGACGGTGAAGTTGATGGTGATGCTGATGGTGACGACAATTTAGGCAGCTGTGGTAGCGTCGATGATGCCAAGACGCCTGATGACGACACTGAATCGCTTAATCAGTCACTTTCCAGTCCCGGCTGCCTGAGTGGTCTGTCTAGTCTGCAGAGCCCTTCGACAAGCTTAGCTAGTCCATTGAATTTGCTTACTAGTCCAGCAACACCATCAACAGCCTCAACTTTAACAGCAAGTACTGCATCAATTGTCGTGCCAAATACAGCTGAGCATCATCACCAACAACAACAACAACAGCATCAGCAACAAATGCAAATGTTGCATGTACATCATCTAAGTCAACATGCTGCGGCTGCTGCTGCCGCTGCACAACAGTCAATGATACAGCAGCAGCAACATCATCATCACCAGTTACTGCTAAATCAGCAACTCAACTTACAGCAGCAACACCAGCAACTAATGCAAAAGCAGCAACAACAATTGCTACCTCAAACCGGAGCGGCGGGTCTATTTGGCGCAACCAATAGCACTGTCTCTGCAACGGCAACGGCGACAACAACATCACCGCTGACATCATTTTCTACCTCGTCTAGCAGCATCTCCAACGGAGGCACTTTGACTAACTGTACTGCGAGTATAGCAGCGACAACTCCAACCACACCATCTGCTACTTTTTCAGATCGCGTGATGCTGTCACTGCTCAACGGTGGTGGCCTTGGTAACCGCTTTAGCCATTTGGCTATGGGGCTAGGCAACAGTGTCGACGCCAGTGCGCAGCAAAAGCAACAGAATATCAACTTAGCGACAGCATCAAATGGTTTCCATGTCGGCAATGCAATTAAGTCAGTTATAGCTGCCACAACGCTTTCTACTGATGGTGCAGAACTGCAAGCAACTTCGTTGCTTACAAGTGCATTGTCAAATATAGCTGCAACAACAACGACAGCCACATCCACAGCGAATACAGCCACTTCTGTCTGTATCAGCAAGAGCTCCGCTACGCTGGCTTCAGCTGCCAATAGTGGGCCTACAGCTTCGTCATCATCGGCCTCTTCAGCTTCATCAGCTGCTTCTTCGCCAGCTGCTGAATTGTTTTTTGAAAAGTCTGCAGCAGCAGTAGCAGCAGCGACACGCAACCCGGTCGGCGCCAATCCACGGGACATCAACAATCCATTAAGCATTAATCAATTAACAAAACGCGGCGACAGTGGCAACGCTTTTTCACCCACCTCCAGTGCACTGCTCAGCACTTGTGGTAATAAGTCTGTAGCAGCTACAAATACAACATCAACGACTGCAATGCAATCCCAAACACCGGCGCAATATCATCTCAATCAGCGCCTGCAACAGCAACTTCACCAACAGCAGCAACAGCAGCCGTTGCCGCCGCCGCAACAATTTCAACAATTTCAGCCGCATTCACACCCGCACTCCCATCATTCGCATCTGCAACACACGCATCACCCGCTTTTTGGCAACAATATCACTCAGCATTTTCATCTCTTCTCGGCGGCAGCAGCTGCTGCCGCTGCTGCAGCAGTACAAATGCCAACAGTAAGCGGTAACGGTACTCCTGCACACATACATGTGCATTCCCACTCAACAACAACAAGCGATATTGCGAAATCGGCAGCAGAAGTAACAAACGTGACTACAAGCCGACATGCAGCATCGACTGTAACACCTATAACAACATCGACGGCAGCAGAAACATCAGCTGGCGACAACGGTGCCATTAGCGTTACATAACAATTGAACTAACGGTTATAACAGCAAAAACAATAATAACAGTAGTTATTTTAAGGTTAAACCAAACAGAGCAACAACAAATAGCAAAAGCGACAAATTGTTAAGATTGAGTTTTATTGAGTTCAAAACAGCACTGATCTTCAATAGAGTGTCGAAGCGCTTTTTTTTGGGTTCTACGGGAGATCCCCATCGTTCCTTATTACTTTTTTTTTTTGTTTCCGAAACCAAATTTAAAAATGCCTCTATATTTTTATTTTGAAAAGTTATGATAGTAACATAGCGGACATTTCACGTGAAGCGGACAGGGGAAATGGGGTTCATGTTTCCTATTTCAGATTTATTTGAATATATTGTTCCTGTATATGTCCTCGAAACAGAAACAAAATATTTTTAGAATGGCAACACTGGTTTATAAAATATGGGTCTTTGAAAATTTGAGAAATCGTAAGGTA
Organism: Tricholauxania praeusta; assembly: GCA_949775025.1. Lineage (NCBI taxonomy): Eukaryota > Metazoa > Arthropoda > Insecta > Diptera > Lauxaniidae > Tricholauxania > Tricholauxania praeusta. The sequence continues at coordinate 15,027,912 of OX459032.1, forward strand.
TGTACTAATTCAAATGTCATTATTCAGCTTAAAAAAGTCTGGTAAAATGAATTAACTACTGAATCTTATACTTAATTTTTTGGCCTTTTTAACCTCATAATTGGATTTTAAAAATAATTAAAAAATACACTGAAAAAAATGAGAAATATTTTTCTTTATAATTTTTTACAATGCATATAGCTCCGTTTTGGAGCTATATGCATTGCAATGCCGAAACCCGAGTCGGCTCAGTTGATTTTCATAAAAATAACAAGATATTCATAAAAATAACAAGATATTTATAAAATTGTCAAGTTATTTTTATGAATATCAACTGACTCGACTCGGGTTTCGGCATTGCAATGCATATATGTAGCTCTAAAACGGCTGGGCGGACCATTATCAAACTTGGCACGAAGTATAAGCATAATATAAGTTTTTTTAATGCACTTAAAAAAAAATGTTTGTTAGGCGAACATTGTAAAAAATGATAAAGAAAAATATTTATCTTTTTTTTCAGTGTATTTTTTATTTATTTTTGAAATCCAATTATGAGGTTAAAAAAGCCAATAAATGAAGCATAAAATTCAGTAGTTCAGTCATTTTATCAGACTTTTTTAAGCTGAATAATGGCATTCGAAGTAGATTCATATTTTGTAAGCCAGTGTTGCCATTCTTAAAATATATTGTTTCTATGTCGAGGACATATACAGGCACAACATATCCAAATATATCTGAAATTGGAAACATGAACCCCATTTCCCCTTTCCGCTTCGCGTGAAAGTTTAATACAATTGGATAAATTATAGAGATGATATTGGACAAAAGGCCGCGATGAGCACCATTGCAAAACTTGCACCGCTTTGATGAAATTTTTCATTTCTTTTCGGCTAGTCCACGAATAACGCGGCGAATCTTGTGCTTTAACTCTAGAAGCGTTTTCGCATATACCTTTGGCTTTACATAGCCAGCCTCAGAATCGATCAATCAAACAATTATTTTTAAGCTACGTCACGAGATAATAACAATAGAGTTAAGCTACAGCTATGAGCTTCCTTAGCTATATAGCAAAAGAAAAAGGGATGAATGATTATGTTTAGCGAAACTATTTCACAAGGTGCGTACCAACACAACTTAAGTCGAAGACTTCGGGTTGCCTTTACAAGGCTCATTATTTATAGAAAATAGGTTCATTTGCACCATAAATAGTTAGGCATTCATGGGAAACTTGATCTAGCTTGAGTTGACGTCGAAATGAATAGAGCATAACATGTAAAATTTATTGCTATTGTCGGTGGAATTGCTGCTGACCTTACAAAAAAATAATTTTTTTGTCTACAAAATATCAAAATACAAATCTGTCAATATTGAATTTTTCAAAATTTTATATTGGCCCGACATATAGGGAAAATTTAGTTATTTGCAACTCAGTTTGCCTTGGGAATTGAATTTTTTTTTTTCAAAAATAAATTTGGATAAATAAAACCATGCTCTAGGCCAGCGGTGGGCATCGAAATCTAACAAAAGAGCAAAACAACAACATCAAGCAACAATGAACGAAATTTTAAAGTTTTTTTTACTTTCATTTCCAAATTTGCCATTAGCACAAAAAAAAAACAAATTGCATTACAAACAAAAACAATTGTTACATTCGTCAAGACACAACGCGGCGCCGTCGTTTATGCCTTTGTGTTTTGTTTTTGTTTTATATGAATTCAAGTCAATGCTGTGCCTCGATAGCGTTGAAATTCTGCGAATTTTTTTTCGCTTGCTTGAGAGTCAAATAACGGTGAGGGCAATGAGAGCAAATAGAGCCACTATGTGCCCATCACTGCTATAGGCGAAATCTTACAAAAAAAAACTAACAAGAAATATGGCTAGAAAAAGAATTGGTTCGAAATAAAATTTCCCCCCTCTACTGTGTAGTGTGCATATGAAAAACATTAACCTTCATCAAGTTAATCGTTACCATTCATTAAAATTCAGTCTAGTGGCTGCTCATGAAAAAAGCCTTAAGGCTGATAGAAACAGGCGGGTGCGCCTAAACACAACCTTCAGACCCCACCCTTCATCAAGTCTAATAAGTCTTCCATAAACATAATAACTGCAAAAAGAGAATCAATTTTTTGCGCGTCATTTTCTTACGAAAAACTTGCAACAATTTTTGCAAACCATTCTACAGTATTAATAATTATAAAAGATTCATCTAGCATAAAGCTTAGTTTTATTACAACTTTAAAAGTTATGTTACAAATTTGTAGATAGCGATTTGCTTACCACAAGTCCTCTTACATACTTATATATTCGATTTACTATTTTCTTCTTAAAACTTATTTTCCAAAAGTTTACGTGAAATGGCACGCAAAATTTTATAAAAAAATTACGGAAAAATTCGGACTGGAAAATTAAATAATGCGTCGAGAGCAACAAAATGCATGCAAAATTTCGTTTCCATGTACATAGTATAACAACAACCTTAAAAAGTTCGACTTCTGCTAAAGTAGTTTTTGTAACGTTTCGGAAATGTTTCAAACGAAATCAAAAAAAGCTGACATTGAAACATTGCAGAAAGCTTTCTGAAATGAAAAGGAAAGCTTTTCGAAACGTATCTGAAAGTATGTGAGGTTTCATGTGACTGATCTCTGAAAGGTTTCCGATCCTAAATCGCTGTTATGGTATTAGAACTAATCGCTGTAATGCGCTCTCATTTGTAAATGTATACACAAATACACTCTTGTTACTCCTAACTGCGCTCTCGTTAAAACTTGCAGAAGAATTTGTGTCCATCTATGGTCAAGAGCTGTAGAAATTAAGTTTTCAAGTCATAAGAGGCGAGTATGCATTCGTCAAAAAATAAACTGTTGAGCAATGCTGCATTGAACTGAATTAAGCTAGACTAAACTGAATGAAACCTAACAGAAAAATAATTATAATATAAAAACATAAAGTTAATTGGCCCCTGAATTGTACATTTAGAAGTAAAAAGAAAACAACAAATGAAATCATGTATGTACTAAACAACACACGCAGTGATGTACCAAATCGGGTTTTTTCATTTTCGGAGCAAAAACAGCATTTTCACGAGCAAATTGGGTTTTTTCGATTTTATTGTGTGTTTATGGCTGGAAACACTTGTAGATGATTTAAATTGCTGAATTTTGTTAAAAAAATGCATTTTATTTAATAGAAAAGGAAAGAATTAGTAATTAATACAATTTAGAAAATTATATATTCATTTTCAGAAATATCTGAAATATCTTTCCAGTACGCTCAGTAATAAGTCGATTTCGTTTCTTGTTATGAATCCATCCAAATTTACTAAATGACCTTTCTATAGCCGCTGATGTTATTGGTGCCGATAGTATTAGAATAGCAACTTGAGCCGGTTTTAATTATTATTTACTGAGCCTTCTGTTCAGTACTGTTAGTGTGAAAAAAACAAAAAAAAAAATTACAGCGCAAAATGCATAAAAAGAAACAAATCATTTCTTTTGGGCAAACCAGCAGCTTATACTAGTTTCGATGACCGCTACGTCATTATCATCAGTAAGCTTTGTTCGCCGAAATTTAATAGTCTAACTAGCATACTATATCTTACTTCTTGCGTTGACCATTTAAGAATCATCGCTAGTCAAGAAATGTGTGATATCAAAAAGATTACAAGAACAATTTGCATATGAAGAGGAAATGTAGTCTTTGGCGCACTATGTTTATATTTGTTGCGATGATTCTTAAATGGTCAACGCAAGAAGTAAGATATAGTATGCTAGTTAGACTATTAAATTTCGGCGAACAAAGCTTACTGATGATGATGACGTAGCGGTCATCGAAACTAGTATAAGCTGCTGGTTTGCCCAAAAGAAATGATTTGTTTCTTTTAATTTTTTTGTGTTTTTTTCACACTTACAGTACTGAACAGAAGGCTCAGTAAATAATAATTAAAATATTATGATCTGTTCTATTGAGGCGGTTTACTTTCTAGTGCATATATCCTCCACAAAAATAACAGATTCATTTTTTCTGCCGCTTTCCATATGAAATGGAGACCCCAAAGTCCTTCACGAGTTTGATATTTTCCGAAATCCACGATTACATCACATTCTTTCAATCCCATATTTATGAATGTGTCATGGAGAAATTCATTCGCGTCCATAGACTCATTTGCAAACAAGTCGCATCCTTGTGAGTTTGGATCAAGCTTTCTTGCTGTTAAGTGAATTGGCGTTATTGCGATCACTTTTACTAAATACCACTGTTTGCTCAATTTCGTTATTAGTTTCACGTTCGAGTTTAATTGAAGTCCCAAAAACTTTATGAATAACACATCCGAATGTAAGTCATTGAGGGAGTCAACGATTGGTTTTAATATACGAATGCAACTCGGCATCCAATAGTGCTAGGGCAACACAGTCAGCTTGTTACTTTTTAGCGCTTATTTTTATAAACACACCGCTCAATTTGACATTTACAATTCCCATGAAACAATAAAGTTCAAAAGAGTGACCAATTAATTCAAATATATTTCGCTAAAAAATATTTAAGAAAAAATGAAAAAGTCCATTTTTGCACTGAGCATAAACGATTTTAGCAAAAACCTGATAAAAACCCAAAATAAATGCTGAGCAAATTGGGTTCTTGCTTACCGGTACATCACTGAACACACGGCGTACAAGCAAGCATTAAAAATTAAAAAAAAAATTAAGAAAATTTAAAACCTTAAAGCAAAAGAAAAAATCAAATTAAATTAAATTCAATAGACTAAAATTGCAACTGTAAACGAATTTATTTTCTAAAAAATAAACAGCACATTAATATGCATATATTTTCACACATATTTATTTTTAACTAGAATAACACTGGTCTGCACAATTTTTGCGGCATTAGTTTATTTTGCTTATAGCTCTTGAGTAATTTATTGCCACTGTATACAAATATTGGGGCTGCTTTTCGAGATATGTGTCAAAAACCACATTTTTAGGCGATTATTATTCGCATAGTCGTAGATTTTTAGTCTACCTCTAGAAAACTTTGAGAAACGATTTTTTTCACTTAAGTTGTTAATTAATAAGAAACATTAATATTGATTTATTTTATCTTATATACAGTATTGGCCAAAACTTAAGCACCCACTTAGAACATATATTTTCAAATCATAATTTTTTATGAAAACTACGTTTTTAAAACATATTACGTATTTATTTTATTTATTTATACCTTTATTATTGACAAACAAAAATTAAAAAAATCGGCGTCTTACGTATGTTCGAAAGAACATTTTAAACCCTAAAACTTAACGGACAAAACTAAAGCACCCCCATTTTTATGGTAAATAAATACTTTTATAATTAGTACTTAGTTGCGAACCCTTTATTCTGGACGACTCGCGCACCTCCTTAAGGCATAAAGGATATTAAATTATTAATGATATCCTGCGATATCCTTAACCAGAATATTTTTAAGGATTGAATGGATCTTCCGTGGTTTCGCAATTTTTTCTGATGATATTCATGTTAACAATATCCCACAAGATCTCAAGAGGATTCAGGTCGAGGCAGGCCAAACAAAAACTTCTACCCTATTGCTCTGAATAAAAGAGTATTCTTTTCATTTGAATTTCAAAAGTACAAAACAGTCTGTCTGTTTGTCTGACTGCCTGTGGAAATCACGCTAACGGCAAACTGATGTGAGATAATTGACTAAATTTGGTACGTAGGCTAGACCTTCAAATATACCTCGTGGTATTAAAAATGGGGCGAAATTGGTTTAAAGAAAGTTATTCAAATTTTTCACATATACTAGAAATAACTCGGGCAAGATCTGGAAAAAAGTTGCAAAATTTCGCAAAACAGGGCGTGGCACTCACTCATGCAAGCAACCACTTTAAAGCGCTACACTGAGAATGATTTGAGGCAATGAAGCCAAATTTCACACAAATACAAGAAATTGCTTGGCCTAGCACCAGTAACAAAGTGGTCATATTTTTTGCTTGCATTCATTTTTTATGGCTTCAATCGATGCGAAAAGCTCGAAAAAAAATTTTCGCACTAATAATTGATAACGTCGAAACTGGCACAAAAAATTCTTTTGATAGTATCTCCATTTAATTTTACTAATAACTTTTCTAATAATTGAATTTGAGCTGAAATAAATCAATTTAATTTTTTTTAAAAATTTTAAATTTTTTTTTTGTAATTCTGCTACAAAAGCAAAAAAGTCATACGGAGAACATTAAAATTTATTTAAAGTTACATATGATTATTATTCTAAAGCATAAAAACAATACATTAAATTAAATAAAAATAAATTTTTGACATGTCGACATAACACATATCTCGAAAAATAACAGAAATAAAATAATTTTCCTCGACCTTAAATTGCACAAGGAATTCACATAGCAGAAAATACCTCTATGCCGCAAGAAAAGAAGTGAAATCTGCAGAGCGTTATAATTGGTATATACTAGGTACATATAACCTTCGAGAAAAAACAAAATAACTTAGATTAATTTCAAATTTGCTAATGTGTATAAATCAATGATTATAATATGTATGTATGTCTAAATTTAATTTTTAACATTGATGAAAAAGCAAAAAAGAAAAATTAATTTAACTACATATAGAAATATATATATTAGTTGTTCATAAACAAAAATGGAAAAGATCTTAAAAAGTGCCACACATTTTTGCCATATATACATATATGTGTGTGTTTGTACGTTTTTTTTTAATTTATACAAAACATATTTTTTTTTAACAACATACATAACGCCGAACAATTACAAAGATAAATTTTATACTAGGGCTGCATAACACACTGTTGCGATAAATTATTATAAATTTTATATTCTCTCTTCAAAAGTTACAAAAAAAAATACAATTCAAAGAGAATTTGTTCTTTGCACTTTGCAGCCAAATACAAACGGTTCAAATTAAAAGATATTGCAAAATTTTGAAAACATGCAATTCTAGTCGAAATTTTTAACCTTAGAACCGTGTATGGTTAAATTATCCTATTCCCGTGTATTTGGGCACTTTATACCCCATATGACAATTGTATACATTTTCAGTGATTTTTCTTATTTATTGAAAGAAAAATTACATTTCTTTGGATTTACATAGTTGAAATAATTTTATTTGTACATATTTATAAATTTATGTATATTATTTTTTTTTCTTTTATTTAATTCTCTTTTGAAAATTGTTTGGAGAATCCAGTACCCTAAACACGGCTTTAAGGTTAAAACCATAAACGATTGGCAAAAAACATCTAAAAATCTTACAGACATTTAGTCGACAGCAAATTCGTCATAAGAGCTTTGGCGTATTTTTGAGATATTTTTTATGTTTGTCTCTAACAGAATAACAAAATGAGAACTTGAAAACAAATTCAAAATGTATCAAAACCAAAATGAGAGCCTTGTATTTTTCTTAATTTTTGAAAAAATATTTTTCCTGTTGAAAATTTCTGAAAACATAATTTATTAAGATACCACTTCAAATTAAATACATTTCTTACAGTTTGCCCCACTGAAACAAAATAATTAATTTTTTTTTTTGTTTTTCAAAGAAACATCTAGTTCCTGCTATTTTGTATTCTACAAACTTTCTAATGATGTTAGTATCTATCTTTAAGCATGAAAATATTTTAAATTGCTTTTTAATAATTTTGAAAAACTGTAGGGCCGAAATGGTTACAAAAATTCACCAAGTAGGGAAAATCGGAAAACTCAAAGTCCAAGTCCGTTCGTTGAGGTATGTTAAAATAAATTTAAATTATTGAATTCTTCGGGAACGCTTAAAATTCAGAATAGTATATGCTTATAATTTTTCGCGAAAAAAATTGTTGTTAAATTTCGTTTCATCACATTAAAAAATGTGTTTTCTTTACTTCTAACAAAAATTCAGCATCACATTTTAATTATAATAATTAACGAAACGGATAACGGATTTGGGCTTAACCTACCAAATAAACGTGTTTTGAGCAAAAGCTTTGTTGTATGCGCCACCCTAGTATTTAGTATTTATTAATTTTCGTTTGGTTAAATGTATTTTAGTCATTATTTTTATGCTATTTTTTTTAAACTGCGAATTGCATGTTTTGTATTTAATAACAATTATAACCATTGTTGAAACTAAAAAAATAAAAATCAGTTTTAATACTTCTCTTATATATGTATACATATCTGCGTGTAAAGCTACGTTTGTATATACATAATTATGCATGTATGTAGTTGTATGTATGTCGTTCGTGAACATACAAATTTACAAATTTTAATATATATTTTTGCAATCCTAGTTTTATATTTTAAAGCTTAATTTTAATTTAAAAAAAAATATTTTATAAATTATTTAAGTCAAAACAAATAATCGAACAATAAAACAACATAAATGTTCTATCTAAAAATTTTGCTCAATACATTTAAGTAATAACCAACCGTTAAAAGGAAAAAAATATTTAATTAATTAAAGTAAAAATTTAAAAAAAAATACAAACAAAACAATGAATGAAAAATAAATGCCAATTTATATAAGACTGTGTATAATTTTCAGAAGTTGAAAAATTTACAAAAAAATAAAATAAAATTAAAAAGCAAATTTGCTACTCTTAAGCAAAAACAAAGAAAAATTGTTGAACAAGTTATATATTTAAAAAAAAAAGTTAATTAACTTTTTTATTACTCAATAGCTTGGGAACACTGCGTAGTAGACCATAAAAGTACACCAGAACAGGAAAAAAAACCGACACACAAAAAAAGCAATATCAGTTCTTAAACGGTTTTTATTTTTAGATTTCACACAGAACAACTAAATGATACTGAATCAAATGAGCTCGTTGGGGCGTTAAAAAAACAGTTAAAAGTTTTTTTGTTCCAACCCCCATAAAGTTAGCTTATGAAAAAAAAAGACTAAGAATCCAAGAGTGCTGAAATTGATCTTAAGCTAACTCTAAATGTTGTGCAAATGCGCTAATTTTTTGGGATAATTAACATAAACTAAATTTTGAGGGGTTGAGCAAAATAAACAGAAGTTCGATTTGTTTTGAAAAGCTTGTAAGTCAGCTACATTTAAACTAATACTTTGTCATAGCACAAAAACATTAGCAGATCATCACAATAACTTGCCAATTAGAGGTCTGCATGAGTGTACTCGGAACGATCATCAAGCCACTCGCCACATTTAGATTCAATAAAGTTTTTGTGCACAAAAACCACACATCAAATCAAAACACCAAGCAGTAGAGGTGCAAATAAATTGTACTACAAGTTCAAGCACACGTAGCTTATTGCATTCGAAACGAGTGTATTCATGCTGACCACTAATGCCTGAAGAGCGTTTTAGTTACGAGTACTAAAAAAAAAAAAGAAAAAAAATCAAAAAATATGTACACTTCTTTGTTGTTTTTTGGCAGTTTTTGTTGATTTATATGAAAGAAATGCCTTAATAAAAGTATATTTTAGGCCAACAATTGTGGAGAAGACAAAAAAATAATGACTTTACGTTAAGGTTTGACTGATTAAGTTTCGGATCACACAAATGATGCTGCAGTCTTATCTCCCTTAGCTTTAATGAACTTTTTCCAGCGATTCTCCAATTTATGTATACCATTGCTTGAAGTGGTTTTCCGAAAGGCCTCAACACGGCTGCAATTGTTTTTTCATTCGATGAAAAAAGTTTTCCACACAGAAATCTCTTGAGGTGTGGAAATAGTTGGAAGTCGGAGGAAGTCATATCTGGTGAACGTTCTAAAAATTCATACTTCAATTCGTTCAGTATAGAGCCGGTGAGGTGTATTGAGACGATGCTAGATGATTTTTTTTTCGCTTAAGCATATCAATTCTCACGAATCTTGAAATCCAGTTTTACTAAGAGATTACAATAATATGCTAAAATTCTTTAAGTATCCCAAAAAACTTGTGCCATAATCTTATTAGAAGGTTTTGACCACTTTTCCCGCTTTGGAATGGAACATCAGTGCTTAGTCAACTCAGTTGTTTGTTTTTGCAGTTCAGGATCATAGTGGTAAGCCTAAGTTTCATCTATAGTTTCAAATCGACGATGTAAAACACTACAAATATTTTTAAAGAAAGTTTCACTCGAATGCATTTTTATTCCAAAGTTAGCAAACTTAAAATCAGCTTTCTCATACCCAAAACATTAGTCAAGATCTCATGTACTGAACTATATGATATGAATATGGCCTTTGCTAAACGGCGTTCTTCCATTATCATACACTGTACTTGATCAATCATTTCTTGAGGAGCAGCACTTTTTGAACGACCTTCTTGTGCTTCACTTGCAATGCTAACCATCTTTTTACTATTGTGTATAGATGAGTATGCTCCCCAATACATTCGCTTCGTCTTCATGAATTTCTTCCCGGATAAATACTTTGTATACAAGTATTTAATCACTGCGATCCATCTTTTAAGTAAACACAAAGGACGTCTATTTTAAGCAACTGTAGAACAAATTATTTGACAGTTCAATATGAAACTTCACAAATGTTTTTCTGAATCTTCCCAAATGTTCTTCGGTGCTAATCTAACCTAAAACATATTTAGTAGCCTGTAATATGATTGCTGTTCAGTTAAATCTTTTGTTATACTAAATTGTTGGATTTAGTGCATGGTTTTCGCATGGATTAACAAAAATTGAAAAAAAAAGCTAAAAATTCATTATTTTTTTGACATCGAATACGCTATTATTAATGAATATAAAACTGAATTTTATTAAAAATTAAACACTGCTCAATAATTCCACTATTTATCCCTAGACTGTATATCACATTAAGCTAGTCAAAAACTACTTAAGGGCCAAATAGACGTTCATGCGTGCATGATCAATAAAATGACGACTCCATCATGATTTCGACACACACCATTCATGCACGCATGATGGATATAATTTTTGGTTGAACTTTTAACGTGTTGACATTATGACGTCAGAAGCATGTGCGGCAATTAAAATTGCATTTAACATTAAAAAAAAAGTATGAAATGAGTTTAATTTAAGCTAAAAAAATTTTTAAAAATGTATTTTAAAAAACAAAGTTCATACAAAAGTTTAATTATTTCATCTAATTATCTTTAGTGCATAATATTTCTAATTTCTTTTCCGCACTCATTGTCACCTTCTTCGTCAAAAAATCATGTAAGGGGCCGTTCAAGTATTACGTAACGCAATTAGGGGGGGAGGGGGGGTCTTGTGAAACGTTACGATGCGTTACAGGGGAGGGGGGGGGGGGGGTTCGAACAACGCGTTACGTAAAATTGTTTTAGAAGTGAAACTACTTTAGCGGGTGGTGATTTGAAATGAGGTGTGTATAATGAAACGCTTTCTTTATGTGTATGCTTATTGAATAGCTACAGCCAAAAAATTTTATTATAATGATAAAAGTTGATGGGATCTAGATAGTTTACAGCAATAAATGATATGTTAAATTAAAGCACTTATGAAGCAGAATATTCTAAAACTATCATCTTCGAGATTGGTTAACCAAAACCAGAGATGTAAGCGTGGAAAGATTTCCTATTTTTCTCAGTTATTGCTGTAGCTGTTCTAGATCCCATCAACTTTTATCATTTTAATAAAATATGTTCGTCTCATTTTTCGCCATTTTAACATATTTTAAGCTTAAGCAAATGTTTATTACATTATGTGTGATTTTTATTAAATAACAATATGAACAAGTTAAGGTGTTATCTTCAGTCAGGCCGAAACTCACATACCCTACACTGCACTCAAAGTAGGTACATATATGTATTTCAGTAAAAAAAGACGTTGAAGAGGTTAAATAATTCGAAAAAAGTGTGAAATGTTTAAGAGGTTGAAAACTGTTGAAAAAGTCGTAAATATATGCAAAATGTTAATGTTGAGAGAGGTTGAAAAAGTCTAAACAATTTAAAATCGATGAAAAAGTCGAAAAAATAAAGAAATTTCATCACAATATCTTGCACGGCTTACGAGATATGGTGGTATAGAGGTTAAAATTTAGGACCGTGCCACGCGAATCTTTGAAAACTTGAAACCTAGCCTAATCTTAATTTAGTTCAAATGTACACCTAATCACCAAGTTTCATCAAAATCGCTGCATTTTTTTCCAAAATGGGATTGGGCAAATATACATAGAGTATGGGCGGTAGGCGTGTCCATTAACCGATTACGTCCGTTTTGAATAGCAAGATGCCTGCAAGAAGGTCTGACATGAGTGTCCTAATTTCATTCAATTAGCTTTCTTTGTTTTTCCGTAAACCTGATTTGAACAGACAGACAGACGGACATAGCTAAATCAACTCAGGTGGTGACGCTGATCAAGAATATATCTATATACTTTTTCATACCTACCACCGCCCTCTTCTATGCGTTACAAACAAAATGACAAAGTGAATATACCCTCGGTGTAGGGTATAATAAAGAAAATAAACAACATACGCATGTATTTCCGGTACTTTTCGCAACATAATTGTGACTTTTAGGTAAATATGGTCACTTGGGTGTTACGTAACGTTTAAGGGGGGGGGGGGGGGGGGGGTAGAGGAAAACGTTACGGCGCGTTACATAGGGGGGAGGGGGGGGTCAAAAATCTTCGAAAATTGCGTTACGTAATACTTGAACGGCCCCTAAACTGCATGATCAATCAAAAAAATATCAAAATATTTTAATATTGCTCATGCGCATGACCAATCAGCCACCTACACGGTCAGTTTGCATGAGCAATCACTTGATTGATCATGCACGCATGAACGTCTATTTGGCCCTTTACATGGTATTTAAGAACGCTGATTTGTTCGTTCTAGCTTAGCAATTTTATTACAGTATTTGAAATCTCTGCGTAACTGTTTTATTAAATTTTCTCTATTCAAAATTATTGCTATTTTAGAGTTTTAATTTTTTCAAAGAATGACACTGATTTGGCAACATTTTTTAGAGTGGCAAAAAGTAGCTAACCTTTTTTTTACGAATTAGAATGAACTAAGGCTTCCCAATTCGCCAAAATATAAAAAAAGTGGACGAAAAAAGTTGAAAGCCGTGGTTCGCACCAATTCCTAACCCTAAAGCAGATGTCTGGTTTTTGCTACACAAAGCAATTTTCTAAAGAGTAGAGTAAATTCTTGTATATGTAGTATTATTACAAGTAAAACGAAAGAATCGGAGGAAACGTGAGCTCTACCATTTTGTTGGTGATTGTAAACGAAATTGTTGGGACATTAAATGTTAGAAATTGGTTGGTATCTCTAAGTTTTTTTTTTCAAAATTTTATCTCTTGTAAACTCAATGGTATTTTGAGTCAAACTTGAAAATTGGGCAAATCACAAAATTTGAGACATATATTCTTTATATTTCAAAAACGGTGCAAAAAAATAATGCACTGTCTATTTTTTTTAAGCTTAGAAAAATTACTAAGTAATGATATCCCATTTCCATTTTGACAGATTTGTGCAGAAATTTGAGCTTAGTTTAAAATATCATTCAACATTGTGTGCTTTATCACCGCACGGAGCATAGGTCCTCCATATAACTCTTTCAACGTGCACGATCAGTAGCGAGCGCATTCTATTCTCTCCAATATTTCCCGATTTAGGTATTTTCTTTTCTAGCGACTTAGGAAGCTGCGTTTCTGCTATCTTTAGGGTTCCAATTCAATTCGGTGCATACAATTTTTGGTAAACACTTGCATATTGTGTTGCAGCATGTTGTTAGTTAACCAAGTCTCCCTAACCTTTTGATAGTGAGGAGGCATGCAACGTTTCGAAAACCTTTCAAAAATTTTTCACATGAAACCTTATATAGTTTCAAGCTTGCTGCAATGCTCCAATTTTCGCTTTTTGCCTTCATTTGAACAGTTTCTCAAATGTTACAAAAACATGTCATGATGTTTTACTGAAACGTTTCAAAAATATTTCAGTTGTGGTTTTAGAACCATACAGAAACTTTGCTTTCTGCAATGTGCTAATGCCCGCTTCATGCTTTCATTTGAAGCGTTACATAAAAATTGCATCAAATGTAATTTAATGAAATATTTTTATATGTTAATTAAATAAAAAAAAAGAATTTTTCTCTTTTAATTATTTATTATATGCATGTCTCTCCCTTTTATGAAATGCGTATTTTTGGATATACATACGCTTACAATACTATGTAACGTGTCGAAAGATTTCATTTGAAAGATTCTGGAAACATTGAATCTGAAACTTGTCAGAAACACTTTAGCATGATTGAAGTTGAAACATTACATTTGAAAGATTTTTGCAACATTTCAAATGAAACATGTCTGCAACGTTATGTACTGTTTCTGAAACTCTCTAAAATACGCTTAAATCCATTGAGTGCTACAACTTGTAGAGCCTGAAGCTCTTCTAAGGACATCGTCCAGCACTATCAGACATTCACCCCATACCTAAGAGATGAAAATTTGAAAATAAAATGTTTAGAAAGACCAACTTATCCCAAAAATTTCATTTTATTTTACTTCCTAATTTTAGAAAATACAAAATTGTAGAAATTGTTTTCGAAGGACCAACTAATTTCTATCGTTTTATATACAGAAAAGTTTTTTTCTTAGATTTAATATTTAAAATATTTTAAAAATTAATTTCTTTATTTGTCGTAAATTTTGAAAAAATTGTAGCTCAATTTATGGCAAAATTAATAATGGTACATAATCAACTAGTCAAGAACTACCTCCAACAAATAAAAACATAAAAAGACCTTTCGTTTTGGCAAACAATGCCTCATGAACATAGCTGTGGCAACATGGCATAACAGCTAAAGTCGATCTTCGTTGCTAAGGCAAAACAGTATAAGTCACAGGCTTATGCACAGAACTTATGTTGCCTTGCCTTGTGAGCACAGTTCGACTTTTGGTGTTATGCTACAACAGTTAATTACACTACTCTACAAATTTACAAAAACTTACACCACAACGAATGGCGATAACATTTTCTATAGTGAAATTTTCCTTAAAATCCGAATATCGCAATGGTTTTTTTGGATTGGCCCCAATTTTCCATATAAATGGCAAAACTAAAAAAAAATCACTTTTGTGAGCATATACTTCACATAAATGCTTGTAAGAACTTTAATTGTAAGCCAAAAAATTTTAAATTGTCCTATAGAGCAGAATGGAGTCTTACGAACATTTTAAGGTACAAAATGTGCAAAAAGTATCAATTTTATGGCTGTTATGATCGAAAATAGGTTAAAAAATCCATTTTTTTCGTTTTTTTTTTTAACAAATTCTAACTTTGAAGCCCTCTATCTGGAATCAATTATATGGGTTACAAAAAGTTAGTCCTCCTATCTTATAGAAAATTTTATTCTAAAAATTTTGAATATACCAGCTTGATCAAAAAGTTTTAGGACTCGTCACCGTGTGGCGCTCTCGTTCGTCCGATTTCAATTCTATTTTTTTTGTTGTGTTGGTAGAAGTGTCATGGACGTTATGTCAAATTTTCAGCTTGACAGCTTGACATTTCTTGAAGTGACGCCGTATTGTGTGCATCTACTTTTGTGTGTGGTTTCGATTTTTTACAAAAAAAAAAATGTCATCAACTTTGCAGCAACGAGTTTGCATTAAATTTTGTGTTAAAAACGGATTTAACGGTGCGCAGACGTTGGAAATGTTGGGAAAGTGTTTTGGCGACGATACTCTAACGAGATCGAACGTTTTTCGCTGGCACGGACGCTTCAGAAATGGTCGTGAGTCGGTCGAGGATGACGAACGCAGTGGCAGGCGATGCTCACGGTTTTCATGGACTACAGAGGTGTTGTGCATCATGAATTCCTCCCAGAAGGTCAGACCGTCAACAAAGAATATTATTTGGGCGTTTTGAGACGTTTGCGTGAAGCAGTTCGCCAAAAAAGACCGGATTTGTGGGCAAACAATTCGTGGATTTTGCATCACGACAACGCGCCGTCGCACAATGCGATCATTATTCGTGAGTTTTTGGCCAAAAACTCCATGAATACCGTCCAACATCCACCGAAATGGAATGCAAAGAAATGTCATAACTAGAGTATTTTATTAACATCATTAATAAAATACTGTAGTAATTACTTTTCTATTAACATGTGTACATTTAAAATTTTTGTAATAAAATTTTCTGTAAGATAGGAGGGCTAACTTTTTATAACCCACATAATTGATTCCAGATAGAAGGCTTCAAAGTTAGAATTTGTTAAAAAAAAAACGAAAAAAAGGGATTTTTTTACCTATTTTCGATCATAGCAGCCATAAAATCAATACTATTTGCACATTTTGTACCTTAAAATGTTTGTAGGACTCCATTCTGCATTATAGAAAAATCTAAAATTGGTTGGCTGACAATTAAAGTTCTTAAAAGCATTTATGTGAAGTATATGCTCTCAAAATTGCATTTTTTTGAGTTTTGCCATTTATATGGAAAATTGGGGCCAATCGAAAAAAAACCATTGCGATATTCGGATTCTACGGAAAATTTCACTATAGAAAATGTTATCGCCATTCGTTGTGAAAAACCTTGTTGAGTAGTGTTAGCTAAAAATTTTGATTTTGCTCCAAAGCTTAGATTTCTTTAGGATTGGACTTTTTTTCGATACATCACTTTTATTTTGACGAGTTAGGATGTAATAGTATTTTTTCTAAACGAAATGCAATTTTGAATTGATTGCTTGTTTTTAAGAGAAAATACTTTGACGTGCTACTTAGGGCTCAGTAGTGTGTTCCGAACTTTGAAGTGATAGCACCAAAGTTGGTTGCAAAAAATAAAATACATAGTCCTAAATTGATTTGCATAGTTAAAATAACCAAACTGGAGACCATGTCAGCTCGACTTAAATATTTTTGTTTTTTGAATATTACTATAATGTAATTTCTTTAATTTTGAAAAATAGCAATTATTATAGTACTTGCAAAAGTACTTAAGCCTGTAGTTTCGGCAAGATTGAGCTTATTATATTTTCTCCGTACTTGCAATAACATTAAATCCTAAATATAAATCATATTTTTAGCTAAAAAAATTGGACCTCACGACCTGTACTATATTTTGAATAAAGTTAAATAATTCAGCTTAAGTATTATGTTTATTAAATATACCTAAATAATTTAATAAAAAAAAGCACACCCACATTAACAATTATATAAATCGATGGTTGGAAAAAACTAACGCAGTTCACATTATAACTATTTGTACATGTTAAACATGACACATGCATACAGCATGTAAACTACATGAAAATGTATAGTTTAAATATGAGTATGTTTTTGATTTCATAAATTAAAATTACATTAATTTTAATTTCAGTTTTAGTTTTCATTTCGCAAATCAAAAGAAAAGAAAAAACAAATAACCATGTTCTTCCATTTTAACTGTGTTTTTTTAATATTAACAACTACATAAAAAATTTAAATTTGATTGATTTAATTTAAAAATATTATGTGCTATTTTTAAATATAAATGATGTTTTTTATTTAAACAGTTCTATTTTATATATGCATTTGTATTTATTATTTCAAACAATAAAAATCAAATATTATTTAAAATTTTGTGAATTTATTTAATTTTGTTTATTTTTAAGGGTTTCCCAAAACTCGCGCCAGAAGTGAATATTTTAACCTAAAAAAAATATATGCTCCCTTTTTGATTCTTTTTTTTTTTCCTATAGCTCTGTCATTTGATATCCGCAGGGCCTGATTTAGACTTCTGACAGCCCTAGGCTAACTATGAATATGCGCCCCCCAACCAGTCCTGCTTGTGCCTGCCCGGCCTACGAATATATTTATGTACATGGAAAAAAGAAAACTTGAAAAATTACAGTTACTATAGTAAAACCTGTCGCTTCGAATTCAATTGCATAAAAGTTGTAACTTTTACTGTAAATATTACGATATATGTATATAATAACGAAAATAATACAACACGAAACTGTAAAGCTTACGGTTAAAAATATATAAATATGTAGTTGAATTAAATTGTAAAATATAATAATACATTTTATTACTAAACTTTTAATTTTTCACTAATGATTAATCGCATATAGAAACAGTATAATAAAATTCAGATTCAGATATGTATATTAGGGTGATTCAAATTTTTTTTTTGTTTTTTTTAAGGTGCTGTTGCTTAAAAAGTAAGTTTATGATATGAAGAAAAAGTTCACGAAAATTCAGCTCTGTAACTCAATTTTATAAGGTGGCGCCGGAGCCTGTTAGTTTTACAAGTAAATTGTATGGAAAAATTATTTTTTTTACAAAAAAGGTATCTAAATGACTAGGTGATTAGTGTTGTTGAGCTGAAAAGGGTCGTTTTTCGACGTAATTTCTTACGCTGAATCCGAATCTGGCCTTGAAATGGCTGCAACTTTGCAAGGAAGCATCACAGATCACCACTTGAAAGCTCATTTTAAAGGGCAAGGATGGTACTAAATGATGCTTTTGTTAAAAATAAGCTGATCAACTTTCTTTGAATCCTCGAAAGTAGACAAAAAACATCATGTTTCACGTAATTAACCTCAAACATTTCAGGATTCCGACATGATGGGTCAATTCTGAGGCCAGATTCGGATTCAGCGTAAGAAATTACGTCGAAAAAACGACCCTTTTTAGCTCAACAACACTAATCACCTAGTCATTTAGATACCTTTTTTGTAAAAAATAATTTTTCCATACAATTTACATGTAAAACTAACAGGCTCCGGCGCCACCTTATAAAATTGAGTTACAGAGCTGAATTTTCATGAACTTTTTCTTCATATCATAAACTTACTTTTTAAGCAACAGCACCTTAAAAAAAACAAAAAAAAAAAAAATTTGAATCACCCTAATGCACATATATGTATTACTTTATTGGAAGATATTTCTTAATTGCTTTCAAAACAAAAAATACAGTTTAAACAGTAGTAGAGTATTACAAATAAATCAATAATTACACTAGTTTACAAATTTGGGATTCATCTCGAGATCTGGTTTCTCATATACTTTTTTCAATGTATTTTGGGGCGTAGATTCCAAAAATGGCAACCATTTTTTTTCTTAAGAATCGTTCTCGAGATATCCCCAAAAAACTCCTTATTCGGCACTTTTTTCATTTATTTAGCAATATCTCGATGCATTTTTTTTTTTTTGACTCAAAAACGCTTTTCAGGACTCAAAAGATATTTTTATTCCCTTACTAACGATATGCTGTTTGCTTGAATCGAATATAATTTGATGAAGTTACAAGCCCTCAAAGTCCAAAAAAACTGACTTTTTTGGTGTTTTTTATAAATCACTAAATTTCAATTGGTCCATTTGAATGAAAATTTTTTTCATTTTCATATTTTTAGAATTAAAAATTAAAGAAAATTTTATTGCAAGTTTTTTACTGTTTTCTCATATAACTTCTACATTTTTTGTCCTGTATTCCGCAAAATTATACTTAAAATATTTGCAAAAAATAGTCTTTCGTTTTTAATTCTAAAAATATGAAGAAGAAAAAAATTTTCATTGTTTGCCATTAAATGCAATTTACGACTGAACATGACAGAAAAACGCAGTTCTAAAATGCCTTTCTGCAAAATAATTGTATATTTAGCATTGCCATTTTGCTTTGTCCGATTACACTAGTTTACAAATTTGGGGTTGATCTCGAGATCTAGTTTTTTATAGACTTTTTTCGATGTATTTTGGGGCGTAGATTCCAAAAATGGCAACCATTTTTTTTTCTTAAGAATCTTTTTCGAGATATCCCCAAAAAACCCTTTTTTCGGCACTTTTTTCATTTATTTGACTTTATCTCCATAATCTTTTTTTCGACTCAAAAACGGTATTTGTATTCCCTTTCTAACCATATGCTATTTGCTTGTATCGGATAAGATTTGATGGAGTTAAAAGCGCTCAAAGTCCAAAAAAACTGACTATTTTGGTCTTTTTTGAAAATCACTCAATTTCAATTGCTCCATTTGAATGAAAAATTTTTTCTTTTTCATATTTTTAAAATTTTTAATGAAAGACTATTCTTTTGCAAATATTTTAAGTATAATTTTGAGAAAATCGGACAAAAACTGTAGAAGTTATTCGAAATAACAGTAAAAAATTTGCAATAAAATTAAACGAAAATACATATGATTGTGTTTGTGTGTGGCTCTTTACTTTATTCTCCGTTTCTTTTTGTTTAAACTTACAGTTATTTTAAAAAAAGTTGATGTTTTTTTTGTTGTTCAGAGGGATAATAATATGAAGTATAAATAAAAGCGAAAAAATAATACATTTAGCATGTTTGTTCTAAAGTTTAGAGCACATTTATATCCAACAAAGTCTTGTCCGATTATGGGATGGAGCAACTGTAAATCGAATGTTAAAAAACATCGTTTTAATATTAAAAGTAGGTAGCTAGGTACCGCTGGAGTATTATTTATTATTTATTTAAAATTTATGCTAAAGCATTAAAAAAAGTCAAGAATGTAGAACTATTTATAAATGAATAAAAATGCGAAAATAAAGTGAAAATCAACGTTAATTCTCAGCGCCCTCTCGGACCTTGTGCCCCAGGCTTAAGCCTTATTAGCCTGTGGGTAAATCAGGCCCTGGATATCCGATAATATATCTTTGTAAAGGTCTCGGCGAGATCTAACTACGAAGTGTAGTATTTGACGATTGAATATGAAAAAAGCTATCAAAAAAAAATCAAAAATCATGTGCAGTTCACACGTGGTAGAAGTAAAACATTTAGAAAACTAAACTGCGATGGAATGAGACTAAAATGTTTCATTAAAATTATAAAATTTGACGGGATATAGAATATCTACAACAATAAATGATACATCGACTAAAGTAATTATCGAGCAGAGTGTTCGGAAACTATCAGCTTTGAGATCGGTTAACCAAAAGCTAAGATATAAGCGTGAAAGGTTTTCCTATTTATGCAGCTATTATTATTTTACAATTTATATGTTCTTGCATACTCGCCAATCATTTTTTTCTCAATAATTTTAGCTAGTAAAACAAAGAATTAATATAGCGTTTTGTTTGTGTACTTATTATTCACTTATGTATGACGAAAAGAATGGCAAATAAACACATTAAAATGTTTATTAATATATATATATTAGGGTGCTTTTTTTTTTTGAACTATTTTTTTTTTTTCGGTCCCATCGTGAAATTTTGTTGGAAATACCCAAAAAAAAATTCCCTGAAAGTTTGAGCCCTTAATATTAATTTTAAGTACTCGACCAAGGCGTGTGAAGATTTCCCATTGAAAATACACGGAAACTCTGATTTTTATTTTTTAAATTTCTATAGCTCTGCGGCATTTCATGGCATCGCTTTGACCAAAGACAGGTTTTTTTCAGAATTGAACGCTCTACAAAAGTGCCCATTGCGGCCAAGTCGTATCTCTTACGGGCGAGGTAGTACGGGCCACTAAACCTGATTTTTTCATAAAATTTGCGTTTTTTCGCCTTTATCTCGTAAATGGCGAGAGCTACGGAAAAATCGTAAATGAGAAACCTGTAGGAAATTTTATTTCCTACAAAAAAGTCTTTGGCGCTAAATCGATAACTTCAATACTGCTTAAGATATTTCAATTTTAATGTCATGAAGTTTTAAATTTTTTTCAAAAATTACGTAAAATTATAAAAAAAAAAACTTAAAAATTTAAAACTTCATGACATTAAAATTGAAATATCTTAAGCAGTATTGAAGTTATCGATTTAGCGCCAAAGACTTTTTTGTAGGAAATAAAATTTCCTACAGGTTTCTCATTTACGATTTTTCCGTAGCTCTCGCCATTTACGAGATAAAGGCGAAAAAACGCAAATTTTATGAAAAAATCAGGTTTAGTGGCCCGTACTACCTCGCCCGTAAGAGATACGACTTGGCCGCAATGGGCACTTTTGTAGAGCGTTCAATTCTGAAAAAAACCTGTCTTTGGTCAAAGCGATGCCATGAAATGCCGCAGAGCTATAGAAATTTAAAAAATAAAAATCAGAGTTTCCGTGTATTTTCAATGGGAAATCTTCACACGCCTTGGTCGAGTACTTAAAATTAATATTAAGGGCTCAAACTTTCAGGCAGGGAATTTTTTTTTGGGTATTTCCAACAAAATTTCACGATGGGACCGAAAAAAAAAAATAGTTCAAAAAAAAAAAGCACCCTAATATATATGTATGTAACATCGTGACAAACAGACACAGGACACTGGTAATACAATGTTAATGTCAGACACGCCTTTTACAGGAACTTGCTAGAGGCGTCATGTTATGTATACTGTAATAAGCAAATAAATTAATTCAATAAAAATAAAATTACAAAATATATATAAAAAAAATCTATAAATGGCTTTAGTGTATGCGTGCGTATATTTATTCTCATTATGAAATAAAATAAACTCAATGAGCTTCCTTAACCTATCAAAATGTCTTCAGAAAAGATACTGGGCACTTCAAAATAACTTGAGTCCGGAGACAACTTGATAACATGTGTCATTTTCAACATACTGCATATCATGGATAATGGTCTGTACGGAAAATGAAGTACACTAATCCATTCCCAACTTTTTTTATGAGTTGTTCAATATGTTAGTAATTTATCAGCCAAATATTTTGGGACATCAACAAATATTGTTTTTGTAAATCATATTCTTGCGGCATCTTTTTGTCGATTCTTCCTTAGTAACTCTTATTCGAGCGTTATTATTTGTTTTTAATTTTTGATTTTCCATTTGATCTTTATCATCAAATATAAAAAATAAATTTGAGTTTTTCTCAAAACTTATTTTCATAAAAAATAAGCTGAAAAGTTTTTCGGTGAGAGCCTTTAGTTTCAAAACATCATTTTTTATTGTTCTCTATAAATAAAATGTTGATAAGTGCCCTCAGCTCTGTGTTCTCAGGACATTCATCAGCGGAAACTTAAAACCTGCATTGTGCGACAATTTTCCACACAGACTTTCTTTATAAAAACCCCTAACATTTCAATATTTTTTGAAACTCTTCATTTAGTATTCAAAGTACTAACCTTCAGCTACATACATACTGTTGACAGCAATTCAAACGAAAATGCTGAAAATGTTTGAAAAAGTCGAAAAAATTTGGAAAATGTTGAATAAAGTTGTAAGCGGTTGAAAAACACAAAAAAAGTTGCAAGAGCTTGAGAAATATTGAAACAATTCAAAAGCACTGAAAAGGCTTAAAAATAATGAAGAAAGTTGAAAGAGGTTGAAAAAGTTGAACATATGGGATATATTGGAAAAAGTAAATTGACATGGAAAATTTTGAAATAAATCAAATAAAAATGCTAAATTCGAAATATGACACGCCGACTTCTCCGATTCCGCCTACTTTTGGTTCTATAAATTATATTAGTGATCGACATCCGCACACTAGATTTTATCATAAAAGCTGGTATAGTTCGCGATATATGCCATAATTAGCCTTAAAATTTAGGGCGGCGACACTGGTACAATTCAGTCCGATTTTGATCCAGAAGTAGGTTTCCATAAATAAATGATTGCTCACATGTTTCGAGAGATATGCCACTTAACGTATTTTACTTTTTTTTATGGTGGTGCCACGCCTAGTGGATTTATTTCGAACGCTTTTAACTCAGATATACCTTATAGCAAGTAAGCCACTTACGTTAAATTTCATACCAATTGCTGCAATAGTTCACTAAAAATAGCGCTTATAATTTTATGTCAATTCGGGAGGTGCCATGCCCACTGATGCAATTCCGTCGAAATCCATTTAATTTCAAAGCTTATAGTAACTGTATATTAATGGCGTTTTTTTTTCAAACTTTAGGACAGGGACTTTGTTTATTTTTTCCTATATTATTGCTTGAGGAGTAAAAATAATTGTCCCAAAATTTGAGCTTCCTAGCTCAAACCTGAAAACTGCGCGGACAGAGTTTATGTCCAATTCCGTTGAAATTTAACGAAAAAACCGACTTACTAAAACGTAGAAAAAGTCTGCCTTAGGTGCCAAGATATAGCGTTTTGGGCTTTTTAGTTGAATGGGGATCGCCACCCACTGTTGTACAGCCACGCCCACATTTTTCGTGTGACTAAAAATGTGGAAAAAATACACCCAAAGGAGGTATTTTTATTTTTTTTTTAAATTTGCGATCATTTATGCCTATATAATTTTTTTTTTTTTTAATAGAGTTTAGCTTCTAGAATCGGGTTTGAAGAAAATTCTCCCAAAATTTCAGCTTCTTAGATCAAACCTGCGAACGGCGCATTTTTTTTGTTTCCTCGTACAATTCGTATGAAAAACAAAAAAGCAAAACAACGAAAAACAGATTTCTGATTTTCGTTGTTTTGCTTTTTCGTTTTTCATACGAATTGAAAGAAAATCCCTTTTTATGCGTTAAAAACGCTGACTTCGTATGGACAGAACAATTCCATAGAAAAAAAAATTGAGCAATGAATCCTGAGTGACAAAAAATCTTCTGAATATAGTAAAAGCGGTAATTAAATAGCGATAAAAATATGAGTTTAACGATAAAATGCAAGCAATAAACATACTCTCATCATTATATTTTTCCCAACGTTTGTACCATTTGTTTAACCCCTCCAAAAATACGATTGTTACAACCCGTCAAAGTACGCTACTGTCTCGGCAATAACCTTTTCATTTGTGGGTAATTTTTTCCTGCGAGCCATGTTTTCAAGTCAAGGAACAGAAAAAAGTCGCAGGATTGCTGGTCAGGCGAATAAGGTGGGTGCGGAAGCAAATCGAAGCGCAGTTCGTGCAATTGAACCGCGACAATCAAAGATGGTCGGTGTGTTATCGTGTTGGCAGCAGGACCGTGTTTAAGCATAGGCTACATGCGCTGCAACCTAGGGAGCCGCACCGCAAAATTTAATACCTTTTTTTTTGTTCTGATTTGGTGCGAACTATTTGTAAAACAATTCAATTTCGAAGCCAATTTGTAAAATAGATTCGTAGCAGTAGCGTCATTTCATTTCTTTTCATTTCAACATATCGAACTATGATGTTTTGAATTGAAACGATGCAATTAACAATAACATCAGATTCTTAGGAGGAAGGGCAATGCCCCCAGCCCTACCCAATTGACGCCTCTGATTCGTATAAGCTTTTCACTCGCCTTAAAGAATGGTTTCTAATATGCAAGTCAAACTAAATAAATTTGTAAACATTTATAAGCATATAAGCATTTCTGAAAATGCTTGATTTTTGGTGAATTTAAGCGTGAAATTCATTTAGAAAAACTCGGTTATATGCATGAAAAGTGCATATGCGGCATTCCATGCCAAATCACCGAGGTTTTGGCCCGACCCTTTTCAATTTCGCTCATTCTTTGTTATGTTTTAGTGCGTATTGAAAGCAACAAGCACACAAATTTCCAGTCTTGTTTTCGAAACCGTTATTGAGTAATCGATTTTTTAAATTTTAAGGCAAAAAATTTTCAATTAACGATAAGCTAAAAATAAATATGGATATCAATGAAAAGTAGGGTAGCAGTTTCTGAAAAAAAATTATTCGAAGTAATTATTAGTTAGTTATTAACGTTTAAAGTTTAAAATCGACATTTTCGAAAAGTGCGACAACTTCGATTTTTTTTTAAATTTTCTCAAAATTCTTGTATGTATATATATTACGCAACTTTTGAGCTGCAGTTCGAGATGTTCTGAGAATTTTTTCTATTTTTTTTCGAGTTTTGAAAATTTTATGTAAGTTTTTTATGATTGAATTAACTATGTATATCACTAATTTACTCAAATAAAAATCTGGTTTCTCACATACTTTTTTTATATATTTTGGGTCGTAAATTCAAAAAACTCCAACCATTTTTTTTTCTTAAGAATCGTTTTCAAGTTTTCCCCCAAAAACCCATTTTTTGCACTTTGTTCATTTATTTGGCAATATTTCCATGCACTTTTTTCGAACTAAATCAGTTGCACACCGTTCAAAGAATAGTTTTTTTTCTTACTAACGAGTTGGTATTTATGAGAACCGAATAAGATTTGATGGAGTTACAAGCGAGTCAGAAAAAAGTAATTTATTTGCTAATTTTTAAATGCCACTAAATTTTAATTGCTCCATATAAATTCAAAAACCTTTCCTTTTCATATTTTTAGGACTAAGAATGGAAGCCTATTCTTTAACAAATCAAATCGAACAAAAAATGTCAAAGATATTTAAAATCAATGAAAATTGGTAATTTCTATATCTTCATGCATTCCCGATACACTCTTACAATATTCGTGTGCCGTGGCTTTAACGATTTTTGAATAACTTGAAAACCTTTTGTCCGATTTAAGCAAATTTATACTTTCAACATTTGCAAAGGAATGAATTTTCATTCTAAATCTTAAAAATATGAAAAAGAAAGATTTTCGGACTTAAACAAAGCAAATTAAATTTAGTGACATATGAAAAAAGTTCAAAAAGTTTTTCGGAATATAACTCAAAAACGATTCTTAAGAAAAAAAAAATTGTTGGCATTTTTGGAATTTACAACCCAAAATACATAAAAAAAAAAGATGTGAGAAACCAGATTTTTTTTGTGCAAGCTAGTGATATAGATAATTCAATCATAAAAAAACAAATATAAAATTTTCAATTATAGCTTCATAGACTTCATCTCCGATAAAACTTTCCGAATTAATATTATATTTTAGATAAATTCATATCAAAACTGTTACGATTGCTATAAAAGATATCATTAATTCAATGACTTTACTTTTGTATAACTTTGCGCTGTAAAAAAGAAAAAGTTTAAAACTTATTCGGGAAAAATGCGGAAAAAGTTAATCCAGGTTTCACCAAACATTTTCACCTTCAATCTAGCTTTGCAAAAATAAAAACAGTGGCATTCATACTGTAGTATGGAAATTATACCTCGCTCCGGCGACTGCGCTGCCCAGATTTTTGAATATACCTCGCCCCGGCGCACAGTGGGAAATTTTTTAGCGTTTTGGGACAAAAATCCGTCTACAATGCAATTATTAATGGATTTAAACATTTTTTTTTTAAAAATAATTGTCAAGTACCACCCGATGTGTGAGTAATGCCCAAAATTTTGAGAACGTTCAACATAACCTCAAAAAATCCTATAAATATATGAAATTCGTGTATTTTACTTAAGCTACTTTACTAAAACTACTAGATCGATTTTCTTGAAATTTGACACACTCTTTAAATACATATAAAACTAGATAATGACGAAAGGTTTTTTTTTTGCATTGCAACTAGTTCTGCAATAATAAATATACTGATTTTTGTCTTTTTTTTTAAAAAAAATCGTTTTTTGTCTTAAAAATTATGCCAAAATCTCAAAAATCGTCAAAGAAAAAAAACCCTTCGTCAATACCTTGAAAAACTTATAAGCTAGCCAAATTTTTTGGTTTTTTTGATTTCAGATGATAAAGTGATGAGTTATGTTGTCCACCACAAACCAACTTTTTTTTTAGGCGTCCGCGGAAATTTGATGCCAACGGCTTATTCTGCAATTTTTTTTAATGCAATTTTCACAGAATACTTTCTAAGTATTGTACTTTTATATGTTTTTTAAATAAATAAATTTACTCTTACCATATCACTAAAAAACATTTTTAAACTTATGCCTAAAATGTAGCGCCAAAACCCTACCCCCTCTTTAAGTAAAATACACGAATTTCATATATTTATAGGATTTTTTGAGGTTATGTTGAACGTTCTCAAAACTTTGGGCATTACTCACACATCGGGTAGTACTTAACAATTATTTTAAAAAAAAAAATTTTCAAATCCATTAATAATTGCATTGTAGACGGATTTTTGTCCCAAAACGTTAAAAAATTTCCCACTGTGCGGCGACAGCGCAGTCGTAAATAATGTTGAGTTTCACAACAGCTGTTTTTGGCTCGGATACTGATACAAATTCCGAAAACATCATGAAATCTAACCGTGAACCATTCCCACCGCAAATGGGAAGATTCAGAAGATTTTAGAATTGAAAGACATATGCGCTGTGGGGCAAGCAATGTATGAATTAGCGCAACAATACAAGGACAATGGAGTTGCCATTTTTAAAGAGCACCCTAAATTTGCACATGAATATTAGATGATGTGAGTTTTTGATACCATTTTTATTTGTGGAAATATTAAAATTGATTTGATCTCTCTGATTTCAGGTAAAATTTTCGCATCTTGCACGTAATATGACGATGCAACGTACGATTAAACTCTACAAACTGCCTGATCAACCAAAAACCAAGGGTTTTCTTCGCAATAAGCTAAAGATATGGAAAAAGCACACAAAATACTCGATGAATATATGAAAAAATTTTATCTGTATCCTGTATTTTCGAAAGAAGAGTTCCGTCAATGGTTCTCGCCGAAGGAGGGCATTATTGACTACTTTGTGGTGGAGAATGCTATGGTGACATTACTGACATGGTAAGCTACTACAGTCTGCCATCGACTGTAATGCATCATCTTGTGCATAAGACTACGTGCTGCGTATTCATTCTATAACGTTTCGACAAAAACTCCCTGGTTGGAGCTAATGAATGACGCATTAATTTCTGCTAAAAATATATTTCAACGCACTCGATTTAAAGGACAATAAAAAGTTCTTAGTGCCATTGAAATTTGGTACTGGAGATGGCAATTTGCAATATTATTTGTATAACTGGAAGTGTCTTAGCATGAAGCCTGAGGAATAAATAAATATTTGTTTTTATAACACATTTTTGTAAGCTTGTTTATGCAAAGTTAAAATAAGCTAAGCAAAAATACCTATGAAACATTAAAAACTTGCATTAAGTTTTATAATAACGAAACAGCTTTTTGTACAATATGAAATACATACATTTATAAATACATAATCATATATTGTAAAAATAAAAATGCATGCGAACGTTATTTACATTATTATATATTTTTATTGATTGATCAAATAACAAAAAATAACTTAAAGAAGCAAAATTTAAATAAGCACTGTTTTTTTATTTTACTATGAAAAATTAAACCACCACCTGCTTGTAATAATATTAAATACCAAATGAATAGGTAATATAAGAAAAGAATCCATTTTCATACATTTTGTTTCCATCACTAAGAAAACAGGTTATTATGCCAAATGGAATACTGAAAAAGCTAAGTCGTACGTTACGCATCCAAACCAAAGTCGTAAGAATTTTCAATTGATATGTGGCAGCATCCAAATGTGATGCCGAGACACATAACAAATTATTTTGTACAAGGTTAACGAATGAAGGTACACAAACTTTCAGTGTGTCCAGTGGATTGATAATAATCAGGGCCGTCTTTAAGACCTGTGGGGCCCTTGGGCAAGTGCAACGGAGGGGCCCCCAACAGTAACCCAAAAGTAACCCAATCGACCCAGTTTAAGCTCATTTTTTATCGTTGTAACTGCAAACCTAAGTAACCCAATCGACCCAGCTCAAGCTATTTTTTGATTGCTTAATCTGCAAACCTAAGTGGTCCAATCGACCCAGCTGGTGCACTTTTCTTTGATATTTGAATATAGGAACTTGGATTAAAATGAAATTTTTGTAAAATATTTGATTTTTATATTTCTTTTTGTTTTTTTATTAATAAGCTTACAACAATTTTTTTCTAGATTTTTTTGCAGAAAATTCATCAATACCATCATTAAAATAGATTACATTTAATAAATCATATTCTATGCTCAGTAGTGACAAACTATTTAATCTTGATTGGGTCATGGTGCTTCGACGATCATTTTTTATTAATTTTAACGATGAAAATGAACGTTCACCGCTACAATTAGTTATCATTAAACTTAAAAATAATCTGAAACAAATCTCAATATTTGGAAATGTAGAACTTCGACACTCTTTTTTAATTTGTTAATACAAATCGAGTATAAAAAGTACTTCGTTCTTTCTCGTTTCCGAAATGTAATGTTTAAACTGTAAGCACCCTGAAATCAAACTATCAGCAGAAATATCTGTGTCGTATTTTTCGGAAAGATTCTCACATGCGTTTTCAATATCTTCAGTGCTCATGTCTGGAAGTGCTGTGAAAAATTTAAAATTATTGTGTATGTTTTCGTACGCAACCACTCTTTTATTTAAATTTTGACACATGGGATGAAAAATGTTAATTTTTAAATTTTCTTCTTCGGAATACTCAGTGTCTTGACTGGATGCTTCGTAGCGTGTTATTTTAACACTCCTTTTTCGTTTCCGTGCTACAGTTTCGAAGGTAATATTTTCATTTTTTTAAAATTTTTTGCTTTTTCCAAAAAATCCTTAAGCCTTCCTCTCATGTTTAATAAATATAGTTCTAAGGATTTTAACAGACTGACAGCTACGTGTAAGTCTGCATTTTCATTTTGTAGACTTTTGCTCGTGTCATTGATTCGAAGCAAAATATCATACCAAACAACTGTCATGAAGATATTTTCAAATTTTTTCATTTTCTTCGAAATACTTTGGTATCAGTTGTTTGACTGTCTTCCTCAGATATATTATCAAGAGTTATGAAAATTTCTTCATAACTTGTGTGGAGCGCAGATATATTGATTGGGCTGCTTCAGTTTGCAAAAAAATTACATCAGCTAGGTCGATTCGATTTATTATGATTTTTACGATATTTCACAAAAAAATTTTTTTCAGTCTTAGTTCGCGGGGCCCCTGATTCCTCGTGGCCCCTGGGCTCGGGCCCGGTTGGCCCAGTGGTAAAGACGGCACTGATAATAATAGTCTTATGTAGTGCTTTCGTAAGTTTTCCAACATCTGTTCCTTCCTCGTTAAATACCAACACTAGACATGTAATAAGTTTGGCCACTTCAGACATTTTACAGCTAGAAAAGAAATAATATAATTGGCGACGACAGAAAACATGGATAAAGAAAAGTTTTTTACATCACTAAAACTTTCTAATTTATGCACATATTGTACATATGTAACTAAATATAAAGGCTGTACCATTTTTCAACTCATTTATCCATAACAACCGTCATTGCAACATGCAGTCACAAGAAAATTATCATCAATAATGTTTGCATTATGTTGAGTTTCCTGCGGCGATGACTCTTTTTGTTGTTGATCTGTTCTAGACGATATTTTGATATTGCTATCATCATTCCAATCCCAATCAATCCAACTCTCGTTTTTACTTCTAAAATCGTCAGTGAAAACTTTGTGTTCCAATTTCGGTTGAGGTTCGTTGGCAATGTATTCTAAAAGCTCAAATATGGCCATTACTTTGGATTCGGCAATAGTTTGATTGCCGTCATCAGAATTCTCATCGAAAACCATCTAATTTTCATTCTTCTATAGCCAATTCTTCTTTAGTTGATGTACCCGTTGTACCTTTCACCAGCGCCGACTGCTCCAAGTTAAAACAAGTTAAAAAGTTTATTGAAAAGCTGTAATGAAAAGACAAATCAATTATTTTTATAAAAATTCGAAAAATTATGATACAAATCAAAAATTGTAATATCGCTGTTCAAGACGGCAAAAATATTAAAGAAATTTGACAGCTGGAAAGTAGCCAGACTTACAAATTTTTTCACATAAGAACAATTCGTTTGATTTTTCTATTAACTCATTAAAAATTGGTACATAATGTAATTGCTTTTATTTTCTTAAACATTTTATGATGATTTTCTTTACAAAAAATATGATTTTTTCCATTTTAATTCTATACAGACTTATAAATTTCTTAATTCATGGGAAAATATTCACAAAGTGGCACACGCACACTGAGGAACTCACCGCGCAAGGGTGAACTTCAATTTTCACTAAGGGTCTATCCCAATCGATATCTATTTACCTAGGCAAATCGCGGTGAAAACCATTTTTAGCCTGGTGAGTAAAATTTTTACTGTGGTGACTAAAATTTCCAATTTTGCTGTCCCATTCGAAATCTTTTTATGAATTTGATGAAATTTTGACAGCACAAAAATTTCTTGAAAATGAAAGTAAAATTTTTCGACCGCATTTTTATTATTTATTTTAAATAATCAAAATAGCCTGTATATGTTGGCAAAAAGAAACAAACATAACTTTAATTATGTTTTCATAGCTTCAACATAATTTTTCGCTGCTTTGCCCGCTCCCTCCTCGTTGTACAACCTCACATTTTACGCAGTCCTTACTGTAGAGTATTAGGTACATGCACCAAATGTTACAGCTCGGTATAAGTACCAAGAATAGCAATTTAAGTGTTTTTATCAGGGACCCAAAATAACTATTATTTTCTTTTTTCAGATTGAAAAAAATTGCCCAATTTTAATAATTATTTTTAAAAATTGATTTATAATTATTATGAATAAGAAATATTTTATTAGTTGTCAATAACTATTATTTTTCAATGGATTTTTTTTACGTTGAGTCACAACTATTATGAATAAGAAATATTTTATTAGTTGTCAATAACTATTATTTTTTTTTCAATTGATTCTTTTTACGTTGAGTCATAACTATTATGCATAAGAGATATTTTATTAGTTGTCAATAACTATTAATTTGGAAAAAATATTTTTTTACGTTGTTTTGAAAAAAGTGTTCAACAGATTTTCATTTTTGTGAATCTTTTTGCACCTATCGATGGGGAGGTGGTTTTTATGACATCACCAGAGGTGGTCATCGGTTCGAAAATGTACGCGATTTTGACTCATTTTTGAAGTTTTTTTTGCTTCAATCAATGAAAAGAGGTCTAAAAAGGATATTGGCCATCACTAGAAGTGGTACCGATCCTTAAAAGTGCTCTATTTAGGTCCATTTTCGAATTTTTTTTTGCAAAAAATCGATGGAAAGAGGTTGAAAATGGGATTTGGCCATCACCAGAGTTGGTCCCAACTAAAAAAGTGGTCGATTTTGGTCCGTTTTGAAAAAAAAATTTTGTATATCGTTGGAAAGAGGTCGAAGTCGAAAAAAAAGGTACCAAAAAGTGCCCGATTTTGGTCCATTTTCGAAATTTTGAATGCACCAATCTTTGGAAAGAGGTCGAAGTCGAAAAAAAAGGTACCAAAAAGTGCCTGATTTTGGTATATTTTCGAAATTTTGTTTGCACCAATCTTTGGAAAGAGGTCGAAAATAGATTTTGGTCATCATCAAAAGTGGTTTCGAGTCCCAAAATGTGCCCGATTTTGATCCATTTTCGAAATTTTGTGTACACCAGTCGTTAAATAGAGATCGAAAATGAATTTTGGACCTCATTTAAGGTGGCTCCGGACCCTGGAAAGGACCGTTTTTGACCCATTTTTGAAAAAAACTTCTTTTTTCTGTAATAAATAGGAAAAGGTCGAAAATGGATTTTGGACATCATTTAGAGTGGCTCCTGAGTCCGGTTCCGAGAAAGAACCGTTTTTGACTCATTTTCGGAAAATTTTTTTTTTTCTGTAATTAATGGGAAAACGTCGAATATAAATATTTGACATCATTTAGGGTGGCTTTGGACCCTGGAAAGGACCGCTTTCGATCATTTTGGTAGTTTTCAAGTTCTGGAGCTACTCTAAAAGATATCCAAAACGCATTTTCAACCTTTCATAATCGATTGGAGCAAAAAAAATTTTAGGGTGGTTCATAAAATTTTTTTTTTTGCATCAATGCATAGATAAAGCTCGAAAATGACTACTGTCGACATTTCCCTATCGATTCGAACAAAAAAAAAATTTTTATGAACCACCCAAAAAATTTTTTTTCTCCAATCGATTACGAAAGGTTGAAAATGCGTTTTGGATATATTTTAAAAACTTTTTATTGCTTTTGAGATGCCACGCTAAATGTTCAATCCCGTTCACATTTTGCGAGTAGCTTGGCAGAATCAATGTTGATCCATTTATCAAGTTTCACAACAGTACAGCGTTTTAAGTGTTTTTGTTGCATGTAAGTTTCCACGCCCCGTTATCGGAAAATGACAAATTATGTAATGCATCTTAACGAGAGAAATCTGTCTCAACGGGTATACTGTGGAGTATACCTACAGGGGAAACCACTGTAAAAAAAAAAACGCACCAAAACTCTACCTCATAGGTGGTGTGGAAATAAGTAATACTTATACACATCTTGATTATAATATCACGTATCTGAAAAAATATAAATTTCATCCCATAAAAAATGCAGATTTAACTATTTACATACGAAGGTGATCTAATGAATGTTTTTGATTCTTCCTTAACACCATCGACAGTGTCAGTTGGTCACAATCATGTACACTAATTATCTAATACTTACACTTATACAACTGAATGAACCACTTAACATAAGCTAGTTTAGTAAATTACTGTTTGCCGGTGCACGAAAAAATTAAAATTTGGTTATGTTATAGGAATATACATGTTTATATATTCCTTACCACATGTTACCATCCTAATTTTACATCATGTCATTAACAAATACTATGCCATACTAGACATAAGTACATAGGCATTGGCATTAAGTTTTCAAAATAATGAAAGCATAATTTATTTTCATAAAAAGTGTAATGCTTAGAATTTCCTCATTGGCACAAAATATTGTGTTTAATTTTCTTCAGCTTTCCTTTATTTTTATATAAATATACATTACAATATTCGTAATACGAAGCAGTACATTAAAAGTTATCAAAACACTGCTGCTCATGCCCAGTATTTGCAGCACGAATTGATCTATCGATTTATGCGATGCTGATAGCTCCGGCATCTTAAGTAAATAAAAATTAATACTCATGTATTCAAGTAAAAGGTTATTATTATTTACCATATAAACTAGTGCAATGTATATAAAAAGACCAGCAGCAGCTGCAAACATCCATTGAACAGTCTCCTGTGACTGTCCAAAAACTATATCAAATATCATTCCAACGAAGCTTAACACCCCCGTAAGCAGATTGTAATAAACAGCCGACTTAACAGACATACCTGCCCTTATAAGAATTCATATGGTAACTCATGACAGAATACAGCAAGTGAAGTTGAAAACCCACCAGCAATGTTCTAAGCAAAAGCAGCACCTGAAACATATGAAAATATGTATGACTGCGACCATACATACAAAAGGCGAATTTAAACACGGTCAAGCAATAACACAGCAAAGTGTGATTTGAGCAAAAAACTTAAGGATATTTTTTTTGCGAACATTAAATGCATTTTTTACATTGAAGTATACAGTATAAGTTAACTTTTTATGTTTCTTACCTATAGCCATGCCATCAGTAAAATTGTGTAATCCATCACCCATAATAATCATCCACGCAACTGCAATATATGATTCAGGTGGTGAATGCACATGTCCATGCAAATGACTATGCCCATGGTGAGATGATTCATGTTCTCGTAGTGTGACAGTGTCGTTATTTGACAATGACCTATAATTATTTCCATTTTTATTACCAGCTGCAACGGAGCCACCACCTATTGTACTGGGTGTTTTTTTTAGAGGTTTGTTTTTCGAATAGAGATAAAACTGGCATTTTATGGTCAAATCTGGCAACTTTAATGTCATTTATGTTCAGTTTGGTTTGCCATTTCATCATGAACAGGTTGACAAAAGAACAACGCTTGCAAATCGTGCAAATTTATTTCGAAAATAAAGGTTCAGTTCGCGAAGTTTACCGCAAGCTCCGTCCATTTTATGGTCGACATAATCGTCCATCAGAGCAATTAATTCGGTTAACCATGGGTCGTTTTCGCACTACGTTACTCTATGTGATAATACGCATCCGCAGAGACGTCGAAATGCGTCGTGATTTTGGTGTATGGGCCGAAAATGAGATTGATCTCGATGCTGATTTTCATCGCAAAATTTTGTTCAGTGATGAGGCTCATTTTTGGTTGAATGGCTACGTCAACAAGCAAAATTGCCGCATTTGGAGTGAAGAGAATCCACATGAGACCCTTGAGACGCCACTACATCCACAAAAACTGACTGTTTGGTGTGCTCTATGGGCTGGTGGAGTCATTGGGCCATACTTCTTCCGAAATAATGCTGGAGAGTCAGTTACCGTTAATGGAGACCGGTATAGAGCCATGATAACCGACTATTTTGTTCCCGAATTGGATGGCATGAATGTGGATGAGTTGTGGTTCCAACAAGACGGCGCTACATGCCACACAGCGCACGTCACAATCAATTTATTGAAGGAAACATTCGATGAGCGCATAATTTCGCGGAATGGACCTGTCAATTGGCCACCAAGATCGTGTGATTTGACACCATTGGATTATTTTCTTTGGGGATATGTGAAGTCGCTCGTCTACGCCAACAAACCAGAAACGTTAGGGGACTTGGAAGCCAACATTCGTGGCGTTATTGCCGACATACGGCCCCATATGCTCGAAAAAGTGGTTCAAAATTGGACCTGTAGAATTGGCTTTATTCGAGCCAGCCGCGGCGGCCACATGCCCGAAATCATATTTAAACATTAATGGCATAAAATGATCCTTCCAATGAAGCCAAATTGATGGACATTAAAACGATTTTCTTGTGTTTTATTTCAATTCGAAGCTCTATACCTCTAAATAAGTTGTTGAGATGTAGAAAGCAGACTTTGCACTGTTTCATTAGTATCGGTACAGTTATGAGAATCTTTTCCATTGTGCCGTTTTCCTGAACTATTTACATTACTGCTGCTGGTGTCAGTGCCATCTGATGTATTGTGTGGCATATGCATCCATACATCGTTTATAGTATCCATAGCTATTTCATCGTAGCAGTATACATATGAGCTATACTTCAACTTACATAATTTATCTTGAACCTTTAAAATTTGTCTTGTCTCATCGTATGTCATGCCTGCAAAGAGAAGGAAATATTATATGAATTAAATTATAAATTTTATAATTTACCTGATCTTGCATTTGCTTCTGCATGTTTTTCTCCCTGTGATAGAGCAAATCCTGTCGCTAATAAAAATATAAAGATATGGTAAAATTTCTATTAATATTTTATAAATAAACTGTGAAACTTACAAATTTTCTTTTTTAATTCATGACAATGTTGACGCCTTTACAATGTTGTTTACAATTGTTGATTGCTATTTCAATTGCTATCACTTGGGGCTAGTACAAATTTTGACATATCATATTCACCTCAGAGAACTGTCAAAATTTCATTAAATTCACAAATTTCACAAAAAGATATCGAATGGGACAGGCTCTAACACTAACAAAAAGTGTTTTTCCCGCCGAAAAGACTTTCTCGTTTAGTTAGTCTATGATGTACACGATCAATGCCCAACTCTTGTGCTGTCGCCAGGAGTATTTTGCATGTCCAATGTATTCATTGGAAGATTTGTATTATTTTTAATATATATTTATATTACATTATATTTACCTTTTCGTCTAATTGTGATTTGTTTACAAATGCACATGACGAAATGTCAAACTTTTATAGCAAGAATGACATACATATATACTTCTCGCTTATTATGGCAAAAAAATTTGTGAAATTTGATAAGATAAGATCAAGAAAGATAAAATGAAAACACCTCTTATAAAGCCCAATTTCCATGTGATTTTTCTTCAACTTATCTTATTAAATTTCACAGATTTTTTGCCATAATAAGCGAGACGGATATATGTCAATCTTGCTATAAAAGTTTGACAATTCGGTTTGTTTATTTGTAAACAAATGACAATTTTTTTACCAAAACAAAAACTCAAAATGAATCAATTGGAAAAAGAAGAAATAGCACCTATGGAATTTGTTTTTTCAAGCTCCTCATCAGAAATAAACAACGGCAACGACAGAATAACTGACACAGTGTAATGGGCAATGTTTTGGCCTTAAATGTTATCTTACCAACTTCTGCCAACACTTCCATCCACAAGAATTGTCGCTTTTGAATATTCCTGTAGCTCATTGTTGACATATTCCAAAGTGCAGGCCGTGACCGCACTGCTTCAATAAGCTGCTCTATGTTTCATAAAAAAATAAATATGGAATAATAACAATAATCGTGAAAGGAAATTAAATAGTACTACCATTTTCCACTAACAATTGACTGTCGTTCATGATGGTGCTGATTTTGGTGTTGATGCTGCAAGACTTTGACAAAAGAAATATGTTAATTTTTGTTAAAATAGCAATCGTATACTTTTTACTTACTTAACTTGTTTATCTTATTTTTTAAAATTGTATTTTCAACAATTTAAACTAAATTTTGAGAAACTCAGCACCTTATAACCTTTTTTCATTGACTTTTGTTTTTATTTTGAAAACTGTCAAACTTGACACTACATAAAATTATAGCGCAACTATAAAAATGACTGCCAAATTTATAGCATGTAATCAACTTTAATAAAAAAGTTCAACGCATTCTCTAAGCGCATTAGGTTGTGCTCGCATGCTTTTTCTTTCTTACAAAAATTTAATAAGATAAGTTCAAGGAAAATCACATGGAAATTGGGCTTACTTGAGACATGGAAAACTTCACATTCAGTCAGTGCTGCCAAAATATTTCGAATTACATACTTGTAATCAGCCAAAAATCACAGTTGAATTTTTCATATTTGACATTAGTTTATCTGTAATTTTGCATCTTTGCATTAGTTTATTTGTCAGCTGAACTAGTTTACAAACAAAAATAAAGTGTATTTAGCTATACTAAAAAAAATCACACAAAATAGAGCTTAATAGTTTGCCAGCTACTCCTTTAGGCTGCGGTTACACTGGATGCGTAAACTTGTTCGTACGAATTCGTACGTACTCGTAAGAATTGCAAAAATTGAACAAATGCATGTGTTTATATGTATGCGGTTACAGTGGCTACGCATGCTTCGTGCGTATTTTTACGAATCTGTATGACTGTTTTGATGCGAACAAAAAATTTTGTTTTTAATCAGTAAGGGTGTTCAAACCGTCAAATTATTCATCAAATTGTTTGTCAAACAAATTGACAGCTCAGCGTACACATGATCAAATTTTTCGTCAAATTTCAGTTTTCTTCCGACCACCGAAGGGAAAACATAGTGATGGCGGACAAATTATTATGTTTATGAAAGTAGATATGTTGATGAAATAGGAATTTAATTTTACATAACTTAATACTTAATGTCATTTTCAAGACCACAATAACAATCCGTCATTTTTGTCCACCATACCAACTAAACAAAGAGATAAAATTGTACACACAAACTAAAACGTTTCCAATAATCGAAATAATTGTAACGAAATTGGTTCCGTCGTTGCTTAAGTATAAAATTTATTTTAATTAAAATATACATCCTCTGATATTGTCAACATCGACTCCTCTAGCGATATTTAAAAAAAAAAAACAATAAAAACACCCTTCTAGTATGTAAAATAAATAAGATGTGCACTCGTTGAAATCTTTTTTCAAGTGACAAAAATGTACTAGCAAATTTGACAAGCGTACACACCATCAAACAACTCATCAAATTGTTTGTCAAACAAGCAGAAAAACAAAATTCTTTGTTTTCCATCAAACAATTTTAAGAGCGTTCACATCTTCAAATTCTCATCAAACTCCATATATTTTTTTGTTTGACAAACAATTTGATAAGTTGTTTGATCATGTGTACGCCCCTAATGTCAAAATTACAGCAAATAGGATGACAGATGCATGGCTCTCCCTAATTACTTCACCTTTATTACTACACCATGCGCAGACCTCTAATATATCAGTAAGCTTTTTAGCCGAAGTTTAAAAACTTACAAGCATACTATGTTTTAATTTTTTCATTGAACAGTTAAAAATCATAGTAAAATATGTAAAAATCACGCAAAAATTCTACACTTTTTTCTTGTTTGCATTTGTTTTTGTAACTTTTTGATAGTACACACTTCTTGACAAATTTTCATTAGCCTTAAATCTTAAATTTGCAAAGTAAAAATTAAATTTAATTCTACAAAAAAACACAGATTACATCACCTAATTTCTTTAAACTCAAAATCCGTAAGAAAAACAGTTTTTAGGTACAAAAATACTAAATCGATAATTTGATAAATTAATTTCCATTAAACATTTGCCCAAAGGAATACATATATGTATGTCTCAATCTCACACCATGTCTTTACCCGAGTAGAAATTTTCATCCGGATTGCCGGTTGCACCTATTCGAGATCTAGTACGGACTTGGGTAATCGGATCAGGCTAGGATAAGTTTTGTAACGCATAGACCCAGGCAAACCTAACACGACACTGATCAGTATGCCGGATGAGTCACTGTTCAGAACGCTTATAAGTACATACGCAGAAAATGAAATATAATTCATATTAAGTACCACAGAAAAAATAATATATCTATTATATAAAATTCATTTTTTGTCCGTCTGTCTGTCTGTCTGTCTGTCTCTTATGCACGCGGAAACTATCCAGCCGATTTTGATGAAATTTTTACAGTATGTTAGTATCGATCGGGCGGGTGTCATAGGCTATAAAACTTTTATTTAGGGTGCATATTTAGGGTGGCCCTCATACACAAATATTTTCAAAATAGCGATTTCTCAAAGACAGGCAAATCGATTCTCATGAAATTTACACAGTATGGCTTTTATGTTAAGGGGTACAGATTTGATGGTAAAAATTTTATTTAGGGTATGCACCCTATGCACTTAGGGTGGTCCTCATACAAATATATTTTTAAATATCATTTTCACGAAGACAAATAAATCGATTCACACCGAATTTACACTACGTACCTCTAATGTTAAGAAGCATAGCTTAGGCCACAAAACTTTTATTTAGGGTGGCCCTCATACACAAATATTTTAAAAATAGCATTTTCTCAAAGACTGCTTAATCGATTCTCTTGGAATTTACAATAATGGTTTTTATATTAAGAGGCAGAGATTAGATTGTAACAATTTTATTTAAAGTGCAAAATTAGGGTGGCCCTCATACACAAAAATTTTTAAATATCATTTTCACGAAGACAGGTTAATCGATTCACACCGAATTAACACCACGTAGCTCTTATATTAAGAGTCATATATAGGGCTTCAACACTTTTATTTAGGGTGGCCCTTATACAACAATTTTTTTTATATCATTTTCTCAAAGACCGCAAAATCGATTCTCATGGAATTTACACCATATGGCTTTTATATAAAGAATCACAAATAAGATCGTAAAAATTTTATTTCAAGTTCAAACTTAGGGTGGCCCTCATACAAAATTTTTTAAAATGTCATTTTCACGATAACAGGTTAAACGATTTACACCACGTAGCTCTTATGTTAAGAGGCATAGCTAATGATACAAAACTTTTATTTAGGGTGGCCCTCACACAAAAAAATATTTTAAATATCATTTTCTCGAAGACCGCTTAAATCGATTCTCAAGGAATTTACATCATGTGGTTTTTATATTAAGAGGCACTGCTTAGGTTGTAAAAATTTTATTTTGGGTGCATACTAAGGGTGGTCCTCATACAAAAGTAGTTTTTAAATAGAATTTTCACGCAGACCGCACATCGAATCTACACCACGGTTGAGGTGAGGCGATGCGCACAGGGTAATGCTAGTATTATCTATTATATAAAATTTATTTTGTTGTCTGTCTGTCTGTATGTCCTTTATGGACGCGAAAACTATCCAGTCGATATTGGATGGTAAAATTTTTGTTTAGGGTGCATAATTAGGGTGGCCCTCAATATATTTTTAAATATCATTTTCACGAAGACAAATAGATCGATTCACACTGAATTTACATTACGTATCTCTTATGTGAAGAAGCATAGCTTAGGCCACAAAACTTTTATTTAGGGTGGCCCTCACACAAAAATATTATTTAAATATCATTTTCACAAATACAGTTTAGTCGATTCACTCCGAATTTACACCACTTAACTCTTTTGTTAAGAGAAATAGTTAAGGATATAAAACTTTTACTTAGGGTGGCCCTCACACAAAAATATTTTTTAAATATCATTTTCTTAAAGACTGCTTAATCGATTTTCTTGGACTTTACACCACATGGCTTTTATATTAAAAGACACAGACAAACTTAAAAAAGGTTTATTTACGGTGCATATGTAGGGTGGACCTCATACAAATATATATTGAAATATCATTTTCTCGAAGAACGCTAAGTCGATTCTCATCGAATTGACGCCATATGGCTTTTATATTAAGAGGTACAGATAAGGTTACAAAAATTTTATTTAGGGTGCATAATTAGGGTGACTCTCATAAAAAAATATTTTCAAATATCATTTTCACGAAGACAGGTTAGTCGATTCACACCGAATTTACACCACGTAGCTCTTATATTAATAGGCAAAGCTTAGGCCACAATACTTTTATTTAGGGTGGCCCTCGTACAAAAATATATTGTTAAATATCTTTTTCACAAAGACAGGTTAGTCGATTCACGCCGAACTTACACCACATAGCTCGAGGATGGAGCTGCTTGTAGAAGTCCACGTAAGTGGGTAAAGTTCCTGATCGCCACTCACCTGGGGGTGACCAGGGATGATTCTTCTGCAAGCAGTTCAAGCAGCTAACAAACGTCCGGCCTTTTGGCCAAGTATCCTCTGGAGATCCCTTGGACACCCGTCCGGGGGTGAGCTAGTTGTGAGAAGGCGAGTCTCTCCTAGACTTAAAACTTGGAATGTGTGCGTAGGGTTTGGGTCC
Organism: Tricholauxania praeusta; assembly: GCA_949775025.1. NCBI lineage: Eukaryota > Metazoa > Arthropoda > Insecta > Diptera > Lauxaniidae > Tricholauxania > Tricholauxania praeusta. Next base: position 15,070,372 of record OX459032.1, read on the forward strand.
CACCACACATTATCATCATTTCCAATGAAAACCAAAACAGCCTCGGATAATAACCCCCACTACAACGAAAACCACTGCAAACGAAAAACGGACAATGATTTACGGATATGCACCTGGAATTTCCGGGGACCCTCCATAGGGAAGGTGCAACTATCCAACTGGCGGAAGCCCTCGTAAAAATAAAGGCTGACATCACCGCCATCCAGAAGATGCGATGGAGGGAACAAGGCTGCTCTAAGCGGACGAACTGTGATATCTACTACAGCGGCCATGCGGAGAGGCGCGAATTTGGTTGCCAATTCGTTGTATGTCAAAAATTACGCCACCTAGTTTCCCGGTTCACGCCAATAAACGAAAGGTTGGCTACGATCCATATCAAGACAAAATTCTTCAACATAAGCCTAATTTGCGCTCACGCCCCGACAGAGGAAAAGGACGATGCCACCAAGGATGATTTCTACGCGAGCCTAGAGGACGTATGTATATGACCGTTGTCTGACCCACGATGCAAAAATAAGCCTTTGGCGCAACAGTCGGTCAGTTTAGTCTCCACGAGACCACTTCAAACAACGGTCTGAGACTGATCGACTTCGCCGCGGCGCGAAACATTCTAGTTAGTAGCACCATATTTCAACACCTCGACATTCACAAGGCCACCTGGCTATCCCCGGATCAAAAAACGAAAAACCAAATTGATCATGTTGTGATCGACGGAAGGCACGCTTCAAGCGTTCTGGATGTGCGTACATTTCGGGGGGTCAACACTGACTCCGACCACTATCTTGTTGCAGTTAAGATCCGCATGCGGCTGTGCAATGCGAAGAATGTACGCACGGGCATGCAACGAAAGCTGGACGTCGCCAAGCTGCAATCACAACGGACTGCCGAGGCGTACTCCGCTCAACTCTCGGTTAAGCTCAACCAACCAACCTCTGGAACCGACGACGCCGGTGGACTTTGGATACACATCTCCCACTCCATGCGCGCTGCTGCCGAGGAAGTCATTGGTTTCCGACGCCCACAACCTCGAAACCAATGGTATGACCAGGAGTGTCGCGATGCGACTGCTGCAAAAAACGCCGCACACAAGAAGACGCTGCAGTCAGCCGCAACGCGAGCAGTGCGAGAAAACTACTGCGAAAAGAGGAAGGAAGAGAGGCGCAATTTCAGACGTAAAAAAAGGAAGCAAGAAAAGCGTGATCGTGAGGAACTTAAGGTGTACCAGAGCGAAAATTCTATCAACAAGCTAAGCGTCTAACTCAAGGTTTCAAGTCCGGAGCATCCACTTGTAGAGACGAAAATGGAAATCTGGTTACAGATACACAGAGTGTAATGAGGTTATGGAGGCAGCATTTCTCCAACTTGCTTACGGGCGATGATCCCACCAATTCCGCCCAGAGAGAATGCAGTACGATACCACCAATCGATGATAACGCAGTGGAAGTACCATCACCTAGCCATGAAGAGGTTCGAGTTGCTATCCAGCGCCTCAAAAACAACAAAGCAGCGGGTGCTGACGGCCTGCCAGCTGAGTTGTTTAAAGCTGGTGGCGATGAATTGATAAAGTGTATGCATCAACTCATCAGCAAAATATGGCTAGCGGAAAGCATGCCCGACGATTGGAATCTCAGCGTGCTTTGTCCTGTAATAAAGAACCGACAATCTGCGCCAACTACAGGGGTATCAGTCTTATTTCCATCGCATATAAGATCCTCTCGAGCGTATTGTGTGAAAGATTGAAGCCACATACAGAAACACTGATCGGATCCTATCAGTGTGCCTTTAGACCTGGTAAATCCACCATAGACCAGATTTTTACACTAGGCCAAATCCCATAAATATCAAATCGACACTCACCATCTCTTCGTTGATTATAAAGCTGCGTTCGACAGCCCAGTGCGGAATTGCCTATACGTAACAATGTCTGAGTTCGGTATACCTGCAAAGTTGATAAGGCTCTGCAGGATGACGTTGAGCAATACGTTTAGCTCCGTCAAGGTAGGGAATGACCTCTCCGGAACTTTTAATACCGAGCGAGGTTTCAGACAAGGCGACCCGCTCTCGTGCGATCTCTTCAATTTCATTATGGAGGGGATCGTACGAAAAGCCGGTGTGCATCATAATGGCACCATTTTCTTCAAAGGTGTTCAGCTCCTTGCGTACGCTGATGATATTGATATTATCGGTCGGAGTAAGAGAGATGGTACTGCTGCTTTCACTGCTATTGAAAAGGAATCAGCCAAAGTGGGTTTGACGGTAAGCGAGGGCAAGACGAAATACATGATGTCTACTAGCAACAACAAGAGAGAACGGGATCCAGACTCTCATGTTACAGCGGGAAACTGTAAATTAGAAGTTGTCAAGGAATTCATTTACCTTGGCACTGCCGTAGCCAGCAACAATGATGTCAGTCTGGAGATTAAGCGGAGAATAACAATTGCTAATAGGTGCTACTACGGTCTCAGTAAGCAATTACGTTGCAGAGCTCTCTCTCGATCGACAAAGCTAACACTCTACAAGACGCACCGGTAGGTGCTTCTTTATGGCGCTGAGGCATGGGTGGTTTCGATAATAGACGCAGAGAGCTAATGAGGTCGGCCGTAACCTGACAACGGGTTGTTACGGCCATCTAAGTAAGTAAGTAAGCTCTTATATTAAGAGGAATAGTTAAGGATACAAAACTTTTATTTAGGGTGGCCCTCATACAAAAATAGTTTTTTAGTATCATTTTCTCAAAGATTGCTTAGTCGATTTTCTTGGAATTCACACCACAAGGCTTTTATATTAAGAGGCACAGACAAGCTCAAAAAAAATTTATTTAGGGTGCATACTTAGGGTGACCCTCATACAAAAATATTTTTAAATATTATTTTCAAGAAGACAGGTTAGTCGATTCACTCCGAATTTACACCACATAGCTCTTATATTAATAAGCATATCTATCTTAAGCTACAAAACTTTTATTAAGAGTACACATGTAGGGTGGCCCTCACACAAAAATATTTTTAGATATCATTTTCTCCAAGACCGCTAAATCGATTCTCATGGAACTTACACCACATTGCTTTTATATTAAGTGGCACACATAAGGCCGTAAAAATTTTATTTAGGGTGCATATTTAGGGTGACCCTCATACAAAAATATTTTCAAATATCATTTTCTCGAAGACAGGTTAGTCGAATCACACCGAATTTACACCACGTAGCTCTTATATTAATAGGCAAAGCTTAGGCCACAATACTTTTATTTAGAGTGGCCCTCACACAAATATATTTTTATGTATCATTTTCTCGAAGACCGCTTAATCGATTCTCATGGAATTTACACCACGTGGTTTTTATATTAGGAGGCACTGCTAAGGTAGTAAAAGTTTTATTTTTGGTACATACTGAGTGTGGTCTTCATACAAAAGTATTTTTAAAATAGAATTTTCACGCAGACTGCACATCGAAAATACTTCACGGTTGAGGTGAAGCGATGCGCACAGGGTAATGCTAGTATAGTATAAAGTTGCATCGAAAGGTAGTTTTTTTTTCTTGCAAAACTCATCGATTTTATGCCCAAAAAATCACCATAAGATAAAATTTGGCCCACCTTTCAACGCTCCAAAGTTTCCAATAAATACTGTAATTTTGATCAAACATACTTATTTTGAGCACTCAGCGAAAACCGTATTTGTGCGAAAATGAAGATGGTCAGTAGTAATTATGAAACTATGAAAAGTGTATCAAATTTTGTCATACAAAAATTTCCCAGGCATGAAATCGATGTGTTTTTTCGCCTGCACAACCAGGCCCACCACGACTCTGGTTGCACAAAGAATTAAACGGGAGGAAATGACCATAAAAAATGCAACAATAGTTCCCGGACTATAAGGCAGAATAACTTCCAAATATGTAATAAATTTCAATTTACAATATTTCAGAGAAAAAACAAAAATAGATATCGATAAAATTTAAATAAGATTTTGAAGAAAAAACGCAGTCCCATTAACGGTTTAACTGAAAAAAAATTACTTTTCGACCAAATAACTCGACAAATTGTAATATTCGCACTTTTTGGTTAGGATATCTCAAAAAAAGGAACAAACAGAAAAATTCTGAACTTGGATACAAATTCAGCGAATTCAAGAAAGTTCGGAAGAGAATATATGGGTTTCAGAACTAGAAGTTTGATCAAATTTTGTCGCACTGAGTTATCTTCCCACTCGGCATAAAACGTTTCTGAAACCTTTCAGTAACCTTTCATATGAAACCTTACATCTTTCAGAAACGTTTCTGAAAGGTTTCATTTTCACTTCAGAAAGCTTTCTGCAACGTTTCAATGTCCACTTTTTGCTTTCATTTGAAACGTTACGAAACGTCGCAGAAACCTTTCTACAGGGGGGGAAATGAAAAAAAAATTATTGTGTCTTTCGGAAAAATTTTTAATCATTGATTGTTTTTTTCCACGTCTTTGCGGTGCAGCGTCACATACATAATGCATATTTTTACTACCCACACACACTTCCCCGTTAATATTTTGTTGACTTATTGTAAATGAATTTACTTTTGTGACGTTTATTTATTTATATTGTCAGTCGTCGTCGTCATTCATACACAGAGCAAAGAGGTTAATAGAAAAGAACGAGAATCCGAGCTTTTTCCCTGTATTAAATTTTGGCGAGCCGAATGAAAGCAAAGAAGTAGATAGGAAAGAACTAGACTCCGAGCTTTTTGCCTGTATTAAATTTTGGCGAGAAGAATGAAAGCTGGAACCAATGAGAATTACGAAGCAAAATCCAATTGGACTTATTTCTGATTTTGTTCGGCTTTTGCAACGAACCGAACGAATTCACAATGTTAAATTTATTTGTATTTTTTAATTTATTTATTTTCTTGCTTTATTATTAACTTGCTTCAACTAATGATTCGTTTCAAGTAAAACAAGAAAATTGAAAAATATAACTTCATAATTTCTATATATTTATAGCCCCCAAAGGAAAAATCCTAGTTGCGAAAAATAGCATAATTTCAGCACACATGCAAGCAAACAACATGAATATAATTTTTGTTGTTTTCCACTCAATTTTTCTGCCAAAAAAATACCAACAAAATTGAAACTAACGGCATCGGTTGTAAACTACAAAAACGCAACAACAAATACACGCATTTTTTTTAGGATTTTTTCGACTGAATTTTTCTGAAGAAAAACCAACAACAAAACTTACGCTTGATCACTTGCAAATTTGCAAGTTTGAAGGAGTCAAAATAAAAATCATGCTATTGCATTTGCTGGTTGCCTGGTAGATATAAAAATTGATTTTCTCAAATGTAAGTCATCGATTTGAATAATTTTCTCAACAAGTTTTCCTTATTTTTGAATATCAATTTATTAATTTCATTTTCTAATATTCAAATAACTTTTTTATGAATTTAAGAAAATAAATAAATTAAAAAATACAAAATGGTCTGAATTTAACATTGTGAATTCGTTCGGTTCGTTGCAAAAGCCGAACAAAATCAGAAATAAATCCAATTGGATTTTGCTTCGTAATTCTCATTGGTTCCAGCTTTCATTCTTCTCGCCAAAATTTAATACAGGCAAAAAGCTCGGAGTCTAGTTCTTTCCTATCTACTTCTTTGGTTCTTTCCTATCTACTTCTTTGATGAAAGCTGGAACCAATGAGAATTACGAACCAAAATCCAATTGAATTTTATTTCTGATTTTGTTCGGCTTTTGAAACGAAACAAACGAATTCACTATGTCAAATTCAGACCATTTTGTATTTTCTAATTTATTTACTTTCTTAAATTCATAAAAAAGTTATTTGAATATTAGAAAATGAAAATAAGTAAATTGAAATTCAAAAATATGGAAAACTTGTTGAGAAAATTATTCAATTACCAATCCAATGCAAAATGTAAACAAAAAAAAATTGAGTTGAACAATTTTTTGACAGCTACGAAGCCACATTTTGCTGTCAAATTTTAATACGACAATTTAATACAACCTTTATTTTTATTTCCATGATAATATTGAAAAATATAGAAATTATAGAAATATTTCGAGTTTTGTAAAATAATTTCAATTCAATCCATAAGACAAATGAATTTTTGTTTGAAGCAGGCGCTTAGCAAATAAAACAACATGAAATCATTTTTATTTTTCAGTTTGAATTGAAAAATGTACGTACTCGATCAAGGGATCAAGGGTGCTAAGCCCCTTACATGAATATTTCTGGATTCGGAAAGGTTTAAGCGCAAATTAAAATAACACGGCAATAGCAGTAGCGTATTTGGACACATTGACTTAGTTTCCCTGTATTAAATTTTGGCGAGCCGAATGAAAGCTGGAACCAATGAGAATTACGAACCAAAATCCAATTGAATTTTATTTCTGATTTTGTTCGGCTTTTGCAACGAACCAAAAGAATTCACAATGTTAAATTCAGACCATTTTAAATTTTCTAATTTATTTATTTTCTTAAATTCATAAAAAAGTTATTTGAAGGTGAGAAAATGAAAATAAATAAATTGAAATTCAAAAGGAAGGAAAACTAGTTGAGAAAATTATTCAATTACGATAACTTACATTTAAACCTGCATTTGAGAAAATCAAATTGATCATTTGAAATTCAGATAGCTATTTTTTTATTTAACTTTATTTAACTTTGTATATAACATTTCATGTTGTTTTTAACTAAAATCCAATTTTAATTATGTCTTCCTTTGAATTTTAATTGTTCCTCCTTGAATATTAATTAAAGATAGTCTAAGCTTCGAGAAAAACCATGTTTGAAGAGTCTGCTCCAAAAAAAAAATCGAAATTGTCATCTTACCACGAACATGGCTTCGATTTTATTTTTTTTTTTTTAGAGCAGACTCTTCAAACATGTCTTTTCTCGAAGTTTAGACTATCTTGAATTAATATTCAAGGAGGAACAATTAAAATTCAAAGGGAGACATAGTTAAAATTGCATATAAGTTAAAAAAAAACATGAAAAGTTATATACAAAATTAAATAAAAAAAATAGCTATCTGAATTTCAATTGAACAAGCTTTATTATGAGTTCAAGATAGCCTTAGCTTCAAGAAAAACTATGGCTGGAAGATGTACTCCAAAAAAAAAAAAAACGAGGCCAGCTTAAAGGCCAAATTTGGCGGATTTGCACATATGCGCGATGAACGCACCCTGTCATAAGCTACTAACTTCCGAAGTGTCGATGATATTTCATAATTCAGTTTAACATCAGTCGTCGAAGAGTGCAGACACATGTATTTTTTCGCTTAAAGTAAAATTTTTTTTTTTCAAAATTTTTGGATTGTGAAATTAATATACAAGTGCGCAGAATATTCGTTGAGTGTTTTTAGGTAATTAAGATGTGCTAAATCAAATGGTGTTAGTGGTTTTTATGATAAAATATTTTTCATCAATGTTTATAGATCGAGTTAAAAAAATGACACGATGGGGCTAAACCGGACACTTTTTGGTGGGGCTAAACCGGACACCTAATTTGTCATTTTAAACTCGTGTTTGTTATTCATAAACATTTCTGAAGCACATTGAATGTTTCTACGACATAACTAAAGCACAATAAACATTGATATTAATTATTTTAAGTTATTCACAGCAAATGGTGCGTAATAACAAACGTAAAATACCTGCAGTCGATAAGGAAAAAATGAAATTAGCTGTTATTTCGGTGATTCGTGATAAAAAGTCGTTTCGAGATGTATCGGAATTGCATGGTGTCAAGCGAGCAACATTGGCAGATTGGATCAAGAAAACCAGATGAAGATTTTGAATGAATTACAATATTTTCCGATTTTCCGTTAAGTTGTCGTTGAAAAATAATATTCTCATTTTTCTATCCAAAATTTTTTCATCATCATTTTGCTTTTAGCACTTAAAATCAACATTTTTTCAATCAAATACAATCTTTTCTTGTACGAAAAACATCGAAATACATCAATAAAGATTCAAAATAACATTTAAACATAATGTGCCTTCATGTTTGTTATTCATTTTGGTTTTGGCGCGACTGTAAGGATTAGCCCCACCCCCTATCCGGTTAAGCCCCACCATTTTTGCCTTTTTCGATTTCGAGGTTGGTATAGTCTGAACCATCAAACGATATGCGATTTGTAGCTAAAGAATGTAGCTTTCGAATGATATATAACACCCCAGGTTTCGAATAATTTTTTTACATTATTTTTGCAAAAAGACAAAATGTGTCCGGTTTAGCTCCACCTTCCCCTATCTTAAAAAATTATTTAAAATGTTTTTATTACTTTAAGTCACAAAACTGTTCACAAAAGACTTAGTATCAAAATAACTACCAAAGTTAAACAAAATGTGAAATATTTCAGTTTTGATTTTTTTTAGCTAGAATAAACAATTTGCTAGTTTTCTGCATACTGTTTTTTTTAACCTTTTTTACAAATAGCCTTAAAATAGAAATATGTTTTTTCGTGAACAGTTTTGTGGCTCACTGTATAACTTACTCAAATCGGTTTTTTTAATCAAATTTTATTGAACAAAAATTAAAAATTTCATAAATTTGATACATACATGTTTATATATGTACATTAAAATTAACGGTAAACAAAACTGATAAGGTATTGCATTCATATACAATGTATGTATGTTTGTGCATGGATTGCATTTTATTATGAGATCACTCCTAAAAAAAAAACATATTTTTTATTAACTAACTACTTAGAAGTTAAGGATTTCATTGAAAAATCAAAAACAAATTTAACTGCGATATTTCCACCATTATTTGCGGCCGCAACTAAAAATAATTTAATTTAGTTTAATGTGAAAAAAAAAATTACAAATTTGTAATTTTGTAATTTTTTTATGATAACAATTTTGAAATTTGCTCTTGAACAATTTTTCCACCAAAACCTCAAGCTCTTCACTGTCCATACTATTAGAATCCAAAAAATTTTTAATAATGTTAAGTGCATCTATCATCATGCATCATCACATTTTTTGTATGGAAAAATCGAATTTTGGGACTAAAAATGATCTATCACAGAAAAAAAAATTTTTAAATTTTTTAAGGTTAAATTTTTTGCAAGAACGCAATCTTTATTTTTCTATCAAATTCAGGTTCCATTCTGTGAAGAAATAAAAGTTATGAGCAAAAAACACGTTTTTTTTTTAGCCAAAAAGAACCTTCAGGAGAATCAAAAGCGCTCCATTGGTTTATCTCGGAACGAAAAAAAAACAAGTTAAGGTGTTATCTTCGGCCAGGCCGAAACTCACATACCCTACACTGCACTGAAAGTACCTTTTCAATAAATGTTAAAAAGACGTTGAAGAGGTTGAATAAGTCGAAAAAAATGTGAAATTTTAGAAAGGTTAACAGAGGTTGAAAAATGTTGAAAAAGTTCGTAAACATATGCAAACTGTTGAAAAAGTTGAGAGAGGTTGAAAACCTCTAAAAAAGTTGAAAACAATTGAAAAAATTTGAAACTATTCAAAATTGATGGAAAAGTCGAAAAATAAAGAAACTTATGAAGAAAGTTGAAAAAGTCGAACAAATACATATAGGATATATTGGAAAAATTTAAAGGGTTAAAAAAGTTGAAAAAGTATGGAAAATGTTGAAAAAATATTCGAATAGAAATGAAAAATTTGAAATATGTCACGCCCACTTCTCCAATTCCGCCCACTTTTGGTTCAATGAATTATATCCGTGATCGACATCCTCATATTAAATTTTAGCACAATAGCTTGTATAGTTTGCGATATATGCCACAGTTAAATTAAAAATTTAGGGCGGTGACACACCCACCGGTACAATCCAGCCCAGTTTTGATCCAGAAATAGCTTTTCATAAGCAAACCCCTAACACCAAATTTTAGTATGATTGCTCACATATTTCGATAAATATGCCACTTACAGTATTTTATTTGTAAGCCAGGTGCCACGCCCACTGGTGCTATTTCACTACTTACATTACATTAAATTTCATAGCAATTGCTGCAATCCTGATAAAATTCATTTATTTTTAAAGCTTATAGTAACTGACATCTATATACTAAATTTTATGAGGATTACTCTCATAGCACACTATCTAAAACAATAAACATTTTTTGCTTACATGGGAGGTGCCACGCCTACAGGTACTATTAGACCAAATTTTTGTAATGAGAGACCTTATAGGAATTATATCTACCTCATTAATTTTCATAACGATTACGTTGTTAGTTCTCTTAAAATAACGTTTATAAATATTGTGGGTGGTGCCACGCCCTTCATCGAGTTTTTTCAGTAAAGTGGCTGAGTTTGTATTGATAACTGCTTTCAGCGACATCATCCCCAAAATTTTTATGGAAATCGTTTGTGCCAATTATGAGATACACGGAATCAAAATTTTTAACAGTTAAAAAGTGACACGCTCACTTTTCCGATTCCGCCCACTTTTGTTTCAATTCAAGATACATTTGATATGTATCCGTTTACCAAATTTCATCGCAATATCTTGAACTGCTTACAAGATATGGTAGTATAGATGATAAAATTTAGGGCTGTATGACCCTTTGGAAACTTGAAACCCAGTCTAATCCTAATTTGGTTCACATGTGCACCAAATCACCAAGTTTCTTCAAAATCGCTGCAACTTTTTTCAAAATTGGCCTGGGTAAATATACATAGAGTATGGGCGGTAGGCGTGTCCACCAACCGATTTCGCCAATTTTCAATAGCAAGATGCCTACAAGAAGATGTGACTTCTTGGTTTTCCCGTAAACCTGATTTCAACAGACGGACAGACAGACGGGCGGACATCGCTAAATCGACTCAGGTGACGCTGATCAGGAATATATATACTTTTCCATACCTGCCACGCCCCCTTCGATGTGTTACAAAAGGAGAGACAAAGTGAATATGCCCTCGGTGTGGGGTATAATTACGCAGATATCGTTTTTAAGGATCCTTTTAACTTTTGAGTCGGTGTTCTGGCTGAATCTATTATTCCACCCGGTGTAAGGGACATAAAAGGGGAAAATAATATGTAATTTTCACATTAAAGCGCAAATAAAAGAGGCATTTAAGCGGGAGTGGTACTTAAGCGGGAGGTACTTAGAAGGGGGAATTTGTATGTATATTTTCAGAATAGTGTTAGATGCAGCAAAATTCTGGTACTTAAACGGGAATGGTGCTTAAAGGGGGAGGTACTAAACCGGGGCTTACTATATTTACTCTGTTATACGATAGCTTTTACTCAGTTTCGTATGCATAAAAACATTAAAAAGCTAGTAAAAGCTGCATTTAACGCAGAAACAGAACTGGAACGTGCGATTTATCTTCAGCGTCAAATCGCACCAAAAAATAGAATTTTTTCTATTTCTCTGCGATAAATTTTCTAGTGTCAATTTTGTACTCACTACAAACGTGTAGGAAAAACAGAAGAAAAATCGCTCTTCCCAGTTCTGTTTAGCTCTTAATTTGCAAACAATACATTTTTGAGCTCACAGTTGTATGATTTGACACATTGTAATTTTATCACGTTACATTTCTACTATGAACATGTTAGCACAGCTTGTGAATTGCCTAACTATGTAAGTGTAAATACATAACAGCAGGCACGATTGCTACTTTTAAAATATACAGTGCGCTTAATTACGCTTACTATTACTTGTAAGAAAGTATCTGGAACAAGTATTCTCACTGCTTTTTTGTGTACTTTAAGAGATATTTTCTCAAAAGCCTTATGCGTTTTTACCGGCAGAATTACCAGTAGTTTGACGTAAAATTCCATATAAAATATATCGGCTAAAGTTCTGTTTAAGTTAAGCCGGACATAGTGAAAAGGCCCTATATTTATATTGTCAGATACCGATTTTAAATAAAAAGTAAACCTTTTTCGTTTGCATACGTTTAATGACTGAAATTAATGTGTATGTATTCATATAAAAGCATTGTTAGATATTACAGTTCAGTTTAAGAAAAGGATTGCCAGAATGAAATTTTATTACAAACAGAGTTACTATAAATGACATGACAGTGCGGCCCTTGCTATTATGACTCGTCCTCGAGTTATGCATCAGATGACTGGACATCAGATTGATCATCATAGTCTTCATAAGCATCATCAATTTCAGGATAGAGCACGCACCATGGTTTAATTTTGTCACTACTGGCGACAGTGCTAAATTTTCGTTTAAGTTGGATACCTTCAATATCTGCTACCACGTATCTATCGTAACGCAGAACTTTCGCAATAGCATAAGGACCTCTGTATTTAACTTCCAGTTTTCTTGAATCTCCAGTACTCGGAATAGAACTTTCCAATAGAACAAGATCACCTTCTTTATATTGGTGTGGTTTACGGTGTTTTGCATCAAACCTCACTTTCCATACTTTTCTCGCTTCTTCGATATTATGAATCGCCTCTTCCCGCTTTTTACTCATGCTGGTTGTCTCAAGATCGATATTGTCATCATGTACTGCAGCAAGCACTTTGTTACCACTGATGTCTCGCAAAGGAAAATCGAAAACTAAGGCAAGCGCTGTAAACTTTGTTGTGGAATTGACATTGGTATTCAGCGTCCACTGCAAGTTTCGTATTTCCGAGTCCCATCTCTTGGCTTCAGTTACTGTTGACTTTAGATAACTTAAAATTGATTTGTTTACTCTTTCAGCGATACCATTTGCTCTTGGTGTTCGGACAGCAACCTTGATATGTTGAATACAATTCTCAGCACAATAAGATTCGAATGTCGACGAAGTAAAAGCTGTGCCCCTATCAGTGACCAACACCTTGGGCATACCAAAATTCAATGACAATTGTTCCAACACATCGACAACCGGCTTTGTTTTTGTTGATATAACAGCGCATATGACTGTATACCTGGTTAATGCGTCCACAATTACCAAGATGTGTTCATTGCCACGTACGCTTTTGATGAATGGTCCAAGATGATCCATGTGAAGTACTTCCAATGGAACCTTCGGTATTTGCATACCATGTAATTCACATGCCTTTTGTATTGGCTCACGACTGTTGCAACACTCCACACACGCCTTCAAATAACCCTTCACAAAATTTCGCGTTCGTGGGAACCAGAAATGATGAAAGATCCGCTTCAATGTACCTTCTAGACCTGGGTGACCAGCATTTTAGTGCCAGCTCGATGTACAACTTCATAGTCAAACTCCATCATTTTCAGGAACCAACGTGCGACTCTCGGAATCAAAGGCTTGGACGATTTAAGACTTGAAATTGCAGAACAATCAGTTACAATAGTGAATGGTTTTCCCAACAAGTATAAACGAAAACGTTGACATGCTTCAACTACGGCCAAGACTTCCAATTCATACCCATGGTACTTTTGCTCCGCATTATTACATAGACGTCTAAAATATGCAATAGGTTTTAAGTTGTGATCATTATCTCGCTGCAATAGTATTCCTGCCACTCCTATACTGCATGCATCTGTATGCAACTCATGATGCTTCGTCACGTCATATATGTATACCTAGAACTGGTTCACAAGTTAAAAGTTGAATTAATTTTTCATATGATTCTTGACATTTATTAGTCCATTGGAAAACAATATTTTGCCTAGTTAACTGAGACAACGGTGCAGTAATTAAGGCATAATTAGGTACAAATTTGCGAAAATATCCAGTGAGCCCAAGAAAACGCCTAATTTCTGTGGCATTTCTAGGAATTGGAAAGTTTTTCACCGCTATGGTTTTGATTCTTCCTGGTTGTAACCCATTCGCACCCAGCTCATGTCCCAGAAACGATACGCAATTTTTCATGAACGCACACTTTGACAAACGCAGTGTAAGACCATGACGTTGAGCAACTTGCGAAAATTCTCCCAATTGCATGAGACCTTCCTCAAATGATTCTGACGCTATAATAATTTCATCAACATAACACACCACTTTATCTTTAATTGGTTCAAGGACTATCGCCATCATCAGCTGAAACGTACTTGGCGCGTTACGCAAACCGAATGGCATCCTGTATGGTATACTGTTTTGAATGTTCCTTTATTGGAATTTGATAATAACCTGACATCATATCCAATGTTGTGAAGAATCTTTTTCCCGCTAACGTGGACAACACACCATCGACAGTGGGCATCGGCCATGGGTGATTTTCGGTTATGGTATTTAATTCGCGATAGTCAACGCACATTCTGTCTTCATCGTTTTGTTTACGCACGAGAACGATTGGAGATGCATACAACGACGTCGACGGACGAATTATATCGAGTTCTAACAATTCCGCGATAGTACGATCTACATTTTGTTGCTTCGGTATCGGAATAAGATAAGGTTTCTTAACAATCGGTTTTATCGAAATCACTTTTATGTCCATTTCTATCGCGTTGCATTTACCAATGTCCTTTAACCCTTTAACGCCGGGACAACTTTTTTTCGAATTTCGTGATGAAAATGCACACATTGGCTAATTATGACCTCCTGATCACGAATATGGAACATATTTTTAAATCGGTTCACGAAGTCGGCCAGAATCAGGTGATGCCATATGGCATCATCAACCATCGACGTTACAAAGGTTGAAAGTAAAAATCGCTGTAATTTTTTTTTTTTTTTTTGCAATAAAGTCAAAAATGGTTTATCAAATACCAATTTGGTTTTGTTAAAACAAACATTTTATTAATAAAAATGTATGGGAATACGAGGGGCGCTATTTATATTTCAGGATAAGCAAGAAAAAGACAAAAAATTCAGTTGATATTGGCTTTATTGTTTTTCAAAATACTCCCCATTAAGATCGATACACTTTTGCATCCGTTTAAACCAATTTGAAAAGCATTCATGCCACTTTGAAGTTGCCTTTTTTTGAGTAATTGTTAAATTATGTGGAATCCAACAGATTTTTTTTACGGTCAAATGTTCATGCAAAATCTTGTTGATGCTAGTCATACTAATGCCCAATGTTGCCTCTATCTCACGGTATGTCACATAACGGTAAAGCATTATTAGATTTTTCACAGCATCGATGTTTTCTGCCACAACCACTGATTTTGGGCGACCTTCACGATATTCATCACTGAGCGAACTACGGCCACGATTAAATTCTGAGCACCACCGAAACACAGTAGTCCTCGATGGTGCTTCGTCACTATACAAAATAATTAATTCATCGACGCACTCTTGTTGTGATAATTTACGCCGAAAGTTGTGATAAATAATAGCACGAAAATGTTCACGATTTAATTCCATTTTTTTTACTGAAGCACAATTTTCAAATGAATGTAAATAATACCAATTGCAATGATACGTCAAAACGTTCTGAGTACGTTTAGGCTATAAAATGTCAAACTTTCCAATGGAAGTGTCAGATTGCTGAATTTGACATTAGTATTGCCCGATCCCGAAATATAAATAGCAACCTACGTATAAGAAAAAGTAACTAGAATTGAAAATAGTTTAAAAAATTATTGATTTCATTTCGAGGAATGATAGTTTTTGAAGCACATTTTTTCAACACACAACGCAACATCACATTTCTCACATTTTATGCAAGATTGACTGTCACAGAGTGGCATTGTGCATCGTCGGTTGGTACTTTTGGTCGGATAATGATCGAATCGATCATATCGGTCTTCTTCTGGAACTCGGGAAACAGTATGGAAATAATGTTGGGCGATACTTCGCCGAAATTGAAAGTACGTTAGCAGCTTCTTTTCAGTCTTTTGATGTAGAAACCACTCATTTTGAACAGCAACATCCAGCAGCCATGTAAAAATGGTCGGCACCATCCTCAGCTGAATCATAAGCTGCATCTGGAGGCTGTATAAAAATACCAGTTAATTGCTCCGCTGTATCATTTTCCACGATATTGATCAAAAAATCCTCAATTTCATGAAGTTTCATGCTAAAAAACCAAAAAAAACAAGTGTGTACATAGAGGAAATCACATGCAGTATTTGTAACGCCGAACGCCGACGATGCCATATGGCATCAACAAAACTGGAACTTATATATATGTCAAACTAATAAAAAATGCAGCTCACTAAAAATATTAAATTGAAGCCCAAGATGAGTACTTTTAAAATAAACATACATTGACACAAAAAAAAAAAAATTAGAAAAAAAAAATTTCTAATACTTACTTTTTCCTATGACTCATTTTGCTAACTTTTTCACTTTATAAAAAAACATTCCACTTTCAGCTTTTGTTCTAACGACATGTGATAACAAACTGTCAAAAAAGATGGAGAAATCGACTACTTGAACCTCTCTCTACATAACGCATGTACTTCTTTAGAAAAAAATGAATGCAATGGTACAGTACCGTTAGTTCTCTGAAATTATAGTTAGTGATGCCATATGGCATCATCGTCGTTAAAGGGTTAAATTTTCTGCAAAACAATTCGCATTACTTTCAAGTAACGATTTCAATTCACACTTTTGATCGTTATTCAAAAGCTCTTCAAAATTTAACTGTTCACCTTTTAAAGCAAAAATTTGGCACTTCCATTTTCAATTATAACCCGACTTTTCGATAAAATGTCTCTTCCGATAACAACATCGTATTTCATTACTTTAGATTCAATCACTAAAAGTTCACAATGAAGTTTTAAATCGTCAATTATTAAACTTGTTATTAATTTTTCGCGACATATGTATGCACCACCTGCAAATCCATATAGTTTCTCATCGCATTCTAAAATCTTCCCGCTGCAAATGGACGCAATATTTTTCGACACTAGGGAACTATAACTACCGGAATCAATCAGTGCGCTACATTTCACATTGTTTACACTAATTTCTTTGATTATTTCTTTTTCATTGTCTTTCCGATCATTTTCGTCAATTACATTAACCACCTTTTTATCTGTTTTATTTATTTGTGTTTTCTTTAGACAATTTTTCGCTATGTGTCCCCGTTCGCGACAGTTATAACACACTGGTCCTTTTTTTAAAATTATCGTGTTTGTTGTCACCAACACTTTTATCTTCTTTTTCTTTTATGTAATTTACACTTTTAAAATTTGTGTTTTGGGTTGACACATTAACAATTGATTTTTTATTATCTGTGATGATTTTGCTTAATGTTTTTAACAAATCCGCACATTTCACAAAATTCATTACCGTGAGGGTTCTGCGTCAATTAATCCATTGATTATATACCAAATAATCGCATTTTCATCTAAATTACAGCGACGACCCAGTGATAACATTTTATAATAAAATTCGACAGTTGATTCACTCTTTTGCATTCGTGTATGCATCATTTTTTTGTGGATATCAGCTGTATTCGTAGTACTTGGAAAATCTACTAGGAATGCAGAGACAAACTCTGACCATTCACGGAACACAGGCTGAGAATCTATCCATTGTTTTGCAACACCTTTTAAATTACTTTGTACAGCAAATAAAAGTACACTGTCATACCAACCGTATGCGTTTTTTAATTGTTCAATTCTGTTTACAAATTGTACTGATGTTATATCATCATTACATGGATTAAATTCAGGTAAAATTTGAATTATTTCACAAACACTCTGAGTGGAAGTGTGTTCACCCGATCCTGGCAACTCAATCCTTGGAGCAACATATTCTCCATCAATATGAGAAACACATTCTCTTTCATTGTACACCCGCTGTTGAAAATTATGAGTTGGTACATGCTGATACGAAGAAAAAACGTTTCTTTGATTCTGCACACTCAACCTGCTAAAATTTTGAATACTGGCTGCTCCTGTTGCTTCAAAATTCTGCTGCGCATTTGTATACACAGTGTGCGTCGGTGCAGCGTACGAACTTCCTGCAAACTGCTGAACATTGCTACACACAGTAGACATCGGCAACGCATACACAATCGCTGCTGTATTCGGCACTTCACCACTACACACAGTAGGTGGCGACAAAGGAAAAATTGTTGTATTTTGCTGAGCGTTACTATACACACTAGCTGACTCAATGCATGTTGGTACTTGTTGTACAATCGAGTTTCTGGAACTTTCGTTGGCGTCCTTAGACACGTTTAAGGCAAATTGTTTTGTTAAGAGTTCCAATGTGGACTTTATGCTGTTGATGTCTTCTCTTAACCTATCCACCTCTGTACCTTGAGTCATTGCAGTTTCCTTGGTGGACACTTCCGATGCCTCCTTAAAATCTGGATTTTCACAAGCAAATTTTTGTAGTCGCGAAACTATTTCGGACTTACTTCCCGCCGTTTGAAGTCCGCGATCCTGTAGCATCTTCTTAAGATCTACTAAATTAAACTGTGTGAAGTCCATCCCACTTCTGATTTTGTCAGATACCGATTTTAAATAAAAAGTAAACCTTTTTCGTTTGCATACGTTTAATGACTGATATTAATGTGTATGTATTCATATAAAAGCATTGTTAGATATTACAGTTCAGTTTAAGAAAAGGATTGCCTGAATGAAATTTTATTACAAACAGAGTTACTATAAATGACATGACAAAATTTTTTTCATGTTTCTTTGTTTTAATTTATATTTAACTTTAAAATAAGTCTTTTTTTATTACCTTCTGTGTTTGTCATTTCGTAGAATATTTATGTTTATAAGGAGCTGCCCAGGCTATAATTGCACAGTTGATGGCTCATTATTTCAAATGTTTATTTAAAAAGCTATAATTTATAGTTAAAAATCTAACATTAAAACTTAAAACATTAATTTGTTAAATACTGGGTGTTTTTTTTAGGGGTTTGTTTTTCGAATAGAGATAAAACTGGCATTTTATGGTCAAATCTGGCAACTCTAATGACATTTATGTTCAGTTTGGTTTGCCATTTCATCATGAACAGGTTGACAAAAGAACAACGCTTGCAAATCGTGCAAATTTATTTCGAAAATAATGGTTCAGTTCGCGAAGTTTACCGCAAGCTCCGTCCATTTTATGGTCGACATAATCGTCCATCAGAGCAATTAATTCGGTTAACCATGGGTCGTTTTCGCACTACGTTTACTCTATGTGATAATACGCATCCGCAGAGACGTCGAACAGTGCGCACCGAAGAAACAATTGCCGCTGTAGAGCAAAATGTTGAAGAGGACCCGAATGAATCGATTCGCCACCGTGCACAGCAATTGGAGCTTTGTCCATCAACTTTATGGAAGATATTGCGCAAAGATCTTGGCTTGCGACCTTACAAGATCCAGCTTGTGCAAGAATTAAAGCCGCGAGACCATGCAATGCGTCGTGATTTTGGTGTATGGGCCGAAAATGAGATTGATCTCGATGCTGATTTTCATCGCAAAATTTTGTTCAGTGATGAGGCTCATTTTTGGTTGAATGGCTACGTCAACAAGCAAAATTGCCGCATTTGGAGTGAAGAGAATCCACATGAGACCCTTGAGACGCCATTACATCCACAAAAACTGACTGTTTGGTGTGCTCTATGGGCTGGTGGAGTCATTGGGCCATACTTCTTCCGAAATAATGCTGGAGAGTCAGTTACCGTTAATGGAGACCGGTATAGAGCCATGATAACCGACTATTTTGTTCCCGAATTGGATGGCATGAATGTGGATGAGTTGTGGTTCCAACAAGACGGCGCTACATGCCACACAGCGCACGTCACAATCAATTTATTGAAGGAAACATTCGATGAGCGCATAATTTCGCGGAATGGACCTGTCAATTGGCCACCAAGATCGTGTGATTTGACACCATTGGATTATAATTGGGACTTGGAAGCCAACATTCGTGGCGTTATTGCCGACATACGGCCCCATATGCTCGAAAAAGTGGTTCAAAATTGGACCTGTAGAATTGGCTTTATTTGAGCCAGCCGCGGCGGCCACATGCCCGAAATCATATTTAAACATTGATGGCATAAAATTATCTTTCCAATAAAGCCAAATTGATGGACATTAAAACGATTTTCTTGTGTTTTATTTCAATTCGAAGCTCTATATCACTAAAAAAAACACCCTGTATAAATAGTTGTAATAAAAAAGTATTATAAAACTACATAGTAATATGAACTCTATTACATATGTAGCCATTTATTGAAAGACAGGTGTATGTTTTAGAAGATTATTTTTTTTTTAAAAAAAAATAAAGGTTGTTTGCAGATTAAGTGTTTGTTAGAAGGTAAATTGAAAATTAAATAAAATAAATATTCATACATATACATTAATCAATATTAAGAAAATATAAATTAATTTAGAGTCTAAGACACACTTTTGGTTTATTTTTTATAAATATGTAGGTATATAATTTGGGAAAAATGTGGCAACGCTACGCAGCATTATTTGAAAATATCCGCTGGAAGACAGAATATCGTTTATTAATACGGCTGGTAATTTTCCCATGTGTATAGTAATATATATAATAGCATATCTTGAAACTGTTTAATAGGGTGGAGCGAAATTTTTGTTTTTTGATTTTCGAAATGGGCCATATGCGAAAAGATGTTCTATAATATACTCAATAAAATATATTATTGGTACTTTTTGATATTTTAATGTTTTGTACTGCCGCAAAGACATTGAAGTTTTGGGAAAAAATATTATTACGTAGCGTTTGTTTGTATGGGATAATGTCAATAAAAGAGCTTGGACGTGTGCAAATTGTGATTTTTTTATAATACTAGCATTACCCTGTGCGCATCGCTTCACCTCAACCGTGGTGTATTTTCGATGTGCAGTCTGTGTGAAAATTCTATTTAAAAAAATACTTTTTTATGAAGACCACCCTTAGTATGCACCCAAAATAAAATGTTTACCACCTAAGCAGTGCCTCTTAATATAAAAACCACGTTGTGTAAATTCCATGAGAATCGATTTAGCGGTCTTCGAGAAAATGATATTTAAAAATATTTTTGTATGAGGGCCAACCTTAATAAAATTTTTGTAGCCTAAGCTATGCCTATTAATATCAGAGCTACGTGGTGTAAGTTCAGTGTGAATCGACTAACATGTCTTCGTGAAAATGATATTTGAAAATATCTTTGTGTGAGGGTCACCCTAAATATGCACTCTAAATAAAATTTTTACGACCTTATCTGTGCCTCTTAATATAAAAACCACATGGCGTCAATTCCATGAGAATCGATTCAGCGGTCTTCGAGAAAATAATATTTAAAAATATTTTTGTATGAGGGCCACCCTACACATGCACCCCAAATAAAACTTTTTTAAGTTTGTCAGTGCCCTTTAATATATAAGCCATGTGGTGTAAAGTCCAAAAAAATCGATTAAGCAGTCTTTGAGAAAATGATATTTAAAAAATATTTTTGTGTGAGGGCCACCCTAAATAAAAGTTTTGTATTCTTAACTATTCCTCTTAACAAAAGAGCTACGTGGTGTAAATTCGTGTGAATCGACTAAACTGTATTTGTGAATATGATATTTAAAAAATATTTTTGTGTGAGGGCCACCCTTAATAAAAGTTTTGTGACCTAAGCTATGCTTCTCAACATAAGAGATATGTAGTGAAAATTCGGTGTGAATCGATTTATTTGTCTTCGTGAAAATGATATTTAAAAATATATTTTTATGAGGGCCACTCTAATTATGCACCCTAAATAAAATTTTTACCATCCAATCTGTGCCCCTTAACATAAAAGCCATACTGTCTAAATTTCATGCGAATCGATTTACCTGTCTTTGAGAAATCGCTATTTTTAAAATATTTGTGTATGAGGGCCACCCTAAATAAAAGTTTTATAGCCTATGACACCCGCCTGATCGATACTAACATACTGTAAAAATTTCATCAAGATCGGCTGGATAGTTTTCGCGTCCATAAAGGACATACAGACAGACAAAAAATGAATTTTATATAATAGATTAACATGCGGCAGAACCCCTTTGCATGTTCTAATGAAGTAAAAAAAGAGCTTTCCATGGATGTCAGCACTTCGACTATTTGAAAAAGGCTAATTAATAATAATTTAAAAGCAAAGAGATCCAGAAAAGTACCTTCCCTATCCAAACAGGACGTCAGTAAAAGGTTACTTTTCGTTGAGGATCATGTCATTTGGCCAATAAAGAAATGGTGCAATATCCTATGGTTGGTTGCTAGCAAACCTAGGAAGTACCGTTATTTTTTTGGAACGAAATGTCATGTACTTATACTTTAAAATATTAGAAGAAAAATACGTCAGTTGTTCGAAATATGATCTTTCAATTCATAAATGAAACCCCGCTTCTATTATTTTGACCGCAGCTGTATATAACAGGCTAAATAAACAGAGCAAACAAACTACAGAAAGCAAATTTATTAAATTAATTTTGTGTTTTGTAAGTTTTATTGCTTATAAAAATTATTTATTTATTTTACATCCGCAAACAATATCTTTGAATGCTTTCACAGTTATTCGAAGTCGAAATACATTTCTTAAAAATCAAATAAATTGGGCTTAATTCAAGCAGCCTTTGGTTTTCTGTTGGGTACAAAGGTGGAGGACTTAATAGTGCACCAATGTTGTGCATGAAGTCCATGCAGCGACGTACATTTGCAGTCAGTAACGATTTCGGTTTTAAAGAGTGTATCCGCAATAGAACTGGTAACCTGGTTGAGCGCCTTCTTCTGTTCTTCGGGTTTCAAATTATCAAAGTTCTGTGTAGCGAAAACCCAACCACCGTTATTTAGTACAAAGTCAACGCCCAAATCGTTTTTGAATTGTAGCTTTTGTCGTTTCTTGTTGTCCTTGCCGTCCAGGGTGGCGACTAAGCGTGAGTTGAAACCTGTGTCGGAAGAAAGTTTGTCTTATTATGACAAAGGGTCAACAAAGTGTGATGAATTTTACTTACCAATAAGTTTCTCGGTTGGTACACCCTCCAATGACAGATCTTTGACTGGAGCAATCAAGTGCAAGAGGGCTCCGTCAAATCTTGTAACAGCACCAGCAACGTGAGCACGAACAAATTTGAACTAAAATGAAAGATTAACATAATTAAAATTTAGTCGTATATCTTAATAAAAAGAGTAGGTTTTGAAAATCGTCCACTATTGTAAAATGTTGCAAACTATAACACAACTTAAAAAAATTCGAATAGTATCGAAAAGTCGAAATACAGGATACTATCGGATAGAGGACACAACCAAGAAACAAGCGAATAGAAGGTGGAACCTTACCGCCGTATGCAGAACGACCTACACTGAACCTATGGTCCTATGTCTGCCAGACATGATGTACCTTTCAAAGGCTTCTACAGAAGTTGTGGAGACGAAGAAGAGCATGAGCATGATAAGCCCAAGGCTAATGGGGAAACAAATCAAATATTTTGCTTCCGCGTTCCGTCTGGCCCTATTGGACAAAAATGGCAACATTGATCACAATGGGCAAACTGGCTACGAGTGAAATTTGCTATAACCAAGCAACCCTTTTAACCCACCCTTAATCTAACGAGAATTTGAAAAACTGTTCGTCACCATCTATGATGGCAATACATACCATATTGTTGCTGTCCACACTGTTGCTATATACACCCACGATGCTCTTCGCTGCTCCAGCTCTGAATGGATAGTTGAGAGCCAAACGGAAGGCCGATTCATCTGGTTGTGGGAAGATGCTCTTAAGAAATCGCTCTACTGTTTCGTATACCTCAGTTAGTGTCTTATCGCTAGCAACTTGAGAAATGCAGTTCTCGCAAACGCGCTTGGGTCCATTTAATTGAGCATCAGCAACGTTTCCTTGGAAATTCAGTTTGCCGTTATCGCTTGTAAGTAGCGCTGGATAACGTTGATTGTCGTTGAAAGCAATAACAGCGATTTGAATATCGGTGAAACCACGAGTTTTCAATGCTTCACGTACATCACGCACTACTGGGGTGACTAGATTATTGAGTACAGCTGGTGTAACGGCAGTATCGACTACAAATATAACATCGGCCTTGTTGGTGGGTATCTTCAAAGTAAACTCTTGTCCGAGTTCACGCTGTCCTACAGCACCGGCACACTTGAGACAGCGCGCTGGTAACATAACGATAAAATCTTCCATTTTCAGTGCGGAACCGTAGGCAGTGGCAATTGTGCAGGCAGCAGATTCCTTGTCTTTCTCAACAGCAGTGGCAACAGCATGATCGCAGGCTTGACGGAAGGGCCTTGAGTCGATTGCGAGGTAGCCAAGAGCAAGAGCAGAATCAAGTCCAAAAACTTCATTGCAGAGTTCAGTGTGTTCTTGGTCTCGGTTCTCGGGTGCAACTGGATTGCACTTGCCCAATCCGTATCCATTACCGAAAGTAGCAGAATCAGAAGCCGTAGTACCATCAGCCTGGATAAAGTCATCGTTGGGCTCTGCATTGCCATTGCCGAGTAAGCCACGTGTTTTGCTGGTATAGAAACCATCGACATGAATGTGGCAGACCTTAAGGTCGCTCGTACACATAACTTCCACACCATATTCAGATCTCAACCATATGGTGTAATATTTACGCCAGGCATGAATGCCAGCGACATGCTGCGGGAATTCAGCAGCATTGCCATTAATTTTCAGCACTCCGGCATCGTTGACTTCGGCGAAGCCTCCGTCACGATCGGTCAATGTGATGGTCTTAAGTTTGCCGTTGTTCAATTGCGCTACTACTGTGAAATTATTGTCAAAGCTATCCTGCGCCAAAATATATTTGCATGAACCAGGGAATGTCACAAGTCCTCCATCAAAGGTGAAAATATACCGACCATCGGCAACATGACCCTTAAGCTTGAAATCGCTGTAAGATATCCAATGCTTAAACAAATTTTTAGTGAAGATACTTTCCCAATTCTCATTTAGCAAGAAATTAAAGACACTGAATCTGAATGAAAGCAACGCCGGTAGCTTGCTAAATATATCTACAGAATAAGGTAATGTTGAGACTAGACTGCTTAAGCTGTTGGCTGAAATTCCCGCAGCACCATTTGGAGTAGTTACTTGAAGAGAGACCCAAATGGAACGCAAGGCCTTGGCAAAAAGTTTGACAAGCTCTTCCACAAGTTTTTCATCATCAACTGATTTCTGCTTCAATTTGGCTTCAATATATTCATGTGCCTTCTGCAAGAAAGTGCTAATCTCCGGAGTCACTGGAAGTACATGCAATTGAGTGAAGAAATCGTTGACGAATTGTAATGTCTTTTCAGCCAGTTTCAATTTTTCAATCTTATCCTTGAACTCTGTGCGCAGAGCATCGAATGTTGGCAGTTTGGCAATCCATTCTTTGAGTTCTTCAAGAAGCTCTTCTACACCATGTGCTATAACCTTGTAAAGCTCTTGAGAAGCTTCATTAAACGGTTTCATTGTCTCATGGAAAACTTTTCCATAACTCTTCAAAGCTGGTCCGTATTTTTCCAAAATGTCCAAAACAGCTTGGAAGGCCTTGGTATATAAATTAATAATTTCCACACGTAAATCACCAACAAGTTTGGCAAATGCTACAGAAAATTCTTCCCATGCAGGCAAAATGGTATCCTTGAAAATTGTTTCTAATTTGACGTGCAACGCAACGAAGGATTCATGTAATTTTTCATATGATTCAGCTGATGCCTTTGCAATTTCACCGGCAATTTTAGCAATGCTGGCATACAATTTGCGGCTGCGGAACGAAAATATATTACCACTTAAAAGCAAAAAATTATGTTACTAAAACTTACTAGGTGTCAATAATTTGTTTCAGCGATGGGTCTTTTTCCAATTCTTTGGCAATTTCATTCATGTTGTTCCCGAAGTTTGCCTTAAGAGGTGAGAAATCTGGAGTACTATCTTTTGCTAACTGTATCTGTCTGTCGATTGCTTCGCGAACCTTCTGGAATCGTTTTTTAATTTGTTCGCGTACGGCTTCAGTTTCTTTTTGAACTTCAGTCTCAACTGATTGCTATAAAGTAAAATGAAATAATTATTTTCCTCAATAGTCAATAAACACTTTTACGAGCTCACCAGGTAAGCCTTTACATCTTCCTCGTTGTTTACATAGTTAGTTTGTAAGAACTTTGCTGCATCCAAAGCAACGCTTCCGCTGAAGAGTTGTTTACCAGCTCCAACTATGTTGAACTTAGCCTCTTTGCCCAACTTAACCTCAGCAGTACCATCTAGAATACCTTCACGTTTGATAGAGAATTTTGCCAATGAAGGCTGCAGTTCAGTGTGTAATACAACAGGCTTTTGTCCAAAGACTTGCAGTTTGGTGTGCAATTTAGTAATATACTTCTGGCGGTTAAAATCGCCAATCAGTTCAACAATCTGTTCGTCCAGACCATGCACTAAGAGTTCAACGTGATCCTTATTGCCAAAAATTAAGGCACTTACTTTCAGATCACTTGCGCCACTATGTAAATCACCACCGGCACTGAATTCTTGAGTTTCTGCGTTGAGTGCGGTGTGGCCATTGAAATCATATTGAAATCCAAGACCAGACGATTTTACCACTTGGTTGGTAGTTATATTGAATCCGTTGTTAGTTGGAGTGTTTAAAACATGACAACTTGCTACTACTTTCTGTTCAGGAACGCGGAAGATATCGAAAATGATTTCAGCATCAGCGATATTCTTTTGTCGATTAGCATCAACCTTACCAGAAACTGTGAGTGTACGGATTGTGGGATGCTCGAATTTGACATTACCATGAACATTCAATGCTACACGCTCTACGCCGCTTACAGCAACAGTTGCCGACAAACGCGTAACGTCATTTGGCTTATTAGTCTTATCAAAGTAAAAAGCTACCGAATTTTCATACTGACCAAAGAATTTGCCTTGTGGTGGCAGTTTTTGCTCAGTCTCTAGCAGTATGTCTCGGCTTGGAAGCTTGATTTGTACTTTACAGCTTGTTGGTAGTATATTTGCAACCAATTGATATTTCAGATTATTAGTGGAGATAATATTGGAATCTAAATTGTATTGGAACTTAAGTCCTTGTCTAATGGTCTTTGATTGCAATTCGAATTCGTGTGGGTAACCAAGTTCTCGTAAGTTGATGAGCACTAAGAGCGAGTGTTGAATAGAACTAACATCCTGCTCGTCTATAGTTACAATCGATTGAACTTGAACATTAGTGCATTGTTTCTTCTCTTCGCAAACGGAAATTTTAGCATTAAAATCTTTGTTTGTAATCTTAAGGGTGGATACACTATTTTTAGGTCCAAAGTTACCATTAAGAGTATATGAAAAGCCGACTTCCTTATCAGTGGCCAGTTCGTACTGTTGACGAATAAGCCTGAAGTTGGTATTCTGAGATTTGCCATTATATTGCAATTGTCCTTGACCTTCCAAGATAAACTTATTTTTCTCAGTCTTGAGAGCATAAGTTGCACTTCCAGCTGAGATAACACCCTGAGCATTTTTCAAACTAAAGGTGATAGTCTTTCCTTGAGAGCGGACATCTAAGTCATAGTTGTCTAATTTCAATTTAACCGAATTCCATTGAGCTACAATGTAGAAATCATCAACACCCTTATAAGAAGCTTCTGTATTTGCATTTAAATCGAGTTCAGCTAGATTTTCAATATTCAGTGTTAGCTTAGATCGGCGTTCACCCAAGAGTTCAAAAATTCCAATAACAACAACAGGAGTACCACTAGGCAAAGTAGCACGCAAGTCTAACCCCTTCTTATGAGTAGAACCAAAGAATTTTGATTCAACTGCATACGTATTACTAGCTTGAGTTGCTTTCACATTGACAACATAGCTAACAGCATCCAATTTCTCCCCTCGCACAACTACATCAATACCTTTGGCGGATTCAAAGCTACTGTCTAAAGTGTAATGTATGCTGGCTGTGTCCGAACCAGCATAGCTTATGTCAGAAGCTGTGTTCACAAATTTGCCGTCATAGTTGTAATTGAATCCATATTTCTCCTTTCCATTTGCATTGCCCTCGCGGAGACTACCTTCTTGCTCACGGCTATAATGTCCGTCTAATTTCAATGGACCCTTCATTTGTTCAGTTTCCAAGTCTAGATTAAAAGCCCCACGTGTACGGCTTGTCTTCAAGACAGTATTGAAACGTGCAAACTGATTGTTGCCAGTCTTTTCATCAACATGAATTTCTGCCACATAAGAGCCAGTACCATCTTCAATGTCTGGTTTGGTAAAGGCACCGTTTGATTTTAATTCAAATGTCTTGATAGTAGATTGTGGCACCTGAATATCGGCTTGCACTTCATAAGTAGCTGGGGAGCCACGTTCACCAACATTATATTTACCATTCACCTTTGTACTCACATAGTTTCCATATTTGCCAGATGTGCGATAAACAGCGTGTTTCGCACTGTACTCATCAACAACAAATGTAATTTCAACTGGTACATTGATAAGATCACCACCTGTTTTAACACTAAAGTCAATGTACTTAAATTGTCCCTTGGGCAAATGTTTTAGATGATAGGTGACTTCCAACTTTTTGCCGTCTAGGTTTGCATAGACAGCGTTTATCTCCGATACGAATTCGCGTGCTTTCAAATTAGCCTTCTCCAGCTTGCCACTAAGACTGAGGGAACGCTTTTGCTCACTGTTTGGTAACTTATCATTCAAGTGGAACTCAGCGGTACCTTGAGCAATGCCTGTCTTGGCATTTGTTGTCATTTTTCGATTTAATGTGCCATCAACGACACGACCTTCAGGGCACGTGAAAGTAAAGCTACCTTGTACTTCACCATTTAAACGCCAATCACCCTTGACCAGTCCATTTGCATCAAATGAAATTTTTTTGTCAGCAACTTCAGCGACGTTTTTAGTTGAAAACTTCAATTTTTCAACGTTATTTTCAGTATTAAAGTATATTTTTTTGTTAGCATCCAGCGTAACTGTAGTCTCTACATCATATTTAGGAGCTTGAATATGGAACTTTGAGGTCAGTTCAACTTTATGCTTTGGTTCAGTCTTTAACATTTCAATAATGGCCGTAAGGTCACCCTTGCCATTCTTTGCTATCTTAAAGTCAGCCTTAGCAGTCACGGTATTTTTTGCTTGCAAACTAACCTTTATTGAGGTTATCTTATCCTGAGGATGCTGTAGTTCACCAACGTACTTAATGAGGTCTACATTGTCGCGAGAGAGCTTAAATTCACTGTTCGTCTTCTCTGGAGCACCAATAACCTTAAGTATCCATTGCGTTGGCTTCTCTTTACCACTGAATTGAGCAGTACCTTGTAAGTCAATCAGTACATCTTGTGCTGTGTAGCGTTGACCTAGTTCACCCTTGGCAGTCAGACTGGTTCCCCAACTTGTGGTGAGCACATTATTGATAACAAATACGTTGCCTTTAATATCGCAAGTCGCCAAGAGATCGACAAAATGCTTATTAAGCTTTGTATTTAGTTCGAGTTGATAGTCGCCAGGTGCTTTTTGATTCCTACTGACTTTCACACCGACAGATGCGACTTTCTTTCCGCGTACAACCTCAGCATCAACTTGTAGTTTATCTGGACCCTCGGTGAAGCCACTTACTGTAACTGAGCCGACAATATTTTTCTTATTCTTTAAAGCCAGTTGACCCTTGAATTTTGTCGGACTTATAACAGTAACACCTTCAGGTTTTTCATATTCTACCTCTGTTTCAGAGATGAATTCCCATGTGCCAGCTTTAACAGTCAAATCAGCGTCAACTTCTTTTTCACTAACTTTAACAAGAGCGGATCCACCAAAAATATTTTCCGGAGTTTTTTCATCATTCAAGAAGTATCCAATTGAATATTCACCATTGCCAATTTTGAAGTTACTCTTTACGAAGTATGATTCTTGTCCTGGAGCTACTCGCAATTCGCTGTTGAAGAACACTGGTCCAACATCAGCCCATCCATTAACAACAACGCGTTCATTTTCTGCGTTCACAACTTGGAAGTTTTCGAAGTTGTATCGAGTTTGTTTCTCGCCAGTCTGTTGTAAGACTACCTTGCCGTCGGCACGGTAACCGTTAATATCACTGGTGATACCATTTTTATCTTGAATTTCAATTATGGGACGATACTCATTGCCATGTTTCACAAAACCAATTTTGTTCTTCTTGATATCGTTATTGTACTCGTATTGTCCATATAGAACTAATTCCTTGTTGTCATTGTTGACACCTGCCTCAAGCGCAAATTGATATTGTGGATGAACAAACGAAGCACGTCCAAAAACACGCGGCTTGGTTCCCAGTTCGAAAGTCAGTGCCGTATCATGGGAGACTTTAGAGCCAGGAGTGCTGTAGTTTAGTTTCCACTGTTGACTGCCACTTGATGTTTGTGGCTCATACTTTCCCTTAATGTTGAAGTTACGTTCGCTGGTCAGATACAAGGTAAATATATGTGGACGTGCCAAGTTTAGGCCTTCGAAAGCTCCCTGCTGCTTGGCATTGTGCGGTTGAAGTGCAGTGTTCTTAGCAGGATCAGGAATGCTTGTAGCGAAGCAAATATTGAATCCAACGATTTCAAATTGATTGAAGCAGTCTTCGGTTGGCTCTTGCTTGCGTTTTTTGGCACCTTTCAAGGCAATTGATTTGACATCTTTATCCTGTTCAGCAATAAAGAAGTCTGCACTCACCTCTAAGTCAATTATATTCAATTTTTCGCGAGGTAACTCAACATCCAAGCTGAATCCATTGCCACCATCAGTGAATTCAAAACGAGAATCACTGCCTGTAGCAGAGTGACCACTTAAGACAACGCGAGCACCGGTATTTAGCACATAAGCGTTAAAGCCTAATTGAACATTTACATTCACATCAATACTGGGTACAACTTTCAGACGGTACTTGGATTGTTGCCAAGTTTGTTGCAAAAGACCATCCACATCGAATTCAACACCAAAATCTAATTTGTTAGCAGCAAATCCTTGAGTTGAGAACTCTAATGGGAAACCAGTGCCAGTTGGATAGACAATTTCAGAATCCTCAAATAGGGTATGTACATTGAACTCTTTATTATATGACGACAATCCCTTTTTAACGTCATCAACGATGATTGAAAAGTGTCGAATAACATCTTCCAGTGATCCAGGTATGTTATCGCCCAAACTCAAAAATAACATTTCAGAGCCAAACAGTTTGAGTGATAGATCCAAATTTAAATCGTGAACGTTTTTGCTACCATAAGTCTTGTATTTTTTAGCAAATTTACCAGTTTCGTCCGCAATAGAGCGACGAACACGATCACCTGATCCACCAGTCTGAATGATTTGCATGATCTCATCAAAATCCTTGTTCAACAACCCCTTTGGTCCCAAGTAGTATTCTAAAACATTTTCAACATTCTCTTGACGTACGCTGGCCTCGAAAACATTGTAGTCAACTCCAAATATTTCAGTAGTCACATTCAAACGAGCTGAGCGTGGCAGAAAGCCCTGCTGCGAGAAAATCAATTTGTAATCAGCACTTGCACTCAAGCCCAACCCTTCCAATTTGTATGATACTTCATTGTTGACACTGTAACGTCTGTAATCCTTAGGGAAGCTCTTGGTTACACGAATATTCGCCAAGTGATAACGTTGATTTTCGCGAGTGGCATCTGTGGAATCACGAATCGCCTTCAAATTGGAGGCTATAAAACCGCCTACCTGGTAAACTGTCTCGCTATTGACAATATCGGCAATTCGATTTGCTAGCTCAGCATTCGGACAAGTAATAGCGGATAGGTAGGCTTCAATTCGTAGTTCAGAGTCTTCGTTGCGGTCGTGCAACAGATCAACAGCTTTTTTTTGCAGCAATGGTTCGCATGCAGCGGCGGCAAACGCTTGCAGGGCAGCTACGCGTATACGTGTAGAAGGTCCAATACTAGCGCATTCAGCAAGTACTGCTGCAACGTTGCTGGCAATGTGCTGAGTATTACGAATACCCTTGAGTACGTTAACTATGCGTTCTTCGTCTTTTTTAGTATTTGCTTTGCAGCGCTTTAGAGCATCACTAAATTTCTTGGAAACTGCGTCAACTTCTCCGTGCTCGCAACTGTTGCGTTGGCAATATTTTGATACAATGGTGCCAACGGCTAAATAAACCTCGTTTGGTGAATTAATGCCTACAAGAGCCTGAAAACATAAGAACCATTAATGACACTAAGACAATATTTATTAGAAGTTCTGTGCATGAACTTACAGCTGCCGCATGTAAAGTCTCTTGGTCAACAACCTGTACCAAATTCAATGATAACAAGGCAATTTTCTTTTCCTTCTCGTCCAATTTGTTCACTTGTTTTAGGATGGCCTTAGCTGCTTCAGCAGTACCGGTGCGGAAAAGTGCATCCAAGTACACCCTTCGTGCTAACACTTTATTAGGATGTGGAAATGCGGCCAATTCAAGAAGACTTTCGGTGTCAGCGTTGCGCATTAAGCGTATCAGCTCAACGAAATGCTTGCCAGCGTTCTTTTGCACATATTTATCGACCGATTGCACTGTGTGGCCAAGTGCAATCTTGAGTGCAGCAATATTTTTGGCGGCATATGTCTCTGGCTTCTGGAAAATGATGCTCTCTGCATTGTTTCCACTGGCAGGTGCAGCAGCAGCACTACCAGCAACAGTTTTCAGTCTCAGTGTGGTTAAAACCTTCGCACGCACGCTGGGACCACCCTTAGGAGAGCCGGTAAATTTATATTCTTCAACCAACTGTACATTTTCCAAGACCCCACGCTCCAATTTCGACTCCTTTGCATAATCGGCCTGTAGCAACATGCTGTTCTTGACACCGGCTCTGTCATTAACTACACCACTGACAATGCCATGACGAATATGTTCACGGAAAGCGCACGAGTTTAGGTTGCGCATCTTGGTAATTATTTCGGCGCCGCCAATTTTTGAGACTGAAGTATGAGTGGGACATTGACCGAAAACATCGATTTCATTAACGGACTCACCACCTTCTGTATTGGCATGAAAGAGTGAAATAATAGCACGTTTCACATTAAGTGCATAGGATGTATCGCTGGCGTCTGTGCAAAGTTCTGGTTGAACTTTTCCGCTGACCACAGTAAAATGCACCGGCTTTTGTATACTCTGTGTGATTTTTTTCTCAATAGATTCCTTTGTGGCCTGAACCTTTACCGCACCCAATTGCAGTGTGTAGCCGCAATTGCCTTCGGAGTATAGTTTAGCACTGCCTGTTACTTTTAAGTTGGTATCATCGGTTTCAGCCGCACCGCTACCACCAATATGGGCACTTATCCCAACGGTCAGTATGCTGTCAAAGTTATATTCATAAACATTTCCTGCGGTATATTGCAGAAGCCCATTATCAGCTGTGTAAGTGTACAAAAATTTTAAAATCAATTAAATGGGCAATTAGATTTTGTTGAAAAAAAAAACAAATATTCTTGAATACTTCGGGAAATGCCTAAATCAGAAAATTTAGAGCTTAAAAAAATGTCGCATAAAAAAAAATTTCCAAATTTTGATATTTCATCAAAAAATTATAATATATACATACATTTTTTTGCATCTTTGCTTATAAAAATTTATTTTTTACTAAAATTTTTTGAATTCAAATATACATAAATAAATATAAACGAAAAAAAAATATACTTGCGCTGCTGAGTTTTTGTATAATGAATTGGGTATTCCACGCAAAATCGGACACCATTTCGTTTTTGCAGCTCCTGTTTTTTTTGTGTTTTTTCTTTTAGTACTAGTTGAGAGTCTTCAAGTGCATGTACGCATTGTTTTTTTTAAGGCTTGGCGAAATTAAATTTTTGCTTCAAAATTTCGTTTTAAAACGTATTTTTCATAATATCGAACATAATTTTAAGACGATCTTACTATCAGACTTAGGAGTTTCAAAAATAAATAATCATTTTTACCACAAAATTTTCATAGATTATTAAGAAAGACGATTAATTTTTGAAACTTGAAAATCTCAAAGGTTAGGTAAAGTAGAAGTGGCAGTCAGTTGCGAACCAATGTTGGTCCAATGTGATACCACAGTATAAAAATCTTATAATAATATCATTTTACAAAAAAAAAAAAAAAGTCCGAACGTTAAAAACAAAAATTTTCATACATAAAAAATAATATTTGGCTTATATCTACTAACTAGTACTCAAACAAAAAAATGTTGAAAAATAAGAGTTGCAAAATCTGACGTGGAATATCCCATATGTATGTTAGAATTAAAGAATCAATTTGTTTGCAGTGTACAATAGCAGAGATGGAGCAAAATTTGAAAAAATTTAGTTATTTGTCTTATTATTTTACGAAAATTTTCGAATTGTAAGCGTCCCCGGATGGAGGATGGAGCTGCTTGTAGAAGTCCACGTAATTCGGTAAAGTTCCTGATCGCCACTCACTTGGGAGTGGCCAGGGATGATTCTTTTGCAAGCAGTTCAAGCAGCTCACAAACTTCCGGCCTTTTGGCCAAGTATCCTCTGGAGATCCCTTGGACACCTGTCCGGGGGTGAGCTAGTTGTGAGAAGGCGAGTCTCTCCTAGACTTAAAACTTGGAATGTGTGCGTAGGGTTTGGGTCCCACCACAAATTATCATCATTTCCAATGAAAACCAAAACAGCCTCGGATAATAGCCCCCACTACGATGACGACCACTGCAAACGAAAAACGGACTATGATTTACGGATATGCACCTGGAATGTCCGGACCCTCCATAGGGAAGGTGCAACTATCCAACTGGCGGAAGCCCTCGTAACAATAAAGGCTGGCATCACCACCATCCAGGAGATGCGATGAAAAGGACAAGGCTGCTCTAAACGGACGAACTGTGATATCTACTACAGCGGCCATGCGGAGAGGTGCGAATTTGGTTGCGGATTCGTTGTATGTCGAAAATTACGCCACCTAGTTTCCCGGTTCACGCCAATAAACGAAAGGTTGGCTACGATCCGTATCAATGCAAAATTCTTCAACATAAGCCTAATTTGTGCACACGCCCCGACAGAGGAAAAGGACGATGCCACCAAGGATGATTTCTACGCGAGCCTAGAGGACGTATGTATATGACCGTTGTCTGACCCACGATGCAAAAATAGGCCTTTGGCGCTACAGTTGGTCAGTTCAGTCTCCACGAGACCATTTCAAACAACGGTCTGAGACTGATCGACTTCGCCGCGGCGCGAAACATTCTAGTTAGTAGCACCATATTTCAACACCTCGACATTCACAAGGCCACCTGGCTATCCCCGGATCAAAAAACGAAAAACCAAATTGATCATGTTGTGATCGACGAAGGCACGCTTCAAGCGTTCTGGATGTGCATACATTTCGAGGGGTCAACACTGACTCCGACTACTATCTTGTTGCAGCTAAGATCAGCATGCGGCTGTGCATTGCGAAGAATGTACGCACGGGCATGGAACGAAAGCTGGACGTTGCCAAGCTGCAATCACAACGGACTGCCGAGGCGTACTCCGCTCAACTCTCGGTTAAGCTCAACCAACCAACCTCTGGAACCGACGACGCCGGTGGACTTTGGACACACATCTCCCACTCCATGCGCGCTGCTGCCGAGGAAGTCATTGGTTTCCGACGCCCACAACCTCGAAACCAATGGTATGACCAGGAGTGTTTCGATGCGACTGCTGCAAAAAACGCCGCACACAAGAAGACGCTGCAGTCAGCCGCAACGCGAGCAGTGCGAGAAAACTACTGCGAAAAGAGGAAGGAGGAAAGGCGCAATTTCAGACGTAAAAAAAGGAAGCAAGAAAAGCGTGAGCGTGAGGAACTTGAGGTGTACCAGAGCAAGAAGGATACACGAAAATTCTATCAACAAGCTAAGCGTCTAACTCAAGGTTTCAAGTCCGGAGCATCCACTTGTAGAGACGAATTTGGAAATCTGGTTACAGATACACAGAGTGTAATGAGGTTATGGAGGCAGCATTTCTCCAACTTGCTTACGGGCGATGATTCCACCAATTCCGCCCAGAGAGAATGCAGTACGATACCACCAATAGATGATAACGCAGTGGAAGTACCATCACCTAGCCATGAAGAGGTTCGAGCTGCTATCCAGCGATTCAAAAACAACAAAGCAGCGGGTGCTGACGGCCTGCCAGCTGAGTTGTTTAAAGCTGGTGGCGATGAATTGATAAGGTGCATGCATCAACTCATCAGCAAAATATGGCTAGCGGAAAGCATGCCCGACGATTGGAATCTCAGCGTGCTTTGTCCTGTAATAAAGAAAGGAGACCCGACAATCTGCGCCAACTACAGGGGTATCAGTCTTATTTCCATCGCATATAAGATCCTCTCGAGCGTATTGTGTGAAAGATTGAAGCCACATACAGAAACACTGATTGGATCCTATCAGTGTGCCTTTAGACCTGGTAAATCCACCATAGACCAGATTTTTACACTAGGCCAAATCCCATAAATATCAAATCGACACTCACCATCTCTTCGTTGATTATAAAGCTGCGTTCGACAGCCCAGTGCGGAATTGCCTATACGTAACAATGTCTGAGTTCGGTATACCTGCAAAGTTGATAAGGCTCTGCAGGATGACGTTGAGCAATACGTGTAGCTCCGTCAAGGTAGGGAACTTCCGGAACTCTCCGGAACATTTAATACCGAGCGAGGTTTCAGACAAGGCGAACCGCTCTCGTGCGATCTCTTCAATTTCATTATGGAGGGGATCGTACGAAAAGCCGGTGTGCATCATAATGGCAGCATTTTCTTCAAAGGTGTTCAGCTCCTTGCGTACGCTGATGATATTGATATTATCGGTCGGAGTAAGAGAGATGTTACTGCTGCTTTCACTGCTATTGAAAAGGAATCAGCCAAAGTGGGTTTGACGGTAAACGAGGGCAAGACGAAATACATGATGTCTACTAACAACAACAAGAGAGAACGGGATCCAGACTCTCATGTTACAGCGGGCAACTGTAAATTAGAAGTTGTCAAGGAATTCATTTACCTTGGCACTGTCGTAACCAGCAACAATGATGTCAGTTTGGAGATTAAGCGGAGAATAACAATTGCTAATAGGTGCTACTACGGTCTCAGTAAGCAATTACGTTGCAGAGCTCTCTCTCGATCGATAAAGCTAACACTCTACAAGACGCTCATTCTACCTGCCCTAACCACGCTTGACATTAACGAGTGGAGAAGACGCGCGCAAAACGGAGGCGCCTCGCGAGAGCTAATGAGGTCGGCCGTAACCTGACAACGGGTTGTTATGGCCATCTAAATAAGTAAGTAAGTAAGCGTTCCCGGAAAATTCATTATTGTGCGGATTTGTGACTCTGGTGTATTGTAAAAAGAAAAAAAGAAACTAATACTAATAGGTCGTAGATTGAGCCATAGAAGTTGAGTTTTTCACGCTAAAAAGTATATTCAGCTAAATAACTAGAACACTTAAAAATCATCATTAATACATACAAAATACCACTTACATGTAGGACATCCTTTACGGCATGCGGATTCTAAACATGGATACAAAGAGAAGAAAAAAAGTAAATCTATTAGAGTTCGTTCACTCAAGGCTTTGAAACTATTAGAAAAAGTAAAATTCATTAAGGTAATTTGACAATATATTTCAAATGTAAATGGTGCAACCGAAAAAGAGTCGAAGTTTAAGTCTAAAATGCTCTTAATCTGATCAATTTAAAAGTATATTAATAAAACATATGACAGCAATGAAGTGGTGATAAATGTTGCTGAGCTACTGAGGGTAGTTTTCAGAAGTAATTTTTGCTCTGAATCCGAATCTTGCACCAGAATCGACCCATCACAACAGGATTTTGAAATATTTGAGGCTAAGTAAAAAAAATGTTTTTCTTGTCCACTTTCGAGATTATGTATAGGATTAAAAACCATTGTTTCAGTTAACTCTTTAAAATGAGCGATCTTTCAAGTGGTGATCTGTGATTTTAAGCTGACATGAATTTGAAATCGTTTGCTTAAATTTATTTCAGG
Organism: Tricholauxania praeusta; assembly: GCA_949775025.1. Classification (NCBI taxonomy): domain Eukaryota; kingdom Metazoa; phylum Arthropoda; class Insecta; order Diptera; family Lauxaniidae; genus Tricholauxania; species Tricholauxania praeusta. The sequence continues at coordinate 15,108,085 of OX459032.1, forward strand.
CGACGCGTTGAAACTTAATTATGTTTTTATTAAAAATAAGCTCAAATTTTTATTTTTTATAGGATTATTTCGAGGTTAGACAAAAAAAAACATATATTTTGTATTTAACCTCAAATATTTCAAAATTCTGTTATCATAGGTACTTTTTCGGGCCTTATTTGGACAGATTTATATCGGGATGAAAAATGGTCACCGGATTTGATTGGATATATCTGAGCAAGCAAGCTTATGCAAACAAACCAGAAAACCTTAAACAACTCAAACAAAATAATCGTGATGAAATACCGGGTTATATATAATGAAAAGGTTTGCTGAAGAGAGCTTGCATTTGAGGCTAGCAGAGACTGACCTTTATCTAATATTATGTTTCGTACATAATTACTAACATTAAATAAACCATTTACCAACATTAAATCCATTCTCTTCCATTTAAACAAAATTTATGATCAAACAAAGTAATTTACCGTCCCGGCAGACACCCTGTACATGGATTTCACTTGATCACCGAACAGAAAATTAGATAGACCAGAGGTTCTTAAAATTATGCAGTCCGAGAACCCTCTCTTTTAAATAACATATTTTTTTCCACATTACATCCCAACCCTAGAGGAATTTTACATCGTTACTTAGAATACACCGATATTATTTTATTGAAACTCTGTGGTACTGATTCGTTTTTATTAAACAAAATTAATTAGTTTATTGAACAAAATTAATAAGGAAAAAAAATTGGAGTGCCTCATGAAATGTTTGAGTTCCTTCTACTTAGCAGTTGTGTTTCCCTTCAACAAACACTTACAATAGCCAGCTTAATTTGATTAAATCAAAGAAATCATGTATGAAACTGTGAACTGTCAACAACTTTATGTACCACAATAACGATAGGTACCAATTACAAAGAAAATTTATTTCCTGACGCTATAAACTACAGTCAAACTTGTCTGAACTTGACTAAGCATGGAATTTTAAGTTTTGATTTTGACATCACGGATGTGAATAACATTTTTCTCAAAAAAATATTTAAGAAAAGACCACCCAGAAAAATTGAGTCCATAAAAAGCTAAACGCTGCACCGAATTTTACCATGCAAGTCATTTGATACCGCATTGTAAGTGACTATTTCAGCACATATTGCGGTCCCCAATCCAACGTCTTGTAAATTGTTTTCGTATATGCGAACGAAGAAGTTCGAGTTGGTATAGCTCTACTGTATTGTAAAGTGACTGCTGAGGACAGCGCCTGCCATTATGATAAATTTAAATAAAAATCATTTAAAATAGTAAATCAGCTTAATTTAATGATGTTATTAATCAAAATAAGAAATAAGTTTTGAATTTTGTTGATTATTCATACACTGAGAAAACGATTTGCTTGAATATAACAAATTATATTTGATATAGAATAATTAAATATTGAATAATTGATTGACACAACCAACATATACCACAATTTGTTCCAAATGATATATGTTTGACACAAATAAATATTTTATTGCGCTGTATGTTCATTTGTCATATGCGAACAAATCGTTTTTTCAGTCTACAAACATAAAACTATTTTAAATCACTTACTATTTCTTTAAGACTTAGAATTTTGCTGATATGTTCAGTTTTTATTTTAAGTGGTTTCCTTATGTTCTATAGCAGTGAAGGGCACTTAGTGCCTCAATTTCCTCACATTGCTCTAACCGTTATTCGACGCACAACCAAGCGAAAAAAAATTCCCAGAATTTCAACGCTATCGAGGCACAAAATTCGCAGAATTTCAACGCTATCGAGGCACAAAATTCGCAGAATTTCAACGCTATCGAGGCACAAAATTCGCAGAATTTCAACGCTCGAATATCGAGGCACAGCGTTGACTTGAATTCAAATGAAAACAAAAACAAAACACAAAGACATAAATGACGGCGCCGCATTGTGTCTTGACGAATGTAGCAATTGTTTTTGTTTGTAGTGTAATTTGTTTTTTTTGTGCTAATGGCAATTTTGGAAATGAAAGTAAAAAAAACTTTAAAATTTCGTTTGCTGTTGCTTGATGTTGTTGTTTTCCTCTTTTGTTATATTTTTGTGCCCACCGCTGTTCTATAGGGTCGTCAGCACGAAGTTGGCTTAAGAGAGATGCATAAGATATGCAGATACACGGAGAAAACGATTTATGTATTTATATATATCGATATTTGGCAATAATTAACAAATTACAGATCTTATATAGGCGAAATAAATATTTGATGTTTGTTAAAATGTTGCACATTCCGCTGCATTGACTAATATTATTGGATCAATTATATATTTTGTAATAATTACCAAATCATATTTCGATTGCAGCAATTTTTTTTTGGAAGTAATCATAAGCCACTAAGCAGAACATTTTTGCAATATGTATATCTTTTAGAGTTAACTTATATCATTTCGGTGATTCAAATTTTGAATTTTTCTTATGATTTGAAGAAAAATTTTGCCGCGCAAACCTAGCGCTGTTGCAAAAATTAAAAAAGGTATTGCCCCAGCATCTTAGCCTGGACACTACAGGTTTACCTCAAACAAAATTATTGTTTAAATAGCTGAATCTGCCATGTATGTAGTACTGTACCATACTGTAATGTACTTTACTTGTACTGTATTGTGATGCAATGTATTGTACTGGGAAAACTATTGTGATATAACATATCATTCAGTCACTGTGGGCAGGGATAGACACGCTTTAGAGTGTAGGTAGCAGCTGACAAACTAGCAAAAGCATTTTCAGCTGATAGCAGCTGGTTAAGACCTCGGACTAACAAATCGTAGGGAGCTCATTTCCCGGTATTTTCAATAAATAAAAGATACTCTTTTTCTCTTCCAAAACACTATATCCTGCTTCAATTCGCTATTTAAATTAAAAAAAAGTGCCCACTTCCTAGTAAAAACCTTATAAAATTAATGACACACCAATGATGGTGCTGAGCACCGTTGAATTATCATCTAAAGATCATTAGGATCAAGTCCAACGATATTCATGAATGAGAAGAAGAACATATTTGATCATGAGGTATTCCCACAGATTCAAACGATTATACTATAGAGCCTTCATTTACTATGCTAAAAATGATACACACTGGCGGTGGACAAACGTACTAAGAATGATCTTGTCATGACAATTTAGAAAAAAAAGTTATATCATGAGCAATTTTTTTGATTGATTTTGAATAAATTTTTCTACTAAAAATTCCTGTTGGGTTCGCAAATTTTGTCGATTAAAAACATATTTATTTATAAATATGCATATTATGAAATATATTATATATAATATAAAATATATTATATAATATATATATTAGGCTGGGTCAAATTTTTCGGGTGGAAAAAACATGACCAAGCGTCTAGCGGAAACGTAATCTACGGTAAATTCAAAGAAAATTTGATCAAGAAACCTCGAATATAAATGTTCAAAGACGGTGGACACTAGGGGTGGCAATCCCGGAGCTTTTTTGAGTTTCGGGATTTTCAGGATCGAAGTTTCCAATCCCGGGATTGATAGTTCTAGTAAATGCATACAAAACTACAAAAAAAACAACGAGAAGCTTATACTGTTGTATACGATATAAAATTAAAATTGCCTTATTTCACAGCGTAACAATGAAGAATAAGAACGCAAAATAATAGAAAAAATAAAAGCTTAAAAATTGACTTAGAACACTTCGAGTGTTAATACATCTAAATTACATTTACTAAGTTTGACTAGTAGAAGATAGTCACTATTAAAAGAAGATGATAGAGGATAATCAAGCATTTATGACCAAACTATCAATTTTATTATTCAATTTTATTTTTACATTTATTAATTCGTGTACCACACTTTGTACTTGATTAATACTTTATCACCTTCTTCAAATGTGACAGTGATGGCATTTAGTGGCACCGAATAGCTCACTCTCAGTAGATGCACCCATAAGTGTGCTTCATTTAAATTGTCAAAATCTTTAGAAGCTGATTTCAGAAAAAAAGTTTCAGACAAAAGTTTAATTATATCTTAGAACTTAAATTTTGGTAGGTCTAGGTTTAGGTCAAAGTTTCAATGTTAAATCAAAGTCGGCTGTGGGTTTTTTTTTTTTTTTGAAGACAAACCTATATTTTTTGTTGCAGATTTGTATTTTATTATAAAAAATAGATATGTTTTGCTTATGTTGTTTTTCTATTTTATTTTTAGTATTTCCGTTATTGATAAAAATAATTTTAGTCTAAATTTCACATTATATCATTTTTCTAGTGAACTATCAATTTTCAATACAAATCGCACTTAGTAAAAAATGCTTAAAATTAGTCAAACTATTAAAAAAGATATTTTTTTGCTAAGTCACATTTTTTTTAAGAAAGTCTTAAACAAAAAATTGCTACAATAAAAAAAATTTTTTACTCAATTTAAGGTTCAGACACAATTGAAGTGCAATTTGCAGGATGCAATAATAATTCATGCACATCAAATGTATTGAAAACAATTATTTTGCAGATTTTGTACTTAAATATGTCATCTAAAAAAATATTTATTATAAAATATAAAACTTTTTTCTAATCCCGAAAATCCCGGGATTGCCTCTTTGTAATCGCGGGATTACTTTAGCCTATATTTAGAGCAAATCCCGGGATTGCCAACCCTAGTGGACACTGTAACTCAAAAACTTGAAATTTTACACGCTCTTTTAATACATATGAAGCCAGGTAGTGACGAAGAGTTTTTTTTTTGCATTACAATTAGTTTTAAAATAACAAATATACTGATTTTTGCATTATTGTTTTAAAAAAATTGGTTTTTTGGCTTAAAAATTATGCCAAAATCTTAAAAATCGTCTAAAACAAAACTCTTCGTCAATACCTTGAAAAACTCATAAGCTAACCAAATTTTTTGATTTCAGATGATGGAGTGATGAGCTATGATGTCCACCGCAAACCACATTTTTTTTTTTGAGGCGCCCGCGGAACTTCGCTGCCAATGGCTTATTTTGCAATCTTTTTTAATTAAATTTTCACAGAATACTCTCTTAATATTGTACTTCTATGTGTTTTTTAAATAAATAAATGTACTCTTACCATATCACTAAAAAACATTTTTAAGCTTATGCTTAAAATGTAGCGCTCAGACCCTACCCTCTCTTTAATTACACCAATATTTAATTTCTTCCAAATTTCAATTAATGTATCCGCTACTTGCGGAGTCAGAAATGAATACGAGAACATCTTGCTTTCATTTTTGGAACGCTCACTCAAAAAAAAAAAATAAATAGTATCTTAAAAAATGGCGAACACTTGGCAAATTGAGTTCGCTCAAAACACTTGGTAAGCCAAAAGTAGTAAAGTTTTGATACGATTGCACAGTTGCAATAGCGAAAAAATGTTACCACACTCAATATACGATAATTTCCAACTGCACAATTTAATCAAAACAACAATTTGGAAGCAAAAGCACTGATGTTTTTTTTTTTTAAATGTATATAAAAATGTTCTCGGCAAAAATCGGGGGCTCGATATTGACTTTATATCCACAGTTTTTCGGCAAATTTTCATAGAGTTTTCCATAAATTACGTTTTTGCTAGACGCTTTGTCGCGGAAAAATTTGACCCCCCTTATATATGTATATATCGGTCATTCTTTTAATAACTGCACACTTTGTTTTTTTTTTACGTTTTTGAACATTTTTTGAAACAAAATATCTCAAAAACTATAGTAGATAGGATAAAAAATCGTTTGATCATATTTGTTAAGAAAGACTATAACTTTATAAAAAAAGTTAAAAAAATTTAAATAATTTTGTTAAACACTAATTTTTTTAATTAAAAAAACTTTTCTCAAAATATTTTCAATATAACATATTTTTTTTGTTCTGATTTTTTATTTGTTATTCTTCAATCAAACCTAAGAACGCATGTGCTTTCATATCGAAATTCTCGCCATAACTTTGGAAACTTCTTATTTTTTAGTGATGACGCGCACCATGTTTTTTCAACATAAAACGGAAAATAGCATACAATTCATACAATAAGACCGTTGCGCGCCTTTATAAAAACTCATATTTTCCAAAGTTATGTCGCAAATTTCGATTTGAATTCAGATGCATTCTTAAGATTGATTGATAATAACATTACAAAAAAAAAATAACATAAAAAACTTTATGTCGAATTTTATGTTGAAAAAACATGGTGCGCGTCATCAGTAAAAAATACAAAGTTTCTAAAGTTATGGCGGGAATTTCGATATGAAAGCACATGCATTCTTAGAATTGATTGAGAAATAACATATAAAAAAATCAAAACAAAAAAAATATGTTACAGTGGACCCCGCTTCATAGATCCCCGGTTAATTGAATTGAATTCCTCAATGAAATTTTCCTCATTTGAAATATGCATCTAAATCCCCTGTTAAATGATTCCCGCTTAATTGAATTCCCCGCTTAAATAATCAGAAAAAATATGTCCCATGTGAAAAATACATGCAAAATTCCCATTTTAAAAGATCAACGATGTTACGATGGACAGGGATGATGCTACTGGAGTAACAATTAGCGGTGATGCTTTTTAGCACATTAGATGAGATGAATGAATTATTGTGCTTTGGGGATCTTACAGACGATGAAATCGTTACCACCATTGTAACTTCTGAAATCTCCGAAGAAGCAGGCGAAGAAGAGGAAGAAAGACTGATAAGGTTCCAACTGTTAGCGAACTACTTCAAAATATTTAAACCATTCGCACATATTTTCTTCCTCTCAATAAATATTTCAATGAATTATAAAATATGGATAGGGCTACCAGATGACCTGCCTACAAAAGTAGTGTATGTCAAAAAATTCATTTTTTTCAAATTCAAATTTTTTTAGTCCCAAAAAAAAGGTCCTCGTTTCTTACGAAAAACCCCAGCAAAATTAAGTAAAAAATTAGAGAGAAGTCTTTACCATAACGCCATGCAACTCTATACCACCACATGCCAACCGCCATGCTTAACTGTTTCTCGTACATTTTTTGGCTTGAGCTCCAAGTAAATTTGATATGAAGAGTTCTGGAAAACAGTAATTTTTTCTGACGAAAGTAAATTTGGCCTCTATGGGTCAAATGGACATGGCGGTTGGCATGTGATGGTGTGGGGTAGCATGACGTCTTCTGGGGTTGGTAATCTAATTTTTGTTGAAGGAAATACTGACAAAAATAAGTATTTGAACATGGCTCACTTGAAAATGTCCCCATATAATCGTAACACCTTCACAGTCTCTAGATTTGATTGTTATAGAAAACTTGTGGTCTGTACTGGAGCGAAGTATTCGAAATCGCCACAGAAGAGATAAAATGGACCTCAAAAATGTGCTCATGATCGAATGGAATAAAATTTATCCTGAATATACAAAAATAGTAGTGGATTCGATGCAAAATCACCTTAAACCCGTGAAATAATTACCTTTTTTACTGTATGTTTTGGATGGGCCATTTAAGCTGTGACATGAATTTTGTTTAAGTTTTTTCTTTTTATCATGTAACTTTGTGAAAACTGAATACTTTTTTTTTTTTTGTGTATAATAAATGAAAAGATTTCAATAAAAAACTACATTCAATTTTTTTTTCGTTTTGTATAATAATACCGTTTTGTATAACAAAAGGTGTGAGTCAATGTATATACATATTTGAGTTAATGAGAATCAAACATTTAACTAACAATTTATTTACGAATTATTAGTTCCCATTGGCTTTTGATCGCCTGTACCTCTAGAACTGGCCATAAGATGGTCTTGCGTCCATGAATGTTTTTGAACTATTTCATACAACATTTTGAGAAAACCAGGAATTTTTTTCCCGACAAAATGTGCAAGGTCCTTTTATTTAACAATACAGTATAGAGGCTTAAAATTACTTTTTATATGCCGAATGTACTATCTGAACATGAACATTGAACAAAAAAAAGGCTCAGCAAAGCTTACTCCAATTTCAACATCATGCATACCTATTTCACGATAAGTTTACCAAACACAAATGGAATTTATAGAAAAGGTCAAAATGTACTTAAAATGTATCGAAAATCTGCTCGAAATGCGCCGTGTGTACTGAAAATGAGCTAAATGTACCGAATGTACTAAAAACTTGTCGATTGTACTGACAACGATTCTTCACGACAAAATGTACTGACAACAGTACATTCGCCGCTTTTTCAGTACATTCTCGGTACATTTTCTTCAGTACATTTGGACTGTGTCTCAAAAATAACTATTTTTTAAAGTAAATTTAGTTGAAATAAGCGTACAAGCCTGCCGTACTGGTTTGCTGAGCTTTTTTTAGTAAAAAAGACAAAATTTTGATAGACTTTTATTTTTTAGTAAAAAATTTTGGTACATTTTTGTAATTTGAGTAGCTTTTTCAGCGTCATGACGAAAAAGTGCATACGGCAACTAAAAGTAAATTTGAAGACTCGATTTTCACAAAACACAAATGCTATCACTGGTTTTACCTTGCGAATAAAAATTTAAAGATTTTCATTGCATTTTAATATTTAATGTTATTTGATATAGTCATACTAGAAAATAAACAACTATTTAAAAAAAAAATAATATATTCACCTGAACTAATTCCATTAACTGTTAACAAGCAGAGAACGACGCCACTTAGTACAAGTGCAGAAGGATTTTTCGCCCTCATCGTGCGTTGCTGTTAAGACAAAAAAAAAAGGATTGTTGGCCATTTTTTAAAATATATTCGAAATTTTTTTGTTTTTTTTAAATTAAATACACAATTTAATATAGCTTTTAATATTTTTTTTTCGCTCATGTAAAACACATTTTTGTTTTAAATCATTTTGCTGCACTCAGAAACGAAAAGGGCGTATCTCAAAAAAATGCAATTCATGTTGATTGAGGTTTTGCTTATGTCAATTTGTTGAAATACCTGCAAAATTGAGTTAAGAGAAAATTCTTTTAAGAAATTTTTTTATTCGTTTGAGCTAAGATACCAGCATTTGGTGCAGTTCATTAGAAGCGTAAATTCTTAAGCTATCCGTTGCCATAAGAATCACACATATTTATTTTTTTGAGATACGCCCTTGTCGCTGCTGAGGAGGGCAGCATTGTGCTTTTTAGGATTTGTTTTTGTGTATTATATTTAATTTCGTTTTCAAAGTGTTTTTTTTTTTATCTTTTAACTGTCCTTTTCTGAAAACCAAACCGAAAACACTCACGGTTTTTTTTTTTAAATTTTAAGCATTTTAAGAACTAGCCTCAAATTTAATAAAGTCAAAAAATTGAAACATTGATTTTTTAACTGATTTCTTGCAATTTTAAATTACTTAATTTTATTTTTTGATATAGCACAATTATTTGATATAAAGTTTTAAATTTTTTTTTTTTTTTTTTAAAAACACTTTTTTTTTTAATTATTATTATACTTTTTGGGATTTCGTTTTGGGTATTATGTTTTATTTTATTTTAAGTGTTTTATTTTTTATCTACCTTTTTCTGAAAACAAAAACTAAAACACTCGCGCTTCTTTCTTTTTTTAAATTATTAAAGAATTCTTAACATTAATTATGCGAATAATTGCGGTTTTCAAATTTAAAATTCAAAGATTTGTGTTGCAGGACACCGACGAATCGTGCTCTCATTCAAGAATGAATGCAACGACAACTTAGAATAAAGTCAAAATTTGAATAATTGCTGGAAGCTTATATAGATTTTTTCTTTTGAAACCAGTGGCAATATATGAGGGGAGGGAGGAAGATTAAAATGTTTGTTGTCGCTACACACACACACACACTTGTCACCACTAGACAAAACACAAGCAGTGACAGAGTGAGAGCAGAGCGACTGAACGATTTCGGCAGCACTCGGTATGGGTCGCGTTGCTTTCGTTAGTTTGTTGACTTTTTATCGTTAAATTTTTAATTTGTATGTTTTGTTGATAGTGAACGTCGGCTCAAATGGTCTGTACATATTTAATTCGAACTTGTTGTTGCGGACTAAGGACTGTAAACAAAAATTACTAGCAACATGTTGCTACATTGTCACATTTGTTGTTGTTGGTAATGAACATGCTATAATCTCAATTTAAATTCCAAATAATCAAACCATTCGATAGCACCCGTTTGAACTTCCTTAGATTTTTATATATTGAAAAGCGTGCATTGACCCTTAAGTAGGAGTGCAGGCAGGGAACTGTGATCCCAAATTGAATTTTGCTTCAAAAATGGCTAGACAGCGCAAATCTTGTCAAAATTAATATTTTCTTTTAATTAAAGCGCAAATTTTGGAAATATATTCTTATTATTTTGAGTTAAAAAAAAAAATTTCTTGTTGGCCCTTAACTTTAAACTTTAAATTTGGGATTTGTTGAAATTTCGGTAACTTTCATATAATGAGAGTTACTTAAGATACTAAAAACACGAACTTTGTTTTCTTAAAATTTGGTCTGCGACGACTTATTGCCTTTTTTTTTTTGCCTTTTCAGGAAAATGCTTCAAGGACTTATTGGAATTTGAATACGAAAACTAATTTTCAAAATTCGAATATTTTAGTTGGGTTTTATTAAGTAAATAAATTGTTAATTTTCGACAAGATTTGCATTTTTTGAACCTAAAAATATTTGAAAAAAAAAAAAAAAAATTTGTCTCGGCGTTTAACTTAAAATAATAAGCACCGAACATTTTTTTTTTTCTTAATTCAGGGTCCGTTGACTTGTTGGCAATTAAGTTAGCTCTCATTTGAACAGAAAATTGTTAATATTCCCACTCGGTATGAAACGTTTCTGAAACTTTTCATATGAAACCTTACATCTTTCAGAAACGTTTCTGAAAGGTTTAATTTTCACTTCAGAAAGCTGTCTGCAACTTTTCAATGTCCGCTTTTTTTCTTTCATTTGAAACGTTGCAGAAACCTTTCTAAAGGGGGGAAATGAAAAAAAAATTATTATGTCTTGGGAAAAAATTTTTATTATTGATTGTTTTTTTCCACGTCTTTGCGTAGCAGCTCACATAATGCATAATATTTTTATATAATTTTTATTACACACACTTTCCCTTTAATATTTTTGTTGACTTATTTTTAATGAATTTATTTTTGTTACTTTTATTTATTTATATTTGCAGTCGTCATCCATACACAGAGTTCATATTTATTAATATTTTGACACAACATCAAAGCATAGAGGCAACATTCACATATGTAGTTCATCATTATGTTTCTACATTTGATGTCATATATATACAATTATGAAAACAAAAAAGTAATAACGAATCATATAAAATTATTTTGATTTTATTAGAAAAATTCAATGTTTACCTGCGCTGCCACATTTGGTAGATTTCTCCAAATTTGGTAGAAAATTTTTGGTTTGGTAGAAAGGAAGATTTTTTTCATTTTGGTTGATTTTTTTTTTTTAATTAAATGAACCGATGTAAATTAATGTTCCTTCTGATTTAAAAAGTTGCTTTACTTTATTAAGCTTGTTTTTGATTGCTTTTGTGTGAACTGTGTTTTATTTTAAGAAAAAACAGATTTATAATACAAAGCTGACGCTTACTTGGGAAACCGAGACCTCTAATATACCATAAATATTTGTGGTTTTGCAAAAAGTTTTTAGAAACAAATTGTAGAAACATTTTTTACTTCTACACGTTGCTATAACTATTTAAGTTAGTCCAGCTTTATCTAGTGTACATGCTTTTGAACTACTTTGAGTCCCAATTCGAAAAGATATAAGTATTTCACATAATTTGCGGCAACTTGTAGGTGATAAAAAACGTTTTGGATGAATTCGATGCAATCGATTTCAAAATTGCATTGGAATTCTATCTAAAATGGCTAAAAAAGAGAGGTTCCATTGCAACAAATTTATTGCAAAATAACAAAAACGAACAATTTTTTGCAATTATGAAAAATAAATAATACAAATAATGTTACATTGAGCATTGCAGCTTAGTGCAAGCGGTAAACTGAATGACAATGAAATCTTACACAAGCAATTACATACTTTATAATTGTGACATTATTGTTAAATACATGAGTAAAACTGCAATTTTTAAAAAATTCGGCACTTCATAAATCAGTCGTATAACCACTCTTTCGTCTCTAGTTTTTATTCTATTTAACAACAGTTATCAGTTTTGTATTAAAAATATGTTGAAACAAAACTCTTTTATAAATAAATAAAAAGTCATTGCTACATTAAGCTTATGTTATTTTAATATTCTTATTCCAATTATCGAGCAGCTACCACATAAACTTCCAGCAATAAAAAAAAATTAACAAACGTTATAAAAACACCCAAATCTGGGGACTCTGATAAAATGACAATTTAAATATGACACGGTTAAAAAAATTATTATTATTTGCTTTTAGTGAATCAATACACAACAATGAATTTGGCTGATTGCGTTAAGCAGCGCATCTAACGACACGGAATGACCAGGTTCAACTCCAGGGCAGGAAAATTTCTTCGAGTTCGCATAATAATGTTAAAACACCAAATTTGTAAATAAGTATATCACGGTCAATATTCATTAAAAAATTTAATGAAATGATGAAAATCAAAGTTGAAAAAGTTCAGGAAACGTTGCATCTGAAACTTTTTAGAAACGCTTCAGAATGATTGCAACCAAAACATTAAATTTGAAATGTATCAGAAAGATTTCTGTAGCGTTTCATTTGGAACGTTTCAAATGAAGCGTTTCTGCAACGTTACGAAATATTTCTGAAACTTTCTGAAACGTATCATGCCGAGTGGGTTTGACAAAATGTTCAGTCCAAAAAATATTTTAAAAATTTTTTTCGGCTTATTCCGAAAATTTGTATTTTAGTAAGCTTTAATTAATAGAAAAAAAATTGTTAATTTTTGAAAAGATTTGCGCTCTCCATCGATTGTTGAACCAAAAAAACACTATTTGAGACCACTGTGAGGCTTGCCGTAATTTTTTAGAATTTTTTGAAGATGTAAAAATAAATTGATTCTACAAAACTGCAATTGTATTATGTTTTAGCTTACATTTAGTGGTAGAAAAATTAATATAAATTTGTTTTGATTATTATTTTTTGTTTTGTGTAATTTATTTGATTTTCAAAGTTTCAATTTATTTTGACAGTAGAAAAAATCTACATGCCACAAAAAAAAATCCATTTATAGGCCTTAAAAAAACATTATACAGTAATCCCCGCTTATAAGCATTTCTGAAAATGCTTGATTTTTGGTGCATATAAGCGTGAAATGCATTTAGAGAAACTCGGTTATATGCATGAAAAGCGCATATATAAAAATTCGGTTATCTGCACCAGATATGCTTATAAAGAATCGTAATGCCAACTATTTAGAACCCTACAAAAATATTTTTAAAGGCAAAAAGTTGTAAAAATAAATATATGGAGATAGGGAATAGATTTCTTAAACGCTTCAATTGTCTTTACTGTTTCAACAAAGCAGATTTGTTTCCTTATTAAGCTCTGACGATAATATGCTTTGAATGCATGAATAGTTCCGGCATCTAAAGATTGTAAAATTGAAGTCGTATAGGGCGGCAAGTACTGAACATTAACGTTTTTAAGTTTGTAATTTTGTGAGACGCACCATTATCCACAAAAAGTATGACTTTTCGATTTTTTCACACATTTTTTCATCAAAACCATTCATTATTATTACATTATTTTTACTTTTATTCCTTTGTGCTTTTGCCATCGGAATAGCCAGCCCGGACTTGGATTGAAGTCACTTTTTATTTAACAGCGAACTGTTTTACATTCTCCAATATCACATTGAGGTCTTTTGAACTTTGTATTTGATCGAACTACATTGACATTGTTTCCACTGCTTTTGATTTGCCGACTCAATTCCTTTTTCGGGCCAAATTAAATGCATTGCTTCATTGTAAAATGCGATCTATGTTTCGCCATATTTCTTGCAACTTTCAATTTTGCTTCTGTTTAAGTGACAAAGTTATTCTTTTTCGTGAATTTGTACTCATTTTCCTTTTTAATTTCAATACGCACATTTGACAATTCAATAGGTATGACACGATTGTTTGGTACCAATATTGGTTTTGCCAAAAATTTTTTCCCTGTCGTGCATATAAGCGTGAATGGAGGAAAAAGTTGGAAATTTTTTGGGGCTTATATCCGAGCAGCTCTGATTTTGCGGATTATGTATTTGGAATCTCCGGACACTATATAATAATTGTGCATTGTCAGATTTGGTTGACAATTGAATCTATCTTGATCTTGCTTGAAGCGAACCGTGTGAACTAGAAATTGAGCTGGTTCACGCGTTTGTATGAAATTTTGGTTTAACCAAAACGAATAAAACGTGGCTGTTATATAATATAATATAATAAAATAAAATAAAATAAAATAAAATAAAATAAAATAAAATAAAATAAAATAAAATAAAATAAAATAAAATAAAATAAAATAAAATAAAATAAAATAAAATAAAATAAAATAAAATAAAATAAAATAAAATAAAATAAAATAAAATAAAATAAAATAAAATAAAATAAAATAAAATAAAATAAAATAAAATAAAATAAAATAAAATAAAATAAAATAAAATAAAATAAAATAAAATAAAATAAAATAAAATAAAATAAAATAAAATAAAATAAAATAAAATAAAATAAAATAAAATAAAATAAAATAAAATAAAATAAAATAAAATAAAATAAAATAAAATAAAATAAAATAAAATAAAATAAAATAAAATAAAATAAAATAAAATAAA